>JARYHS010008074.1:233654584-234072686 GCA_031002005.1 Vandiemenella viatica
TTACTTTTGGAATAACCCTCGTAAATAAGGTAAACCCATCACTCTCCACAATTTATGGCAGGAGGGCCACAACAAACAAACATGAACACTGTTTACAACAATATTTGGCATGAACTTTAATCATGCATTAGGTGAGGACCTGGGTTGAAATGGGTATGTTGAGATGAAGAGGTTAGTACAAGATAAGAATGGATGGAGTATTACATCAAACCAGTTAAGAGACTGATGGCAGCAAAAAAAAAAAAAAAAAAAAAAAAAAAAAAAAAAAAAAAAAAAAAGAAAGAAAAGTGGGACATGTAGGCAAGTGCGTCAAACAGATACATACTGAAATTCATCATATGATTGAAGCCAGAGGTGAACAAGGTGGGAAGGGAGGAGGTGGGAACAGCGGGAAATGATACTTTAGAAAATTATAAAACCTAGAGCGGTTGTAAAAAGTAATAAACTGAAATACAGTAGGTGCTAAACAGCAGAATACCCACCACTTATCACAGCTAAAGGCAGGACCACATCAAAACAAGAACAGACAAGCACACACATTGAGTGTTGAAATTTTTGTCATTGTACTGCCTTCAAATTTGTTAAATGGTGGATATTCTTCTACCTATATACAGGATGTTACAAAAAGATATGGCCAAACTTTCAGGAAACATTCCTCACACACAAACAAAGAAAATATGTTATGTGGACATGTGTCCGGAAACGCTTACTTTCCATGTTAGAGCTCATTTTAGTTTCGTTAGTATGTGCTGTACTTCCTTGATTCACCGCTCGTATTGTGGACGGCTGTGATACAATACGCCATTCTCCAGGGCTGCATCAGCGCATCAGGGATTCCATGCGACGGAGGGTGGATGCATGTATCCTCGCTAACGGAGAACATTTTGAACATTTCCTGTAACAAATTGTTTGAAGTCACACTGGTACGTTCTGTTGCTGTGTGTTTTCATTCCATGTTTAATGTGATTTGAAGAGAAGTAATAAAATGACCTCTAACATGGAAAGTAAGCGTTTCCGGACACATCTCCACATAACATATTTTCTTTGTTTGTGTGTGAGGAATGTTTCCTGAAAGTTTGGCCGTACCTTTTGTAACACCCTGTATATAAAATAGGAAGAGTAGACCCAACATTCACCAAATATCAGGAGTGAAGCACCGAATCCCAAGAACAAAAGTCGAATAAATTTTTAGCATATTTTGGTTTAAAACCTCTTTAATACAAGAAGAAGTAAGCCGTTTAATAAGGGAGATGTTCACACACTGATACCCACTGCCTGCCTCTCATCCAGGGAGGAACAAGCTATTAGCAATGGAGGTGTGTATATGTGCATTCTGGTTTCTTGAAAACAGCTACAACACGTTGTGGCTTATCAGTATCTAACTCTTTGTGTACATGACAAATTGGTCCAGGACACATTCAATATATATGATTCTTCTTACCCGTAGTGTTCAAGACTCTTAAAAAAATAAAAAAGGTGACTCATCATGTGTGGAGAATGCAACATGCAGCAAATGTGGAATTCACATTGTAACCTTTTTGAGTTAGCCACAATGTGCTCTGGCTGTTTTTTGTAAGTGCCATAACAGTAATAACATTTTGTGGCCATTTTCAAGAAACCAGAATGCGTTGTGGTTGTTTTTTTTTATATACAAAGTAAACTACTGATATCTATAAATAAGCAATAACATTGGAGATGACAGTACAATATATACTATCTGAGTACTACTTGAAATCATATTCACATTTGAACTCTATAAGTGGGATTTTGACTAACAACTCATTCTGGATACCAGACACCACCAGGTCTCGATTCAGATAATAGTCCCCTTTCTTGCCCTGGTAAATCCAGCACTTGCAAATATATATTTGCAATATATTTTATCCTAATTACAAACACATATTTTATCCTAATTACAAACATATATTTTATCCTAATTACAAACATTTGATTTATTTTTACTATTTTATTCTTATTTTTCACATGCTATAAATAATTATTGTACCTTAACTTGAAATTTTATTTAAAATGAGTCTGGAGTCTTGTTGCTAACCAGAGGACTTGAAAAGAGCAATAGTGGTACTGGTTCATAAAGGACGGGTTACAAGTAAGGTTGAAAATTACAGGCCAATTAGTTTGACATCAGTGATAGGCAAAATGATGGAAAGATTGATATGGAACTATATCAGAAATGTCTGTGAGGAAAGGAACTTGTTTGTAGATTGACAACATGGCTTTAGGCAAGGATATACATGTGAATCTCAGATGGGGTGCTATATGAAAGATATTTCAGATGAACTGGATAAGAGAAATTGATGGTGTGCCACTAGATCCTTCTAAGCTATTTGACAGAGTGAGCCATAAAATGGGTTTAAATAAAATGAAATCTACTGGATTGGATGAAAAAGTTACTTCTGGGTAGAGGAATTCTTAAAAGCCAGAAAGAAAAGTGTTAGAGTAGTAAATACATTATCAAAAGAGGTGGAAGTAAATATGGAAGTGCCACAGGGTAGAGTATTAGGACCATTGCTGTTCATTATTCTAATGAATGATTGTATTGATGGGTTATGGTCAGAATTTAGTTTTTTTTTTTTTTTTTTTTTTTTTTTTTTTTTTGCAGATGATATAATGGTATACAATAGGATCGAAACAGGTTAAGGCTGTGAACCGCTGCAGGGTGACCTGGATAGAATATCCAAATGGGTAGGTCAGCATGGAATGAAGATAAATGGCAACATGTATCAGTTTATTAGGTACACAGATAAAAAAAAAACTAAAGGTTAATTATGATTATAGGAAGGGCTCAGAATTCCTTGTTGAAGGCTTGAAGTGCAAATATCTTGGAGTAACGTTTGGTAACAAACTCAACTGGGCAGAGTACTTTGGGCAGGTGGTAGGAAAAGGTTAGAAAATCCTTTGTTTATTGGAGACAATGATGAAAGGATGTACCAGAGAATTTAGGGAATTGGGTTACAAAACTTTGGTCAGACCATTGGTTGAATATGGTGGTGTAGTTTGGCACCACAATTTGGTTATCAAACACAGTAGTTGGAAGGAATGCAAAGAAGAGCAGCTAGATTTGTTTCTGCAAATTATTGCAGCATCAGGTCAGTATCTTATATCATAAAAGATCCAGATTGGGAGTCATTGGAGGAAAGGAGGACGGCGAAGAGAGTGCTGGGAAAGTAAAGGGCATATGTAGGTGATGGGGCTTGAAGGGATATTGGTCAAAGAATTAGGAATAGTGCATGGAAAGGGACCATGGCCACAATTTCCTGCATAAGGGATTTTTTTTTTTTTTTTTAAGGGTGTCAGGGATTGGAACAAATTGCCAAGTAAAGTGATAAATAATTTACCAAAAAAGCTTAAGGATTTTAAAATTAAAATTTGTAAATCGGTAAAGTAAATGGGGGAGGAATTTAACACTCCAATTACAAAAGAATTTTAAAAAAATAAATAAAACGGGTAATTAGATGACTAGGGGAATTGCCACCAGCTTATTAGCTCTATCACAATTAAAATTAATAATAATAATTTCGCATTGTGGTCTGTTATTTTGTAAGGAGCTATGAGACTGTCTAGCAGGATGAGGATAAGAGTATTTGTGGACTAGAAATCTGCTGAAGCATGGTCTAGGATGAGCAGGGAGGATTTCAGGTTAAAGGGATTTTAATTCAGGCTAGGCTTGAAGGAAATCATAGCCTTGTTGTAGGATTAAACCAACAAATTCAAGGCCTGTGTGACCAGTACTGGACTATGGTAGGTCTTAAATGGTTTAGAATTATTCATGGGTTGTGCTAGTAGTTATGGATCTCAGAAGTTTGTCAGCTACATCTGGTTGATAATGGAGGGATATCAATGTTTGGCAGACGCTGTTGAAATACTGCATGAGAGACCGAGAATCAGAGCATACGTGACTGTCACGAAGATTTTAATGTAGGGAGTATTTGGTGTAATATGGCTGGCAACTATGAAAATGGTCATTTTGTTGCAGGTTACTAGATTTTGCTGGGACCCAGAATCCAAAGTAGCCACGGGATTGGGACACATCCATAACCATGAAAGTGGTCTGAGTGTGCAAATAGGATCATGTCAAGTTCAGGGATCTATGGGAAATGAGGTTATTAAAGATGCTATGAGGGTTATTTCCCTATATGTTCTAATTATAAAATATCATCTGTGAACCTGAGTCACAAGAGAGGGTTCAGATGGACTTAATCTAAAAATGGTTCAGGAGGAGTACAATTACCCCAGTTGGTAAAATATTTAAGGTAGCTATTGCCACTGAAAGAGTAGTTTTAGTTAATAAGTATCAAGTGAGCCAGGATGTTCTCCCATGCTTCCCAAGCACATCCTTTCTCACCACCCTGGCTCACATGATACTTAACAACAAATGCATCTCCTTCATTGGCATCACCAACTATTAAATCTGAGGAACTACTATGGGCATTTGTATGATTCCTTCTTATATAAACCGTTACTGGGACATCTGGAACAGTCATTTTAAGGGCACATTTATCTGGAATCCCTCAGGTGGCTAAGGTTCATAGATGATAATTTTAAGATCTAGACACCTTGGGCAAACTATTAGGGTCATCCAAGAGATGGTGCGAGAAATGTCAACAATTATTTCTTTTTAGGACACATGATTAGTCACTAGGCGGCAGATATACTCTAAGCTAGCTCTATCATGTGGATTCATTGTTGATTGAAGCAGAAAATTGTTCGTTTAGAAAAATGGAAAAATCTGAGTTTCAAATGGTGATTAAACAATTTTATTTAAAAGAGGGAAAAGCTGAGCTAGATGAAGTTCAAGATACATCTGCTCCTGCCTCTGCAACTGTTTACATTTGGGTAAATGAGTTTAAACATGGTAACACATGCACACAAGATGAACAACTTTTGGGATGTCCTGTGGATGTGACTAACTCAGAAGTCATTGACAAAATCCATGATATGGTTTTAAGTAATCGATAAATCGAAGTGTGTGAAATAGTAGAGGTAACAGGCATATTGCAAGGAACAGTATATTCAATTTGACATGAAAAATTACATATGCAAAAAATTTCGGGTGGTGCATTTGCTCTTAATGGAGAATAAGTGCAATCATGTATTTGACTCTGAGGCTGTTTTACCACTTTACTGTCATAACCCTAATGAATTTCTTCATTGATACATAACTATGGACAAAACACAGATACGTTACTATACTCGAGGAACAGTCTAAACAGTTTATTTTTTGATGACCACAATTTCTTGGGATGGACGCAGAACCACCTTATCGATTACTTGTAAAAAGAGAACATTATTGCACTGGTTAAGTGAAGAAATTGATAAAAAAAAAATGTCCTTATTTGAAAAAGTAACAGATTCACTTCTATCAGGACAATGCATGGGTGCACACCTGCACAGTTTTGATGGCCAAAACTACGGAATTAAAGTTCGAATTATTACCACATCCATTGTATTCACCAGATTTGACCAAACTTAAAAAATTGCTTAGTAGGCAACGGTTCACATTGAACGAAAGTCACGCACAAACAGATGTCAATTTTGTAGAACTTCCAAAATCCTACTTTCTTCAGTTTACATCAAATTACTACAACAGTATCTCCACTTTGACAGTTGCCAGTCATATTACTCTACTCGCTTCCTCCATTAAAACCTTGGTATTTGTATATGCTCTAACCATCAGACTCTCACACGCTAGTTCAAAAACTGAAGCACTCATATCCTGCTACTATCCAACAGATTCAGTTCACAAACAACTTTCGTGGGCAACAACCCATCAAACATCCTAAACTTTCTAAAATCAACCATAATCCAGTCCTCATCTCATGATACTTCCCAGGCTTTGAATTCATCAGTTGAATGCCAAGACAACATTATGATTTCCTTCATGCGTGCCATCCAAGTACTGGCTGGATTCCTCCATAAGTTTGGCTATCAATAAACTGTCCAAAGACTGAATGGCTGCTGACAAACAGTGACCCAGAATCCAGACCATCTAGTAGCTGACCATTATAATAGAATAAAGTGCAGTTCACTTTTAAAATGTAAGAGACTGTAGCCTATTTTGGTCAGGTAGTAACACAGATTACATAATGTTCAATAGAAATTATTTCTAACATGTTTTTGAGGATCTTGTAAAGATTGAATTTTGTATGTTTTGAATTCAAAGTAGTTTATTTAGGGATTTATCTAACAGTTTCAAGTTTGGTATATGAACAAAAGGAAAATGATATGGTATTTCGAAGAAATAAAAAGTTTTAAATGGTAGCTAGTTTCATTAGTAGGGTTACAGCATAAATGAATTTAATTATTTCCTGACAAAGAAAAATAATTAGAAAGAATAAAGTGAAGCTTCATTTAGCTCATCCAACAAAGGGGATAGAGATTGTTATCACTAATAATTAAAATACCATTAGAAACTAATTAATTGGGAAGGAAAGTTTTTGAAAAGTTGACAGAGCCTAAAAGAAAGTGATATATATCACATGAGAAATAACTAGTCCTGGATAATAAAGATACATGTTTGGAAGGGAAGGCATAAATTGATAATTAAGAGGTATCAGTAGAGGTAGCTTGAAATATTTTGGAAAGACAAGTGGAAAAATATTTTAACATATTTTTACTGCTTAAGTACAGGGTTTAATGTTTTATCAACATGACAAGATGCCATGGAAGAGTATAAACTTTGAATAATTATGGGGGAATTAAGCTATATTTTTGTGATTGTCATAATAATGAAAATGTTTTGAATAATCAAGGCTATCTAATGTAAAAATTTGGGAGGGATTAAATTTTTTTACAGTTTTGATTAGCACGAAATTAAAGTACTTGTGGTTACGTGAGAATGCCATGACATCAAATTGATGATGGAACAATGAAAAACATCACACTTTTCAGTAAAAATATAAATACAAGTAGAGAATGATAAAGGCAAGTGAGTTCAGTTTAAGCTTTTTGTTTGCTGCATTGGTAAGGTGCTTGTGTGTCCGTTGCTTATGCTGGTGAATATCTGCGGCAGTTTGAAACAAAATTTTCAACATGATAAAATAAAAAGTAATGAGTATGTGTGAATTTAGGGCTAGAACAGTGATATGAACAATGACTTTCAGCATTAGAGTGAGAAATTGAGTTTCCTTCAAAGTGGAATTTTTATAAAGTGATAATTATATATTAGTTAGTACAGTGACCAGCATATATAAACTGAGTTTTAAATATTGGCTATTTTGATACCATTTGTATTGATGAAGTAAATGTGAATATTTAATACGAAAGTGGAACTAAGCAAAAGGGTTTTCAGACAAACCTATTTTTCAGTTATTGGCCAATCATGTACAATGTTGGCACATGCTTTGGAATACTTTGTTAGAACTTTGTTTTTACACTGTGACACCAATAACTTTAATTCTTGCTTCACTGTCCATGCTATCAGATCCTTCACAAACAAAAGCCCCTCTGAATTCATAATGTGGGAGGAACTGTCCTACTAGTATAAATTGGGCACCTGGTAACCATTGTTCTCAACTTAAGATCATTTCAAATTTTTGTTTATTTGTGTCCTCTCCTATCTTCTAGTGCCAGTACCTAACTTTAACAACTACTAACCAAAAGTGATTTTTAGTATCATATTTTTCTAATTTACTGTTCTTATTTTTATGTTTGTTTATTTGTACTTACATGTTTAATATTTATTATTTTATTTTGCTATGTGCTGCTTTTGCCCACACATAACTATTTTTTATTACCATTTATATTTACTAATTATGCATTGCTCAGGTGTCTTTTCAGCTCACCACCCCTACTTCCCACCCTCTGAACTTACCCGCACCATGTTCTTTTCTCAATGTTCAGAACTTGGGGCACTGGCCTGCTGTATCCACCCTCTGCAATGTTTTGTTTTTTGTTTTGTGAGTGTGTGTGTGTGTGTGAGTGTGTGTGTGTGTAATTCAATATTTTTACTCAGTTCCTCCTGTTTCCTTGCAACTATATATATAATAAAACAATAATTTAAAATGTTTATTGATGGGGTCTTACCAGACATTAAGGCCAGATGAAGTGTGGTATCAAGGTAGTCTAGTGTCCATCTACCATGTCTCCTGGTCTCAAGTACATTAGCACTGTGATCATGACTTTCTATGTTTCTTCTCTGAAATGCACGTTCTTTTTCTTGAATTCCTGCCCAATGCTTCCCCGCTTTACCAGACCATCCAATCTAAGCAACATATCTCAATCCACAAAAACTCACCTTTTGGTTCTCATAGACTATCAAATCAGTCTTCTGCCTGCTATACAGCTTGCTGCAAAACTTGCAGCATGTATCCAGTCAGCATTACATATTCCAGTCCTGCCACAGGCGAATCATTTGCTATTATTGGTGAGTTTTTTTTTTTTTTTTTTTTGCTGCTAACCATTGTTCCCCTCAGTATTCTGCACATTATAAACTAACTACCCACATAGCCCGTCAAAAATGACGGGTTTGACGGAGTGTCCTAGTAATTAATTTCTTTTTAGTTGCTTACCTAAATAGAATTGTTATAAAATGTGCTGTAATTTCTCATACCTTGTGATGTAGCATAAATTTTCAGTTGTCAACTTTGTCCAGATTGCATTTCAGTCTAAACACAATATTCGCTAATATTTCCACTAGAAAATTGAAGCTTCAATCACATGTGAATTAATATATTCCCTGTATCGCATTTCAATGTCATCATGCATCACAATATAAACTTGATCCAAACTCTTCAAGCTTTCTTACATCTTTATTTTTTATTATCTGTGATAAAGATCGAAGTTTTAACGGAGACACAGTTTACATGCGGTTGAAATAATGACCCCCGTGAAAATGAAGGATTCTAAAAATAAATCTTAACAACTTATGTTATGCAAATTTTGGTTTAGCTCGCATGGATCATGATCAATTTGGAACTTCTTTCATTCAAACCAAGTAATGATTTCAGAAAAAAAGTGATAATTAATATGCCAATTTAAACAAAATACATACTTTTTTCAGTGTTCTGGCAATTCATTTCCTACAATTGCTTAAATAAATATAAAAAATAAAGCATAACGTAATTCCTATCACCTTGCACTGTAACAAAAGGTTTCTGTTGCTATCCTGGTCCAGGTTCCAGTTCAATCTAACCACATACTACACTAAACATGCCACCAGAGAAACAATACTTCAGTTACATGCATATTAATACATATACTTATCACAATTTGGTGTCACTAATGCATCATGTTATAAATTAAATAAAAAATCTTCACAGGTTTTTACATCTGCCTTCAGACCGATATTACAATGGTTGAATGGTTAATGCAGTTACATACGGCTGAAACATGTCATCAGTAAAAGCAAAAGAAATTAAAAAGATCTTAACAACTTACGTCATGCCAGGTAATGTTAGATTAAATTGTAGTCTAGGTCGTATAGATTGCGATCAGTGTGGAACAGCGTTCGTTCAAGCGAAGTAATGATTTAACTAACAGTGCATTAAGGAAAACAATTTAATTTTTTATCTTTTTAAAATAATTTTCCTTATGCCCCTTTTAAAGTCAAAGGTTTTATCTTATATAAGTATGGCTAAAGATTTTAACAAATACTTTCACATCAAAAATATAAGCAACTAATAATTATAATGTCAATTTAAATGTGTTCTGACAATTAATTAATTTACTGATGCCTAGCATAATAGAACTGTTATTAAATAACATCGCTTTATAACCTAGAGCAACATATCTAAGCGTAAATTGGATTTAAAAAAAGATGAAAAGTGTGACGTCATAGGGCGACGTCATAGAGTGACATCATAGGGCAATGTCGTAGAGTGACGGCATGCCGTGACAGACAATGTCATAAATGACAGACTTGCTTATTATATGTATAGATTCACTTCGGCAACTGGGCCACGTATGATTGCAGAATATAAATTTCAACATTTTCTTGTGATAGTACCAGCGTGAATCTGATATAAAGGATATGGTACAGATGATAATTCTCAATTCTTATCACATTCACATCACAACTGATGTCTTTTTATTGCCAAAATAGTCTGCTTCTGTTGTTAGGCTCTGTGTCTATTGTAATGTACCATTAAAGAACAGAGACTGAAACTGTGTGGGCACCAATTTTTTTTTTTTTTTTATCCCCAATAAGCTCCAAGCATTTTCACCTTTCAGAGGTTCATCTTCATTTGCTGGCTCTTTTTACATAGTTCAATATTCTGTAATGCGAAATGTATATTGGAGTTGAGGTATAGCAACATTAGCACATTAACCTCATCAAGATGTCTTTATAATTATCTGATGCCATTCTATTGAAGATGCATAGTGTTCTTTAAATGGCTGCCAAGCTGTTAATTTATCCCATAACAGTAACAGGTCAAATAATTAAAATGAAATTTATTTTTATTTTATTAATCAATCTTGTTTCATGGATCCCTGTTGAGGAAAGACCTTTGGGATGTGAAACATGTCATGTTTAATACACATACATACAATATGAGTCATAATCATAGTAAAAACAAGTATATGTTCCAAAGACAAATAAAGAGAATAACAATAAACATTAATTTTTACAACTGAATTTTGCAAAAGTCATATTGAATACAATTAATTAATTTGTTCAAATTCTAGAATGTTGTAGAAGGAGCTGCCAATAAGATAATCTCTCAGTTTTTCATTAAACATATCTTTATTATCTGCAGACTGTTTTATACTCTTGGGAAGTTTATTCAATTTAATTTAATTGCAATGGAGCACAGGATCCAGTGGCAATTTCCCTACACACCCATCTTCCCCCTATTTTGCACCCACCTACATTTGCCCTCTACAAATTTTATCTTTAAAGTCATTCAAAGTTTTCGGTAAATTATTCATCATTTCTCTTGGTAACTCATTCCAATCCCTGACACCCTTACCTAAAAAAGAGAATCTTCCTACACCCTTGTGCCTGAAATCGAGTGCTAGCTTGTGGTCATGGTCATCTTTTCCCTTCCATGCACTACTTTTCATACCTATTGCAATATCTTTCCATGCCTCATTGCCAGTATATGCCCTGTACACTCCCATGACCCTCCTCATTCTCCTCCTGTCTTGCAATGAATCTCATTCCAGCTCCTTTATCATATCCCTCACTGATTGCATTCTGCGATAATTTCCAGAAGAAAATCTAGCAGCCCTTTTTTGCACCCTCTCCAACTCCTGTATTTGATACGTAAAATGAGGGTCCCATACTACACTACCATAATCCAGCAATGGTCTGACCAAAGTTTTGTAACCCAATTCCTTGACTTCTCTCGTACATCCCCTCATCACTCTCTCCAACAAGTGCAGAACTTTGAAACCTTTTCCTACCACTTGTCCTATGTGTCCTGCCCAGTTAAGTTTGTTATCAAAAGTAATTCCAAGATATTTACATTTCAAGTCTTCAGCAAGCAATTATTTCCCCACCTTATATTCATAATTAACCTTTTGTTTTTTATTTGTGTATCTAATAAGCTGACCCTTCTTTGCATTTATCTTCATTCCATGTTTACCAACCCAATTAGATATCCTTTCCAGATCCCCCTGCAACTGTTTACAATCCTCTATAGTTTTGATTCTTTTATACAGCATTATGTCATCTGCAAACAATCTAATTTCAGATAGTAAACAATCAACACAATTATTCATTAGAATAATGAATAGCAATGGTCCCAATACACTACCCTGTGGCACACCCATTTTTACTTCAACTTCTTTTGATACTACATTTCCTATCCTAACTTTCTGTTTTCTACCTTTTAAAAATTCTTCTACCCAGCAAATGACTTTCTTATCCACTCCAATGGTTTTTACCTTATTTACTACCATTTTATGGCTTACTCTGTCAAACGCCTTAGACAGATCTAGTGCTACACTATCAATTTGGCCTCCCTTCTCCATTTCATCTGAAATATCTTGCATATATCCAACCAACTGAGATTCGCATGAATATCCTTGCCTGAAACCATGTTGCCTGCTTGAAAACCACTTACGTTCCTCCCATATATTTCTGATGTGGTTGCATATCAATCTTTCCATTAATTTACCTACCACTGATGTCAAACTGATTGGCCTGTAATTCTCAACTCTATTTCTCACCCCTCCCTTATATACCAGTACTACTATTGCATTTTTCCAGTCCTGTGGTAAGCAGCAAGTGTCTAGACTCAATTTAAATAATATTTCAAGATAAGGTATAATGTCACATTCAGCTATCTTTAAGATATCTGTAGTAATATTATCTTCACCAGCCCCTTTATTTTTGTTTCAGCTTTCTTATTTCCTTCATGATTTCCTCAGGATGGATATCAAATTTTTTACTATCGTCATTTCTAATTGTGTTGTTAAGCTCGTTCTCCGAATTAGACCCTCCTGTTTCTGATTCATTGTCCCTAATGCTTTCACTGAACCAGTTACTTAAAATCTCTGTCATTTTCAAATCGTCAGCAACTTATTCTCCATCCTTATCTATAAGTGTCTCTACATCCTCCCTTCCCCTCAGTTTCCTGATATAACCATAGAAATTTCTAGATGCATCAGTCAATGGTCCTCCTGCACTGACAATACTCTTCATAAACCCATCTTTAGCCATTTTCTTTGCTGTTATTAAGTCCTTGTTTAGTTGTTTTAAATATTCCCTACTACCCTGCTGTCTC
Organism: Vandiemenella viatica; assembly: GCA_031002005.1. Taxonomy (NCBI): domain Eukaryota; kingdom Metazoa; phylum Arthropoda; class Insecta; order Orthoptera; family Morabidae; genus Vandiemenella; species Vandiemenella viatica. The sequence goes on from JARYHS010008074.1 coordinate 233,667,274, forward strand.
TTAACTCTGTTATGTTGTTTTCGTACCAACCTCTTTAACCTCCTCACTTCCCTATTATAGTACATAGGTTCTCTATTTCTCTTTATTTTCTGTTTTGGAATAAATTTTTCTTCCCCCTTTCTTATTATCTCCTTGAACTCTTCCCACCTCGATTCTACTGTACCTGAGCCTTCCTTCCATTTTCTGAATTGTTCTCTGAAATATCTCTTCAAATTTGAAACCTGTGCCTTTTTATAATTGTACCTATTTACCCCTTCAATTTTGGCTGCTGGTTTACTGAATCCTCTAATATCCATCAGAACTGCTTCATGATCGCTTATTCCTTCAGTTACTTGATACCTCAAAAGGTTTTCATCGGGCTTAATTAGAAATATATCCAAAATATTTTGTCCCCTAGTGTTTTGCTCAACCACTTGTGTAAATCCTCCTTAGCTTATTAAGATATTTGCAAATCTTTGTTCCCTTGTGTTATTTATCTTATTCCCTTCCCAGTTTACACCTGGTAAATTTAAATCCCCGCCGATGATGATCATTCTATTCTCACCTCTGAAATCTGAGTATGAATTTAATTTCTCCCAAAGAGCCTCATCCTCTTCTGTCATTCTTCCGCTGCGGTAAACAGCCAACACTCTGATTTTTTTCTTTTTTATTACCCCAGAAATCTACCCCAAGTAACTTATGGCCTTGATCTATGAACACCAGTGAACTGTGGTAATTTTTGCTAACTAGTATGAAGACTCCTCCACCAATTGCTCCTCTATCTCTGCGGTACACTCTGTAACCATCAGGAAAAACCTCACTGTCTAGTGCTTCTTCTTTTAACCAACTCTCTACCCCAATTATTACTTGTGGTTTGTGCATCTCTATTAAGTTTGCAAATTCGATTCAGATGTATACCAGAATAATTAACTCCTCTTTGTACTAATGACAGAGATGTTTGTGTTTTGTGCAAGTTATTTCTGTTCCTTGTATTGAAATTGTGTACCTGTGAATTAGAAGTAAAGAGGTTAAAATGATCTATGACAAAGCACATGAGAGAATATATATACTGAGAAGTCATTGTAAGAATATTGAGTTTTTTAAAAAGTTGTCTGTAAGAAGTTCTTGGTTGTACCCTACACAATATCCTAATAGCTCTTTTCTGTGCTATGAAAACTTTTTTACTTTGTGAAGAGTTTCCCCAAAAGATTATGCCATATAACATCACTGAATGAAAATATGAGGAGTACACCTGTTTCGTTAGTTCTAGAATAAAAGTCAGTATATAATTGAAGTATACAGGTCTATACCAAAAATAGTAGGACTGATTTTTTTTTTAATAAATATTGAAGATATCTTTACAATTCCTTAATCCTCTTCGAAATAGCACCCTTAGGCAGCTACACACCAAAAATTACGCTGCTGCCATTGGCCATACGCCTTCTGGAAGTCAGTTTCGGGGACACTGTTGAGAGCCCTCGTCAATGATGCTTCAACGTCCTGGATTGAGTCAAACCACTGTTCCTTCAGCTGCCTTTTTACCCGTGGGAATAAAAAAAAAGTCAGTTGGAGCCAGATTGGGACTGTAGGCGGGGTGCAGCAACATAGCGACGCTGAATCTGGCCAACAGTTGCCTTCTTCATCCTCCCGTCCAATGAAGGCTCGCATGAGCAAATCAAAGATGAAGACAATGCTGATCGTGTTTTTTGACCGTCGCGCGGTGATTCATAAGGAGTTCGTTTCCCCTGGGGAAACTGTCAATTCGAACTTTTACGTGCAAGTGTCAGCCCGCCTGTAAGACCGAGTGAATCGCGTTCGACCAGTCATCTCCGCCAACTGGACTCTGCATCACGACAATGCACCGTGCCAAGGCGCGCCGTCATGAGCCAACTGTTAGGCCGAATTGACATTGCCGTGTTGCTGCACCCCGCCTACAGTCCTGATTTGGCTCCATCTGACTTTTTTTACTCACATGGATGAAAAAGCAGCTGAAGGGACAGTGGTTTGACTCGATTCAGGACGTTGAAGCAGCATCGATGAGGGCTCTCAACAGCGTCCCCGAAACTGACTTCCAGCAGGCGTACGGCCAATGGCAGCAGCGTAATTTTTGGTGTGTAGCTGCCTAAGGGTGCTATTTCGAAGAGGATTAAGGAATTTTAAACATATCTTCAATATTTTTTTTTTTTAAATCAGTCCTACTACTTTTGGTATATACCATGTATTCTCAAAGTTTGTTGGAGTTAATACTGGTATCAGGTTACACTGTTAATTTATACAGCTGTACCGGACTCCAAAAATCACATGTTGAAGAAGAAGGTAATCCTCCAAAACACAACACTAGTTACAAGCATTCACTCTTGTGAAAACATACAGCACTCGCAACCCCAAATCCAAATCAGAGTGAGCTTTATGAAAGTTTTAAAGTCATTGCTATGAAGACACTGCTTGCCTGTACCACCATGGACTAGCTCGACCCAAAACTTTTAAAGTCCTACCAAGAGGCATACCACCGTGGACTGACTGACAAAAACAGAGAGAAGACTGTTCAAAACATCACGGAGTAGCCTCTCTAAAACTGGTGAAAGACTGAGCAAAATTCAACATGGCTGACCTCTATTTATCAATTCATTCAGACATCTGATGTCAGCTGATAATTTAAAAATTAATATCTAATCAACCATTTAATAGTTAAAACTGCAATTAACATGTTTCTTAGGGTCCTTGTTATAATTATTCTGACCTTACTTATCCCTTAAAAATTAATTCTGTCACATCATCACCTTTAGCACATAACTAATAATGTCTTTTAGAAAATCTTATTTATCTTATCCAAATTTTAAACTTTTTGAGGAACTGATGGCATGCATTTGACAAGCTTGTTTTTGTGTATCTCCTGAATCTGTTTTCCTGCTTTTAACTCTTTTATTCTGGATTTTGGTTTTCTTTACCTAATTAAAAATTGTATTTATAATTCACATAATTGGTTAAAATTATGTTAAAGACATTCTTGTCGACGCTGACAAATAACTGGTCAAATTTGGATGGGGTTACCATTAATGTATAATCTGTGATCCAGTAGGCAAATTCAGGTTTGTTTCATTTTGATGTGACTTTGAAAAAAATGAGAAGTTAAGGATGTTTTTTTGTTGAACGCTACTCACACAAATATTACTGGTTTTTATATATATATAATAACATCAATAAGCAGGAAAATGCTTGAAGGCAATAAAACTAAAGATAGGGAAATATCACCCAACACTTACCACAGATGTAGACGGCTGAGAATGACGAACATAAGAAACGTGCAATATTTTGGCGTATAGCCTTATTCTTGCAGAAGTGAGACATCAGGCAGAGCCAGACACGTACACGAAGGCCAGCCATGCCATTCACCAGACCCACGGTATTATGGGTAAAAGAGGGTATGTTTAATTTTGATGTACCATTGCAAAGCTGATAAATTTGAGATAACTTTTTTGCTGAATGTGAATCAGGTAATAGCTAACTGCAGGTCAGATTTTGATGGGTTTCCAAGAAATTATTTCTCTACAATTCATCTTGTAAGTATATATACTAACCATGGCATGTTCCACATCCGAGAGGTCCATCCTCAGCCGGACCCTATGGAACATTATTAAATAAATAAAATTTACTGGTCATTCTCCCTTAAGTAGAATAAGGTATATTTTATTTTGCTGTAATGTTGGGAAGTTGAGCGATTTAAATAAAAGTGTCCTCAAATCAGTATTCATTTAATGGTAAGTTACTCCTCACAGTAAAAATATTTATTGCGATTTCAGTTTACTAGTAGTATAATATTATTCAGAGAATTGCAGTTAAAGTTTATTGTATATTTCCTTCAAACAAAAAGAAGTTAACTTCAGATATCTACAGGGGCTATGGATCATAATTTCCTTGATAATTTTGTTGTAACAGGGTGGTGTGTACTCTAACAGTCCATGTAAACGAAGTTGTGACTGCTGATTACAAGTAAGGCAAATATATTGATAAATGAAGATTTAAGTAATTACACAGCATATAGTTCCAACAATATAAGATGTGTGGAAGCCATCATAAAAATGTTGAAAAACAAAAATATAATAAACATCCCAGCTCAGAAGGGCTCAACCAACATGGTCATGGACAGCAGTGATAGTGAGGCTGAGGCAGCTCTGTTATCCACATACCACAGGTGCTAACAGTTTTATTTGCCAGGAAATTTGTAATTTAGTCTCCAGGGTCACTTTCCACAATCCATTTCTCTTCTCATGCTTCATAATCCCCATACACTCATCCCATATCTATTTCCAAGATCCACAGGGCTAGCAATCACAGGTAATCAATAGTGGAAGCATATGGATCACCCACTGAATGGATATTGGCCCTTTTGGGCCAACTTCTTCAAATTAAAGCAGAAAATCACTTTCTACCTCAAAGATAATAGACACTTCTAAAGACACCTGCCCACAGTCTACACTCGTCTGCATCCAGAATCCTTCCTTTGTCTCACTGATGTCACTACAGAGTGCACACAGATTCCCCACTGCCAGGGCCTCAGTGCTCCTTAAAATATGATGCAGAGCCTCCTGATTCATTTCCTTCTCTCAGAAAATGTCATATCCTTCAATTTGCAAATACATTCCAGATACACAGTACAGCCATGCTATGCTGACATAATCCATCAGGAAGAAAAAATCCAAAGTAACATTCTATTCAAACCCCTTGTATGGATCAAAAGATAAATGATTACCTACGATCTGGACCCACAGTTAAAACAACTTCCTAGACTTCTTCAGTTTGCTTAACAATAACATTTCCATCAACTTCACCTGGGCCTATATACACACTTACTTGAAGTGGACACTTGCCTACGACAAGTTAGCCCTCACACCTGACTTCACATCAATCCCACAAATCTGCAACAATACCAACACTTTGTCAGTTGCCATCTCTTTCACAAAAAAGTTCCGTTCCTTATGCTTCTGCCATCTAGCACAGATGCATCATTGTTGAAGAATCCAGATACTCTCAAAACCTAACACAAACCACCATTTGCCACTGCTGATCACCTGATCTTTTACAAGTAAATATTTCATAATAAAACCCACCACTCACAAAGCAGCCTCCATTCTCCATCTCTAAAAATTGACTATGGCACTGTATTTCACTTATTTTTCTATCCTGGTTACAAATCAAACCAAATCCTTCGACATGGGCATGACTTCCTACTTTCTTCCATAAAATGTTAATCCTATTCCTCAACATCCTATCCCCAACCCCTCATCACCCCACCCCCTATCCTCAGTGTGCTTCAAGAGACCACTCAATCTCAAAAACATGTTGGTCTACAAATATTCACTTTCTTGTTCTACCGAACAACCACATGGATCTAGCAGCATGCATCCAGCCTATACCATCTATTCCAGTTCTATCACAGGTAAAACTTTTTCTATTATTGAAAATGCCACTTTCACAACAACATAATCCATTTACCATCTTTATCATCTAACCTGCATACACTGGTCTATATATAGGCCTCACCTCAAACAAACTATCCGTAAGAATGAACAGTCAAAGGAAAGCTGTTTACACCTGCAACCTTGACCCTACAGTGGCACCCCATGCTAGTTCCAATAATTATAACAGCTTCAGGAACAGTAATGTCTGTCAGCATCTTTCCTGATACCACAACCAATTCTGAAGTAGGATACCAACATATCCTTGACTCCAGGCATCACTTCAGCCTCAATCTCTAGCAAAACCTCACCAGTAAATCTACCACATATTTTTACTATAGTTGCAATGAAAATGCATATATGCAATAAAAATAGAGGACAGGAAAAGTGAACACTGTCACTCACCCCCAGACACAAGGGCCAAAACTGATACAAAAAACACATACAAACTTTAGAATATTTTCATAATCTCATCAAAATTATTTATTTTATTACTTCACACTGCCTTTTTCAGAGATATAGATATCAACTGTATGCTTCTCCCCCTCTTCCCCCATCACTGCCACCTCCACTTTGTCCACCAAAGTAATCTGTGGCTTCTCAACATATGTTGAGTCTCGATGTACACATCTGATGCCCTTGTCAAGTGTCTCTTTCTTGTACATGACTAACGTTTTATGCTGAAATATTGCTAAACATTAAAACTGAATCTTTCCCAGCATATTTCTTTTAAATACTCTTGATTGGTGGACAAGCCATTTGCACAATTACCAATTACATACCTCATTTACAACCTTACCTGTATCCACTGCACTGGTCAATATAAATGCCTCATCACTTACCGACTGTCCATCAGACCGAACAGTCACTGTTTACACTGGCAACGTTGACAAAATACAGTAGGTATTGTGGTATAAAGCAGAATTCACTATTTAATATGATGAAGATAACAGAAGCAGATGTTGAAGAAATTGTCTGATTGAACAGCTGTCAAGATTATGTAGTTAAATATGTTATTCTTTATGTAATGCTCACTGCCCTACATCCTTCACTTTTGGAAAGTGATGGTTTTACTATCCATATTCTATCTTATTTACAGAGCATATGTCTCAGTTAAAATGGCTGGCAGCATGAAAACAATGCTATTCTTTTCAATAGCACAGTTTTTGATTTATTTGTAAAAATATGTTATTTATTGGAAGTTTACCTTTTAGATTGATAGTTCATTAAGTTAAAATAACAGTCAGAAGATATTCTGACAAAACTAAGAATAAAATTCAAAATCTTCTTTAGGACTTCACTTGTTATCTTGCAATTAGCATCAATGATAAGAAGTATTTCACAACTTGAAATGGCAAATTATATTGTCATAATTGTCTTGTTGTTGGATGTCTGAAAGGAAAGTGAAGAAATAAATAATAAAATTGCCTTATAAATAAATTAATGTAGAAACAATGGCTAAATTATATTTCTGTTTAAACAAAAGAAGATTAGATATAATTCCGTCACTCAAAAATCGTGTAACAGCAAATGTCTTGATGTTTATTTGCCAAGTTTTGTATGCAGTGTAAAGCAAGTATTAGATCACTCACCGTATGAACTGAGATTAATCTTGAAGATCCTGGATATGGCAATACCACTAAGCTGGTGAAATTCTTAGCAGAGTGGCCAAATTAACACTGATGGGTCCCAAACAAACTCAGCTGTGTTTTGTTGATCTGAAATATTCAGACTTTCCCAGGAACCATTCATCTTTACAGCTGTTTTTCTTTATTATTAATTATTTGTATTTCCCGATTTTAAATAGCCTACTATTTTGTTACTGAAAGCAGGCCCCAGTTCCTACAAATTTAAAAAAATTAATTTCTGTTCATATAGGTAATAGATTTGAATAATTATTTCAAAGGAATTAACAGTTCTAAACTAGTCTACCAATTAATCTACTATCTTACAACATACGTTCCCACTTTTTTAGCATAAAGTCACCCATATGGAAAAATTATTCACTACCCCCTTTTTGGAAAAAAATACTCGCCTTCCGCTTTGCAGGGGGAAAGAAAACACTGACTACCATTATTCTAATAAATAATGGAACATGCTCTAAAAAAAATTAAATTTAACCCACTTTTTGAAACCGTGTTTCGATAGCAGCCTTCTTAGGTGAAGTTTATGTTATTGTATATAGAAAAACAAGGACAGATATCTAAAATTACTTTATTAAAAGATATTAACTATGTTGGTGTGTTTTTTTACCAGTTTGATTTAAAACATGCATATTACAAAAAAAAAGTTTATTACTTAGAGGGCTGAGCTGGGAGTAATTACAATAATTTTTTGATATCTGGTTCCCTATTTGTCATCTGAAATGTAAACTGCCACATCATACTATTGTCAATCTGTTTCTTTTCTTAGCTAATAAACTACCGACTACACTAGATTCTCTTTTGGCTACATATGACCACGTGAGTGCAATTAAATACTTCTTTTATGAAACCCTTAAACTGGACATAATACTGGAAAGCAGGGAGTGGCAGTTAATTCTATATGACCTGTAATTTTGTCTTGGACCAGAAACGCCCTATAAATTTCCCGGGAAACACTTCCTATAATGTATTTAACCCTGATTGGTGGTACTGCCCCATTGGGAACCATTGATGTACACTAATATCCCCAAATCAAAAACAACTAGTGTCTATCTTTACACCACCAAGCAATGAACTGCCTATACAAGATTGTTTCTACCTATCACTTCACATCATGAAAAAGTTTTTCTGCACCAATGCTGAACTATGTTGACACCAAAGTCAATGCCTGTCTCTGCTGATGTGACCACTGACATGCTGACCATCTGTTAGCTTCACATTCTGTATACAAATCTCATCCTTCTCTAGTACTGTCCTGGGAACCTACCACATAAGGAGTTTCCTCTCAGAGCTGGCTGCTCCTTGACCCATGGAGAAGGTGCCTCTGATTTACAGAAGCACTGCAATTCTTGACTTTTACCATCTTAGCTGTTTTCCTGGTGTAACTGTAGTCTCAGTCAGTGCTTGTATTTTCCAGTTTTAATATTCCTATTCATCTTGAACATCTTCCTCTCCCGTTCTCCATTCCATTACTGGTGTCACCTGCTCAGAGTATCTTTCACACTGAGCCAATTTCATTTCAACATGTTTTTCCTCTTTGCACAGTGATGGTAGATTAGCAGCTTCCTCCAGCAAGTGCCAGAACTCTTTATCACTTATAGTACATGATAGATTTGGAGACTTTGAAGCTGAATTTGAAGATGTGCTCTTGATTCTTTGATTTGATCACATGCTTGGGACTACTTACTTTTCCACAGTTGCACCTGTTTGTTCCTTTGAAGCCTCTCCTTTCTAAGAAACTATTTTAAGCCAGATATGTAGTGTATGAGCCCTGGAGATGGTTATAGGTTAGACATGTAAATTGCCTCTTTCGTACAAGAAGTCGTGTCAAAGGTACTTCTGCCCACACTGTTGTTGGTCTACGTTTGCTGCCATTTGTCAATCGGCGCATCCCAAATTTTTTTAAATACAATGTTCCTTCCAATTATTTCCATAGCTTGGTCATTCCTTCCTCTTTCTATCCAATATTATGCTCTTTGTTTCCTTACTTCCAAATCCAGTGGCCAGATGCTGAGTATAACTGTTAATCCATATTTAGATGTTATTCTGTAAACACAAATGAGTTTGAGCAGAATTCCTTGCTGCGTACACCAAAGTAGCTTATTCAGTTTAACTTCTTTAGATGCTTGGTCCATGTGCTTGCTGCGTATCCAGCAATGGAAGCCAGTATTGCATCATGATATCTCCTTATGATGAGCAGTGATAGTTTAAATTGCTTCTCACCAATGCTTATTAAGTTGTGTAATACCAGTGTCACTTTTTCACATATATCCTCCTTACGATATGTAAATTTCAGTTGTTTGTCCATGTTTACTCCAAGGCAACAGAATGCTGCTTTCATTTTTATTGCGTTTTCCTGCATCTTATCTATCCCAGCAAATCTGGTGTTTGTTGCAAAACCTCCATGTCTGGTTCGCAAGCAAAGTCCCATAAAATTTGTCCACACACTGATCCCTGCGGGGAACCTTTCATCAATCTTTTCTCCATGTACTTCACTGCAGTGTTGCATATGAATTTTTACAATAATTCTTTAAACAGTAATATAGTACCTTCCATTTTATGTTTTGAGGCAATTTTCCAACAGTGTGGGACAGCAGAGATAGTCAAAAGTGCCCGTGAAAGATTCCCACCACATTATTTTTGGCAGAATTTGGTTCAATTTCTATTAATCAGTTGATGGTGTCCTCTGTTGACTTGCTGGTTCTGAACCCATACTGATTACAGTTCATTCCATTCTTTATCCAGTGTTCCTTTAGCTTCTTGCAGAGTATCTTTTATTGCACTTTCTATGGAATATTGAGTGATGTAATTTTGGAAGTTGTGGTTCTTTACTATCGCCTGTAGTTATAATGAAAACCTCACTTATTTCTATTAGGTATCCACACTTGCATCAATCATTCATTGAATAGTATTTTTAAGGTTGATACTAGTTCAACAACCAACTTCTGAAAGATCTCTGCTGGTATCCCATCAAGTCCAAGTGATTTTATTTTTGGAAGGCAATGTATTGCCTGTATGATCTCTTTATCTGATATGATGCATCCTTGCTGTTTATTTTTGTAAGGATCCCCATTTTCTTATGCAGTTCTCTTTGCTGATTTGTCTCAAGTTCTGTACTGGAAGTAAGCATGTCAAGCAATTCCCATGCAGTTTCCATCCAGTTCATGGTCATAGATCTATCCAGTCTTCTTACTGTAGCCTAATTTAGACAGTAGTAATCCAGTAAGATATGCACAACGTGCCTCAAATCATGTTCTATGTGACAAAGACTTCACAGCTTTTTTTGTTTGATTTTCAATGACAGCTCCTTGAACTCTTGCTTTTTATTTCTATAACTATCTAGAAGATTCTGTCTCTCTGCTACAATAAGGCAATGTTGATAGAATATTCTTTCTGTCCTCATTGTGTGTCGTAGTTTCCACGATATTTCTGGATGTGGTTTTTCTTTAGTTGTTGTTACTAGGGCTTTATGTCGGGTTAACACTGAGGTCATTAGTAAGCCCCAGATTCTTAGGTTCGAACCTATTTTGTTCCCAACCTAATATTCTCAAAATTTTAATTTTCTCTTTCGTCTTTTGTATAAACTAATAATATTCGTAAATTTAATAGGACCTAAAATGACCTAATATTTATGTTATGACCTAAAATGACCTAATTCAGTTTTTAGAACCTAAAAGGACCTAATTCAATGTACTGATCCAATCCGACTGTAATTTTTTTACTTAAATAAAACAAATGACTGACCGGATTAGCTCAGGGGTACGGGCCGTCAGCTAGTAATCTGGACTCGGGAGACGCCACGAGTCCGAATCCCACCGTCGGCTGTTCTGGAATGGTATTTCTGGAATGGTATTTCCTATACCACTCCAGGCAAATGCTGGAACAGTGTCTTATTGACAGGCTACGGGTGTTTCCTTCTTCTCCTTCCTTCGCAAAAATTTTGTTTCCTTCTTCTATATCGATCCAAGCTAAAGTCACCTGGGCGATCCGGCCAGTCACCATCCCCAGCTGTATCTATTACTACATGAATCCTAAGCTCCAAGACACTGCAAACGTGAGCGGTATAGGAATGATCCCTCGCAGAGTCCGAGGGTGAAGTCGAACCAGGAGGGTAAACGGACTGAGTTTACGTGTAAAAAAAAAAAATGGATTTATTTTAAAATTGGAAAAAACTATTCACAATGATATTAAATGATACGTTTTAACCTCATTATTGACGGTAACATTGAGAAAAGCTGTAAAAATGTGTTGTGGCTACTTCACATTTTACTAAGGATTACATTCAGTAGAAGCAAATCGACAAAGCAAGTTTTAAACATAACATGTTAAATGTTAACAATCTCAGGAACACAATCCCTTTCTGAGAAATTAACAGTTTAGTGGTAACACGGAAATTAAAGGCCTACAGACTTTTAGTTCCTTCTTTAAAAGTTATCTTGCCTAAACAGAAATCCTCAAGAAGTAGTCTCCTGCGAGAGTGGTTTGGAACGGATAAGAACTTTTTTACAGATGGAAAAATTATATATTGTCAAGCATGTGTAAAACGAGTTAAAGTATTTTTTTTTTATATATATACGTATAACTTTTATTATTTTAAACAATAAATTAGATTTTATTTGTTTTCATTTCTAAAGTAACATAAAGTGATAGTCTAGACTTCTGGAAGAAATTTCATATTAACTGGCTATTATCCGGGGTGTTATTCTCAGGTGGAATATTTTTATTTTTGCCTTAATATGGGAGCCTGCGGAAAAATGATCCCACGTACTACAGTATCAGAATTCAGCAACTCGTTTGGCAAATGATACCCGGAGAAATCAAACAGGAGCAGAGATTCGTTACAAGTTCAAAGCTGGGTACAGAAGATTCGTTTAACCTAGGTCTTTGTGAAGCTCTCACTGTCACTAATATATCAGTTTCAACACTCCAGAATGAAAACCTTTTTGCAAGAATTTTGTAACAGAAAAATACCACATGAATCCACTTTAAGAAAGAATTACTTGCCTCAGCAGTATGAGAAAACCATTGAAGAAATACGGGTGGACATTGTTGACCACTTCATCTGGTTAAGTGCAGATGAGACGACAGATGCCTGCGGCAGATACATAGCCAGCGTTGTTATGGGCAAGCTCACATGTGAGGACCCGAGTATACCCCATGTCATTATGTGCAGAGAACTTCCAATGACAAACCACTCTACTGATGCAATTACTGTAAGGGATGCATTAAAGGTGTTGGGGCCAGATCCAAAACACGAGGATAAGTTGGGGTTGATGGTGACAGATAGTGCATGCAGCTTATATGATAAAACCAGGTGAGTGTTTAAAAGGTTTCCATTCCCGAATTGAGCATGTCATCTGCCTAGCTCATGGGCTCCATTGGGCATCTGAAAAAATTCGGGAACAGCACACTGTAGTTAACGAGATAATTTCTTCAGTGAAGAAAATATTCCTGAAAGCGTCAAGTCGAGTCTTTACTTTCAGGGGAAAGCTTACCTCGATACCCCTCCCTACCGAGCTAGTAGTAACACGATGGGGGACCTTGCTCTCAGCCGCAACATATTATGCAGAAAATTATGAGAGCATCATGGAGGTCATTGAATCATTAGATGAAAGCGAAGCTGTTGCTATAGTAAATGTAAAGAAAGTGTTGTACTCCGTATCAGCTGTACAGGAGTTGACATATACAGTATAAAGGCAAATTTTTACAACCTAGAATTTTCAATCAAGAAGTTGGAAGGAGGCACTCTACCATTGACGGAAGCAATTCAAATCATCCAAGAAGTGAGGGCCAAAGTGGCTCCCAGACCACTTTGGGTGTCTATAGCTAAGAAGCAGGAGTCTGTTTTAGCCCGCAGTCCAGATTTCAAGAGAATGGAACAAATAGGCCGTGTTCTCTCTGGACTAAAGGAACAATAAATACTGCCTTGGAATCCTAAGGAAATCGCTAATATGCAGTTCGTACCTTTTACCTTATGTGGCGTGGAGCATAGTTTTTTCTAATTCAAGAGAATTTTAACAGAAGAGAGAAAATGGTTTAAACCTGAAAATCTGTGAAAATATTTCATTGTCCAGTGTCATATTAGAAGATTTAAATGAGTGGTTTACATCCACAATAAAGCCAAAATGTTTTGAACATAATAGTGGTTTATGTCGCATGTTTTAATGTGAACGAGTATGTCATGTTAGAAGTTTTTAAGGGGTACTTGACATTGTATTATAAAGTCACAATGTTTTTAACACTATGGCAGTATATATTGTGTATTTTAAATTTTATTTCCCTTAAAAATGTGTAAGTTCTTAAATCAGAATTTTAAAAACCTATAAAAGCCTAAAATGTGAATTGAATAAACCTAAATTTGTTTTTTTAGAGCCTAAAAATCCGGGGCTTAGTCATTAGTGTCCTAATAAAAAACTGGTATGACAAAGCGACCTAAAAATAGACGAATTTACTGTCTGCAAGGCTGACTGTAAATAGGTCAGCCATAAAATGATTAAACAAGGTTGCACAGAGACCAAAAGAATCTAAAATCTTTCAAACAGATAATGTCTGTAAAAGTGTGAGCAAGAGAAGTTTTTTTTTTTTTTTTTTTTTTTTTTATTCCAGTTATTTTCTTAAGTGGAATTGCTGTTCTCATTGTGTGTTGGTTGCTTGAATTGTTTCTTTCACAGCCTTATCCATGTCAAAATCTTTAGTACCAATGTAGGCAGGTATTGAAGCAATCCCACGGACTTGGCCAGTTTGCTCTACTGATATCATATTGCCATTTTATGTGGGCCAAGTCATCTTTCAAGTGTTTCATCTTACAGTCATGCAAGTTCATATTTTATTAGAGTGTGATCATTGGTGGTTCAGTTCTCAATCACCTCCTATCCCTTTAGCAGGTTTCCTGCTTTTCAATTTTTAAAATTATATCTATGTTTGATTTCACACCTGCTTGGTCACTAAACATGTATGGATTGATTCGCTTGTTTCTGACACCCATCTGTAATTCACCAACCTGTCCTTGTTACTTTTCTCCTCATGTGTCTGTAAGCTCTCTGTGCCAGAGTGCAGATTTATCTTTGCATCTGCCAATGGTCTGTCACCTATGTCTATACACATTTGCCTAATCCTACAAAGATAGGGGTCAACATCATGTTAATTAAGCCACTTTCCCACATCACATAACTATTTCCATGCACATCATTTGTCAACTACAAAATTGTATTATTTTTCTGAGGGTGAGTTCCTGAGGAATATGATAGCATTTATTGCGTTTGCCTATGTAGAGATTATCTGACACTTTAATGGCATATGTGGGGCTCTTGTAAACAGATGATATCTGTTTGCATTTCCTCAACTAGTTTTCTCACTCAAACCTGATTGCTTCTCCTGCAGTTTATTTGTTTGATATTATACTATGCAGACCTGTTCATGTATGCCGAGTCTGAATATTGTATTGTGGCTCTCTCGAGTCTAGCATTATTATGGCATGAGACATTACATCAAATGTTGATAAATATGGTCTGGATCAAAGATTTCATTTTGCCTGTCAAATATTTGCTGAACTAAAGTAATTAACTGGGCTGAGTTAGTAGCTATAAGCTGAACACAAATGATTTCTTCTGGTTAAGGAAACATGTTGTGTTTGCCATTTGGATTTACTAGTCTTGTTAGATGATATAACGCTGGAGTTAGACTTTGTGTTTCTTTTAGTCTGGTGAGCTCAAGATTATTTTCAAACTTTTGGTCGAGATGGCCTGGAGGTTGTCTTGATTTTTCATTTGCTTGGTTTTTGGAATCTTCACTAATTCAGCAATACTTGGGTGCAATTTACGCTGGTTCTAGCCATCCAAGTCCAACTTGTTTTGGTTGAAACCTAGAAGAAATATCACAGATGGTGGTAGTGTTCTCTGGGTGGGAGAAGTATGTTTATTTGCCATCAAGCATAGGCTATTTGTTGTTACTTTCTCTCATTGTAATATTTTCACATTGAAGCTTGCAGCCACTGCACATTCCGCCTCTTCCTTGAAGGCATGTTTCTTTTCTTAATTGTTTTTCTTTTTCTTATAGGTTCTTCTACCATGTTTGTAATGATGCTCAATAATTGATATTTGAATCATTATTCCTCCATTCCTTTAGATTTTGTTCTACTGTCCATACTATGAAGTGAGCTCTGGTTGTGTCATCAGCTAAGTTTTACCATCTCAATTAGTTTAAAGCTGTCAGTTATAAAGTAAATAGTTAGGATTATTACTAGTGAGGCAAAATAAAAACATTTATCACTCGATAATAGAGCTTCAAAAATCGCATATACTTAGTGGCTAATACTCATTTCTTTTTTGCTAGTTTTTGATTTAGAAATAAGCTGAAAGCTTGATAGTTAGATTAAATACTGCAAATTGTAATTAAACTTTAAGTATTTCTAATTTAACATCTCATTTTCTAGTGTAACTAAAAAAATAAGTGTTATAGCTTCAGATTGTTGTAAATGGTTGCTAAGATGCATTTACTCTACTGTTTTGTCTGAAATATAACAGTTTGTTATTTTAATAACAATAACATATAAATAAACAAATAAATATAATAAATAAATAATTGTTAATATCTGACTTCTGCTTTGACGATATCGATTTAAAAATTAACGAATTCAAATGTAACTTCGTAACTCCTAAGATATATTTATTAATTGTTTCAGTCTTAAATATAATAGATTCTAAATCGCTTATTTCAGTCTTAAATATAATAGTATAGTATTTACTTATTTCCAAAAATATTAAAATAGCAACTTCTTAGTAATAATTTTTTTTAAGTATTTGATTAGGTATTAAGTATTTGAATTTTATCTACTTATTAATTACTAATACTTGATTGAGGAGTAAAACTCTTATCCAATTAAATAAAAATGTTAAAATTATAGTTTAAGCTTTATTAACCTACTTTATCAAATAAATTTAAGGTTTGTTTAGAATGTGTTAGAAGTATTTGGTAAAAATCATGAGTGGAAAGTGTGGCACCTGTCCCAGGTAAATTGCGAAGTGATTGGGTTGTAGTTGGTGTAAGAAGTGGTTTCATTGAGCATGTAGGGAAGAGGAAACATGGGAAATAAATGAGGCTCTCCCATGGTTTTATTCACTTGTCTTAGGGATAAAAGGATGAAGGAGATGGGAGAAACGATGAGGGAGTTACGTGAAACGATCAGGGTTCTTGAGGCTTGTCTTGTGGATGCTCAGCCTATGGAGGCGTGGCCTGTGGTGGCTCTGCCTGTGGAGGCTCAGCATGTTGGTGCTCAGCCTGTGGAGATTCAGCTTGTGGAGGCTCAGCTTGCGGAGGCACAGCCTGTTGGGGGGCTGAGATTGTCGAGACTCATGCAATAGAAGCAGAAAGTAGAGATAGTGGGTTGGAGGAAGTTGAGAAGTATGGTTGGGAGCTGGTACCAGGTCGTAGGAGAAATATGGTTAATGGGATGAAGAAACCAGACACTTTACAAATTGTAGGGAAAAATAGGTTTGACCTGTTGCCAGATTCAGGAGGAGGAGAGCCTCATGTAGATATAGGAATAGGTAAGATGCAGCAGGCCTTTGGGAATAAGGGCGTGCAAGGTAAGAATAGGAAAAAAAAAAAAAAGTTCTGCTGCTAGGTAGTAGCCATAGGAGAAGTGTAGGTCCTCTTCTGCAGGATCAGTTAGATAGAGGTTACCAGGTCACAAGATTTTTTTCAAACTTAGTGCAACATTAGGTCAGGTAACAGAGGATGTAGATTCACTTTGTAGGAGATTTATTAAGGACGACAGAGTAGTGATAGTGGGAGGTGCGGGGAATAGTATTGATAGAAACGCGAGTTATAGTATAGAGAGTGACCTGAGGAAGGTGGTGAAGGAGGCACAGGAGGGTGGAACTCATGCAGGCCCTAAGTCGCCATGAACGGCCACAATTGAACTATGTTGTGAGGTGGGTAAATGTGGAAACAGAAGTGCTACTTGGGAAAGGCATGAGTTCCATCTTGGGGATTGTGCCTGTGAACACCATTGGTAGCTAGAGTTTCAAAGGACATGGCCTACACCTAAATAGAAAGGGCAGGGAGATACTTTCTTAGTTTTTAGCTGAAGCAGTAAGGGATCCCATTTCCATTGATAATGGGATTAGGAATGTGCCTTTTTTTAGGATAGGGGCTGCTGGTGAAGGGATGGAAATAGATGATCAAAGTGATACAGATCGTAGATCGATGATGGGAAAAATCACAGATGTTAAAGAAATAGATGAAGTTGCTGAAACAATAACTGACTGAGGTATAACTGGGAAGGAGGAGGTTAATGCTGAAAATATAAAGCCAGTAATATGAGTGTTACTGGTGAACTGTAGAAGTATCATGAACAAAGTAATCGAATTTGTATATTTAATACAGATACACGAACTACAAGTAATAATTGGGATAGAGAGTTGGTTAAAACAAGAAGTACTAGACAGTGAGGTTTTTCCTGATGGATACAGAGTGTACTGCAGAGATAGAGCAGCAATTAGTGGAGGAGTTTTCATACTAGTGAACAAAAACTACCACAATTCACTAGTGTTCATAGATCATGATCATGAGTTACTTGGGGTAGATTTCTGGGGTAATAAAAAAATCAGGGTGTTGGCTGATTACCGCAGGGGAAGAATGTCAGATGGAGATAATGCTCTTTGGGAGAAATTAAATTCATACTCAGATTTCAGAGGTAGAATAGAATGGTCATTATTGGTAGGGATTTAAATTTACCAGGTGTAAACTGGGTAACAAATAAGATTAATGGTACAAGGGGACAGATATTTGCAAATACTATAATAAAAGAAGGAGGATTTACACAAGTGGTAGAGCAGAACACTAGGGGACAAAATATTTTGGATATATTTCTAATAAAGCCCAATGATAACCTTGTGGGGTGTCAAGTAACCAAAGGAATAAGTGACCATGAAGCAGTTCTGATGGATATTAGAGGATTCAGTAAACCAGCAGCCAAAATTCAAGGAGGAAATAGATACAGTTATAAAAAGGTACAAATTACAAATGTGAAGAGAAATTTCAGGGTACATTTCAGCAAATAGAGGGAAGGCACATGTACAGTTGAGTTAAGGTGGGAAGAGTTCAAGGAGATAATAAGAAAGGGGGAAGAACAATTTATTCAAAAACATAAAATAAATAGAAGTAGAGAACCTGTGTATTTTAATAGGGATGTGAGGAGGTTAAAGAGGTTGGTAAGAAGAGAACATAACAGAGTTAAGAGGCAGCAGGGTAGTAGGGAATGTTTAAAACAACTAAACAAGGACTTAATAATTGCTAAGAAAATGGCTAGATATGGGTTTATAAAGAGTATTATCAGTGCAGGAGGACCATTGACTGATGCATCTAAAAATTTCTATGGTTATATCAGGAAACAGAGGGTAAAGGAGGATGTAGACACTCTTATAAATAAGGCTGGAGAAGAAGTTGCTGAGGATTTGTAAAAGGCAGAGTTTCTAAGTAACTGGTTTAGTGAGAGCATTAGCAACATTGAATCAGAAATAGGAGGATCTAACTCAGATAATGAGCTTAACAACACAATTAGAAATGGAAAGACAAAAAAAAAAAAAAAAAAATTGAAGGATATCCTGAAGGAAATAAGAAAGCTGAAAAAACAAAGGGACTGGTTTAGATAATATTACTACAGATATCTTAAAGATAGCCAGATGTGACATTGTATTTTATCTTGAAATTTTATTTAAATTGAGTCTGAGTACATGCTGCTTACTAAAGGACTGGAAAAGTGCAATAGTAGTCCCGGAGCATAAAGGAGGGATGAGAAATAAAGTAAAAAATTACAGGCCAATCAGTTTGACTTCAGTTCTAGGTAAATTAATGGAGAGATTGATATGTAACCACATCAGAAATATATGTGAGGAGTGTCAGTGGTTTTCAAGTAGGCAACATGGCTTTAGGCAAGGATATTCATGCAAATCTCAGCTGGTGGGATATATGCAAGATATTTCAGATGAAATGGACAAGGGAGGCCAAATTGATAGTTTAGCACTAGATCTTTCAAAGGCTTTTGACAGAGTGGGCCCTGAAATGGTGGTTGATAATGTAAAAACTATTGGAGTGGACGAGAAAGTGATTTACTGGGTAGAAGAATTTTTAATATGTAGAAAACAGAAAGTTAGAGTAGGAAATGCAGTTTCAAAAGAAGTGGAAGTAAAAATGGGAGTGCCGCATGGTAGCATATTGGGACCATTGCTATTCATTATTTTAATGAATAACTATCAGAAATTAAATTGTTTGCAGATGATATATTGCTATATAAGAGGATCAAAATGGTAGAGGACTGTAAACAGCTGCAGGGTAATCTAAACAGGATATCTAGCTGGGTTGGTAAACATGCAAAATAAAGTCAGCTTACTAGATACACAAATAAAAAGCTAAAGGTTGATTACGATTATAAAGTGGAGAAAGAATTGCTTGTTGAAGACTTGAAATGTAAATATCTTGGCATTACATTTGATAACAAACTTAACTGGGCAGGACAAATTGGTAAGGTAGTAGGAAAAGGTTTAAAAATTTTGCACTTGTTGGAGAGAGTGATAAGAGGATGCATGAGAGAAGTAAAGGAATTGGGTTACAAAACTTTGGTTAGACCATTGCTTGAATATGGTAGTGTAGTATGGGACCCACATTTTGCGTATCAAATACAGGAGTTGGAGAGGGTGCAAAAAGGACTGCTAGATTTGTTTCTGGAAATTACCGCAGAATGCAGTCAGTTACAGATAAGATAAAAGAGCTGGAATGGGATTCATTGGAAGACAGGAGGATTTTTTTTTTTTAACTGCTTTACGTCTCTTTTTAACATCGAGGTCTTTAGAGACGGGAAAGGATGGGGGGGCAAGGATGGGGGCAAGGAATGGGAAGGAATTCGGCCATGGTATTTTGAAGGAAGCATCCCGGCATTTGCCTGAAGTGATTTGGGGAAACCATGGAAAACCCAAATCTGGATGCCCGGACGGGGATTCGAACCGCCGTCCTCCCGAATGCGAGGCGAGAACGCTAACCGTTACACCGCCCCGCTCGGTAAAGACAGGAGGAGGGTCATGGGAGTGTACAATGTCGCGAAATAATCGTGGGAACACTTAGTTATGTTAAGTTGTGCAAGAAGCAGCAAGACAACGTGAGAGTATAGGCGTAGGAAAACGCCGTAGCGATACGAAACCGGAGAAACACAGGATGTTTAAGAGCAATATTTAGTCAACAAGGGGCAACGCAATAACATAAACAGTGGGGAAAGCAGAAGGTCGGAGCGAGGGTGATAGGGCTGCGTGTTGACAGCAGTGGAGGATTCCATTAACACGACCCGACCCGGTAGCCTACGTGACGGGAAACACGGAAGTTTCCAGAAGGGCAGATAGGACTGATGCAAGAACGTAAACAAGCGACCAATGCCCCAGAATGTTCTAGAAGGTTAAGAGGACACAAATAATGTCGTCATTAAGAAGTATAAGAGGAGGTGGCTGGGCCACCGAGAGCCAGAGTAGGACCAACCGCCAGAGTGTGGGGTCGGAGCTAACCAGTGCGGGGCATGGCAGCTACTAGAGAGTAGGGCGGAACAGTAACAGAGCAGGACTGTCAGAGTGGACAGCCGAACACCGCGGAGTAGGCAGGGCAGTTAGAGACTAGGAGTTCGACTCTAGTGGACGACGCCAGATGTTAGACTAGGACTTAGCCTCTGGAGTCTCATGGACGGCCGAAGGAAGAACATTATTCTGGTTAATCCCTATGGGAGATACTTTTCATACCAAACTTATTTAAAGTTGATGCAGAGGATCCAGTTCCTGCTGAAGGAATTCCGCGAGTTGGAGATGTTAGAAGAATAGTACCTTGAAGCCACGCACTTCCCTGGGTCTTAGGTTTAAAAGAGATGTAAGTCGGTCTTCGTGAGCTGCAAGCTTGGTCTTTGTAATTTCAACTTATATGTGTTTTTATTTCTATCAGTACCCTTCCACACCGAGTTCCCTTGTCTGAAAATCAAATTCCACTAATTTCTGAGACTTCTAAAAGGTAATCTTACACAGTCTCACCTGAGCTCCCATCTTCCGAACCGCTCGCGGAAGTAAAAGCCAACCAGCATGCAACAACAAGTCGTATATTGGTGATGAGGCATGGAAAAATATTGGTGTAAGAATTAAAAGTAATGCACGGAAGGGAAAAGATGACCGTGACCACAAGCTGGCATTCGATTTCAGACACAAAGGTGTATGAAGATTCTCTTTTTTTGGGTAAGTGTGTCAGGGATTGGAATAAGTTACCAAGAGAACTGATGAATAATTTATCAAAAATGTTGAAAGAATTTAAAGCTAAAATTTGCAAAGGGCAAATGTAGGTGGGTGCAGGAAAGGGGGAAGATGGATGTGTAGTGAAATTGCCACAGGAACATGCACTCCATCACAATTTAATTAAATATTATATTAGCTCTTCTGTTTATTAGTCTACACAGAAACAGTTGGTATGTTTGACATTCTTTTTCAAATTTTCTGTACAATTTTCCCAATTTCCTGCAAGGTATAAACACAGCTAACTGTAAGGGTTTGCTACAGTGTTTTCTCTTGTGGCTGGCTTCTACACAGCATTTGCACATGTCCGATGTTTGAATGCAATGACATGACTAGAGTCACAACACTACACTTTAGTACTACTGTACAATTCTTTGCAGAGGTGCTACTACATTGGAAGAATATTTTTTTTTCTATGTTCCATTATTTGCTTCCTTGTTTCAGTACTTACTTCGACAATTTGACGAACAGTGCTTTTATCTACGAGACCTTTTCTCAATTTCAACTTGAATCCCTCCAGAAATAGTTGTCTTATTATATTTACTTCAAAACTTTGCATAAAGACTTTTTCTGGGATTTGTTTTGGCTCAACTGACATGGGTACTTCATACTCCATATTTCCTTCTTCATCTCATCAATATTTTCCATTGCATAGGCCAAGGCAACTATAGAGGAAGCAAGTTTGTTCTTCAATTCTCTCAGCCTGAATTCAGTCATTTTTTGTCCTAGCAAATCATTAACATAAGTAACAAGTTTTTCAAACTTTCTGTTATCTGCGTCATTGCACTCAGATTAAGGATTTAAGCTCTGCTGTGTATTCCTATTTCAGTTAGCTTATATCAGATCCATGATGTCAGCGGGGTCCATAGGCAGCCAGCAGGTGTTACCTAATATAAGCTGGATGCCTGGGTGCTGACAGGGTGCACTTACACACAAGTTCCATGATGTTTAAACACTTGGAGAGGTTGTGGCCAATAACTGTAGACTCATGCCCCCTGATGTCCTGTTTTACATTTGACAAAAATCACTCTTACAGTATACATTTTTTATCCACAGTTTATGAGTGTTCTTACAGGCACTGGCAGATGCTAGTTGTACTGACACACCATATTCTATCAGTCAAAAATCGTTTTTACCCACACAAAATGAAATCAATGATGAGAATGACATGGCTCACAACCATACATGGTGGCCATATTGTACAGCTAAAATGGTAACAATCCTTTGTAACCATTTCCAGACTACTTTTAACCACTGCTGTAATTCCAAGCATCAAAACAAAATAAACATCATTCTAAGCCCTTATGTGGCTGCAATGAGGCAAATGGAGGGGGCAGTGAACGTATCTTCTTCGGCTGCAAGAACAGTTAAAATAGTTGTCCGGACCTAATGGCACAGCTGGTGAGACTAGGTTACCTTCTACTACTAAGTCTGTCATATCTCCTTGTGACAGAAGACACCACAGTTTTCATGCTGTTATGCATGTTCTTAAAAGAGTACAAAGTGAACATATAAAACTAAGGCTTTCTGTAGACACTTTTGTTTTGTTTTCTTTGTTTGATATGTTCAAACATTATTACCATGTAATTAATAATGAGTGCAAAATTTGGTGGGAATGGTTATGCGGATGTGATGTATTAATCGTAAGATGAGTTATGGCTGTATGCAGTTTCAACCCAATGCCAAAGAGATCAAATAAAAGATCTTCTGACAAAATTAAGAATTAAAATCTTTCAGATTAGTAGTTCACCTAATATCTTGCATTTAGTATCACTGGAAGTATTTCACAACTCTGTTTATTTTTGTCAGATCAATGAAAATAATTGCATTTTAAGCAAATTAGTGTAGAACATTAATGGAGAACATTAAGGCAGAAAAGAAAATATTCAGTATGGGGTAGATGATGAAGGCAACTCATCCTCTCAGGGGAAACTGAAAAGGAAATCACTTTCTTGTGGCGAAGAGGGATCCTAAAGGCTAGAGGAATAAACCCCAACAAAAAATCCACTTCTGTGTTAGACCCAACAAGCCAACAGAACAGTAACAAAGTATTGATTTTAAAGTTAAAATAAACCTTAGAAAGAGAAGGCTTGTAGACGTCACCTGAGAAACTGGAGATGGTCGCCAACAATAATGATGATGAGTGTAGACACAGTGGTTAAATTTATATTTCCTGATCACATTAATATACTGTTAAAGAAATTTGAAATATAAAATGATTTGTAGGCTTCTGTAGACCATGACAATGAAAATATAATCTCAGTTTCTAATGAGATCTATGGCTCACATAAGAAATTTAACACTCAAGGTATAGAAGATTATTAATTAAAAAAATGAAAAATGCGACTGGAACATCGGGTCTGTCACAATTCAATTCAACACTGAAATGAGCTGACTAAAAAAATTTGAAACAGATCCTGATGAAATTATAAAGGAACTAGGAAAAATAAATTTATTGATAACAGAAAAAATCCACCCATCTAATTGCCCTTTACAAATTATAATTTTAAATTCTTTTAGTGTTTTGGTAAATTATTAATCACTTCCCTTTGTAATTTATTCCAATCCCTGACACCCTTACTCACAAAAGAAAATTTTCCCACTTACTTATGCATAAAATCAAGTGCAAGCTTGTGTCCATGATCCATGCATTCTTTGACCAAGATCCCTCCACGCTCCAACATCAACATATGCCTTGTACACTATCAGCACTCTCCTCCTGTCTTCCAACAACTCCTAATCCTGCTCCTTTATCACATCATTTACCTGCTGGGCCCTGCAGTAATTTCCACAAACAAATCTAACTGCTCTCCTTCCAACCCTTGTATTTGATACCAAAAATGTGGGACCCAAACTGCACCACCATATTCAATCAAAATGGAGAAGCTCCTCATCCAACCCTGGATGATAGTCTGTGATGATCTCATCAAAACATTTACTTAATATCTCTATAAGTAACAATGAAGTGAAAGAACTGCCGCAAGGTGCTATTTATGTGAGAAGGAAAGATAAATTATACCCAATAAAGTTGAAGGGAGGAGGGAAGCAGCAACACAAAGTAATATACAAACACAAAAAAACACAATATTTCAGGGTTAACCCCAGAATATTGTATTTTCGTGAGTGTTGAATTTTTTCCTTTCCATTTGTTTAATATCTCTGATTTTCTCAAATCCTGATAACTTCTTCTTTATTCTAATCTACAATTGTCTGAATACTTTCCCTTCCACTCAGATTTCGAATTAGACATAAAACATTACAGCTGCATCATTCAGTGGCCCCCTGGAGTCATAACATTTTGCTGCTAATAATTCCTTGTTTTAGGTGTTTCCTACTTCTTTGCTATCTCTTAAATTTACTGCTTAGAGTGTTTCCTAATTTTTTTTAATATAGTCTGTAGGTTTCATGCTCCTATTTATTTTCTGTTTCAGGATAACAATTTCTTCTCTTATTCTAATAATCTCTTTGAACTGATCACACTTTGACTCCACTGTTCTTTTACCAAACTCCCACATATTAAATCTTCCCCTGAAATATGTGGCCTTTTTATAATTGTACCCATTATAACCTTCAGTTTTGGCCACTAGTTTACTGAATCCTATAATATCCATCAGAACTGCTTTTATAATCACTTATTCCTTCAATTACTTGATATCATATATGATTGTAATCAGGTCTTATTAGCAATATATCCAACATATTTGATCTCCTTGTGCTCTTCTCTACCACTTGTAAAGTTTCCTTTGCTTCATAAAGTATTTGGAAATCACTGTCACTAATTTTATTTTCTTCCCAGTTGACACCAATTAAATTTAAATCCCCACCAATAATGACCATCCTACAATCACCTCTGATCTCTAGATAAATAATGGAACACTTCATGATTTGGCATCATCCTCATGCAGGGACCACACTAATCATTTCTATATCATTCCAATTTTAATATATGTACTGCTGAAGCAAATATTGCAAGTTTTGACTTGTAATTGGTTCTTAAATTTCCTTAGTTTTCTCAACTGACAGTAAGTTATTTTTATTGCCATATATTATTAATTTGTTCATTTTCTATACTATCACACTGACTTATAATCATAGCGCAACATCCAACGGTGTGCTAATAATACATAATTGTTATACTTATAACTTTGGCTTCTTACATGCATCAAATTAAATTAAATTGGTAAAATACTGGTTTCAAATCAAAGTGCTCTTAGTTGTGGGCTCTGGAGGGTTTCTGGTACACAAGATGCTCACTCAGTAAATGTTGGTATGCCAGTATCCAACTTCAGAATTCTGAACTCCATGCTAAGTTCAACTGACTGACTTGGTAGCAACTTTAGCTGATTGGTATAATGTGTGACAGCATGAGTTGTTACTGGGTCCAGACTTTGAATATGCACTACCTACATGTGATCAGTCATCCTATTGGACTAATAGTGATACCAACATAGGAGGTATTGAATGGTTAGTATGTCAGCTAATATATAAGACCGGACGTGTCACACAAGGCATGCCTCAAGATAGGGAACATTTCATCATTGGTAAGATTAGAGTTTGTTGTCATGGAAAGGTGCATCCTACAGGTTTTGTAACTTGCAGGAAAAAGAATCACTTCATGATTTATTAGGCAGATTGGGATTTTAGTTACTGGCTATGAACTTACTGAGATCTACATTAGAGGAAGCAGGACTATATTATGGGTAAAAGCCTCATTCCAAGACAGGATGTCATTATCACAGAGTCTGGTTTAAAAACCCCAATTAGGTAAATAGTGGATGAAAAGTGTGGGATTGAGGTCAATGGGAGGAGATTTCTGTTTGTTGTGATGGGCCAGGAGAAAGGTTGCAAGGAAAATTTGCTTATGGATCAGAAGAAAGGATAGCCTGTAGATATTAGGGTCTGTGACATGTTTGAAGTACAGCGGTTGAAGGACTGATTGTCAGAGCAATTGACTTTTCCATAGATACCAAGGAGGAAAATTTTGTGTACAGCTAACGAAATGGAGCTATTGTTTGAGACGGGTAGTTAATATATAATAATAAGCCATTTGATTCCTATAATATATATATATATATATATATATATATATATATAAAATGTCTTGTGTACCAATGCCACGAGCACTAACCATAGCAAATTACACACGTGGTGACGACTGGCAGAGATGGAGGAGAGACAGCTGGGATTATTGGAGATCACAATTCCATGAGGAATTGGCATCATAATACTGCAGTAGTCAAACAAAAGATACTGCTAGAAATACTTTCTGAAGTAGTTTTAACAGTGTCATACAATTCCGTGGGGTACAACAACCTAATTAATAATTGAAAATAATATGTGTTGCAGTTGACTACCACAGTCTTATGATGTCATTAATCAGCAGGAAACAACGCTGTAGTAGTGGAATTGCAATCTGTGGTATCCCCAAGTCTACTTTGGGTAATCAGGGTGGAGACAGAAGACCACTAGTCAGGTGGATATCTTCTGTCCCATCCCTTCTTCTCTCTCCATTACCATCCTGTCCATCCACATACCTTACCCCATGAATTAACAGAAAGAATCAATCATACAAAGCACCGTTTTTTATTACTGTTGGTTAATGCCCTCATTTCTTTTCTTTGCCACAGTTCAATCCCTTTGATCAAAGTTCGGTTACTATGCAAAGTACGGCCATTAGAAAAAACTGTTAATTCGGGTTGAAAAAGCGGCTGGCTGTTTTCTTGTCGCTTACTCTTCAAGGAAAAGAGTACCCGTAAGCCATAAAATATGTAACAAAGGTGTAATCCGCGCCGATATATATGGTTACTCACATAACTGACTTTGCGTTAATAGATGTTTTGAGCCACCTGAGACATAATTATAGTCAGAATTTGGCGTGACCACTGCCTTCTTCACTCAAAATCCACCAAGCACCATGGAGTATTAGCAGTCATTCTGGTCCAGGCTGCCATTCAACCTAAGGAAAACACGGTTACACATATTACTGAATTAGTAACAATAGACGTCTCGTTCCACCTGTGACGTAATTATAGTCAGAATTCGGCAGGCCGGCCACCTTATTTGCTCAAATCAGTCGTAATTCTGGTCCAGGCTGCATTTCAACCTAACCACACCATCCACTAATACAGCCTTTGAGGAAGAGCACATTCGCGGCAAAGATGGATGCTACACATCGGTTAATACAGCATTTAAACAGACGACTTTCAATGTATCATTCCTTTATTACCTGTTTCATTGGCTTCCCATACACTTTTTCTTGAACAGAAATGTCTAAGGAATGCGTTAATCACATTTTCATTGAGAATTAACAGTTTTTTCTACTGGCCGTACTTTGCACAGCACCCCAAAGTTCTTCCGTTCCCATCACTGGTCTATCTTTTTACTTACTTCACTACATGAAATCAAGTGCCAGTTTAGAACTATACCAGTTACTGACTGTTTAACTAATTTCCACAAACAAATCTAGTGCCTTTGCACCTACTCTAACTCCTATCTTTGATACACTTAAAAAGTATCTATGGTCCCACATTACCCCCAGCATACTCAGGCAGAGGCATGAACCAGGAGCCTTATCCCAGTATCCTCACTTTCCGGGTACATCCCATTATCAGCCTTTCCAACAGATGGAGGGCTTTGAACCTTCTCTCTAACTCTTAAGTTTATTAACAAGTGATATGCCAACATATTTACACTTTATGCCTACAACAAGAAATTCTTCTTCTAACTTACAATCACACAAAACATTTAGATTATTTTTTTAGCTTTATAAATTGACTCTTCATATAGATATTCTATCCAGATTCCTCTGCCTCTGTATACAATTCTGCTTTGTTTTAATTTCAGTATTTAACATTATGTCATCCACAAACAATGTAACTTGAAATTTAATAGCAAAACCTTTCATTAATATTATGAACAGCAATGGAACTCCTCACTTGCACATTTTCTTATACTGCCTTTGGGAGTAGTTTACATTGCAATACACTTTGTGTCACTTAGATGATTTTTTTTGCCGACATCAGTCTCTCAAGTAGTTTGATGCGATCCACCATCTTCATCTCAACATAATCCGCACAACCTAACTCCTCAATTTACCTGCATCATATATTCTAATCTTTATGTCTCTCTACAGTTATTTACTTCGACTGTTCCTTCCACAAACAAATTAACCAATCCTTTATGTCTTAAAATGTGACCCACCATCCTATCTCTTCTTCTGTAAAATTCTTCACCAAAGCTCTTTTCGGATGCATCATTTCCAAAAAGTGTTCATTTTGTACTTTATGTATCAACTTAATTTTCATCATTCTTCTATAGCACCACATTTCAAATGCTTCAATTTTCCTTCTTGGCGCCGGCAGGATTGCTTCTAGGGGGGTGCGCCAAGGCTGCAACCCGGGATGTAAGGGCTGTAATTGGTGCTCCCCACCCCCTATCGGCCCAAATTTCCGGGCGACCCGGGATGTCAGGGGGGTGCAAGTGCACCCCCTTGCACCCCCCTCCCGGCCCCCATGCTTCGCTACCTTAAAGTGCTGTGCTCCACACACAGAGTTTTAAAAAGTTCTTTCTTAGTGTCAGATCAAGATTTGAAAGATTCCTCTTTTTCATGAAGGCTCTTTTCGCTAATGCTATTCTGCTTTTAACATCATTCATGCTTCAGCCATCAGTTGTAATTTTACTTCCTAAGCATCAGAAATCATCTACTTCCTCTATAGCATCTGATCCTATTTTTATATTTAATCCACGATTACTGCTATTATTTCTACCACATTTCAGCACTTTTGTCTTACTTGGGTTAAATTTAGTACAAACTATTCCTTTAGTATGTTATTCATGACATTCAATAATTTCTCAATATTCTCAGCCTGTTCTGCTAACAGTACAATGTCATCAGCAAAAGGTAGCATTTTTTCCTCCTTGAGCACTTATGCCACATTCAAATTTTTCTTTTACTTCCTTTTTGCTGACTCTACATACAAACTGAGTATTAATAGAGATAGACTTCAACCTTATCTCACATCCTTTTTACTGAGGCATACTCCAATTTTATTAAAGCTATTTGATTCTTATATGAAGTATTCTTCTATTTTGATATTTTACACCCGACTTCTTTAAAATTTTAAATGTTTTGTCCCAACTAAAATTACCAAAAGCTTTGTCTAAATCAACAAATGCCATAAAAGTATATTTGCTCTCTTGACTCGCCCTTCAAGTATTAATCTTAAAGCCAGAATTGATTCTTTCACACTGCAGTCTTTCCTAAAACCAAACTGCTCTCCACCTACCATGAAATTACTAATAACCGAATTCCTCGTGCCTTATGCTAAAACAACATTTTGCATTTGGGTACAGACTGCATTTCAACTTAACAACAACCTCAACTAATACTGCCTCTACAATCAAACTTTGCAGACACACCTAAACACATGAATTGAGCCATGAACTACATTTCGGAAAGTAACAATGTTTCCTTTGTTATCATTCCTAATTCTCTTGGTATAAATTATCATAATTTCATCATAGACTTTCAGTATGAATTGAAACTGGACAATAATAGTCATGTTATCGTGATGTAAACTTGACCCCCACCTTCCTACCTAATATTTTGTTTACTACTTCTTTAGACATCCTCAATAGTGCAGATCACTTTCCAACTTATGCCAAAGGTTTTTATCCTTATTTAGCACCATTCTATGTGTAACTCTGTAAAATGTATTTCAGATATCGGATGCAACACTATCAACATGACCTTCTTTGTCGGTATTATTTGTCTTCCCAACTTTTGAATTGAAACTACTATGATCCATTTCCCATCCTCTGATATGCTAAAAGTTTCCAGACTCAATATAAGTTAAATAATATTTTTAAGTACCGCAGGCCTATACAATTCCGTTTGTGGCCAATAATGCATAGACAAAATACTACAGAATGTATTTCTTTTAAATGCTGTTTCACCAAGAGTGTATGTTTATAAACTTCATTGGGCATAAAATTTCAATTGCTTAATTCCAGAAAGGTAATATTTCATTATGATCACTGCAGTACTGAATTCACAAGCGCACTCAATAAATTTGATTTCTTTCCTGTAGGGGAATTAATCGAACAAACTTGAAGCAAGTTTAGTTGATAATAATAATAACCATTTTCGTAAGTGCTAAGAATCAATCTGTTATTCGCCGCGAGCGGGGGAAAGGGGGGGGGGGGGGTGAAAAAAAACTTACTAAACTCAGTAGCCACATAAAAAACCTTATTCGGCAAGAATGGGTTACAATTTATAGAAACTGGTACCATGATAGAACAGATGAGGAGAAACGGTTCTTATTTATATTTTTCGTCGATAAATCACATTATATTCAAAATATACCGGTTCAAAGAGGGATAAAAGATCATTTTAATTAATTTATGCTTAAAAGCATGGAATGACAATTTTCGTGTAACACTGAAAATAACAACGATTTTTATATCTGTCTAAGCTCTACTCTTAACACCTGCTTCAATACATTCGAATATAATTTTGAAGATATGTTGAACATCCTACTTCTAAATAACGAAGCAATTTTAGGACAGAAAATGTTTAATACCATTATTTGACATGTACACAAGCATGTATGTCATTTGAAAACACTGCTATTCGAAACATGATTCGAAACTGCTATCGATATAGGGTAGTATTGTCTCTGATATAGGGGGTGATGAGGAAAACATAAATAGCGTTTTTATTGAACATGGTAGTAATCGTCGTTTAAAGATACGCCGGTTAACGTCACTGCTGATATAAAATAGTATAATTCTCAATAATAATAATTCATTCTTCACTGATTTCAGGTTATTTCATCAGTATAAACTTAAAAATTTACATGTTTGCAGGCCGATGTCATCCAGATTAATTTTATCAAATGATTTTTTATTTTTAATTCGATACTGGCATATTAAAACACATTGTTTTTAGCTTTCATCAGTAAATAACTTTCTGGTAGATATAAAATTTGCCACTCACGACAATTTTGCTAGATTCCACACTATTTAAATTTCAAATGTATTTGGTAAATATATATATATTTTTAGCTCCCTCTCCCCAAAGATACATCTTTTCAAAATACCAAATGTCAATATTTTGAAAAAGTGTTGTAGCTTCGTGAATATCTTTGCATTGTTATTCTCATATAAACTTGTAAAGCCTTTGTCAGTAAAATACGCTCAACTTAGTGTGTACTGTGTATGTGTGGAGTGGCTGTATATGTTGTGAAAAGAATAGTTGCGCTTGGAGAGGTTTCATTGTAAACAAAATGGGAAAGAGAAAGAACCAGGTCTTAATAGATTCTGAAAGTGGTGAAAGTGACGCAAGTGAATCAGATTTAGATTCGGTAAGTCAAGAGGCTTTGGTTATTGCTGAATTAACTTTCAGTGGAGTTGCAGATTATTAGAAACATGAATAACTCCTTTAAAAATGATAAAGACTTGAGCTGTGTAGATTTTATCCGTGAATGGTGTGATTGTGTACACAAATTTAACTAAAATGGCGTGGTGTTTAATACATAACGGTAACAAAGATCTTTTTTCTCATTTCTGGTCATCTTTCAACAAGCCACAGATTTTTAATGTTTTATTCTTGACAACATTAACCTAATTGTTATGTGATTATTTAGTTGTTGACTGATTGTGCTTGAATTTATTTAACATAATCGTTCACCTCTCTTTACAGATAGGTAGTTGACTGATAACTGCTTCATCAAGTATCCTTATGAGTTTTTAGCATTGTTATTTTTGTATTACAGTGGTGCTCATCAAATTCCTTGTTAGTCAACATGCATAGCACTAATAGAATGATTTTACTAGAATCCCCATGGTTATACTCTGTGGTTTGAAACTTCAATTAAAAATCCTACATGAAAATCTGCATTATTAACATTAAAAAAGGAAATTAATAGCTATGCAATTTTAAGAGAGGATTAAGTTTTTGGACTAGATTATCCAGTAATTTAGACTTTTTTCCTAGTTATGGTCACAAAACAATAAACATGGTTTTCTGAAAGGATAACATTGTACATAGACTGAGAAATATCCTGGATCTGATGTTATTTTCCTTTTAGTGAAATGTCAGCATATGTCAGAAAACTTGTGAGAGACTCACTGGGCATTATTGGTTGGAAATGGGGAGGGGGAGCAGTGCTTTGTTGAACTGTGTTTCTAAAGTACAAACCATGAAGTTTAAATACCATACTGTATTTGAGAAAAAACTGTCTTCGGTAATAGCCCAGACACTGGGACTCATCAAGGAATACTAGTTTTGTCCTGAAAACTCTTGTACACGTTAGTTGGGTGATATTATTTAATATACGTTGCTCTTGGAGCTGTGAAATATATCAATTCTCAGAAAATTGACTCTCAAAGTACCGTACCGTTAAGCCGCGCGCGACTGGGAAAAGCATACGGCGATGTATAATGATAACGCAAACGTTCCTGCTTCACCTCTGTTCAGGTGGCGCTAATAATTCTGCTCAAAATCACGGTAACTCAATTTAAAAAAAAAAAAAAAAAATCATTAAGCTACAACGGGCAGCTTCTATGAACATTATGGTCCAGGCTGCATTGAACCTATCCACAAGTGCTGCTAATAATTCTACTCAAAAATCATGGTAGCTCAAAATTTTTAAATAAATTTCAATTTTTTGATCAGCCTGTCTTTCAACATATCCAAAACCACCGCTAATGCTGCTTGAAAATAAAGAAAAATTAAATCTTTAACAAATTCAACAGAGTTTTGTTTTAGAAACAAAAACTATGTGCCAATCTGGTTACAGGCTGCATTTCAACCTTAGATTAAAAACATTTATAAATATTCCTTCAACCCTATGTTAAAACACGAATACTGCCGCTCTTTCATCATAAACACAACTTACGTTAATATTACCGAAACCTACTTTCATAAATGCCATGTGCTAGTATTGTCTCTGGCATGTGTGTACGTAATTATGGCGCCTATCGTTTGCTTACGATTGAAAATTGTGACAATTTTTTTTTTTTTTTTTTTATGCGTGTGCAAATTCTTCCATGAATACATTTTTAATGGCTGTGACAGCAACATATTCTTAAATAATATCGTTCCAAGAATGTCTGCATGATTGTTATACGTCATTATAGTATATCTCCCAGTCACACGCCGTATAACGTAACGTCACTTTTTGAGTTAAGTTTGTAAGGTATGTATAAGTTTTACAGCTCTAAGAGCAACATATATTAAATAATATCACCCAAGGAACGTGTGTAACAGTTTTCAGACCAAAACGACAGTTCCTTGATGAGTACCAGTGATTGCGCTGTTGCCCTGTCTTCACATATACTTCATCATACTCTATAACTTACACTATTGAGTGTTATATTTACAGTTTGATTAATTGTAATGGAGCATATGCCTTGCTAGTTACTTCCTTAATGAAACACATGAAGATATGTAAATAAAGCAGATTTGAATGTTCTTTTGGTATTAAAATAAACACATTGAAGCCCTTTCAGTAATGTTATCAACATAGGCCTACTTTTCACAAGAAAACTTTTGTCAGCCACTTGCTTCTCAAAGTTGACTGGTGGCCATTGACAGCATGGCATAAAAAGGTTTGCATAGCAAATTTATAAATCTGGTACATTAAAGGATAACTGTGCAAAGTATGGCCAATAGAAAAAATTATTAATCCGAGTTGAAAATACGGCTAACTGCTTCCTTGGCACTTACTCTTCAAGAAAAGGTGTACCCGAAAGCTGTTACAAGGGTGTAATCCATGCCGAAAGATATGGTTACACTCATTACTCACTTAGCGTTAATAGACTTTTTGAGCCGCTTGTAATGTAATTATAGTCAGAATTTTGCATGACCACTGTCTTTTTTGCTCAAAATCCACTAAGCACCACTCTGTTCCAGGCTGCCATTCAACCTAAACACAACACAGTTACAAACATCACTGAATTAGCAGCAGTAAATATCTCAAGCTGTCTCCGATGTCATTATAGTCAGAATTTGGCATGGCAGCAATACAATACATTCATTTTCCATTGATCCCAATATAAGAGACTTGCTCTTTGGGATGTGGAAAGTTATCAATTTACAGATAAACAATTGCATAATGAAATAATGCATCAGAAGATGTACAGTCATAGCAGATGAGGTACATTAAACAATGGCTTAGCAAAATAATACATACACCAGAAGATGTGCAGTCATAGCATACATGGTACATTAATTATGTCAACTACATTTACACAAACTACTGGCAGTTTATTTTGTAGATACCTTAGAAATAAATTCAACAGAGTAGGAGTTGTCAATTAAAAAATCTTTCAATGTTTATCCTGAATTTATTCTTATCATCTGCTAGACATTTAATATTTGTTGGAAGCTTATTGAAGATATGTATCCCTGAATATCGGAACCCTTTTTGAACAAATGACGACAACTTATAATCCTTGTGACAATCATTTTTACTTCTAGTGCCATATTTGTTTATTTTACTATTTGTTTCAAACGAAGTATAGCTAATTTGTGACTACAAAGGACATTAATGTGTAAATATACTCAGCCACCAATGTTAAAATCCCTAACTTCTTGAGCAGCTCTCTACATGAAGTTCTATTGTTAACCCCACACATAATTATTATTACTCACTTTTGGGCTCTGAACACTTTGTCTTATGGGTATTCCATATGACATTAAGGAATGAAAATAAACTAGCTGCCTCATACTGAGATCACCTACAGCTGAAATTGTACGAATTGCAAATGTGGCTTCCATCCAATCACTTTAGTAAGTCAGAAACATGTACCTTCCAATTTAAATTATGATCAATATGCTAACCTAGAAATTTCACACACAGACACACACACTACCTCATGAATGGACTGGCCTGCAAATTTTATGTCTATATCTGGTGTTAATCTGTGTGATGTAATGAATTGCGTGTATTGAATATTATCGAAGTTTAAAGACAAGCCATTAGCTGTAAACCATTTATTAAGAAGTTCAAAGACATAATTTAAATAAGAAAAGAAAGGGAAATTAACCCACCACATACCAAAGTGGACGGATGCGATGAGAGGGAACACTTATGCTGACAAACAACTACACAATATTTCGGCATCTGCCTTGTTCACAAGTAGAAAAACGGGCCATTAGGCTAGAAACGTGTGTACACAAGGCAGATGCCGAAATATTGTGTAGTTGTTTGTCAGCATAAGTGTTCCCTCTCATCGCATCCGTCCACTTTGGTATGTGGAGGGTTAATTTCCCTTTCTTTTCTTATTTATATCGCCTAGAAGCCACTTCCATTTTCCCTAGTTGCATCAAAGACATAATTTGAAATATATTCTGTAGATGAATGTAGAGTATTTTTAATTCCTGTGTTTGTGTAATCTGCAAATTGGACAAATTTTTAGTTTTTAGATAAAACACAGGGTAGATCATTTATATATATTAAAAACAATAGTGGACCCAATATTGAACTCTGACATACTCTACATCTGATTAGTTCCCACTCAGAAAACAGTGGACCACCTAAGGCAGCCTTAAAATTCTCCATTAACACTTTGTTTTCTATTCAGAAGGTAAGAACTAAGCCATTTATTAACAATGCCATCTATACCACAATACTTCAATTTCTGTTTAAGAATTTTATGACCTACACCAGGTATGGGCAACCTTTGCTTAGCTGAGGGCATAATTTTGGGAGTTAATCAGGCCGCGGGCCGTAGGTAAGAAATAAGCAGGTAGTAATGAATAAAAAGGTGATAAAAATTCACACATTTTTTTATTTATTAGAATTACAATAGCATAATCAAACATACAAAAAGCAAATTAACAAAAACAGATAGAAAAATCAAATGGAAATTAATGGGAGACTTGAGTTCGAAGCGTTATTTGAAATTTCTGAATCTCTCGCGGGCCGGTTTGAAGCTGGTGGAGGGCCGGATCCGGCCCCGGTTGTTGCTCATATATGATCTACACACTCAAATGCCTTGGATAAGTCACAAAAGATTCCCACAGGAATTAATTTATCATTTATTCCTCCTAAAATATTGTCAGTGAAAGCAAATATAGCTTGTTCTGTTGAATGACCCTTTTGAAAACCAAATTGTTATTTAGTTAGAATATTATTATTTTTAAGGTGTTCGTAGACTCTATTGTACATTGCTTTCTCAAAAACTTTGGAGAAGGATGTTGGTAATGAAATAGGGTGGTAATTCAATACGGCTGACTTACCTCCCTTTTTATGGAGTGGTTTAACTACAGCATACTTTCTGGAAAAGTACCCTCGAGTAAAGATATATTAAACAGATTACTTAGTATATTACTTAATTCTGTGGAGCACAGTTTAATTAACCTGCTGGAAATTCCAGCATAACCACTTCAGTATTTGCTCTTAAGGGACCTGATAATTTTTCCCATTTCTTTTGGAGTAGCTAAATTTACAGGCATAGTGTAAAATTTTTCTTTGAAGCATGTTTTGACAAAATCCATACTGTGTGTCACTGAGCAGTCAATTTATCAGCAACAGATAAAATACGTTTATTAAATATATCAGTAATTAAAAAATTAGTTTCTACTGAATTTTCTTTGGTAAAAAAGTCATTACTTGTTTGATTATTTTTTTCCTATTTCCGTTTTACAATGTCCCATATTGTCTTAATTTTATTTTCAGAATCATGAATTTTATGTTTGTAGTACATACTTTTATATTCTTTAATAACATTCCTGTATTTTGCAGTACAGGAATCTTTTCAGATCTGAAAGATCCCCCTTCCCTTTACTACTGAGCAACAACCTTCTTCACTCTAAATCCACGAAACACCATGGAATATCTTCCTAAACAATTCTCAGGAAAGCTGCTCCTATTCATACCATGATCCCAGACAATAATGTAGTAGTCCTCCAAGAATTTCTCTCTGACAGTCATGTTGAAGCCATTTGTGACCATTCATTGCAGCTTTAATTTTAGTTCAGTCACATCTTCAGCTCGAACCTTTCAAATGCCATAAAATTAGAATTTTCATCGTTGTCTCCTTTCACAGAAAGACCACACCAAGACCTTGTAGATACTAAATAATTTCGACAACTTTGTGGGGTTATTGAACATCTGTTTTGAATGAGCCGTTAATATCGATTGTACCATGTAATGTTATCAATGTTTTTTAATGCTACAATGCCACTGATATGAAGAGAAATAGCGCCATGTCAGTTTATCCGCTAAGTATGTATTTTATTGTGTAACCAGTAGCGTGTCTCAAATGAAACCTTATTCAAATCTGACCTGGAGATTTTTGAAAAAACTTGAATCTTTGGTAAGATGTATGTTATGTGAGAAAGAATTTTTACCATACTACCATTGCTTTAAAAAGTCATTTGAAATCTATGCATCCAGAAGTGTTTAAGAGTTTGAAAAACTAAATGCATGTCTTAAGTTGCAGTCTAGTCCAATAGTTGAAGTGAATAAGTCTTCCATAAAAAGATCCTCCTCCTAAGTGACTGCAAATGAATGCTCACAAATATTCTATGTTATATTCATTAGGCCATAGGCTTTTGTCAGCTCCGCCGATCAGTGTTGCCTGTGAAAAATTGTTCAGTGAAGCAACCTTAATTTATGATGGAAAAAAAGAAACAATCTAAATGAGAGAAGGCTGCTAAGCTTTTGTTCTTAAAATTTAACTAGCCATTTTTAACTTTTTAATATTAGTTACAGTAATGATAAAACTAATATTACCATTATTTACTTAAAAGTCAGTTATTGACTGACTGATTTGATTATTAAAATGAACAATATTCCACTTGACATTTTTATTAAAGAAGTAATTAGAAACTAAATGAAGATCTGTGGCATCAAATAACATTTTCATATCACTTCCGCTTCCATAATGTAACTTCTGTTTCATCTCTAGTACGTACGTGTGAATATTCACTACCTATATACTTGTGTATACAGAGAAGAACAAAAATAAGAATTTACTTTTACTTACTCTCACGATTTTGACTGTCAGCTGAATGAACAAATCCATCTTTTACAGTTCCAGTGGACCTATGTCTAAGGAAGATGCAAATTTACCCTCCACGTTCTCCTGTCTTCTAGCATTATCTACACTCCCTTCTTTTCTCCTTTACAACTTGACTACGAACTTATCCATTACAATTTTTTAGGTGATAATACACATGGATTCACTGAAGCACCTTCGAAACACACTAAGGCGGCTTTCACGCATGACGGATTTGGACATACGATATTTTACTGTAGCATTCTTGCTTTCACACACAATGATTGTTTGCTGTCCATCGAGTTCAATAGGCGATAGCTGGGGTGGTGATCTCGGATAAAACGTCAAGGGAATTTAGTGCAAATGTGGGTACACAGTATATTTTACATGTGTTTGAATGATGAAACTAATATGCTTAGCTGGTCTGCTCTCTCTTTCTTTTTTTCTCTCATTTCTTTCCTTCGAGCAAGCTCAGTCGCTCTCAAATTCCGGGTGGGTAAAACACGCCCCGGCAGCAGCAACACAAAATAATACACTAACACAGAAAATACAATATTTCAGGTTGAACCCTTTGTCAAGTTAAAACAGGTAAGTGGCTGAGCTCATGCAAGCCTTGAAGTCGATGCAGCCACTCATAGAATGAAATTGACCGTCAGCAGTGGTGGGGGAATGACGGTAATATAACCGCAAGTATAAATCACAAGAAAGATTAAAATGGGAAATAATAATAATAAAAATTTTTTTAAATAACTTCTATAAGTATATATATGATTATATTGTGCTGGCCAGTGATGGGTGTACAGGGTGAGGATGGAAGATGATATCAGAATTTAAGGCCTGGGGGATGTCTAGTCTGCAGGATGTGTTGATATGCTGATTACCAGGTTGTTGGAGTAGAGAATAAAGGATTCGTGATCAGAGCAGATGTGTTTGCCTCGAATGGCTAGGCTGTGTTATATGAATGGCAGCTATCAAAATGGAGATATTTTTGTAGGTTAGTGGGCTTTATGTGGACAGAGGTTTGGAAGTGACCATTCTGTTCAGAGTTGCCCACATCCAGAAAAGTGATGTCAGTCAGAGAGTAGGACCAGGTGAAGTTTAGGGAGGAGATGTTATTCAGTGAGTTCAAGAAGTCATTGAGGTGCTTTTCAGCATGGGTCCATATCATAAACATGTCATCTATATACCTGAACCACGTGGTGTGTTGTAGGGTAACCTTTTGAAGAAAACATTCCTCTAGTCGGCCCATGAATAGGTTGGCATAGGAAGGTACCATGCGAGTGCCCATAGCAGTGCCTCATATCTAATGGTAAATCTGAGACTGGAAAAAAAAAATTTTTTGGTAAGGATGAATTGAGCCAAAGAAGTGAGGAAATGAGTGGTAGGGAAGGTGTGTGGGGGTGACTCCATGGCACTGAGGCCCTGGCCATGAGGGGTGTTGGTGTAGAGCAGCTTGTAGCATTACCGATACTACAATAACATCCTTGAAGTAGGCGTTCCATGCCACGGGCCGGTGAGTACTCTTTTGAGGAAGTTTCCATAACAACGGGGGATACACAGATACTAAGAGATTGATTAGAGCAGAAGCTAAGGAGAGCTTGCTAGGAAGAAGTCCGATAATGTATTTAATGAATGTATTTCATTTAAAATAAAAGAGTGATTTTTAATTTGTGCAAAAAAGGGACTAACAAATTAATTATTTGATTAAGCTGCACAAAAAATATCTTCCGAAATAATATAAATAGAATCACAATATAAATACAACACGGTATATTTCTTAATGAATAAGCAACCATCTGCTATTTAAGAAATACGACAAGCTCTTCCCAATTTGTTTTTCCCCAGTACCACTTCAAGAAAGAGTTCAGCCTCGCGTACCCCTTATAACTGAAATGATAAATAATTTAATGTGTTCATCACATTCGAATGCTTCGCACAACCACAGCATTACAGTAACATAATTCACACACACGCTGCATATCTTGAAATATGTTTAGGCGATAGTAATGTTTGCGAAAATTCTTTTTTTTTTTTTTTTTTTTTTTTTTTTTTAACTGTTGTACTGATTACTTTAGCCAAGAGATTGCCTCGCGTACCCCTTGAAGCAACCTCACGTACCCTTAGGGTTACCCATACCACTAATTGGGAAACACTGGTGTAGAGTGATGATACATTACATCACTAGTGACCAGGAAGCAACCTGCTGGTAGGGGTGTAGAGACTGTTGACAGACGCTCTAAAAAAGCGGGGGTTTTCTTTGACATAAGATGGAAGGGCCTGGACGAAAGGTTGTAGGTGTTGGTTAACGAATGCAGAAATGTGATCTGTGGGAGACCCAAAGGCAGCACCTAAAGGGCACCTGGATGCCTTATGTATATTGGGCAGAAGATATAGGATTGGGGTTAGGGGAGGGTCTTAGGAGTCAGTAGACAAATGGAATGGTGTGAAAGACCCTGTAAGGGACCTTGTAGGCTGAGGAAGGAGCAGATTTCTGTGCAGATAGAATTGGCGGGGTCAGTGGTATGGTTTAAGTAAGTGGAGGTGTCAGAAAGTTGCCAGAGGGCTTCAGCTATATTGTCGCTTCGATCCATGACCACAGTGTTCGAGCCCTTATCAGCTTGGAGAATTATGATGTTTTTATTTTTTGAAGGTTCACTCATAGCCTGCATTTCAGTACAGGTCAGGATGTTTGAGTGGGGGATTGAATTTAGGAAGGAAGGCGATGGGTTGACATGAATTCCTGGAATGGGAATAGGGGATGGTTTTGAGGAAGGGGAGGTGGATCTAACTGGAATGGAGCTAGGAATTGTTGGAGGCTGGGTTCCAGGTTATCACATTGGCTGTCACCCCTGTCTGTAGTATTGAAATAATACTGCCAGAGTGTGGCAGAATAAAAGAGAGTCCTTACTAAGAGTTATCCGATCAAATTTAGGGGTGGGAGAGAAAGTAAGGCCCTTTGAAAGAACTGTTAGTTCAGGTTCGGAGAGGGGGGGTGGAAGAAAGATTCACAATAGGGATTTTTTTATTTTTTCATAGCCACAGCCGACCTAATATAGCCTATCACTTCTAGCCATTTTTACTCGGCTTGCAGTTAGCACCAAAACTATTTTCCGTGTTGCCATATTCACTTCTTTGCCTCTTACCTTTTTTTACTTTTTTTAATTTCATATGATTCACAAAATTAGCATTATCGTTACTACCCCATTAATTACTGCATGAATGTTATTGATCAGAGGATTGTATCTATCTATCAATTGTTCAGATACACATTGAAGATTTGGTGTGAAATCACCGTTTTATTTAATTTGAGGACTTAATCAATAAAAACAGTGTATTATATAAATCTATTTAATCAGGACCTAAGCAGAATAATATATTCTTTATTGCTGCAAACCCCAATAGAACCTTAAAGGGGCCTATAGATGACCCGTTCCCTATCGCCTGGTCCCGTTCCCGATCTCACTTTCCTCCCGTCGACAGAGCGTTTCATTTAGACAACTCGTCGGCTGGCCTGATCTGGTTGTGCCGCACTAGCGGCCTACCGCCATGCGTATATCCATCTTGCTCTGAAATCTGTACTTTCCAGCCCAATATTTATCAAAATATCAAATTCTTGGTGTACGGCTTGACATTGTGCGAAAAGTCTAGGAAAAAGAAAAAGATATGTGCCAAGCAATTATATTTACAAAAGGCATACATTCAGTCACATTAGACTCTTAGATCTGTTGGATGGTGAAGATTTCTGGAATTTCTAACAGATGACACATGAAATTCCTCATTTCTCACTTCTTTGTTATGATAGAGGGCATATGAGGTTTGGGTTGCTAACCATACTTTATTATAAAATACCATACTTTATTTTTGGCTGTTATTCTTTATACTATTTCCTACCAATAAAGTATGCGAAAATACTTCAAATGGAGTATGCAATACATGTAACAGAATGTTCTTCTACTAGTTTCACAACCTACTACAAGAAAAAGTGCCTATCGGCCAGGGATTTTTTTGTTTGCCCACATCCTTTGATCTGTGTACTTACCGCTTCGCATAATAGCATACCATTCATATTGTTGTACTCCAGTCCACTCAAGTGGAGAATTTGTGGTTTCTTCTGTTTCTTGCCTTTTTCAGCTTGGAGTTTTCAGCTGCATTTTTTTTCTTTTACAAAGTTTAAAATGGCATATTCTGTTCACAATAGTGATAATTGATACACCACTAATTCCAAAGGAAACAAAACCGAAGAAACCTAAACAATTTAAAAAATATAAAGATTTGTGGGAGAAAACATAAAAATGCATAAGTAGAGATCCTCAAAATAAATTATTTGCGAATTGCAGTATCTGCACTGTGAGTTTTATTATTGCATCACCTGGTACTAGACAGTTCAGTCAGTTAAAATCAATTTTCAGTAATTTTCAGAATATTGTGAGGATGATCTTCTGTTGAATTAATTGTAATATAATGTTAAAATGCGCCACACTGGTCAGAGGCATAGGGTTGCCAACCTTACTTTAATAAACATATAAAGTATCATACTTTATTATTGGTCAGTATATGTTATTCTAACCATGTTATGCGGTTGCGGAAATAAATTATTTTTGGTAAACTATACATTCAGTTAATTTCCAAATGACGTGTTAGTGCTTATGATGAAACGAAGTAAATGCAAGATGCTGGAAAGGGAGAAACAGAGCGTCCTTAAATTAAAAAATTGTAGTTTAAAAAACTAAAATCACACTTTCATAGTAATGTGAACTAAAAGGTTAAAAATAATATTTAAATATAAACATTTTGTTTAACAGTGATAGGACGTTCCACAATTCAGGATAAATTAATTTTTTTGAATAAGCTTAAAGAATAAAGTCACTGATCACAAAATTAACTTTATTGTAAAAAAGCATGGGGTGCTATTTCAGTTGTATTATATTTTTTGTCGTTGGCTGTTTGTAAAGACAGAGTCATTGTCAAAAGTTATGTAGAGCGCACCCCCACGCGTTTTTAACATTAAAGTTAATTTTGTAATCAGTGACTTTATACTTTAAGCTTATTCAAAAAAATTAATTTATCCTGAATTGTGGGACGTCCTATCACTGTTAAACAAAATGTTTATATTTAAATATTATTTTTAACCTTTTAGTTCACATTACTACGAAAGCGTGATTTTAGTTTTTTAAACTACAATTTTATTTTTAACTTTTTAGTTCAGATAGTTTAAAAAGTATGTTTCTTACTGCTCACTTTTCTTCGCCAATCTCTTTTTCTTTGAGTTGTAGTTTCATTTTTAATTATTATTCCCACTAGTAAAATACAATTAAATGGTCAACTCAACAAGAGATCCAATAGCAGGTAAACGAGGAAGGCTACTTTTCTATAATAGTACGAAGTAATATTTCGAATCCTTACTATTCAACATCAAGTCAAGCGACTGCAGACAGAGAAACCTTTCTGGATAGGAGACAGCGGAAGACGATCGTCTACAGCAACCAAGGCTCGTAAATCACACCCGGGAAACTGGAGAATGATGATGATGGCTATATTGGGTGGGAAATCTCCGAAGGGTGTGGCCGCCAAATGACGAAGATTTCTCGAATCTCACCTGTACACTAATGTCGCGGCTCCATTTGCCTAACTCAGTAATCCCATCAAGTATAGGATACGTGTAGTTTAACTTGAAGTCCTAACCATGGGTTATCCTAATCTTTTCCATTTATAATATCCGCAAAAATGCGAACCGAAATCGGGATTCGAGCAGGGAATGTCTGCTCGCCAGTCACGCGCCTTAACCAACTAGGCCACAAATACGATTCGGAAAGTGGGTGAAAATGAGCCACAGCTTTCATAAGACGGTTAAATCACTTTAGTGTTTTTACTGTCAAAGTTATGAGATTGCCAAGACATAGATATGAAATTATTGGATTTTCATCGGTTCTTAATGCATGTACAAAATTTCAGACAATTCGGACTTCTGAAGTGGGTGAAAATTGAAATGAAATTTTCCATTACATTCAACCACTTTTAAGTTGTTTCTGACAACGTGGTGAGAGTGAAATTATTGAATTTTTATCGCTTCTTAATAAGAGTGCAAAATTTCAAACGATTCGGACGTCAGGAAGCGGGTAAACACTGAAATGAAAGATTCTATTACATGCAAGCATTTTTCTATTGTTACCATCAGAGTAACGAGAATTGCAGGACGTTGCTAAGAGACTACTGTATTGTCAACGGTTCTTAAAACATGTGCAAAATTTTTATGTTTTTACTGTCAACGTAATCAGAATATCAAGACATAGCTATGAAATTATTGTATTGTCATCTGTTATCAATACATGAGCAAAATTTAAAACAATTTGGACATCTGGAATTGGGTTAAAATTAAATTGCAAAATTCCACGACATTCAACCATTTTTCTGTTGTTACTGTCAAAGTAATGAGAATAGCAGGATATAGCTACGAAATTA
The DNA here is from genome assembly GCA_031002005.1 of Vandiemenella viatica. Taxonomy (NCBI): domain Eukaryota; kingdom Metazoa; phylum Arthropoda; class Insecta; order Orthoptera; family Morabidae; genus Vandiemenella; species Vandiemenella viatica. The sequence continues at coordinate 233,712,133 of JARYHS010008074.1, forward strand.
TTGTATTGTCACCTGTTCTTAATAATTGTGCCAAATTTCAAACAGCTCGGACAACTGGAAGTGGGTCAAAATGGAGTTGTAAAATTCCGTTACATTCATACATACATAGTCAAGCTAATATAAAGCGTGTAAAAATGAGTGTTCATTTATTTATAATACCATATTTAGAATGTGGCTCCAGCTGTAACTTTTTGAAACATAACCAAAAATTAATACTACTCCCAGAAGTCCAAAAATAGATGTATTTAAGGCAATAAATAACTAAATTTAAAAATACTTTTTTCCCTTTCATATACTTTTTATTTTCCTCGAAAAGACAAAAATATTCTTTACTAGACAACCCATGCGAAAATTTCGTGAATAAAATAGGATGAATAGTAAGGTTGAATGCTTGTAATATAATGAAAAGTAGAACTGCACTTTTGTAACAAATATTTATTTTGTTTAGTGTAAGAGGTGTAAAATACTTACAACATATTACGAAAAAGACAAATTTAAAACGGCGTATGTACAACAAACTGTCACTGACCCTAACAGAATACAACCAACGTGAACAAAATGCAGACAGCATATCAACATCTCTATGATATGTGTTGCTGTGCGAGAAAATGTTAACATTGGAATTGTAAATCAAAACAAAAATGTTTCCATAACAGAGAAAAATAAGTGAGAAGCTACTTATTTTGTTGAAAAATTACTGATATCTCTGTGAAATCTGCTGCTGCAATCTACGGACTTGGCTCTGAACAGTCTCATACAGGCAACCACTTTAAGGATCAAATTTCGCAAATTTCTTTTTTAATTTATGATTTTACCTAATTAGAGATCTTTAAAATGATATGTCATTTATTGAATTCAATTAGGTATCGAAGGAGATAAATGACTCATAATTAAAAAGAAACATGTTGTAGGAGTAATATTAATACTTTGGTCCTTTAAGTGTTGAATTCAAAAAATTCCTTTTGTAAAATATGGTGTTACCAAAGCGGACACCTTAGTCTTAAAAATGATATATCATTCATCAATTTCACTTAGGTATCAAGGGCTCGTGACAGAAAAATGCGTTGTAAAAATATTAATACTTTTCCTTTTAAGGGTTTAATTTTAAAAAATTACTTTATTAAAATATGATGTAACAGAACCGAAGACCTTATGAAGGCCTCAGTCATTTAAATGATACCTCTTTTATCAATTTTGTTTAATTATCGAGGGATATAAATGACTGGAGACACAAAAAATGCAATTTAGAAATACTGATATTTTTGCCTTTTAAGGGTCCAATTCAGAAAATTCCTTTCTTAAAATATAAACGTGACCACATCGGGGACCTTAATCTTTAGAATGATACCTCATATTTATCTATTTCGGTTATATATTAATGGGGATAAATGACTCATGACAAAAAATAAATAAAAATGCGTTGAAAAACCATTGATACTTTTTCCTTTAAGGGTTCAATTCCAAAAAAATTCTTTCTTAATATATGATTTCACCAAAGCAGAGGCTTTTCTCTTCACAATCCTACTTCATTTATCAATTTCGGTTAGATTTCCAAGGAGATAAATGGCTCGAGACCCAGAAAACGCATTTCAGAAATATTGATATTTTTGCCCTTTAAGGGTAAAATTACGAAAAATTCCACTCTTAAAATATAATGTCACCACGGCGAAGACCTTAATCTTTAATATGATACTTCATTTATCTGTATCAGTTAGATATGAAGGCAAATAAATAGCCCATGACACAAAAATGCATTGTAGAACCATTAATATTTTTTCCCTTTAAGGGTTGAATTGCAAAAAAATTATTTCTTAATATATGATGTCCCCAAAGCTGAGACATCACTCTTTATAATCCTACTTCATTTATCGATTCGGTTAGATATGCATGGAGATAAAAGGCTCGAGACACAAAAAACAAATTTCAGAAATATTATCATTTTTGCCCTTTAAGAATAGAATTCCGAAAAATTCCTTTCTTAAAATATGATGTTACCACAGTGGAGACATTAATCTTTAATATGATACCTTATTTATCCATATCGGTTAGTTAGGAAGGGAGATAAATGGCTCGTGGCACAGAAACGCTTTGCAGAAATATTAATACTTTTACAAATTAAGGGTCAAATTCCGAAAAATTTCTGTCTTAATATATGATGCCACCAAAGCGGAGATCTTAATCTTTAAAATGATACTGCATTAAACGAATTCAGATAGGTATCCAGGGAGATAAATGACTCATAACACAAACAGAATTTTAGAAATTATCACATTTTTGCTCTTTAAGGGTCGAATTCCTTTCTTAAAATATGATGTAACCAAAGTGGTGACCATAAGCTTTAATATGACACCTCATTCATTGATTTCGGTTAAGTATTAAGGGAGATGATGGCTTGTGACAAACAAACACCTTATAGAAATAATATATACACTCCTGGAAATTGAAATAAGAACACCATGAATTCATTGTCCCAGGAATGGGAAACTTTATATACACATTCCTGGGGTCAGATACAACACATGATCACACAGACAGAACCATAGGCACATAGACACAGGCAACAGAGCATACACAATGTCGGCACTAGTACCGTGTATATCCTCCTTTTGCAGCTATGCAGGCTGCAATTCTCCCATGGAGACGATCTTAGAGGTGCTGGATGTAGTCCTGTGGATCGGCATGCCAAGCCATTTCCACCTGGCGCCTCAGCTGGACCAGTGTTCGTGCAGACCGCGTGAGACGACGTTTCATCCAGTCCCAAACGTGCTCAATGGGGGACAGATCCAGAGATCTCGCTCGCCAGGGTAGTTGACTTACACCTTCTAGAGCACGTTGGGTGGCACGGGATACATGTGGACGTGCATTGTCCTGTTGGAATAGCATGTTCCCTTGCCGGTCTAGGAATGGTAGAACTATGTGTTCGATGACGGTTTGAATCTACCGTGCACTATTCAGTGCCCCCTCGACAATCACCAGATGTGTACGGCCAGTGTAGGAGATCGCTCCCCACACCATGATGCCGGGTGTTGGCCCTGTGTGCCTCGGTCGTATGCAGTCCTGATTGTGGCGCTTACCTGCACGGCGCCAAACACGCATACGACCATCATTGGCACCAAGGCAGAAGCGACTCTCATCACTGAAGACGACACGTCTCCATTCGTCCCTCCATACACGCCTGTCGCGACACCACTGGAGGCGGGCTGCACGATGTTGGGGCGTGAGCGGAAGACGACCTAACGGTGCGCGGGACCGTAGCCCAGCTTCATGGAGACGGTTGCGAATGGTCCTCTCTGATACCCCAGGAGCAACAGTGTCCCTAATTTGCCGGGAAGTGGCGGTGCGTTCCCCTACGGCACTGCGTAGGATGCGATGGGCACGTGCACCGACCACTGGCGACTACATCGATGTACTGTGGAGACCTCGCGCCCCACATGTTGAGCAATTCGGCGGTACGTCCACCCGGCCTCCCGCATGCCCACTATACGCCGTCGCTCAAAGTCCGTCAACTGCACATACGGTTCACGTAAACGCTGTCGCGGCATGCTACCAGTGTTAAAGACTGAGATGGAGCACCGTATGCCATGGCAAACTGGCTGTCATTGACTGCGGCGGTGCCCAACCGCTGCGCAGCTAGCGCCCTTCGACGGCCAACACTGCTGTTCCTGTTGTGTCCGCTGTGCCGTGCGTTTGATCATTGCTTGTACAGCCCTCTCGTAGTGTCCGGAGCAAGTATGGTGGGTCTTACAAACCGGCGTCAATGTGTTCTTATTTCAATTTCCAGGAGTGTATGATGATTTTTTCCTAAATAAGTTGGCAACCCTACGTGAGGTGTCCCATAAAAATTTGTGCGTCTTGTACACCTCCAGCAACTATCAATACTTCTTTTTTTGATTATCGGATGAATACGTCTCAAAATAAAAGAAAACTAGGAACCAGGCAGTGTGAGCACAACCTGACGAGGCTTTACACGGCCCATTTTCGGGGCAGAGTGGTGGGGGCCAAACTTACCCCCACCCTTTTGCCCTAAATCAGATAGAATTTCCACCCAATCTCCCTCCCTGGTCTCGCTGCAAAAATGTGACCAGAGCTCATTTTAGATGACCCGTTTTCAGGGCTGAAGGGGCGTGGCCACGATTTAGGTCGGGTCGTCTAAAGGGGCCTTAACTTTGAGAAGAAGAACCTTTGCTTACTATTTAGTAAACTTTTTTTTAAGGTAATGTGTGTTTAAAATTTCATCAAATCCATCGACATTTGCTCGAACTTTTTGGCTCCATTAAAATCTTATTATAAAACTATAACTCAAGGCAATTTGTTTCTTGAAGTTGCATCCTAGAGAATATAATCAAAATTGCAGGATTGAATGCAGTGTTGTAGCAGTTCATTTCTTTGCATTTGCTTCAATAAATAGAATTGTTATTAAATAAAGCTTATAACCTTTATTTTTTAATGGTGTAATGTTGTACACATTTCAGCTCCACTTTGTTCCATTGTACTATCTTCCCCATGATTAATATGTAGATTTAAATGAAATACATAACTGTCTTAGTGGTTGACTTCAAATTATAATTTGAAGAGAAAAAAATGTAAATGTAAATCCAGAATCCTTGCTTTCCATAATTACCACACCTGTTTCAACCCTACCACAGGGGAAACCTTCCCCATCATTGGACATGTTACTCGTTCCACAATGCACTGTGTATGCCAACTAACCTGCCGCCACTGTACTAGTTCATATGTAGACCTCACTGCAAACAACTGTCAGACAAAATGAATGGCCACAGATAAACAGTCCACACCCGAAACCTGTACCCAGTGCCAATACCGATGACTCTAACGACTTCAATGATTGCTTTACAGAGACAGCTGTTAGAATTTTCCCAGAAACCACCACCGCATATGAACTTCAGCGATGGGAAGTGGCATACCAAAATATCATGGATTCCAGATATCCTCTTGGCTTAAATCACCAATAATACTGTTCCTATAACCCATCACTTATTGTTTTTTTCATTTCAGCCATCTATGGACTATGACTACACAATTTAATTTCCTCATCTGAGTCGCCAGTACTCTTTCAACCCTGGCTCACTCTTGCTTTTTCTTCCTCTGAAAATGCCCTCTTTTTCCTGATTGGTTTTTCTTCAGTCAGATCCTTTACCTTCACAATTTTTCCTCTGAATAGTTCCATGCTGATCCCACATCTTTTCAGATCCTGATGGACCTCCTTCACCCATGGAACTTAAGTCTTCCTGTTCTCTTTAAAGTTGAGTATTTTCTTTGCCATTTTTTCTGGTTCCATTCTCTTGAAACTTATTGTTTTATTTATTAATAATTTTAACAAAATTCTTTTTTGTCTCTCCATTAATACATTTTTACATTCATGCTTATCTTCACCACCACCTCTGATATGTATACAATATTTTAATCTTTTCCCAAAAATTATTGATAGTTTAATTCACAATAGTTTACTGCCACCACTTTGACTTCCCTCAGCACGTTCTCCATGGAGTAGCTGGTCATGCCGTGGTATGTGTACACCCCTCCCTTCCAAAATGACAGTCCAACCGAAATATTGTAAAGTAATAATTGGAAAATTGTTTGGAAAAAATAATGTTGACGGTTACTCTACTGGCTTTCTGGTTTTGAATGAAAATTGAACACTTTGACACATATTGCTGAAATTGATTTCACCTCTAACAAGATGTTTCACTTCAAACATTCCATGTTTGTCTGTATATTCTCATTTACCTTACTTTTAAGTTGTCCCCATAGAAAACAATTGAACAAACTAAGATCTGGGATCCTTCCTGGCCAGTGGATTTTCTCTCTTTACGAAATCATGTTATATGAAAATAAATTTACAGCTTCCACTGACTGATAACAATTACAGCAAGTATCCTCATATTGCTGAAACCATATTCTCGAATGAAAGCCCTGAATTCTGACATAGCTGGGACCAAAGTGTTTTTTAACATTTCATGATAATGATCCTCATTAACAGTGAGTGCTGGTTTTGGAAATTGCAGTCCAGTCGAACTCTAGAAAATTTGTTAATGTTTTCATTTGGGATTTTTGTCTGACCAGTAGCGACATTTCTGTTTATAGACATGACTTTTAAAAGGATGTCTGCTTTGTTACTAAACAGAATGTTCTTTGAGTTGTGGAATTGCCCTAGCATTTCTTTCGAAAAGTTTAGCCAATTATCACATTCAGTTCTTGAAATTGTTATTTTTTTTTTTTATTTCAGCGTGCAAGTCTTTTGTTAAAATCAGATGCAAATATAATTTTTGAACTCACTTTTTTTATAATTACATCATATTGATGCATGCATTTCTCCAATTGTTCCTTCATCTCCGATACTTGGGCTATCTGTGTTTTGAATTTTTATAATGGACCAGTTATTTTCACACATTCTCATCCATTCTAATGACATTGTCACCAAGCTAATTATATGTCAAATATTCTACAATATACGAACTTTGAGCAGGTAAAATGGAATAATTTATATGTCAACACACGCGTGCGCAAAAAATGCAATGTGCCCTGGGATTTGGTTCAATTTCAGCTAAAACTTCACATAGTCCAGTAATGGGGATCAGTACCTTGCTGTATATCATGTTAAAGATTTTTTATCTTATTTTGTATATGTTTTTGAGAGTATGCAGAAACCAAGTTTTCAACCTCTGACATCCTGGCACAATTTTCTTTGGCCAAGAAAGGTCAAAATTTTGTTACTTTTTTAGTTTTTCATCTATAACTCCTTCCTGATTAGTCATAGCAAAAAATACTGTATTTCCAGTTTGAAAGAGGACAAAATTTCCTACAACTTTTGTGGCACTAAGTTCTTTCTAAACTCAAAACTAAGTGAGCTACATTTCTTTGAAAATTGGCAAAATTTCACACTTTTCCTAAAGTTTGGGTTTTCACCTTCTTTGTAACTTTAAACGACCAGGAAACGCTGTATACATAATTGATATATATGTCTTTCTCTATGACATATCCGCTAATCTGAACCCCGGTAATCCGAACATGGCAAAGAATAGGTAAAGTATGAAAAATGGTAAAAGAATTAAAACACAGTTCATGGAAATACAGTTCATACTGTATTTAATTGCACAGTTAACTGCTGTACATACACTCAATTTTAATTTACACAGTACAGTACACACATATTAGAAAAATTAGCAATTAAACATCAAGTTTAAACAGTGCGTAACTATGGGAAAAAAACTGTCAAATTTATGACAATAGTTACAAAGCTTACAAACGCCCATTTTATTTCTACTTTTTAGAAGAAAAAACTCAGTCATTGTTTTTTGGCGTAATGAAGACTGTTATATGACGCAAAGTTGGGCCATCGTCTCATTAACATTAAATCAGCAGGTGTAGCAGTGGCCTGTTGCTCCAAATAGCGTAGCGCGAGATCAAGAGCTTCTGCTGCGTCACTGTGTGGTACCAGCTCTCCTTTGCCACATACCGCCTCGCTGTCACAACAGTCCACTTCCACCTGGTCTTGAGTCACAGCAGCCATTGTCCCCCTTCTTATTCCCAATTGTTACCATGGTGTACCTACTTATATGCTTGGTATACTTCATTCTAGAAACTAGTCACTGTAATTCTGGCTAATTCGAACAAGGCCCAGTCACAATTAGTTTGGATTATCGGGACTCTGGTGTATGTCTTATGATTTGCGTACTGATGGTCAATTCAATAATCATATAACATTATTGGAGATCCCAAAGGATTGTTTGGCCACCAGGTTACAGTGTTTTCGATTCATTATGCATTGCACCTCTTTGTGGCTATCAAACATGAGGAGGGTGTAGGGAACCTACAGCTTAATATTGAATCTGAACTACAGAAGCGTTCTTGCTTACTTCATATTACATAGCAAGCTGTGACAGAGGTTAAGGTCGGGTTAGTGGCTTTTGAAAATCTCATCTGAGACCGGATTTCGATCTCCAGTGAGACACCTTAACCATTGAGCTACCTGATCACTCTATATTTATAACAGTTGGAAAAATAGGTTGCAGAAATTAAAGCAAAATGTACTGAACAAAGTTATTAAGTCATAATAAATTTGTAATAAGTTAAAAATTGGTCACAAATCAATTTCTTTTCCGTTTGGATTGTCCCTGATTATCAGTTTCCTCATCTAGAATTGTGTCTCATTTATCTATTGCATCCTCGAGGTCGAAGAACGCTTCCTCTCCTTCATCAACACTAGTCTGAGGAATGTTTTCACTAGACAGTTTATTATTGTAACAGGAATAAGATTAGACAAGCCTTTCCTTCATCCCAATGGCAATTGTATGTTTCTTGACGCACCCATGCTTGCACTTGGTAATAAGTGCATATTTAGTGAAACGCTATCGCAACATATGTTAGTGATAACCGTGCTAGGTTGAATGCATTTTGCGGGGGGGGACAGATTTCATAAACATTTCGTATCTGAGCCTTCCAATGTTCCACAACCAATTTGTCCTTACTGTTCCAAGATTAGGTGATACCCAGCCTATTGTCCAGATGCTAGTCTCTGGGTGCTAGGAGTTCTGAGAATTTAACAAACATGTTACTTTCAGATGTGATTTGTGTTGAATCAGGCAGCAGAATTTTTCTTTCCCATAGCCGAAAAATGCTGATATTGTATCACATCTTGTAAATGTATGGATGAAGAGGGTATGTGTGGGTTCAAACATGAAGGAAGTGTTTGAGTTCCATAAACCTGCTTCCTTGTCTTTCCCTGGCTCATGGAAGTACAAGTTCTCCTAAGTGTTATCAAGGCCCATTAGCAGAATGAGACAGCCAATGTACTTGCTTAGTATTATCACACTGTCTGATTTTACTGCATGGGAAATTGCTGTGTCAACAATCAGTCCAGTTGCATCTTCTTTTGCCTGTTGAACTTGAATGCCTCCTTTTTCAGTTTTTGAATTAATATCAAAATTACATTGTTCTTGCTGCTCTCATTTGCTGCAATACCGAAGCATTTGTTTCCTCAGTGAAAATGATGTACCGATCGTTCTGGTCTCGCATTCAGGAGGACGCTGGTTCGAATCTCCATCTGGGCATCCAGATTTGGGTTTTCCGTGGTTTCCCAAAATCACTCCAGGCGAATGCCATAATACTTTCTTAAAAAAATGGCCTTGGCCGAATTCCTTTCCGTTCCTTGTCCCCAGTCCCATCCTGCCTCTAATGACCTCAACATTGATGAGGCATAAAGCCATCATTTTTAAAAAAAAAAAAAAAAAAGTCTGCTGAAATATCTGATATTTTCAAATGACAAAATATTTCAGATGACTTTATTCCTCTCTGCGCAGCATCACTTAGGCATCTGTCAAATATAACTGTGATGTTTGATGCGGAATGCGTTCTCAATTAGGCCTCATGTTTTCCATAGATAGAACCAAAGTTTTTATTAAAATGCAAAATAACCTTATGTAAGAGGCATCATCTGTTCACAACAAAACTTTTTATGTTGGATGTTGCGTCTTGAAGATATGTACAAACAATTTTGTTCATTTGAAGTATGGAGTGAATTCAAAAGGAATAGAGTTTTTCAGACCATCCAACTGAATAAGAAATTGATTTTTGACTTATTACGATTTAATTTTGACTGTGTAAATAAACTTTGTGCCATAACACTATGCTTTCATTTTTTTTGTAAAGCCATTTTTCAAACTGGTAATAATAATAATAATAGAGCAGTCTAGGAGCTCAGGGGTTAAGGCGTATTAGTTTGAATCCCGGTCTCAGCTAAGATTTTCAAAGGCCATTAAACTGACCTTCATCTCTTCCACGGCTTGTGATGTAATATGAAGTAAGCAAGAACACTCCTGTAGTTCGGATTCCACGTTAAACTGTGGATTCCTTATACCCGGTACGATTACTTGGTTAGGTTTGATAGCCACAAAGGGGCGCATTATGCAGTGGATCGAAAACACTGTCACTTGGCGGCGCAACAATCCTTTGGGGTCTCCCGGCCAACAAGGCCATATGATTATTGAATTGATCATCGGTATTTAAAGCACTATATTTGTATGTACTATGTCATACAGAAATACATATATATCAATTATATATACATGGTTCCCCCGTCATTTAGAGCGACAAAGTAGGTGGAAACCCAATTTGGAAAATGTGAAATTTTGCTGATTTCAAAGAACTGCAGCTCGCTTAGTTTTTAGTTTAGAAAAAACTTTGTACTACAAAAATTGTAGGAAATTTTGTCCTCTTTCAAATTGTAAATAGAGTATTTTTTGTTATGATTCATCAGGAAGAACTTGTAGATGAAAAACTGGAAAAAGTACTGAAATTTTGGTGTTTTTTGGCCACATAAAATTTTGCTGCAGGTGTTGGAGGTGGAAAACTTGGTTTCTGCATACTCTTACAAGATGAGAAAATAGTATTTACCTGGTATAACATTTGTGAACCCCCTTTTAACCACCCTGTTGCTGGACTAGCAAAATGATGCATGTTTCTATACCTTCCCCACATCTATTAACGTCGTTGCCTTAAAAAAATAATTGTGAAAGTGAATTTCTCAACATTTTTCGGACCATTTCAAAAATGCTCCTACCAATAACATGCACTGCTCTTTTACTACAGATGAAACATAGGTCAACAACTGCATGCCAAAAATGAAATGGTGATCAGTATGGTGGATAGAAGCCATTGTATCTTCATCAAAAAAAAAAAATCTCTTTATGTCAGAAAGTTCACGGCCAGTTTTTCTGGTAGGCAAAAAGGGATTGTTGAAAAGAATCACTGATGATTACTATGCAACCTGAGCTTGGCGAACCTATATTAAAAGGGCCGCAGACAAAATAAAATTAATAATTATGAAAGCATAAATGGAGGTGGAAAACACACCAACTCTGGCCACATTGTGTGAGATGTGAGTTGAGCTATCAAATGACAATTCTACACCAGCCAATTTCCAATTATTATTATTCTTGTGGGATCCTTGGTGATCATAGTCTAATATCTAAGGGGTTCACTGTTGAAATAGGTTGGGAAAGATTGGTCTATACTAACTGGATGAAAAAATTTGTGCTACTCGGCTCGGGAGAGCGTCTGGCTGTGACCTGGATAACCAGGGCTCAATCCCCGATGAAGCTTAAGATTTTATTCAAAGCTGAACAGCAGAAACGGTTCCCCAGGCCCATTTGGCCTTCTACCTAATGAGTGCCATGGAGGAAACAGAGTGGAAAGGTCAAAAATGACCTAAGTGTGGTGCTGTATTACTTGAAATCCCTGTCATTTTCATATCTTTGGCAACTCTTCCCCTTTGTTTTTTAACGACACATTCAATTGTCTTCCTACAACCATAGTATTTTCCATATACCAGTCTTTAGTACCCTTTTTTTTGGCTATTAAGTCTTAGCTTAATTGTCTCAGGTGTTTCTTACTGCATTTGTATTTCTTAATTCTGTTCAGCAACCCTGTGAAAATTTCTACAATTGTTGTAACAAAACTACTGTTTTTGTTTCAAATAACAAAAATGAGGAGTGTACTGTAAGGAAATTTATAAAAATTATGTAATATAACATTGAGAAATTTCAGTTATTGTTTTATTGGCCTCTTAATATAGCCAGTTATCAGAACATAGTGGAATGGAGATAATTAGGTTCTAAGATTAATATTAACTGAATTTTGGAAGTAGATATAAAAACCTGTTCATTAATACGATCATGGTACAATTTCCAATGATTATCATCATCATCATGTAACAATTCTCCTTTTTTGTGAGTCTTCCAGCAAATCCTCTTTCGAAGGCTCCATCTACTACCGGCTTGCTAGACTTGTCATATTTTGGATGCGGGAATGGATGTGTTGTCATATTTCAGTGAAATTTCTGGCTTTTGTTTTGTGTGATAGCAGTGTATTTTGTTTCTGAAATGTGCAGTTTGAGGTAGATTTGGGACCATCCCAGCATTAGTGTAGGTTATTGCAGAAAGCTGCCTAAAAACTACATTCTGGATAGCTGGTACGCTAGGCTTGGGATTTGAATCTAGGTCCATAGTACCTCCCTTATACAGTATAGCGGCTCCTTAATGGATGCAGCCAAGCAAGTGGATGGTGTAATCCATTGTAATAAAATGCATTGAACCTGGAGACTGGACTCACCTCAGTGGCTTGACGACCTTCGGTAAGACTCGATAATGTGTTAGTTACATTGGCTGCCGCCACAGCGCTGCTTGGCCAACCAGGAAATTATAAGATAAATAACTGTATTTGATTTTATTTGTGCTTACACTGTTATAAGTAAGAGCAATTGTGATGCCTGCTAAAATGTAGTTGTGTGTTTTGTAGCACAGATACAAATTACAATGTGAGACAGAGATGTAAAAAGTTATAATGTGATGTTGGCTTCAATTTATATGTTGCTTTTTGTTTATTTATGATTACCAGATGCAGAAATTCATGTAAGGAGAAGAGCATTCGATGTCTACACTAATTCTCTGCAGCAGTTTCTGGAATGATGTTACAACATAACCTATGATTTTTTTTGTCGGGAGATAACAAATAGTGAAGTTTACTAAAAATCAGAAAGTTTTCAAGAAATATCTCAGTATTATTCATTTTTGTAGTTAGATTTTACTTGAAAACATTTTTCTACTGTAATTTTAAAACTTCCGTCATCATTAAAAAAAATAATGATTGATCGTTATTCATTTTTCCTTAGAAACGTTTAAAGAACAAATTTCTACTAACATCATAGGTGGTACCCATCATTTTTGATAGGCATTTAAACTATTTTCTAAATAAAGTTAAATTTTATCAGTTTATTAATACTTTTTCCTTGTCCTTACCTTTCTTTCTTTTTCCAGGAACTATTATCATTATCAAAAAAGAAAAAAGTGAAACATCAAGATGAGCCAACAGAAGTCAATACAAACACAAGAGAGAATGCATTTAGTGATTCAGATACTTCAGATTCAGATGATGATTGGGATGCAAGAGGCAATAACAAGAAAAAAAAGAAGCCAAAACCCGCAAAACGAACTGGAAAACGAACTGTTACAAAATCATCATCTGGAAGTGACAGTGAGAGTGAAAAAGAAAAGAGCTCTGAGCCAGAAGAAGGTAAGTAAATTTCTCCAATCAGCAACCTAATGTAACACCATCACTTTTAACCAGTTTTCTTTTATTATTTATGTGAAAAATTAGAGGATGAGCAGTTATAACAGTGTAGTGGTTGCAGCACATACATATTAATAGATATCAACAATGCACTGAGGTCAGGAAGGGCGCATGGTCAACACAAGACACATGTATGATGGTTTTGACTGTTGGAAGTGGTGGGGAAGCAACATTAATATCATTGGAAATATTAATTTTGGGAATTAATCTAAATAAGATAAAAAATGGGCCATGTAAAACGGTGAATTTTTCTTTTACACTTTTAAAATAATGATAATTTTTTTTTAATAAGGTCTCTGCGTGTAACAGAAGTTTCATTGTCACTGTTATTCATTACATACATATAAATTAATTATTCTGGCATGTGATGGGTATACCAGGGTAAAGAAGGAAGGTATTTTCTGAAATTGTGACCTGTAGGTAGGCCAATTCCAACCAGCAGAATTCAGAATGGGAAGTGATAACAAGGAGCACTCTGATTGCTTTGCTTTTGAAAACATTGTGATCATGAGAGTTGTAGGAGCTGGCATGGAAAACAACAAGGTGGTTTAGACTTTGGGAGCAAACTGTTTGTCTTTTACCATTCATTCTGATGGATAACACATTTGAGGTGAGCTTTAATATTGTTTTTGTGTGTGTGTGTGACCATTCAACTTTCTTTGGTGAGTTATGGCCATAGTTTACCTTTACTATCCATATAAATATACATACTAATAAGTGAATCAAATTAGGATAGGGAAATGAGCCACCACTTACCTTTAGACGATGGATGTGGGGTGCGAACACACAGGAAATACACAAACACAAATAATAAAGAAATTTTCGGGAAAATCCCTTCGTCAACGGGAGAACATTATGAGGGGTGGCCGCAGCTGGAGACTGCATCACAGAAAGACCGCCGGTCGGGAAAATGGTGGGAGTAAATTCAAACATCGGAAAAGTAGAGAGGCAGTCATTCAGAGCTAATACCCGAGCATAGATAAATATCCAAACTAATCTCTGGTTGATGGTGTAACGTAACCATGAACGTTACAGTTATATTTGGAGTGGATAGTGTAATCTGAGAGGTATGTAAGGTCTTTGGCGGTGGGCGAGCGCCGAGCGGGGGAGTCAGTGATTGTCAGTGGTAACGTACGGAACAGCCGGCGGGAGCGGAAGGTTTACGGCAGTGTGTTTATCCCGTGAATACATCGTACGGCCGCTTGGCGTGTGTTCCGTACTAAAGAACACTGTGGGATGTGTGCTAAAGTATATGTTGGACTATGAAGGTTCTTCCGAGTGACCTGATTCAATATAAACTGTGTTTAGTAAACTACTGCAGAATCGGACTATGGCGATTGTTTGTTAATTAGTTTCGAGAATTGTGCTCACTGCTTATTTATCTTTTGACTGTACTTGAATCTGCTATTTTCGGTGACGAAGAAACATTAGTATTATTGTCTGGTGGCATGCTTGTGGACTGTGTAGTCTCAGAGGAATAAATTTACGAAAACTAGTTCGCATATGTGTTTTCCTTCTGTGACTTTAATTAACCAATTAGCATAGCCGAAAGACTGGCGACCGCACGGCAAAACGAACCTTTAATTAAAAGAGTAATTAGTGGTGGAAGAAAGCTTAAGAAAAATCGTGTTAGGAAGTGTAGCTGCTCAATTGCTTCAACGAACTTTTAACTATACAAACACGAATAGCGTGAGTACACGTTACATGGCTCAACGTGACAGGACAAGTTGCAGTTAAAATTGTTAAGGACGGACAGTGATTAATATAAAAAAAAAAAAAGTGCTGGAAATAATAAGCAGTGAGTAGAGCGGGAAGACAACAATCGGCGATGGTACGGCTACTTCGAGGCGGCGAGTGCACAACAATGTAATAAACGAGAGGACCCGAGCTTTCACGATCGGAACCGAACAACGCAGTCTGACGGGAAGCCTCGCCAGAGCAACAACTCGACACCGGGGCAACGCGGTACAGCGGAGAGACGCGACAGCGGAACAACGCGGGCACGCAGAAGCGGCGCGGCGTCATTGCGGTCGACGGCAGCGCGGTCAGCAACTGAGATTCTTCGAAAGGAAAGTGCGAACAAATTTTTAATTAAAGAAAGACACAAACTGACATTAAATAATTTAAAAAAAAAAAAAAATGAGAAAAAAAATACTGTTTCGATTGGAATCACATTTCCGCGGTAGTAATTATTTCTTTGGCATTAATGAATCTTCAAATGAGCTACCGACTATGCGGATTGCAAATTTTATGCATGCAAGCATAATTTTATTCTGATTTGGGTCAAGTTATGTCAGTTTCTGTTAACGAATTAATTTGTAGATTTTTTTGTTGATTTTCCAAAGAAGTTCAAGATTTATTTTTCAGTCTTTGTAAAAGCACAAACCGGCACGAATAATTCGCGATTTTTTAAGAGAAAAAAATTAATTATTATTTTTGCATATTGAGTAACAGAGGTCTTTTTCCTTTTCTTTCGTTAACTTATTAAAGTTGAAAGCCGAACAACTGTGTTAGATTGCTTAGCAAATTATTTTTCAAGGAAAAAAAAATTATTTAGAGTTTCCGTAATTTTTTTGGTCATTGATAGTAGTGTATGTATTCAATTGAAAGTGTATTTTATGACATGGTGTATATCTTGTTTGGTAGTTAAGACATTTGGAAACAGAATTTTACCTTTTTTTTCTGGGCTAATGTATACTGGTGTATTGTGTTTGCTGGATTGACGGCGTTGGTTACTTCTTGTCTTTTCTACAACGGAAGATTGAATTTATTGTGTGAAATAATTTCGCAATATGGCATCTGAGGTAGAGGGTGGTGTGAATGGAGAGATGGTGCGGGGAGGTGAGTCCCTTGGTGACGCACCCAGTGTAGGCATTAATCATTCCTCACTTACTGTGTCTAATCATTTACAGTCGATGACGAGTTTTGCTAGTGAATCAGAAGTTGACAAGTCAAGAGAAGTGGTTAGGGAAAGTAATGAGGCGTCCATGTCGGAAATGTTTTGCGCTTTCCAGGGACAATTTGTCATGTCAATTCAGTCCTTTCTTGAAGCTAAATTCAATGAAAACAAGATTTCACTTGAATCCAAATTAAATGAAAATAGTATTTCACTTGCATCCAAATTAAATGAAAATAGTATTCTGCTTGAATCTAAATTAAATGAAAATAAGGAGAGTATCGAATGTCTTCGGGATGCTTTTGAATCGCGATTAGGGCAGTTTAGGGAAGAATTGACACAATATAGGGAACTTTGTGCACAACAAACTGCTGAAATATCTTGTAAATTGACTCAGTATCGTTCAGACTGCGAACAAGTAACTAGTGTTTTGCACCAAAATATGGAATCCCTAAAGAAAACAGTCGAGCTTATAGAAGATAACCATGATGAAAGATTGTCGAAGGTGGAGACTTTAGGAGAAACCCTTACCGAAAAATACACGGTAGTAAAAGAAGAGGTTGACCATTTAACAGTCGGCGTAGAGAAATTGTCGTGTCAGGTGGAAAAGGTTAAGGCTTCTACTGCAGTGTGGGTGAATGAAAAGTTACAGTTACAAGAGAAGCAAATTGAAAAAAGTCTAAAGTTACGGGTTCCACAAGTTGTGCGAGAAGAGGTTGTCAAATGTCAAATCTTGCCAAATGTGAATGCGCTCACTGCGTGCATGGTAGAAGAGAAAGTGGACTGGGAGGACTTTTGTGATAATGGGGGAGATACAACCAGTTGATTTTGTGAAGAAGTTTGAAAATTTTGGGCCGTTCTGTAGGGCCGTAGAAAGGAAGAAGATAGAAATGTTCAGTAGATTCTGCTATTGATTATATCAAGGGGGCTATACCCGATGTTGGTTACAGAGTAAAATACCTTGAACATAAGTTTAGTTGGGTGCGAAGGGTGAAATTCGAAGATGATTGTTTGTAGTTATATTGGAGGATTATTCAATGCTGATTGTGAGTTAGATTCAAAGTCATCTGAGCCTGTTGAGGAGCAGCTTGTGGATGATAATGAGTGTATGAGAACTGTAGAGAATAATGAAAATTTGGAAGAGGACTTGTCAATTGGGAGTAAGGATTTTAGTAATCTCATGGTAACTGCAACTGGTAAAGGGAAAGTAGTTAGTATATCGGCGAAAGAAGAGAGTTCAATTTCACGTGTTGACATGGACGATGACAAGAAGAAAGAAGAGGAAGAACTAAGTGACAAAGAATTGCATGAAGAAGTTTGGCGAGAAGAAAACTCGGAAGAACCTGTGACAAAATATAAAATTACTAGGGAAGAAACAGAAGAATCAAAGGCTGAAGAACCGGGTAACAGTCTGAAAACATTTGGTGACAGTCTCGACGCATTTAGAGCGGAGATGAAACGGGCGTTTGCGGAATTTGAGTATAACCTGAGATGCTACTTCGAACAAGAAAAAGCAAAGATAGTTTCAGAAGAAACTTATAGATCAAATGGAAGAGAAACGGTGAATAAAAACAATGTTTGTGAGCCACAAGAGCAGGAGGAGACTTGTGTAACTGACGACAAGAATGTTGAGAAAGATACTGTAGCAAAAGAAGAAATAATGTCAGTAGAAGAAGATGGAAGACAGCGAGAAGCAGTCCTTGAGATGAAAGAAACATTTCAGGAGACAGAAGCAGTGAAGCATGAAACTTTGCCGGAAGGGAACCTCGCAGTGAAACATGGTCTGATGATAGATGAGTACTATTCATCATTTAAAGCCATACAACAGAAGGTGATTAATGGGAATAAAGAGATTATGCAGAAGAGAGGAAACTATGTGAAGCCTGAAGAATGGTATTTGCTGAGAAGATATGTGGAAACAAGTGGAGGAAGAAGAATGAAGGAGGAGTGGAAGAGGCGCAGGAAGAAGTTACGGTTATATGATGAAGCAAAGAATGTAAATAAGAAGAAAGGAGGAAGAAGAGAAGAAAGTTGGAAGAGACGCAGGAAGAAGTTACGCTTATATGATGAAGCAAAGAATGTAAATAAGAAGAAAGAGGGAAGAAGAGAAGAGAGTTGGAAGAAGCGAAAGAAGAAGCGGGGTTTAAAGCTGTTTGGTGAAGGAAGGAATATTGTAAAGAAAAAGAAGTAGGTACATTAGGTAGAGGGGGTGAGGTACAGTCTTCAGTTGCCTCACTACGCATGATGGAAACATCCATGCATAAATACCTTAGCGTTATGATAGGTTTAGGCTTTTAGGTTTTTTTGTCTTCACAATTATTTTACTATGGTATTTTACAGTTGTTGTATCAAATGTCTGTTGCGGTTGTGCGCAGATTAGCGACCCGCACACTGTTTGTTTTGGTTAGGGTATCACCGTTTTTGTCACAGCCGAAGGAGTTGGTTATTGTGACTTACCTTTTCCTTACATTAAAGTGTTAAGACGATTTAAATGTGGCGCAGCGTAATGTCAGTTTGCGTCTTTCCGCGTGTGGAGTGATCAGTGTTGGTGTACAACAGTCAGTGAATGAGGCACCTGCCTGAGCAGGGCACACTGTCAGTGCACTGTCGAAGTAAACAAGGCACGATTCAGTGCATGTGTCATACATCAGAAAAAAGAGAGGAAAAATTGTCAAAATATATTGTAACTCAATTTGTAATTTCTTGGTTATATGTCATGGATCTAAGCAAGGACATATGGACATTGAAAGGGTTTGATGATTTGTTTCATGCAGTTTCAGACTGTGTGTGTTATTCTTAATGTGTATGTAATTATGTTAGTTTAAGGATAAGCAAGCAGCCACCCAGACTTCCCTTTATGTTTGGTAAACATTTAATCTTGTATTTTTTTGTAACATGTTTCTATGTATATGTGAACAAGTGTGGTTTGTGATGACAAAAGTCGGTGCTTTGTCAATGCCGACTTTTGCCACATTGTAACGGTGGGGGTGTAACGTAACCATGAACGTTACGGTTATATTTGGAGTGGATAGTGTAATCTGAGAGGTATGTAAGGTCTTTGGCGGTGGGCGAGCGCCGAGCGGGGGAGTCAGTGATTGTCAGTGGTAACGTACGGAACAGCCGGCGGGAGCGGAAGGTTTACGGCAGTGTGTTTATCCCGTGAATACATCGTACGGCCGCTTGGCGTGTGTTCCGTACTAAAGAACACTGTGGGATGTGTGCTAAAGTATATGTTGGACTATGAAGGTCCTTCCGAGTGACCTGATTCAATATAAACTGTGTTTAGTAAACTACTACAGAATCGGACTATGGCGATTGTTTGTTAATTAGTTTCGAGAATTGTGCTCACTGCTTATTTATCTTTTGACTGTACTTGAATCTGCTATCTTCGGTGACGAAGAAACATTAGTATTATTGTCTGGTGGCATGCTTGTTGACTGTGTAGTCTCAGAGGAATAAATCTACGAAAACTAGTACGCATATGTGTTTTCTTCTGTGACTTTAATTAACCAATTAGCATAGCCGAAAGACTGGCGACCGCACGGCAAAACGAACCTCTAATTAAAAGAGTAATTAGTGGTGGAAGAAAGATTAAGAAAAATCGTGTTAGGAAGGGTAGCTGCTCCATTGCTTCCACGAACTTTTAACTATACAAACACGAATAGCGTGAGTACACGTTACAATGGGAAGAGCAAAATATAATTAAAACTAAATATGAAAAAATAATAATAATTATATAAAATATTATACAAATTTAAAAGATATAATAAAATAATAATTTTTATGAAGTAAACATCACCTTAGGTTAGTTGTGGTTCAATATAGGTAGTGGGAAAGAGAGGATTACAAAAGGTTAATCATATGTAATAATAATAATGACCAGGTATTATCTCCAGTTGAGATCAGGTGGTTGGCTGGGGCCAAGTTTGTACTGGTAGCCAAGTTCCCACCTTCTGACTTCAGAGAAACTGCTGTTATTAGGGAGAACTCTGATAGCACGGACTGTGAAACAAGAGTTGAAATTATTCAAGTCATGGGTTATGGCATGGGCAGCGACTGAGTGTTTTGGGTTCTGTGTGGACACCATCAGTCGATGGCCATTCATTCTTATGGAGAGTGGATTTGTGGTCAAACCTACTATATATGAAGCCAGGCAGTGGTTGCATGTTAACTGGTAAATTACATGGGTGGTTTCACAGGTTGCGTGTCCTATGATTGGGAAGCTTTCCCCTGTGACGGTTGATGAAACTGGTGGAAGTATGATCTATGTCGCACATCTTGCAGCGGGGTCTATTACATGGGAAAGAGCCTTGGGGCTGATTGTTAGGACGAAGAAGACTGTGTTTGTGGACTGGAAGTTTGCTGAGGTTAGGAGGTCTGCTGAAACAAGTTCTAGGAGGGGCAGGGAGGATTTTAGGAAGAATGGATCTCATTTCAGGGCAGGTTTGAAAGAAATCATAGCCCTGCTGGAGGATTCTGTTAATGGATTCGAGGCCTGGGTAGTATTGTGTGACCAAGACTGGATTGTGGTTAGTTTTTGCGGGTTTGGGATGATTGATGGGCTGAGCCAGTTGTAATGTTGCATGTGAAAGCTGTTTATTCACCAAAGCTGTAATAGACCCCGCTGCAAGATGTGCGACATACACCATACTTCCACCACTTTCATCAACCCTGTCACAGGGGAAAACTTCCCTGTCATAGGACACGCAACCTGTGATACCACCCATGTAATTTACCAGTTAACATGCAACCACTGCCTGGCTTCATATATAGTAGGTTTGACCACAAATCTACTCTCCATAAGAATGAATGGCCATCGACTGACGGTGTCCACACAGAACCCAAAACACTCAGTTGCTGCCCATGCCATAACCCATGACTTGAATAATTTCAACTCTTGTTTCACAGTCTGTGCTATCAGAGTTCTCCCTAATAGCAGCAGTTTCTCTGAAGTCAGAAGGTGGGAACTTGGCTACCAATACAAACTTGGCCCAAGGCAACCGCCTGGTCTCAACTTGAGATAATACCTGGTCATTATTAGTATTACATATGATTAACCTTTTTTAATCCTCTCTTTCCCACTACTTATATTGAACCACCACTAACCTTAGGTGATGTTTGCTTCATAAAAATTATTTTTTTATTATATTTTTTCATATTTAGTTGTAATTATATTTTGCTCTTCCCATCAACCAGAGATTAGTTTGGTATTTATCTATGCTCGGGTATTAGCTCTGAATGACTGCCTCTCTACTTTTCCGATGTTTGAATTTACCCCCACCATTTTCCAGATCGGTGGTCTTTCTGTGAGGCAGTCTCCAGCTGTGCCCATCTCTTTTAATGTTCTCCTGTTGACGAAGGGTTTATCCCAAAAATTTCTTTATTATTTGTGTTTGTGTCTTTTCTGTGTGTTCGCTCCCCACATCCATCGTCTAAAGGTAAGTGCTGGCTCATTTCCCTATCCTAATTTCATTCCTTTCCGTTACTTAGCTTCTTGATGTCATTGTTACCATATTAATAAATGGTTTTATTGTTAGCTCTTGATAAATTGTATTATATTAAGATGTATATCTTACAAATCATTTGTAGTTGTACATCAATATTCACACCATTTTACAAACTTTTTTTGTATTTTTGGGAAAAAAGCATTTGCCACAAAATTTAGGGCATAAGGAGGTCAGATTTTCAACAGTTGGTATCATGGGAACATGTATTTGTAGCGGAAGTTACTTTCTTAAATCGAATTTGACAAATATGAACTTCAGAATTTTGTTTCTTTTGTAGTGGAGTCCTTTTTTTCTGTTCCAATTGTTTTGTTAAGAAATTGGTTCATTGATTAGTTCATTTCAATTGATTCACTTGATTGCTTAACTTCTTTGAAATTTTATATTAGCTAGTGCAGACAATGAAAGTGCCTTATTGAATATTTCTACATGTATCCTTATGTATGAAAAGTTCAAAACAGAAAATGCTTTATTTTATCCATTTATTAATAACAACCATTTTATTATTTGGTATACATTTATTTTGTATTTGGCTATGTCAAACATCATCACATACTCATGGGTGTAATCTGACTGTACACCTGTGAAGATTTAATTGCAACCAGGTGCCATAAACATCTCCATTTTTACAAACACATCATTTTTACTTTTTAAGAAATGTCTATTTTAGAGAATTTAAATAAAAATTTTTTACTTAAGATCCATGTTAATCATGGACACTAATACCTAAAATTTGATCAAAATAGTCAAAATATTAATTCATTCTAACTTAAGAAATCTGGCAAATTCCTATTTTTGAAGGGTTGTTTTGTAAGGAAGGGTTTGGACAGCTATATTTATTTTTTACCTGCGTCTTTGTCCACCTGAAAATTTGTTATAGTATAAGAGTTTTTTTACTGTTCAAAGTACAGCAAGCTGAAAAATTTCTCCATTGGAGTAGAAAATATGGTTAATTGCTTCCTTGTCTAATACTCTTCAAAGTTACGTGTACCACAATGCCAGAAGAAAGGTAGGAAAACTGTAAAGCGCACCGAAATATACGGCTACACACATTACTCACTTATCGGCAATAGATGTCTTCAGCCGATTCTAATGTCATTATAGTTAGAATTTGTCATGGCACATATATTATCATACATATGTTATTACAAACAGAATTACTGTGACGCAACTGAGATGTCATAATATTTCATGTCCACACCTGAAGACATCTCTTTGTGAGTTTGCCAACACAATTTTAGTACAGTGATACATGTAACTAAACTAGCACTCATTAATGCAGCTTAAATTATTAATAAGGTGCACTTGTCATTCTGGCTCAGACTGCATTTCAACCAAACCACAAACTTTGCTAATATTGTCGCAAGAAAATCAAACTTCTATCACGCGCACATTAATGCATTCGTATGTTAGCAATGTCATGAATGTCTCACAATTTCAGTTTGGATAACACAGCAACAGTTAAAAAACAGCTGAATAGTGATCCTAGCAATATATCTCTCGAAAAAGCGTAGTAAACCAAGTACTGAATACGTGTGAACTACATTTAACCACATGAACTATGGCGTCAGCTTCATGACACTTATTAAGGCAACGTAATTTAAAAATGTGTACTAATATACTTGTTAATTGGACTGTACAATGGAAAGTCCCGAATTCAGTACAGCTCGTAACACAACTTACATTAATATTGCAGGTCAAGTTTACACCGCGACATAGTGCTTTAGTCCTGAAGCAGTTTATACTGAAGTTATACCATTAATTGTGATTATGTATGCCACACTAATTATGAATTGTTATATACAAAATGTTGCTACAACTCAACTTGTACTTTTGATACATTTAATGTATTAAGGTGTGTCTTTATCGTTTGACTTTGTAGCAGCAATATTAGCGGAGATAGTGGTTAGTTTGAAATGCTTCAAAGGCCGGTATGTTCTTGTTACACCATAAGTCAGGAGAAGTTTAGTTATTAGTAATAAATAAGCTGCTTTCATAAGAGCCATGTTAGTTACGACGTGTATCGAGATGTAGTCATTTCCCAATATTGCTTCCTGAAACGAAAAGTTTTTACTTTAGGCCATTGAATGCATTCAGTTAAGTGAAGGATTTAATAGATAATAAGTAGAATATTCAACAGTAAGTAAAACCACTGTTTTGTTAATCATAGTGTAATCGCCCGTGTTGGGTACTTGAAACAATTTGCTTATTAATCTTTACCTATATACAACATGACACTTTGGGATTATTTAAATATGAATTGAAGTTAACGAAATTTCAACCATCAACAAAGCATTGTTTATTCATTAAATGTTACAAGAAAAAAACTTGTGCAAACAATTGGATGAGCCATGAGTTAAACAGGTTGTATGTTTCGGGTAAATGGTTGTGAACCTCTGGTGAATGCAATGCAGAATTACCTTGTTCGGTGATTCTGCTGTGATGACTGCGGGTGGTTTGTGCTCTTGAAGCTCCTTTCCTCTTTTCTCAGCAATCCCACATGTGTCCACGGCCGAACAGCGTGCCATTGGCCCCCGAGTGCCGGGTGCATCACCCCAGCGACCACTCTCTGGTTTGCCGACCTTTGGATAGTTAGTTCAGCCCAACCCCCAACATGTGCCATCTAGTATCAAGTGTCGGTACCACCCACGCCGTTTGTTGTCTTCTCTGAACGTGGTCTCTACATATGAACAAAAATTGTATTTTGTATGCATAAATGCCTGTATAAAGACGAAAACTGTTCTCGGACAAAGAAAGCGTAACCTCTGCTGGCCATTTCTGTGTGGACACTACAGTAGGCAACTGGTTGTACTGATTTCTACAAAAAGTTTGAACAAAAAATAAAAATAGCTTGTTGATCTTCGATTAAGTTTTAAATTTTGGTAAAAATAATTTGTAATGTAGCAGAGAGTGTATAGTAGAAATAAAGAAGACACTAAGGAAATGAATTGAACCGAGATGGAATCGTGAACATAGAAATATAGCAACATTCTGCTCACAACTGTTTTTACGCTTTTAGTGAACTGACTTCTGTGTTAGTATACTCTTAGCAGTTTACAAAAAACCAATCTTTGATTTTTCACATATATTATGTATGGAATTACGGTATAATACCTGAGGTGTCATTCTATTTCATATACGCAACTGAATTTTGTGAACTTACTGCTAGTACGACATATTTTTTTTTTTAATACAGATTTATATTTCCTGCTCCTGAATTATTATTTATCAAGCGCATCAGTTTCAGCACTTTTAAACTACGCACATGCCTATATCAGAAAGTTCCAGCTTTTATTTCTGAAAAGCATTATTTGCAGCTCATAGGCCTACGTAAAAAGCAAAGAGTAAACATGGCACTGTTGTCTATGAAATAAAAAAATCTTTGATCTTTTCAAATTGATAATGGCAATCTGTAAAGAAATTATTTGTTTTGGCTGCAAAAACTATCCTGTGTCACTACGCTCACGATTTACTAACTCCATGCCAAATTTCATTTAAATCTGTTTAGCAAGTAAGGCATGATTGAGGCAGAATGTACATCTAAACATACATCCAAACTTTCTCATTTAAATAGATATATTAATATTTATATATATCAAAGTACATTTGAAGAAAAGAAATTTTGAATTTTTTATATGTTGCACTGGCAGCGCTCATCGGCCTGTCACATTTTATGTGGAATTGTATAGTTGGATGGCTGAAATCATTCTATCATTTAAATGCAGTTAGTCATAGATCTTCTAAATTATTTCTTGCAGATGTCAGTACTATGTAATGGCTTCACAAAATTTCAGTTCATCTTTTTATAAATGCAATTTGCCTTTAGTTGTATTTTCATGCATATTCACAAATTATTCATTATTAAAACAATTCAGGGTATGAGTTCTTTATTTTTTAATTTTGTTGTAGAAAGGAGTTGCAAATTTTTAAAACTTTGTTTTTTACCCATTTATACTGAATGACATTCTAGCATTTTAAATAATAAAATCACATCCACTGCATTTTTCTTTTAGAAAATTTAATATCTGTACTTTCAAGTGGAAGACAGCTCTTGCATCATAAAAGTATGTAAATGAAAGGATAATTAGTGCACGGTTTAAGATCCCGAGAAGATATCTTACATTGATAAGCCTATTTCAACTGAGAGAAGGAAGAGACTGTGAAAAGGAAGAATTTTAGTATACCCTACAGATGGAGATTGACAGGACTAATGAATCAGATTATCTAATTTCAGCAGGCAACCTTAATACCAGAGTAGGCAATCGGGAAATTGAAAATGTGATTGGAAGCTTTGGAGAGGATCACCTTAACTAGGACAAGATTAAATCGAGGGGATTTTGCAGCTACAATAAATTCTGGATTACGAACACTTTCTTCTAGCCGGGGTAGAGAGAGGGGGAGGGGGAATGATTCATAAATATACATGGAGTGCCAGAGTACTGAGATCCTAGATTGATTATGTTATAGTAAATTAAAGAATAAAATCACTGGTACATGACACAAGGGTTTTCAGCGGTAGTAATATATCTATAGACAATTTTATTCTAATAAGAAAATTGGTACTTTGGACAAGACGGAGGAGAAGTTACGCCAAAAAGAAGGTAAATATTCTGAAAAGTTTAAACTTGGGCTGTTGTAGGAAAATGCTATTAAAGATCTGTAGCAAAGAAAACTGACCCAGTGTCTTTTAGAGAAACCAAAAGAAGAGATAGAGAATGGCATAACATATAAGAATGTTTCATAAAAATAGCAGCTGAAGTGTTAGGTAAAACTAGAGTAAACAAAAACAGGAAGGGTCTTAAGATATGAATGAAGAAATAAAAGAAGCATGGAAAGTTTATTTGGCATTTATATAGAATGGTACAGATGAGGCAAGAGAATATTATAAGGAAAAAAAGGAATGAAACAAGATCCGTAGTAAGGAAAGCACTTAGAGAAAGCTGGGATAAATTTTTCAGTTGGATAGAAAATGATGTTTATGGGTGCATGGACTTTCCCTTATAAATACTAAGGAATTTGAACAAAACCGAAAGAGACACTGCACATAATATAACTACAAGAATGAATAAAATTCTACAAAAACCTCAGGTTTAATGACAGTAATGATACAGTAAGACCCAATTACAGAAACAGAAGAACCAGATAACATAGTGGTAGAAGAATTAAATTAAGCTTTAAGCAAAACAAAAAGCAGAAAAGCGGCTGGATCGAAAGGAATAGCTGCAGAATATTACCGAAGGATCGGCTTTTACTCCTGATAAATGCTAGCTGAAATGTAAATTACTTGAACAGTGACGAATAACAACTATAATCTCTGTTTTTAAGAAAGATGACAGAACCGACACATACAGTTACAGAGGAATAAGTATTTTCAATGCAGTATATAAAATCTGTGCCAAGATAATTAATGTCAGATTGCAACCAATTGTAGAAGCCAAACTACCAGAATTTTACAGTGAATTTAGGGAAGGTTGCTCTTGTTCTGAAAATATACATATTACAAATAGAATTATAGAGAATAGGAAGGAATATAAGCTACCGACATTTATTGACTTTGAAAAGGCTTTTGACACAGTAGATAAAAAATTGTTGTGGAAAATCCTTCATAGCAGTGGATATCCAAAACATATTATAGATTCGGGAAAGGGTTTGTTTTAATACAAAGATACTCTTTTGAAAAAGACAGGAAATGTTAACAATTAACTAAAGCATGAGATTGGGCTGCAGTTTATCCTCAACACTTAATAACATGTATCTGAACTATGCCATTAATATATGGCAGAATGAATATCCAACGAGGGGTATAGACTTAGAAGATGGCACATACCTAATAGCCTAAGATATGGCTGCATGATTTCTATGTCCATCTGTTATTTGATTGAAGTGCAATTTTTATGTATAATTATTAATAGCAGAATACAATTATGCCGGGTTACTTATCAAAATATGGGTGCAAGTATTTGTAATTAAAATTTCTAAAAAATAATCGTTCACTTTAAAAATATATATGTAAAAATTCTTCACCGATTTTATTCTATTACCAAATATTAACGTTGAGAGGAGTGAATTCTGAATCCTTTGTTTAGTTATTGCCTTACGTTTGGTTTTCATACTGATGTCCGAGAGTTTAGTTTCATTCATATTTTAATGTTGTACAATTTATGAATTAGTAGAAAAGCTATCTGAAAAATTAACCTTTTAATTCGTAGAGATAATTATTGTGAGAAGAAGAAAAAATATGTAGAAAGAGTTTTATTTTGTGATGTAAGTAGGTGTAACAATGTTTAAGAGAAATAAAATGTTGCCTTTGCCTTACTTATTAGGTTAGTCACTGTAACACCTCTGAGTGCCATTTTTAAATGCTGATGAGGAGGACTGCACGATTTAATATTATTAATTTAATTGCAATGGAGTTAATAATTGGGCGTCAATTCTACCAGTCAATTACTCCTTTTTATTTTATTTTTTAACATTTTCATTTACAATTGTTAAATCCCTCCCCCATTTATTTTTCTGTTTTACAAATTTTAATTTTAAATTCCTTAAGGGTTTTTGGTACATTACTTATTCATTACTTGACTTGATAATTTGTTCCAATCCCTGACACGCTTACCAACAAAAGAAAATTTTCCTTCTCCCTCATGCATGAAATCGAATGCCAACTTGTGGTCATGGTCGTGTTTCCCCTTACATGCACTATTCCTAATTCTTTGACCAATATCCCATCATACCCCATCACCAACATACACCCTGTATATTCCCAGCACTCTCTTTGCCCTCCTACCTTCATCCAGTGATTCGCAATCCCAATTTAATTTTCTGAAATAATTTTTTTTATTATTATTTTGCTGTAAGGATATTGGTTTTATTTTGACGATATGTTAGTACAATCGGTTATTTTTGCTATAAAATATAAATTTACTTGCATTAAAACTAAGCGTGCGCAGTATCACACGTTAAGAATTATTTTTAATTTCCTTCACTTTCACATCACCATATAATCTAATGCCATTATTTCAGCCACACATAAATAATTCCAAAAAGTCATGATTTGTTCATGGTACAGTGTATGTATTAATGCACGTTTGACTGAAGCTAAGATTTTCAAACGTCAGTATTATCTGAGGTTGTGGTTCAGTTGAAGTACAGCCTGGACCATTATGACAGTTGATAAGCTTTGTTGAAACATAAGAGAGAATATGGATTTAGCTTTATAATTAATGCGATGAAGGATCAGGATATGAATTATTTTAATGTATCTTTGCTCTCAATAAAGCCGTATTATTGATGTTATTATTTTAGTCTCATATAAGTACATCCAGCAGGCAAAGATTCAATAGCGAAACAATGAATGTATTAATGCGCATGTGACAGAAGCAAAGTTTGTCGTTAGGTTGAAATGCAACCTGGACCAGAATGGCAATTGATACGCTACGCTACAGCATAAGGCATAATGGATATAGTTTTATAATTTACTGGTGTAACATAAGGTATTATGATGCCTAATTAATTTTTAATTTCATTGGTTGCATGTTGTTACCGCTATTAACTCAATTTCACGTAAGGAGGTAAGCATTAGAAAATCAGGGTTATGAAGTAATTTTGTAGGGAGAACAGTTTATTTTACTGCTAGTGGTTTGAACAGCAGCCAAAATTTGTACACATATTTAAGAATATTTGCACATACGAGTCACCAAATATATATTAATCGAATAAAGCCCATCGAAATAATAGACAGTTCTGTAGAAGTTATTTACTATAACATAAGGAAAAACTACGTATTTACCCCTTAGCTTTTTTCTGAGACATCTTTCTATGAAAAAAGAACTGAATTTCATATCCCTAATGATATGTTATGAAAAAATATTGGCGTAATAACGTTTATTGTACGTCCTCTGGAGATCACGCAAGACATATTGTACCAGAGACAAACTTTAACTGTCTACCAAAGACAGTCTATCTCTACCACATTAATAACCTAATGCATTTCACATGACAATTAACCTGTTACGATGTAAATTAATGTTTGATTCAAGTATTCACTTTACTTTAGAGTACTGCGGTACAAAAAACTGAATAACAAAAGTAAAAAAAAAAAAATATTGAATCCTTAGTTTTGTCAAATTTTTGCGAAAGGAGTAAGCGTCTGAAAGTGCATGATGACCCATGGCCCACAATTTCCAATATATAAAGGTTTTTAATTGTTTGCTCCTTCCCATGGTACATATAAGTCATTAGCTATTTTCACAGATTTTGACTCGCACCATTAGTTCTAAAAAATTGAAAACCCCGTCCAAATTGCTGTCGTAGTTTTTGCGTGGCTCCCATTCAAATAAAAAGACATTCGCAGCTTGCTCACAGACTTATAATAGTATAGATAATTCATTTCACAGAGAGACATGTAAAGAACATAAAAAATTAGGGTTGCCTATATGAAAATAGCCACATTTAGGGGTTGCCAGCTGTTAAAGTTAGTGCACCACACTGTCGATGGACAGTGTAGTGCACTAACTCTCACGCGCTCTTACTAATCTTCAACAGTTGGCAATCCCTACTTGTGGCCAATATTACATAGGCAACCCAAACTTTTTATGTTCTTTATGTGTCTCTCTTTGAAATCTACATATCTATAAATGAGAAAATTCGGATGTGTGTTTGGATGTACTTCTGGAATCAATCACGCCTTAATAACTCAACATATTTAAATGAAATTTGGCATGAAGTCAGTTAATTGTGTGTGAAGTGACATAGGATAGATGTTATCTCACAAAAACACATAGTTCTTTTAGAAATTGCCGTTAATATCAATTCACAAACAACAAAGAGTTTCCTACTTCATAGACAGCCATGCAACATTTACTCTTTGTTTTTCACGTAAATCACAAACACTACTTTTCAGAAATAAAAGCAAAAACCTTCTTACATATGCAAGTTTGTGTTTAGTTTAAAAGCCATAAAACCGATGCACTTGCCAAATAGTTCGGAAGCAAGAAATATAAATCTGTACTTAACCTTAAATTTAAAAAAAAAAATGTAGTTACTGTTGTTAAGTTCGCAAAGAGATGTTTTCATTTATGTACATAAAATAGTATGACATTTCAAATATTAAACCATAATTTCGTTCGTAATATATGCCTCATAATAAATGTGAAACATCAAAGCTTGGAAAGAAACAGCGTAAAATACTATGAGTATACCAGCACGAAAGTCGATTCACTAAAAGTTCGTGCCCGAAATGTCGTATTTATAAAAAAGTAAAGGATTCCATTCTATCTCAGTTTAATTTATTTCCTGTTTCTTTTTTGTGACTATACAGTCTCTGTATTAGAAATTATTTTTACCAAAATTTAAAACTTAACTAACCCTTTTTATTTTTTGTTCATAATTTTTGTGCAAATAGTAGAGACTATGATTCACGAAACAATGATTTTTACTTACTGTCCAATATTCTGCAAATATCTATCGAATCCTAGACGAATGTATTAAATAGGCTAATGTAGAAACTTATTGTTTCATGAAGCAACACTGGAAGTCGTTTACAACACAATACACCTCATTTACACAATACATCCCATTTACACGGAGCTTATGAATGCTGATTATTGATTACTAATAATAACTAAATTCCTTCTGACTTATGCTGTAACAGAAACATTCTGGACCAGGTAGCATTACAACCAAACCACTGTCGCTGCTTATATTGCCGCTACAAAATCAAACGATACGGACACACCTAAACACATTAAATGCATTAGAACTACATTTCGAGTAGTAAGAGGATTGTCTATATCAAGATTCCTAATTAGTGTAGCATAAATTAATATCGCAGTTAATTTCATTATACATGTTACTAAATCACGAGTAGTAACAGTCACTTTATCGCCATGTAAACTTCACCAGCAATATTAACGAAAGTTGTAGAGAATTATGGACTTACCATTGAACACTAAGTTACAAGCATTTTAGTTTACATTTTTAATTACTTTACATCAATAACTGTCATCATGCTGATGACATAGTTGTTGCGGCTGATTGTAGTTTCAGATGTATTCAGTATTTAATTTATTGTGCTTGCACGATCGCCACATTGCCGGCGTCGTTATTGGGGTTCATTTACTATTGCGATCTGAAATGAGTCAAGTTTATTTTGCAATTCATAACGTTACTAACATGCAATAGTGAATGTATTAATGCACGAGTGATAGAAGCTTTGATTTTCTAGCTGTAATATTAGTAGAGTTGTGCAGCCTTGGCCAGAATAATTGAAACATTATTAGTTATTTCATGAGCGCCATTTTAGTGACGACGTGTATTGCTTTGAACTGATATCAAATCAAAGATTTATAATAAGCTTAGATGATTTAGCAGATCACGCGGCGTTGCACGAAGTAAGTTTTTGAAATTTATAAATGTTTTATTCAGATAGTGAAGTGGCAGACAGTTGCACGAAGTAAGTTTTTGAAATTTATAAATGTTTTATTCAGATAGTGATGTGCAGACAAGCGGAGTGGTAATTTGCTGGTAGACATTCAATTTGTTGGCAGATTGAGAAACAAATTATGAAGAAAGAATCAATTACTACTTTAACATTGAAATTTATATTTTAGCGCAGAATTAATGGATCGAAACGAACGAACTATAATAAACTGGTCTACACTTTACAGGCAATTCAGCTGTTTCCACAGATAGAAAAACCAACATTACCACTGATCATTATGGATAAAAGAATCAATTACTACTATAATATGTAAATTTCTGTTTTAAAGCAGAATTAATTAATGGAACCAATATATCCTCAAAATCAATATTCAAAGAGCAAATTAAGTTATTTTTTTCATATTTTCAATGCAAATCAAAATATTCATTTTTATTATCGCAATTTTTTTTTTGACGGAAATGAACGTCCTTAGGCCACTGAAGTATTTATTTGCTGTTTGGATGTTAGTATTTTGTTGTTGATATTTAGTCGATTCCATCAATGTATTGCTAATATTTTGACGTTTTGAGCTTCCAGTAATTAAAACTATATTGATTTTTATTCGCGAGACTTGAAATTAGTAATTATAAGAGATACCAGCTAAACGAAATTCAAATCTTTCAAAGAAATGTAAGAAAAATAGCACTTTGAATATAGCAAAAACCAAGGAGACAAATCCTCAGTATTGTATACACCGATATATTAAACTGAAAATACTCCTAACAAACAGAGTATTTTTATTGTTTTAAAAACTCAGTGAAGTAGTTGTGGAACATAAATAAATTTTTATTATTTTATTGTAACATTTATTACTACTATTACTAATAAAAATAGCTCAAAAATAAATTGTATGGTCGTATTGACCTGGTGATAAGGCTTCTTTACGTCTCCACAATCAGCCCCTTTCATAGCCCCTTAACGTAACCCAGTAATCCTACCGGACATAGAGGACCCACAGTTCAACACGGAACAGAACTAAGTGAGCATTCTGGCGTAATTCACATCACACAACAACCTATACCAGAGGTGAAGGTTGAACTAAGGACCTATGAAAATCTTTGCCGAGACTGGGATTCAAGCTGGGGACTTTTCCATCTCCAGTTGGACGCCCTAACCACTGAGCAACCAGACCTCTCAAGAAAATCTTATATTACAACACTCTTCAACACGGACGAAGTCGCGGGTAACTGCTAGTAAATTATAATTTATTTAAAAAGCCAGTGAACGAAATTTTTTTTTTAATTTAACTAAAAATACTTGAGGCCATGTTTTGGTAAGCAACCTGGCAGAATTGTATTCTGCTATTAATAATTATACTTAACAATTGCATTTCAATCAAATAACAGATAGATGTAGCAATCATACTGTCTGCTCTTAGGCTATAAATGTAGTTTTGTTTGCTGACTGCTGAGTATGTTCAGAGCACTACAACCGGAAGATATCCATGGACAAAACAAAAATAATGGCTTTCTGTATAGAATGGATGATGCACGATTCCTAAAAATGTTGTACCAATGTAGACTGGAAGATAGAAGTATAGGAAGACCAAGCAAGAGATGGGAATAGTCCCTGAAATCAGAAAAGGTCTATAGGCCTAATCCTTGAATAGGAAGAAGAAGAATAATGTAGAAGTATCGGAAATTTTTTCCCTCTTTTGTAATTTCCCATTCAAAATTTTAATTTTAAATTCTTTCAGTGTTTTTGGTGAATTTTTCAGTGCTTCCCTTAGTTATTTATTCCAATGCCTGACTCCTCTACCTACAAAAGAAAAATTTCCCTCTCCCTAAAAGTCTGAAAATAGACTGCCAGTTTTTGATCATTGTCATTTTTTCCCTTCCATGTAATTGTCTTACCAATATCCTTTGAAATCTCGTGTCCAATATCTGTCTATACACTCCCAGCATTATCTTCAGCCTCCTCATTTCTTCCAGTGACTACTAATCTTCCCCTGTGCATGGCGTGATTTGGTTATTCTTAATTCATCAGACGTAAATTGTTAGAAGTTAAGATTAATTTTACTATCTGCAAGTTTAGCTGAAACAATGTCGATGACCACCATTTTGTTACAATAAATTGACTTTTATCCCAAGTAAGTTTTTATTTTGCTGATAGAAAATTTGTGTGGCCACAATTAGCATTTACGTACGGCTTTTTACCTAATCCATTCTGGTTGTATTTGATTGTGAATATTATTATTGTATCAGGAGTAAATGTACAATAATACACATAAATTATTGAGAATATAGCGTCAAATCAAATCGTCAACAAAAAGTGTATTCGATGTCACTTCAACTATGTTCCCCTTAGTACACATTTTAGATTGTGATGCCCTGCTTCTTCAGATCAGTCTTAAACCTGGTAACCACAGCATTTAACCTGTTACGTGATGTCCTAGTAGTCCATTTCCCCATGTGATAGGGGAAAGACCTTCATTTTGTGCTAGCCTTCCCTTTAAATTTTTTTTTTTTTTCACTTGCTTTGGTGACTTTTGGTTTCTGAGGAAACATTTCCTAACCTTAAGACGAAGTCATGCAGCCTATCGCAATACAAAGGATGGGCATGAAGTGCTGATGCCTGGTATTCTCTTTTCTAGCTGCAATCTCGCATCGTGTCAGGAGGTGTTATGCCAGAAAGGCAGTGCAGCTTCTCCAGGGGAGTATGTTGAAGACAACCAGTGATTGCATGACTTGTTAAGAGCCATGCTTACCATTTTGGTGTGGCTAGAATTGTACCACATTGGGCATGCATAGTCAGCTGTGGAATAACAAAAAGTGAGGGCAGAGGTCCTTACCATGTCGGGATGTGCTCCCCAGGTTGGTCACATTTGTTTCCGGATGATATTATTCATTGTGGCCACTTTTTGCTTGTTTTCAAGCAGTGCTTCTTATAGATCAGAATATGGTCTAGTGTAGCTCCTAGATGGAGTCACATGTTTCGGCTGGTTCCTTTCATGAGATATGCAAAGTTCTGTTTGCCTCTTAATTTTTAAGATGGAAAGCGCATGCTGGGTTTTAGCTGGCTTTAACTTCAGCTAGTTCCCTTTATAACGGAAGTTAAACTTTTCCTGAGTTTTGAACAGTTTCCACCTGTCATCTTGGGTGGTGATTTCAGTCATCTGCATTGTGATAGAAGCAGAAAGTTTTTGTACTCACATTTCTGTTGGAAACGGAAAACAGCACTTCTTGTGAAGCTTTTTTTTTTTTTTTAGTTTTTCATGAACACTGTTCCATGTAATTATTCCTCTGTTGATCCATTAAACACTGGAGCATTCAACATAAACATCAAACCCACATTTGTAAGGGTATTTTTTCATTTTTATTGCTTATATTCATTTTTGTATATGTACAAGCATTTTGTGATAAATGTTTTTCTGCCCCCTCAAAATATGTAATACAACTACATAGCTCATTTTTAGGTGAAGTGTCAGATTCAGAGGGAGTGACAGTGATAGCTCTGATCTAAGTCAAGAAGAATTCAATGATGGCTATGATGAGAACCTCATGGGTGACGAAGAAGATCAAGCACGACTGGCACAGATGACTGAAAAAGAGAGAGAGCAGGAGATATTCAAGAGAATTGAACAAAGAGAAGTAATGAAGACAAGGTTTGTATGATGTAGTATTTTGCAGTTGGTTTGAGACCGATTGGTTGTTATACTGAACAAAGGTGACAAAAGCAATTATTTCTCATACTTCCGGCATGATGTTCACTGTACAAAATCAATCTACATTTACCAATATCTAAATTTTGATAACACAAGATTGTTGGTTAAGGAGTTTACACTTGAGTTTTTGTGACTCTGTACTGTCCTGTTCCAGCTGTAATAAGTAAGGCTTCCTATCACTGGCCATATTTTAACTTGTAATTAGTTTTACTGAGCCATCATAAATGGCAAGGACGGCAGTTCGAATTCCCGTCTGGGCATCCTGATTTGGGTTTTCCAGGGTTTCCTCAAATCACTCAAGGTGAATGCCGGGATTCTTCTTTCAAAAGGCCATGGCTGAATTCCTTCCGGTTCCTTGTCACCAGTCCCATCCCACCTCTAATGACCTCGATGTCAATGAGGCGTAAAGCCACAAGTAAAAAAAATGGCAAATTGTTCACTAAATTTTCATTGAATATTAAATATTAGTAGACAGTTCATTTTATAGTATCAAGTGCTTTTCCACAGCTAGTAGATAAATGGCTTGAGTGGTAATGTCACAGATAATGCAGTTAATTTGAAAGGTATAATAATTGAAAAGTTTTTTATAGTGCTTTTCTAACAGACTATTATTGTGGGTCTAGCCAGTTAGGGTCAGGATTAGTTGAGTGTGATGTTGCTGTATCAGTAGTAGGTGTAATTGTACTTACTAGATGACGTTTCTCTGGCTTGATGCTGGTCCGGTCCGTCCTTGCTTCTCATGTACAGTACTTGATTGCTGCAAGTGGCAGGATAATGTAAGTGAGAGTCATCAAATACTTTTGCCTATTTATTCCACCAGAAGTAGAGAGGTTACAACCCTTGGCATTCCTTCAAGTGAATATCCAGGTCCATGAAGTGGTCTCAAAGACTGACTAAGTTCACTTACAGCTAGATAGATAAGTGCGGACCAGGCTGGCTTTTGGTGGTCTGCTGTTGATGCATAGACTGGCATAGTGACGGCATTGGCTGATACTACTCAATGTGTGTGGGCGAGGCACTCTGCTGCCCCATGTTTATGGTTGCTTCTCACACTCCTGTGCATGTGACTCAGTCCAAAGCCCTCTGATTTTGCACAGTGTCAGTCATCGCCCCCAAATGTTCGATCAGTGTTATGGAAAATCGACGAGTGACCTGTGGACTACACAGCCACGTTTTATTCCCAGTCGTTTACCTCACTTCAAACGTGACGAGCACACACTGTTGCTGAATCAAACAGCTGACAGCATATTTCTTACATGCTGGCTAACGGCCTGTCCAATCTTTAATAACCACCTTATAACGCCAATACTTTCAAAATATTATTTATTCCTTAAAATTGCTTATTAAAATTAAAAATGGCCAATTGTTCAATAAATTTTCATCGAATATTAAATATTAGTAGACAGTTAATTTTGTTTTATCGAATGCTTTTTCACAGCTGGTAGATAAACTGCTTGTAGGTGGCAGTGTCGCAGATGATGCAGTTAATTCTACTGGTATAATAATTGAAAAGTTGTTTTTGCTGCTTTATTATCATTCAGTATAATTGCCAGGAAAGGTTATTTCCTGAATCATAAATCCTTTCCAAAACATGATTTATTCTATAGTTAAATGTAATATGATAAGGACAAGCATTTAAGTGATTTGTAATTTATTTTTGTAGTTTACAGTTGTTTTATGTTCTTGGTTTTAAAGCAGTTTTTAAGTGTATTAATGTGTCATTAAGCTACTAAGTAAATATATTAGTTGAGAATGATCTATTGTACTCAAAATTACCCCTCGGACAAAATCATACTGTCAATATTTGTAGAAATCCTGTGTAACTCTGACCATTATGATTGGGGACAGATGAAGTCATGGTCAGATTTGATGTCATGTCACTTTTTACCAGGTCGCCACTATTGTACTTATTGGCATTGCTGGCGAAACACTTTGCTTCCAAGGAAGTGGAACTTTTCCATCACATGTTCCAGTCTACCTATTTCCAGTTTGACAAGGAGTATTATGAATAGATTGAAGGGGCAGCTATGGACTCATTCCTGTCTCCAGCAATAAGCAATTTTTATATGGAACACTTTGAAGAGCATGCACTAGCAAGTGCTCAAAAACAGCCAGTCTGTTTCTGTCGTTATGTCAACGATATGTTTGTTGTATGGCTGCATGTAATCGACAGTCTACAAGAATTTTTACATCATCTCAGTGGGATTAATGAAAACATTAAATTTACAATGGAGGTGGAGAAGGATAGTCTCCTTCCATGTTTAGATATTTTGATAGAAAAGAAGGTTTATGGCACTGTATGTCACTATATATATAGAAAACTGATGCATACAGACCTCTACCTCAGCGCACGCAGCCACCACAACCCGGCCCAATGAAGATCGGTACTTTAAACCTTAGTGCACAGAGCGCGAGCTCTATGTGATAAGGATAGCTTGCCAGTGGAAATGTGTCATCTACAGGAATCTTTCCACAAGAATGGTTATAAGGCATAAACTCGCTTTGCAGATGAGGTTGAAGGTAAACATGTTAGCAGGAGACCCATTGTAAGGCCTAGATGTTAGCTGGGGGCTAGCAACACTCTGCCATAACTGTGAACAATTAAGTTCATGACCGGTGTATCCTTCTGGTACCTTAATATTTAATAAAGCGGTAACCACACATTCGTATTATAAACCCCCAATGTGAAGGGTACAATTAAATAAGTTCACTTGACACAGTTTTAGGATCACAAAATACTTGTATTCTTGAAAAAGTTTCTCTTTACAATGTCGGTAGCAGAATTTTGTATAAAGCATCTGAAAATTTCCTTAAAAGATTGTCAGGTTAAGCACATTCACTTGAGAAGACAAACACTCACTAAGGCTCCCTAACTTAAAGTGAGAGAATGATTACGGCATGTTAAGCTATGCCGCTACAACTACCCGCATGGAGCTGCTCGCTCCGTGAACCGATGCAAAGTTAACTGTTTGAAAACGGCCGATAGACTGAGCATTTTCAAGATGGCTGCAGGTCCTTTTATTAACTTTCATATTTCTATGACGTCAGAAAAGACTTTCAAAAATTAATATCTCCCAATGTACCTACTGGAAGATTTGACTTGCAATTAATTCATGGACTTCCTGATATCATATTCTATCTGTCTCAATTTAATTCAACCTTCAAAATGGTTTCTATAAGATTAACCTTGAAGTCTCTTACATCATCAGCTTGCTGCACTTCCTCAACAATTCACGACAGTCTAGTTTCAGAATCTTAATTATCTTACCAATGTTTAAACTTTTTACAGAAACAAATATCTATATTTAATACGCTAAGCGAAAACTTTGGAAACATTTTTCACAATATTGCGCGCACGGAGAAGTGTGAGATTTGGCATAGTTAAAGTTTATATGGAGAAGACGTGCATAAAGCCAAAATGTACATGTAATATGTTTTAAAAATACATTAAATTAAATTAAATAAATCCTTCGTTGTATACATTCAATTGTTTTTAAGTGGCAACGACACTTAGCGATTCTGCCAATATCTGTGATCTTTGGTCAACAGTAAAAAAAAATACAAGCATAGTTAAAAAAATGTTACAAATACATTATTAAATGAAAAATAAATTCGCGAACGTGTGTGTGAGTGAAATCGGATCTGAGTCAACTATGTGACGTGTATTTCCAGCATTGAGATACTCTGTGGTCTTTGGTGAAACCAAAGAATTGAGCTTAATCTCTGAATTTACATAGAAGCAACATTTCGAAACGGAGTATATTCGGAATTCATTAAATCGTGATTTAGATATACGATGTTACAATGATGCAGTTCAAATTGATGTATCTGTAATATGATGGAGAGCCACCATTTGAACGGAATCTGGTAGTTAAAAAAAAAAGTGAGTACATGAATGGCAGCAAAGTCTTTATATACTGAGTTTAGCATTAAGTCGGAACCTACAAATATTGTCCTGTCGGTCTGAAATTTGGTACACACATTCCTTAGGCGAAAATATTTGATTTAAAGTGTATATCGTAAGCTTCGAATATGTAGAAATGAAAAATCACTCGAAATGTGGGTAGATGCATACATGTTATTACGCAAGAAATACACGTTCATAGATGTTAACATTTATTCCACGTGTTTTTAAGTCTTCATTATTGAATAAAAACTGCTTTCCACATGCAAATTGCAGATAGATTAAAAGTAGAAAATCATGTAACATTTACGATTTCTCTGTGCGGGCTGACATATTGTTTTTCAGTGCTAAGATATATTGCATGGTGTCTACCGTAACTAATAGCAGTTGTGGTTAGGTTGAAATGCAGCCTGGACCAAGAATTAAGAGTAAGAAACACACAGAAATAATATCGACATGTAATAACGTGAATTTCTTGCTTAATAACATGTGTGCATATACCCACATTTGAAGTGATTTTTCCTCATTTTCACGCATTCGAAGCTTACGTTGGAATGTATGTACTAAACTTGATACAGATAGGACAGTTTTGGTAAAGTTGCAGTTTACTCACCATACGGTTTTATCGCGACTGAGTGTACTTTCAGCGATGTGCTTTGTAAGCTACCAGAGACATTAGTTTTTTGTTATAATGTAAACAGTAGTAGTTGTAGTAATTAACTTAATGAATTATGGTCGAATTTCGACCACTGGGCGATCTCTAGTTTATATTTAATCCTCTTAATTTAAGCTACCTTCTGATATAAATTTCTCAATTTTATCTCTCTTAGTTAAAATCTTTATTTTTTTTCTAATTAGTTAATTTTACTTTCAAAATATGCTAGAC
This sequence comes from Vandiemenella viatica, assembly GCA_031002005.1. Taxonomy (NCBI): domain Eukaryota; kingdom Metazoa; phylum Arthropoda; class Insecta; order Orthoptera; family Morabidae; genus Vandiemenella; species Vandiemenella viatica. Next base: position 233,752,610 of record JARYHS010008074.1, read on the forward strand.
AGTGTCGACAATTATAGCTGGTGATAAAAGATCAACTGTAACTTTACTTGATTCAAAATTATTTCAAATCTTTGACTTTAGCCTTCTTAACCATGTGGCTTTAAAACACAAACAAACCAAATTATCTCTTAAACTAAATTTTTCAGAGTACAACAAATACACTTAAAAATGATTCTTATAGTGAGCTTTAGTTCTGGAAATGAATGCAAGAAAATCCATTCAAGTTGAAAAACTACTTTACTTTAAATTTCTGTCTCCTACATAAGCAACTTCAAAATTGAACTATAGAATATATTACTACTGGGGATAACTAGTAGAAGTGCTTTTGGTGAGCTAATAGGTACCTTACATCGTGCGACTTCGTCTTCTTTCCATATGTGAGAATGACTACTGCTAAGATTGGCAGAATTTTACATAAATGTGGCACTAAAACCAAGTTTCGACCACCAGCCAAAATAAAGAAAATACTGTGGTCACTCAAGGATGATATAGTGTAGCAAACACCTGGCGTATTTCTCATTCCTTGCGAATGCGGAAAGGCAGACATTGGACAAACAACATGACGTATCAACCAAAGGTGTGCCGAACATGCACACAACGTCCACCCGGGCCAGATTGAAATATACTTCAAAATTTCATATCTTTCATATTTAAACATATTTTTCAATGATGTTTTTACTAATTTTATTTAAAATTAATGCTCTTTCTAATTATTAGTACCCATCTTTTGAGAGATCTTTATTTAATTGTCATATAGAAATGTATATTGTGTAATGTTTGGACCAGTGACAAAAATCCCTTTTTAAATCTTTTTAAAGTATTATTATCTATCTACTGTTATCCTATTAATGCTTTATTTTAAATTAGCTTCCATTTAACTCTTTTTTTTTTATGTGATTTTTTTATTTTTCAAGTTGAATATTTTTGATTATTAAAAATCCATATTCAGAATTTTTCCACGAGATCAAAATTTTGTTATAGGGTCTATTTAAGTGCTGACAGTACATTGCCATAGTTAGTTTTTGTTTATCTGTTTAAATAAATACTTTTTCTTTATTTACCTGTAATCTAGTATTCACATGTTCAAACTTAATTCATGCTTTAAATAAAATTTTCCGGCTATATAATCCTTACATCAGTATGCTTATTTTATATCATAGTATTTGTGGAAATGTATATATCCTCGGCATTCAACTTTTCACTCTAGGTACTTATATGATACTGTCTCAGTTTTGACTCAACACATACTTCAATATTAAGTTTGACTTTATGCACCTTAACTTCAATGTTAAATCCTTTATTTGTTTTGTTCCTTTGTGTGCTAAGAAGCTTTTCTGTGTTATCTTCTGAGCTAAAAATTGTTTTATTGTGCCTTATTGTTGCAGATTTGAAATAGAAAAGAAACTACGTTTGGCTAAAAAGCAAGAGATGAAGAAGAAAAAAGATCAGGGAAAGAAAAAGGAGGAGAAAATTGATGTCAAAGAAAGAAGCAAAGAGAGGAAGAAAACTGTAGAGGAAAACCGTGGAAAAGTGGATAGAAAAGTACATGCCATGAACTTGCTGAAGGCTAGACGAGAAGAAAAGAAGGAAAGAGGTACATTGACTGTTGTTTAATTACGTGTGTGTTTTTGTATGTTTATGGAGAGAGGTAATTAATTTAATATATTTGAAAACGATTGTTTGTTTGCTGCTATGGTGGAACTGGGAAGGTATAACTGGTAAAATTTATAAATCAGTTTCCATAGCCATTCTAGCCATACTCCTATTTTTAGGGGCTTTCTTAAAGTGGAGGGAAAAAAATTAATTTCAGGGTTAGAATTACGTTATCATACCAGCGCATTTGTTGTACTGTCAATACTGTCTTGCCTGCTCCCCAACCACCCTTGATGACAAAGTTCAGCATTCATCGAGCAGCCATTGATGTGATTGATCACATTTCTTCCTGCCAAGTGTCTCACCCTTTTGGAAGAATAACATTCAACACTATCTTTTTTTGTGTTCATTATTCCCAGGTGCCATTATATATGGTAAGTGTTGGATTCAATTTCCCTATCCTTGTTCTGCTATGTTTATACAGGCTAATACATTTTTCTGTCATAAGTTATGAAGTTCCTCTCTATTCTTATTATTATGAAACTAATAATCATGTTTTTCTTCCAGTGTACCAAAATCTGAAGTTCTAGAATACATTATGTAAAATAAGGGAGCATCCATAATCTATTCATGGCTCCATGTTTTGGCCTCACTTGAACCCCCAGTCCCCCCCACTCCATGCGGCATGTTGATTTTTCCCTGTTAATTCCAGAAGACTTTTTTTTCTTTTCTTTTTTAGTTTTCTCTTAGCATACTATAGTTAAAATCATTGCGTATAAGTAATGAACACAATTGATATTTGTGTTGCATAACTTTCCATAATCATAAATATTCTAAATGAAATGTTGACTCTTGCCACTACTACAAATGATCAGTTATTGGGAAAAACCTCTTTCTCGGCTACAATAGTAGATCCTTTTCTTCTCGTTGTGTTACTAAAAAGATTCATCATTGTTCATTTATTGATAAAATAGAACAAACCATTCCTGCCATGTAAAAAAAAAACCTAAGAAGAGTTGCATTTTTCTTATGTTTTGCTGCAGTTCTGTTACCTTTCTTTTTACATTACCAGGTAATGATTCTTTGATCTGCTTAAAAGATTCTTATGAAAACTCGTTAAAAAAACATTTTCGAAAAGCATCGTAAAGTTTATTGTACATCTCCGCTTCACATCACGAAATAATATTCTTCAAAAGCTTGCAGGTACTACATAGGGAGCCAGTGCTCATGTCCTAAGATCCACAGCCTTAGCTCTGTCATACTCTGTAGCTGAATACTGCTGCCTGACATGGATCAATGTTACGCACACGAAGAAAGTAGATGTGCAACTCACTTGGGCAATGCGGATAGTTGCAAGATGTATTCGGAGTATAAACACTGTATTGCTTCCAGTGCTATATAACATTCCACCTCCAGCACTAAGAAGATCAGAAGCTCTCCTTAATTCTGGAAAAACTTTCTGCATAAAGACATTACTGAAGAAAAACACCAATGCTTGAAATTGAGGAAACTGCCGTGGCGCACAGCAATCAACCTTACAGAGTCCTCTTTCAACATCAACAAGCTGAGGATTACTCTGTGGAAGCAGTCATCAACAGCCATTAAAAATCTAGTTGAAGACCCTTCAGTATGGTTACAAGGTTTCAGTCTTCCAAGACGGCAATGGAGAATCATCAGTCAGATTCGAACAGAGCAAGACAGATGCAGCTACTTGTTACACAAATGGGGCTGGTTAGATTCTGCAAATTGTTACTGTGGAGCCCCCTTATAGACAGTTCACTACATTGTTTCTGGCTGTCCTCTTTGAGCATACAAAGGAACAATTGTGGAAATACACGATGTGTCGATCAGCACAGTTGATTGGATACAAACACTAGATCTAGAGATGTAAAATTGTAGAAGCTTGTGATATGCCCATCTGTCCTCATCTTTTGTATATATTGTTAAATATCATACGATAAATAAATAATTACCAGACTTTCAACTTAAAATAACACTTCAGTGAGTGCTATGGTTACACTTGCACTGAAATCCACTTGACAGAACAAAATGAGAATTATTTTATCAACAAATGGTGTGGTCACACAAGGAAGATCCTAATCAAAACATCTTTATTTCAAACCATCAAAACAATAGGATTTGTCACTGCCTTGGAAAATTCCAGGTGCCATCTGTACACTAATTTGAGTCTAGGTATAGCAATTTTAATGTTTTTCTAATTGTAATTCACCGTCGAATGTCAGTTGGTTCAAATGCATCCGTCGCATGCAACCCGGTGCTAAACCTTGTCATATGCATGCACGGCACTGTTAGTACATTAATGGGAGATGATTAAATGATGGAAATAAATATCCAGATGCTGTTGTGTGTTCTGTACCTGTGACAATTAATATGAATGGAAAACTATGTGGCACTGCTCAGAGGCCCCCGCCCCCATGTGATCTAGGGTAGCTTTCTACCCAAACTCTCCCCCCCCTCCTAAACCAACTCGCATAGTTTATGGATTCTCCCTAATTACTGTATCACCACTCCTTTCAGAATAACTTTATCTACCATATTTACTTGAGATAAAATTGAGGTAGTTGGATTATCTCCATCAATAATAATTTTAGCAGTGTATATTTAGAGTTTATAACTTTCAGATAAAGACTGATTCTCTGATTTGGATAAGTCCCAAAGTTCTCCCCCCCCCCCTTTCTCCCTAGATGCTCAAATGACAACAAAAAATTCAAAATGAAATATCAAAGATAAAGTGGCCACCCTCCCTCTTCACACACACCTGTGCCCACACACCTTACATTAAATGCTTTTATTGATTTTATTTATTTCGTGACAGAAACATATTGTTAACACAATTACAAACATCGTATTGCACTAGACCAAAACTTGCGAACTTCCAGTGCATTTTCTGAGGCCACACATAGATCATATTCCAAGCACGATGCTGGACACAGTCTGCATTTTCTCTGTAGTCACACTTAATCTCATCGATCTCCACATAGCCTCATCTAGCTAGGTTGACTTTGTGTCTTCCCACTCCTGTTCAATGACTTCCATATCAACCATACCTTGTCATAGTCAAGTGGTAAAGATTCAATTTCTCCAGCCATGGGGAAGGGGAGCCTTAGCTTCCCACTATTGTAAACTCTCTTTCTCAATTGTAGTTGTAAGAGCTTGTGATGTTCTTAAGAAACTTTTCCTGGACTTAAGTCTTTGCCTGTGTGGTATATGGCCATATAACAAGGGTATGCATAAGTTTTTGGCAGTTTTTGTGGTGAAGAAAACGTGCAATGTTAAAGGGAAAGTCATTTTTTGTTTATTCAAAATATTGGCCATCGGCTTATACACCCTTCACCCATCTTGCAGGTAAGGTCTGAATACCATGCCAAAAAAGATGCTGGTCTTTTGCGGCAAACCATTCAGTTAGTCATTTTCCAGCCTCCTCAAAATTGCTGAAGTGCTTCTCTGTAAGCGCATGCCCCATTGATGTGAGGAGGTGATAGTCAGATGGCACCAGCTCGAGGGAGCGGTGGGTGCGGTAGGATGTCCCATACAAGCGATTTCAAGGTGTCTTTCATTGGTTTTGCTGTGTGAGACGGCACATTGTCATGTAACAAAATCTCTTTTCCATGTCTTCGGGCCCATTCAGGTTGTTGTTCAATCAATGCATGATGTAAATTAATCATTTGTTGGCGATAGCATTGTCCATTAATGGTTTCGCCAGGCTTCAAGAGTTCATGGTTCAGAATACCGCTCTGGTCCCACCAGACACAAAGCATGGTCTTCTTGCCGAAGCGATTTGGTCTTGGTGTTGAAGGACCAGCTTCACCAGGTGACAGCCACGATTTTCTCTGCTTCAGGTTTTCGAAATAAATCCATTTTTCGTCACCTGTCAAAATTCGATACAATAATGATTTTCTTTCATGGCGTTGAAGCAGCATTTCACAAGTGACTTTGCGATTTTCCATTTGCCGTTCATTCAGATCATATGGGACCCATCTACTGAGTTTATTGATCTTCCCCATGGCTTGTAAATGTCTGATGATTGTTTCTTGTGACACATTTAATGTTTTTGCCAATTGCTGTTGAGTTTGCATTGAGTCATCATCTAGTAATGCTTGCAATTGCTCATTTTCGCACTTTTCACTGTCTTTTACATTGAAATCACCATATTTAAATTGTTGAAACCATGACTCACATGTTCTAATCGATGAAGTGTGTTCACCATATGTTTCTACCAGCAAATGATGACTTTCCATGACATTTTTCTATTGATTAAATAAGAAAAGCAATGTGTGCCACAAATGTTAATTTTTGGCACAAAAGTCAACATGATAACCGAACGATACAACACAGACACCAGTTGTGTGATGGTCTCAACTTGCGTATGTTGGTAGGTTAATGTCAGATGAACAAATGATGTATGTGTTACATTTATTCACTACATACTGTTCGCTGGCACCAGCTGAAACCGGAAATATTTTATACAGACACCTCGTAATAGAAGAGTTCTTTCATGATCCACTTTCCTCCTTTCCTTGTTCGCTGCTATTTCTCTTCGAACAGAAGGTGGTGCTGTTCCTGCGAGCTGGTGGAACCATTTGACTGAAGTGAATTTTAAACAGCCAGTTATGAGTCTGCAGATGTCATTAAGTGCAATGTCCACCTGTTTGGCATGAGTTGAGTTGTACAATATAGTATAGGCATACTCTGCACCCAAATAACATGGTGCCAAGACAGAAGTTTGGATGGTTTCAGGTTGGATGCCCCACTGCGATCCAGCCAGTTTCTTAGGAAACTTTCAACTTAAAATTCATTCAATGTTTTTTGAATGTAAGAGTTCTGTCAAGGGTCACTCCTAGACATTTTGGAGTGTTCAAGTTCAACCCACCATCCTGTTACTTTCAACCTACAAGTGGCTTCTTTATTACTCAAATGGAAAGCACATACTTGTGTCTTCGCAAAATTTGGTTTAAGCTGGTTTGTGGTATAGTATCATCACAAACCTTGAGGGGGCTTTCCACTGATTCAAAGTCTTTGTCCTGTGAGGGCAGAGCAAGATCATCAGCATACAGGAATCTCCTACTTTTGTGGGATATAGGTTGATCATTGGTATATATGTACTTACTAAGAATGAAATTCCTGGCCAGGTTGTAGAACTTGACTAGTGGTAGCTGATGATTGATGGTGTCATATGCTGCTGACAAATCAACAAATGCCATTCCTGTCAGGTATAAGCAAATGATCAACAACAAGCAAGAGCCAGTTTAAGATAATTCTTTCAAGCAGTTTGTAGAAGTGCATCTGGTCTAAAATTCTTTGGATTGTTTCCTTTTTTGCCGGGTTTAAGCAAGGCAATCACTCGGCTCTTCCGCCATATCTTTGGAATTTGACATCTGCTCATACAGTTGTTAAAAAGCTGAAGGTTCCATTTCTTTGCTGTTAGACCAAAGTGCTTGATTTGCTCTGTCTTGATGCCATCCAGGCTTGTTGATTTTCTATTTTTACTATGTCTGATAGCCTTCTCAAATTCTTCCATGCTGAATGGTGTTATGAGGTTGTTATTCTCCTCTCGGTCTTCTTTCTGCAGTTTGAGTATTTTGGATTTGTGATTAGTTTTCCCATCTAGTTGTAGCTGGTGGGCTATGTGGTTGGCAGTAATATTATGATGCACATTGGTCTTAATTGGATCATTGTTGAGATGCTTCTGACGTCTCCATGCTTTATGGCTGTCTCTTACAAAATCTAAGTTGTCAAAAATTTTAATCTGCTGATTCCGTTATGTCTCTCTAATAGTGGAAATAAGTTTGTTTCCTACTTCCACCATTGTTTCACTAAAAGGATTTTCTGTAAATAAATTGCTGTATTCTGTATGTAATGCAGCTTGAAGTGAGGTCGGGAATGTACGATGTCCGACAATCGTGAGGGATAGACAACCTGGAACATCTCTTTACAGCTATGGTGAAGATGTCAGCATTTTGGTTTTGGTTCTATTGAAAGTGCTTCGGAATCCAACAGTTCAGAGAATTCCAACCAATTTGCCTTTTTGAAGTTGTACCTTCTACGGAAAGGTGCTTCCTGTGGTCTAACTGCGGTAAATATTAGACACATTATTGGCCTATGCTGTGAGTTTGGTGTTGGGTAACAGACAGATCTAAAACTTTAGGTCAGGATTGAAATCACGCCTCCACTGACCACTATTGAATGATGCAGATAGTTTTGCATCTTGGGTTAGAGAAAGGTGATTTTTTTCAGCCCATTCTTGTACAATGTCATTTTATTCTGTGAATGCGGTGGACATTATTTGTACATCTGGGTGGGCAAAGATAGCATTTCCATATTGATTATGAGCTTTTTTTTAGAGAGACGCATTCCATTTATTTTTGGTCTAAGCAATTTGTAGCTACTGTGTGTCTCCTGTAGGCACAATATATGGCACTGATATTGACTACAAAGGTGCTGTAGCAGCTCTTCCTTGGCTGATGACATGCCTTCTGTGATTGTTAATTGTGGCCTGGAAAAGAGCTTGGGTAGTAATGTTTGTGGTGTGAAAGGATCAGCTGTCAGGTCATTTCAATTCTGCCCTGAGTGTGCCCGATTGTTATTCTTAGCTTGGTCGCCTAACATTGCAATCTACGGGGAGGCTCCTTTCATTATCATTTTATTGATTAGATTATATTTCATCTAGGTCACCAAAAACTCTGAAATCCCAGATTGTCATTAATGATGCTGTCAAGTATATTGAAATGAAACTCCTTTAACTAAAGTTTTACCAAATGTGGTGGATGAATGGTTAATGTCTGGGGCTGGCATTTAGGGAAAAGTGGGTTCAATCCCCTGTCCATGGTTTCCCAATCACTCCAGATGAATGCCAATGTGGTCATTCCAAATACCATAGCTTAATTTTTTCCTCTTGCTCACCCTCCCACAGCTCAGCTCTGAAGCCCGTCTCTAAACAAATTTCCATAACCAATCATTATTGATTTTGGCTGGGGGCATGTGAGAGACCTCCACACGTGCAGTTATTACGCCTTCAAAAGACAATTTAGTGCTTGGCATATGATAATAATAATAAGTTGATTTTGGCTAAAGTTCATTAGTCATTACCTTTTGTAATTAGTCTTACATTTCCTTAGACCATAAATTCTTGTAGAAAATTGTCAAAAGCATAAGCTCTGGTCACACCCAAAATTATTCAGTGTCATGCTTGCACAATAAATAACTAATCTTCCATTTTACAAACTTGAGTACCAGTGGGTATTTCCTATCTGCAGCATCAAATGGCCAAACTGATCTTCCCTCACCATGTTTTCATCTTGTTTTCTCATACAGTCTGCTGATAATTATTCTTCTTTACAGCATTGCAAGCTGGAGCATCAATGAATTCTTCATACAGTTGATAGTTAATGGACAATTCAAATCACCACACAACTTTCCCACACCACACCCTGTATGCTACTCTCATAGCGCATCCAGTTGCATGATTTTTATATGTTGCTGATTTCAGCAATCTTGCTAGGCCTGTTACCCTATTGCGTAACATTATTTAATATGGAGTAAATATAAGTTTATAATTTATAAAAATTGGTGTGTTGTTACAGCCCACTCCAAGATCAATATCTAGGAAAGTGTCAAATGTATTAGAATATGACCAAGTGAAGTTCAGGGTATGATAGTGGTTAGGGTTATTGAGGCAGGTTATTGGGCAGGTGGTAGGAAAAGGTTACAAAATCTTTCATTTATAGGAGAGGGTGATGAGAGGATGTTCTAGAGTAGTTAGGGAGTTGGGTTACAAAACTTTGGTCACACCATTGGTTGAATATGGTGGTGTAGTTTGGGACCCACATTTTGGTTATCAAATACACGAATTGGAAGGTGTGCAGAGAAGAGCAGCTAGATTTGTTTGTGGAAATTATTGCAAGACCCAGTCAGTAACCGATATGATAAGGGAGCTGGATTGGGACTCATTGGAGGAAAGGAGGAGGCTGAAGAGAGTGCTGGGAATGTACAGAGCATATGTTAGTGATGGAGCGAATTAGGAATAGTTTATGGAAGGGGAAAAGAGACCATGACTACAAGCATGTGCTTGATTTCATGCATAAGGGAGTGGAAAAATTTTCTTTTATTGTTAAGGGTGTCAGGGATTGGAACAAATTACAAACTGCAGTGATTAATAATTTTCCAAAAATGCTCAAGGAATTTAAAATCAAAATTTGTAAATCTGAATAGTAAATGGGGGAGAAATTTAACATTCCAATTATAAAAGCAAATTAAAAAAAAAAAATGTATACATAAAGGGGCAAATGGATGACTGTGGGAATTGTCACCGTAGTGTTAGCTCCATCGCAATTAAAATTAATAATAATAATAAGTTAGAAGGCTGTCCTCCCCATATGTCGTAAAGAGGGTTTAGAGAGACATTTGAACTATGAATGACTATTTGAGGCAGCTAAGGAATATGTTAGCGTATGATAGGGCCAGAAAGCTCTCCATCTTTTCTGTTTCATTATCTTATCCTATCACTTGTATTAGGCAATAGTGCCTCTTCTTTCCTTGTTTACATTTGCCAATCAGTTTCTTTTTTATGTCACTCAATTCAAACTTTTATGTGGTTTAGCAGTTCTAATAAATCAATGAAACAATTTTACCAGAAAATATTCACTCTGATTTTTAGATTCTAAAAAGTAATTTACTGGCAGTATTATATCTATTCATTTGCTCACTACATTTGCATGTTTATTTTAATGTAGTACTGTTAAGTTTTATATCTTTGTTATCATTTCCTACTGCATACCTTTCAGAGGAAAAAGAAAAGCAACAACGAATTGAACAGGAAAAGCGCAAAGAAGAAGAGAAAGAAGTTGCTGAAGCAGATGAGGAAGAAGGTGAACAACCAGAGGAAAAATTGAGTAGTTCAAAAACTAAGTTGAAAGCCTCTGATATTTATTCAGATGACAGTGGTTCCGACAGTGAAAAATCAGAGAAGGAGGCAACCCAAAAAAGAAGTAGAAGTAGCAGTAGTAGTAGCAGTTCCAGAAGTAGCAGTGATTCAGACTCTGATAAAAAGTAAGTATTTAATCATATACAACTTCTGGCTGTGTTAATTTTTATTTGTTCAGTTGCCCTTATATGTAGTAGATAATTTACCACATGGTGGTAAATCAACAACAATGAATTCGCGGTGATAACATGAAAAATGAATCAATCATTTAGGTCTTATAGAGTTTATTATTGATTATGTTATTTATAATGTTTTTGAGTCCATTAAGATAAATTATGGATCAAGATATAAACAACTTGAACTAACAGCAAAATAGGTCCACTGTTACTGAAATGCTGTGGAGACGAGAGGTTTTCATGATGCTCATTTATTTCTACAGAATGGGGGAAACATCATTTGTCATGACCATTTTATGTTTGTTGGAATTAATTTGAGCATATCATTTACCCTATGAAAGTGATAGTATCTATCAAAAGAGTTTTCCTTCATTATTATGCTACATTCGGCACTATGGAACTCTGGTTTAAAATTAACTTGATTCCTGCAACAAAATCTTCTCTGGTGCCCCGCCGGATGGTGGTGTAAAAACGCGACGTTTCGACAGTCACCTGAGAACAACTACAGATACCTGATGAAGACAGCAGAGTCAGCTGTCGGAAAGTCGTGTTTTTACACCACCATCCGGCGGGACACCCGAGAAGATTTTCTTGAATTGATACGCTGGGAAAGTCTCCACTCACACAACTTAATTCCTTCTTATATGCATTTTCCCCCTAGTTCCTAATTTAATTATGAGCAGTTCATCATTATTTGGTTATGTTGTATTACTTAAATCGAAGAATTATGAGAGATGCCTTGAATGTGGACATACTTTTCTGTTTGTTCTGAATTCTTTCAGTTTCTTCATACATTCAAGAGTGTCTTAGAAGTACCATAATTCATGTGCACCTATTCTCTATTGGCTACAGAAAATTAGTGTTTTGTAGAATTATATATTGTATCCTCAGTCCAACTTAGGTTTTAGTAATTGAATGATTGCGACGATCAAACTGCTGTTAGACATTGAAAATAATAAATGAATAGGATAAATAAGTTGTCACCTACCACAGATGAAGGCAAAAGGACCAGGACAAAAAAAAAAAAAAAAGTACACACTTTACAATATTTCGGTGAATAATCTTACCCATGATATAGGTGAAACTATGGCAAGCGAAGAGATGTATACATGTCCAGACCTACCACAGCTTTCATCTAGTCATATGTTTCGCCTCTATCATGAGTAAGATTATTCACTGAAATATTGTAGAGAGAGATTTTAGTAATACATACAAGAAACAACCGTTCTTTTTTCTATAATTCAAAATGATTAATTGTACTTCGTAGTCTCCTTCATTTTCAGAAAGAGAAATGTAAATGTTGTAATTCGTTACCCTTCTGAAAAGTTTTTAATTTCCTTCTATTCTAATTGCTGACCATATTATTAATTAAATCCATTGCTTTTGGTTTATGGTAGCAAATATGGTGAAAGAATTTCTCCAAGTCTCCATTTAGTGATCTTTGACCATTGTTAAATGAAATCCTGCACTCTGATATGTAAATGGAGACTTTCCCGGCGTATTGATTCAATGAAAGTTTCGCGGTTGTCCAGCCGGATGGTGTCATAAAACGACGATGTTTCGACAACTGCTCGATTGTCTTCATCAGGTCTATTTAGATGTTGCTTCTCGAAATCACAAACATCTAAATAGACCTGATGAAGACAACCGAGCAGGTTGTCAAAACGTTGTCGTTTTGACACCATCCGGCTGGACACCCGTGAAACTTTCATTGAATCCTACACTGATTACTTTGATATCAGAATTTGTGATTCACTTTTTTTTCTTCTATATTATGTATTTGTGCATATTGTGGCATGTATTACATATTTTACATACTTCAGTATGTCTAGTATAAGTGAAAATCTTACAAACTACACTTACAGTGTCGAGTGAGCATCGCCTCCTCTGGAATGTGCAACTCACTGAGTCGATGTGCGCGAGGTTATTGCTGTTGTGCTAAACAGTTCAATCGAGCTTTCATTTTCGGTGATCAAGTAAGAGTCAGTCACTTGGATACCAGAGCTGATTGCACAAGCTTCGGGGAATAGCCCACTGAGCGTGGTGGGTGAGTGGCCTCCAATTCAAGAGGATGGCGGTTCAAATCCCTGTCCAGACATCCAGATTTGGGTTTTCCATGGTTTCCCCAAATCTCTCCAGGTGAATGCCGGGATGCTTCCTTCTAAAGGCCATTGCTGAATTCCTTCCCATTCATTATTCCCAGTCCCATCCCGCCTCTAATGACCTCGACGTCAACAAGGCGTAAAGCCATAAGTAAAAAAAAAAGGGAGTAGCCTTAACAACTGAATCAGCCATTCGCTTGCGACCTTACTCGCTAACTGTATCTTCCATTAAATTGGCACTTGGTGTGGACTGTGGCTTCCAACAGTTATATGCCATTTATCACAAACTTCTGCAGGCAGTAAACCTGCAGTAGACTGTCTACAAATTTATTCGTATTGAGTAGACATAGTGCCCCTCTCATGTTTGTTCGCGCCAGGGCGTGTTGTCGCAGCTGTTAGGAATTTTAGCAAACAGACGCAGAAAACTGAATCAGACGACCACTACCATCTGCCGAAAAGAGTAGTATGATACTCGGCCACAAGTAGGTCCATACCGCCACAGCAACACAATTCTGACAAACCCCGTAGCTCTGACCAACACCAAAAGGAGCCATGATAAATATGTTCAGTAGCATGTTTCTATCAGTGTCCGTCACAGCAGCAGTTATCTGTTCTTGTAATTCTTGCAGTGTTGTTGGCATCGGAGGTACATAAACTTTGTACTTCACATAACCCCACAAAACACAAATCACATGGGGTCAGATGTGGCGACTTCAGGGAACATCACTTGGACCAGCACACCCTATCCAGCGATGTGGCAGTTCTCTGTTACATTTGTCTCCCGAGCCCCATCCTATTGTAGTGGAGGAATCAGTTGTGGATACAACATATAGAAGTACAGAGATCCTGTCACTGTCTGCTTGATGAAGAAAAGGGGACCATACAGCTTTCTCTTTGGTATGACACAGTAGACATTCACTTTTGGTGAATCTCTTTCGAGCATCGCAACGGTATGCAGCAATTCAGTTACCCACACTCTCAAATTTTGACGATTCACCTTTTCAGACAGATGAAAAGTCACCTTGTCACTGAATACAAAGTTCACCGTCAAGTCCTCATCATTTTCCAAAGCTGCGAGCATTCGGGTACATAAATAAAAACTGTTTCAATAATCATGTGGGGTCAGGTGTTGTACCAATTACACACGGTAGAGTTTGATATTCAAACACTGACACAAAACGTACTGCACTGTTTTCTGCAGAATGCTCAGTTCACAACTGACAGAACGGTTGACTTTCATGGACTGTATAGCTCTGTCTCACATGCTCAAAGGTTTCCTCTAGGACACGTGGTTGCTGTGTGTTGGTTCCTTTGCACAGACAACCAGTGCCATGAAACTAGTTAAAAACCAACATAAAATGCTCTGGTGACTAGGTGCAGCTTTTCCGTATTTTTGTGCGAATTCATGCTGCACATTCATAGCCAAAGAACACTTCGCATATTCTAACACACAAAAACTCTTCTTGCCCACTACTGCCATCTAGCGCGTAATAAGTATGTAGTCATTTCTGTGATAGTGTGGATGCATGACGTGAAGTCACTGTTTAAAATTTCTATGTATTGGAGGCTGACATTCCAGGTACAAGTTTGTGATAGACAGCATTATTAGCTTGATTCCATGTACTCACTTCTATGTAACTGGGCATCCGACAATGGAAAATCATTTAGAGACTTGCAGCCCTCTTCATTCACTTCTTGCATTCACGATTTCTCCAGCTTAATGTCCTTCACTCACTTGTCATTATACCAGTACAAATTTTTTAGTTTCTCTTTCTTTATGTAAAACTTTATATACTTTGATACAAATATTTTTAGGTTTTATAACTATGTTATATTTTTTGCCTTGTTGTTTCTGCTATAAAGATCTTTTGCTAATTGGTAGGTTACTTTCTTTTTCCATTTTTTTTTTTTCTTTTTGATTGGGGGAGGGAGTAAACCTATTATTAGTTGCCTGTGTATCTAAACCACTGAACTGTATTGTTTTTTTTTTTAGTCTTTAATGTATATAATTTGTTGATTTTATTTGCTACCCTGCCTTTTTGGAATAAATCTGTTGTCGCATCTATATTTACTGAAAGGGTTGCTATATCACCCACAAAGGCAATACAGTTAAGTCGGAGGCTTGATTTCATATATCCAATCTTATTTTCTTCCTACATCATTAATATTTACTTACGTTATTTCGCCTTACTTGGGAACCATCAGACCTGCTCAGAACAGATTTTGATCCCCCGAGTATATGTTGAAGGGTATTTACTCCTTATGTCTGTGTTACAATTATTTCTTCAAAATGAGCCCTAGGTATCGAGAAATTAACGCGGAAACATATGTAAATATATTTTAAATATTATAATTTTAGTACATCGTTTAAAAGCTTCAGTGTGGTGTATTCGGTAAGGCGCTAACTTCCCATTTTGTGAACCCGGGTTCAAATCCCCGTATTGACAAATATTTTTATTTCTTTTTTTATATGCAGTAATCTTCGAGCATTGATTTTATTTCATTTAAAATTCATTTATGAATTTTTATTATGCTAAATAAGAGACATTATGTTAGTTTCAAACATTTACATGCTACCACCACTGAACGGAAATAAGTATAACTGTGGTAGGGGAGAAAAACCCCGACCTTATGACTGTAATATATTTTCTTTACGATATTAATTGTAGAGATACAAGTATAGAAACGATGAACATCATTAGTTGGATCACAGTGGGGCAGTCAACCACAAACTATACGTATATCAGCAGTGGCTCTTTGTTACTCTGTTGCAGAATATGCATGCCCAATTTGGTACTCATCATCTCATACCAAACAGGTGGATGTAGCCCTCAACAACACCTGTAGTCTAGTGACAGGTTGTTTAAAGCCTACCCCAGTTGATAGGCTTTACCAGCTTTCGGGCATTGCACCACCCAGTATCCGAAGAGAAGTGGCTGTGAATAAGGAGAGGACCAAAGTAGAACGGGAAAGAGCTCATCCACTGCACGGCCATATACCACCATCCCAGAGACTCAAATCCAGGAAAAGCTTTCTCAGAACATCACGGGAACTAATTGGGTCACTTGAAAAGGCAAGAGTACAGTTATGGAAAATGAGGGTTCCCAACATCTCGGGACCATTGACAGTTGCAGAGCGCTTGCCACCTGGCCATGAAGAAGACTGGAACGTCTGGCAGTCCTTAAATCGATTGCGAACAGGAGTGGGCAGGTCCAAGGAAAACCTAATGAGATGGGGTTATACTGATACTACCAGTATTAAGTGCGAATGTGGTGAAGACCAAACTATGAATCATATGCTCGAGTGCCCTATGTGCCCATCATCCTGCAACAGCGAAGACCTGTTTCAAGCAATACACAATGTGATTGAGGTTGCGAAGTACTGGGCTAAATGTGTTTAAAGTTGTTGATTTGCACAATGTATTTAACTGTGTATTTTGATGTTTTTGATACGAGAATAATATTTTTTTTTTTAAAAAAAAAAACACATAAACAATAACAATGAAATAAAGATTTTCTAAAAAAAAAAAGTTGGGACTGTATATTCTGTAATATTTTGTTTTAAAAGTTATTTTGCATAATAAAAATTCGTAAATGAATTTTAAATTAAATGAAATCAATGCTCAATGATTACTGCATATAAAAAAAGAAATAAAAATATTTGGCAGTATGGGGATTTGAACCCGGGTTCGCAAAATGGGAAGTTAGCACCTTACCGCATACACCACGCTGAAGCTTTTAAACAATGTACTAAAATTATAGTATTTAAAAGATATTCACATATGTTTCCGCATTAATTTCTCGATACCTAGGGCTCATTTTGAAGAAATAATTGTAACACAGACATATGGAGTAATTACCCTTCAACATATACCCGGGGGATTGAAATCCATTCTGAACAGGTCTGATGGTCTCCAAGTTAGACAAGGCTATATCACTAGCTAATCTTCATAATTATCACTGCAGTGATGAAGCTGCTTAAGGCCTAGCGCACACGGTGCTACTGTTTTGTAACAACAGTTGGAAACCAGTTGAGTTCGCAGCCAGTTCGCAACCTAAATGGAACTTCTGTCCTTACACGGATAATTTGGTTGTGGATCAGTTTCATTCAATTTCTAATAAACAGTGCGGAGTTTGTTGAATTTTTGCTATGTCAGATTCAGATGGTGAAGACATTGTTAATTATTATCAGTACCACAGGATACAGAGGAAGCATTGGATCCATCTTTATTTAAGAAACATTTTTTCTAGAATGTCCTGGAACTTTATATTTGTAAAGTAATTCATGTTTTTCCACATCTCCTATGAATTTTAAATTAAATTCTTTATGACTCATGTTGTCTTTGAAATAAATAAGCAGTAAACACCTCGTGATTTCGTTTGAGTGACTTCTGCAACACAACTGTGACCACAGATCCACGGTTGCATAAAACTGGTTTGAGATTAGTCTAAAACCAATCGCCTAGTTTGCGGTTCCCAAACCCCTACAATGCCAAGGTCATAAAACAGTTGCAAGTGCAACCAGTTTGCAATTGTCACAAAACCGTCACGCCATATGCGCTGGGCCTAACACTCTCCTTTATTGGAAATGCTGCCATGGCTAAAAGTTTTTTTTTAATTGTATATGTTACTACAATTGCTATGGTGATAACCGTACCATCTTTTCTTACTAGTATGATTCTAGCAACTATCATTTTTATTTTGTGTGATTAATAGCTTCATCCTGTGAATTTGTAAGAGCTTTAATCAACAATTACTTGTTGTCAAAATCAAACTTACTCTAATTATTCATTTTTAACACAAATCATGCATATAAAATATGATTTTTATCTTTATTCTTTAACTTTATACATTATTATGTGTTTACTTATCTAACCTCATGCTTAGTTTTAATTGAAGAGGATGAACGTTCATTTTTGTTTTTCAGATCTGTTGCAAGTGCTCGATCAAAGACGAAGAAAGTACAGTATGTTACTAAGAGGGAAGATTTGAACAAAATTAGGTTATCCAGGCACAAGATGGAGAGGTATATGTTGTTAATTTCCTTGTTGTTCATTATGTTGAATGCATATAGTTTACCATATCTGTTTTGTGTGTCTATAACAGTTAATCGATAAAGTGGATTATTTGCTGTGTGTACATCCATGTTAATACTTGATGCAACGATGTTAAGAATCTTAAAAAAAAAAAAAGTTTTTTTAAAAATGTGATGAGATATATTTCTTCCCTCCCCCCCCTCTTTTGTTATAGGTTTCTGTACACTAAAGGAAAGAGAGACATATTTTCTCTACTATGTCTCAGGAGTCTAGCTCATTATCAAAATAAGTTGCAGACTTGAGATCGCATATGTCATGTATTGACTCAAAACTTATATATAATTTTTTAAATAAAAAAAAAAATGTTGCGAAGTGGGGGAAGATTCATATAGTTAAGGAGATCAGGAAAGAATTTTTGGCGGCAGTTTGTTTTGTATTGATGTTTATAGTTCTTCACATAGAGGGCTAGACCGTTTTTCCACGGGAAAATAAAGACATGAGTGGCCATTTAAATTGTCAGTTTTAAGTCTATTTTTACTAGGTCAATCTAAAAAAAATGCTGTTACATAGGAACTTCAGATTTTTCTTCAGTGTAGACTATATTGTTTATTTTAAACAACATATACCAAAAATGCTGGCAGTTTATATAGTGCAATCAAAATGTGAAAACATTTTTATTTTTCGATTGTTTTATTTGCTGCGTAATAATAGTATTTAATTGAAAGTTTCCTTACTTAAGAGTCTATGGCATGGTAATGCATAGGATAGGTATTACCTACTAGGTTGTAAATTTATTTAGAATTGATAGAATGAATGATTTGGCTGACAGATTTGTGGAGGGGCAATTCCTGATATAAATAAAAGAACTGATAAATAAACAATGCTGCATTCAGATTATACTTACTGTTTGTTCTCCATAAAGTTATTTAATATTTATTGTTTATTAATTCATGCAGTGTATCTTTAACTTAAAATAAATTATTACTCCATACTTTCCCACACCAAAATATTGTTTTCAAAGTAAGAGCAATGATAATTGGTCATGAAATCGTTATAAACTTTGAATTTGATATTTATTGCATACTGGTTATGTAGAAGATTTTATTATTCAATTTCATGCAATATTGAGTTGTTTATTACTGTTCCAGTTTTCTCCAGTTGATTTCTTGAAATCTACTGTAGAGATTCCTCCCATGGATTTGAACCAGTTGCATCAGCCGTTGTTTTATGCCAAGACAATATTAATTGATTTGTCTGTTCTTCAGTGTTGATACTCAATTGTTATTTAAAAGTCACTACCTACTTCACAGCAGGCTTTCATGAACTTTTTTTCTCAAAAACATGTATTTCTTTTGTAGATGTGAAGTTTTATATATCAGGAATTGATTTTTGCACCATGCAACTACCATCTGACCTACCATATCCATATTTGTCATGACTATGGGTTCACTAGGCCAGTCTTTTATCTTTGTTCTCATAAACAGTAATTTTGCTGAATTTTAGGTTTTACATTTCAGTTGGTTTTGACATTAAGTGGTTAACTATTAATAAAAACATGATATCTCTGCTGAACATAATGATAATGGTTATGGAATTTAAACTTTTTATGGATTCGGTTGTTTGGTATGCAAGGTGTATTCAAAAAGTAAAGCTTTTGGATAGGAGAATAATCACTGCTTACCAAAGATGAAAATTTCTGTGGCATCGAAATGTGAAAAAAACAGGTACACACTAAAGTGTTGAAATTTTAGAGGTTGCTGCCTGAGGGAGGCTTGCAGCTAACTGTATGTTCATAACATTGGCTGGTGGCTCCTGGTGGGGAAAGAGATATGTGGAAAGTATCAATGGGATTAAAAAAGGCATAAGCCTGAAAATTATGAAACATCATGGGGACAAGTCACAGACACGTGGAAGAAAACAACAGAAAAAGTTCTTTCATATGAATATAAAACTAATATATATATAAAATTTTGAAATGCTAAAGGTATTACACATTATTCAAAGATTAGTTCTGTTGAAAGGTGGATTGGTGGGTAATTGCAGAATATCATATCTTGGGGGATGTTATTTGAATACAGAATGAGGGTGTGCTGGTTAATACATATGCGTCTCTCACAAATGCCAAGGCAATAAGGGAGGGAGAGTTTGATATAATGAGGATGACAGCTGTCATACTGAAGTACTGTTGTAGGCTGATCAGTTTAGTATGAACAGATGAGCTGAGGTGGCCATCAAGAGGTATAAATCCACATCTAGGAAGGGGGCATGTGTATGGGAGTAGGTCCATGTGAATTTCAGGGTGTTAAAGGTATTGGGACTGTGAAAGAAATTGAGAAAATTGTTTTGCCCCCATCGGTCCATATCATGAAAATGTCTAAAAATCTGAGCCACAAGAAGAATTTCTGTTGGGCCTTATCCAAGAACAACAGTTACAGCAGTCCTAGGAAGATGTTTGTTTAAGAGTGGGTCAAACAGGTGCCCGTGGCAGTGCCACAAATCTAAATTTTGCATTGATTGAAAAAAAGTTGTTGAGTATAAGGTGGGCCAGAGTGTTGATGAAGGATCTGGTGGGGTAGTTGTCGTGAGGAATAAAAAATGTTGTATGGTGCCGAGTCCATTACAGTGGGGAATGTTGGTGTATAAAGAAGTAATGTCAATTGTTACCCAAGAAAGAGTCGGAGGGGGAAGGAGAGGTGTGAACACAGTAGACAGACGGAAGAGGAAGTGGTGGGTGTCTCTTTGATGTAAAAGAGAAGCTGGCTGAAAATGAGCTGTCCAACAGGGGCAGAGATATTTTCAGTCAGTGAACCATAGGTGGCAACTATGGGGTGTCATGGGTTGCCAGGTTTATGGACTTTAGGATGTAGGTATAGGGGTGTACAGCTTTTTGGGAATGAGTTGTAAGATTGCCTGAGAAGTGAGACCGTGGAGGGGTCCACTGAACTGCATATAATCTTTTACCCTTTTGTCAAACACGGGTGCGAGGTTACAGCTGAGGAGGCATTAGGTTTAGGTTTTGGCATTTGAGAACTAATGGTAGTGCTTCAGTAGTCACATAGTCACTATAATTCATGACCACTGTCGTTGAGCACTTATCTGTCAGGAGGATGATCAAGTTTGAATTTGAGGAACTGCCAGCCTCCATCAGGCAGCTACCTCACTCATTGTTGAAAAAGGGATATGAGCCCAAAAATTCCAAGAGACTATATGTGTAGGTATTTTTGTGTGTTTCAATGCCACAGCAATCTTCAGTTTTGGTAAGTGGTAGTTATTCTCCTTGCCAAATGTGTGGTATATACATGTGTGTGCTTCACATGGGAACTGAACCAGTTGAGAATGGTGGTCTGGAGATGTATTCTTCAAACCAATGTCCACCAAGCCAGTATATATAAAGCGCAAGAAGGTGCAATGTTGGGACAGTAGCGAGGATGATCAAAACTTTCCCAACCAAAATCTTAAATCTTCTCCTCCTTATGGGCAGTGATGTGAGGGGTGTTCTCATGGAGGAGGACTATTCCATAGAACAGCACCATCAATTTTGGAACACATGTGTCAGTTTGGTGAGTGTTATATAGTATACATCAGCTGTAATTGCTGTCCCACATTCAATGAAATCAACCAAAAGAAAACCCCTTTGATTCCGGGGAGTCAACTGAGGAAGATTGCTTGAATTTTAGTGGTCCCAAAAAAAAACTTGTTCTCCTGACATTCTTTGCTTTTTCTGTTAATCGTTAAGCATTTTCAAGACCCACCAAGTTCACAATTTATGATAAGCTAAGCTTTTCCATAATTGTGCAAGTAGTGGTGCATCCAATGAGGAAGTACATCAGCCAGAGCACTGATCATCGATCAGATCACAGTTTTTATTCAACTTGTGGAACGATTTCATTGGTTTGGAAACTGGGCCTGTCCCTTCACTCTTCCCCACTGTAATATACTCTTTAGGTGGGGGTGGCTCTACCTTTTAGACACCCTGTATGGCGTCAGCAATTGAAACTTTTCTATCTTTCTCTATCAATATATCAATATTAAGCCTCGCACATGACATGTCTCAGGGGTTACAAAAATATGAAAGATGGGTAACAAAAGACATGAATTTATTATACAAATTAAAAGACATCCAATTTTGACATGTGAAGTTTTACGGATGGTTAGCTCAGTTGAATATTTTAAACAAGTATCCAGCTAATCAGGGTAGCTTCTCAGGGGTATTTTCCGGGCTCTTGATATGTTGCACAAAGTCTCACTTTTATAGGCACATTACCGTGTCCGCGCACTGCTCACTGCCGGCGACGGGAAATGAACCTCAGGCCCACAGAGGATGGCGGTGGTCTCGCAGTCCCTCTTCTCACCTCGACATACAGTCCAGAAGTGTCTCGTCTCAACTCCACCCTCCGAGCAGCATTCCATGTAACAGGATACAAGAATCTCAGAGTGGCGGGTCACTATTGTCTGTAGGTTGGCTGTCCCTGCTGTTATTGTCAACAGCGCAGCGGGTGGTTTAACGAACGGGCTCGTGGCTTCCGCTCGCCGAAAGATAGCCCTCGCTTTATCTGTGCACACTGCGTCACCTTGGAAATGCGACTTATTACAGCTTGCCGACCAACCCACCTAAATTTAAATTCCATGGAATTTAAATTTGCTTATAAAGTCTTCTGTGCAACTTTATTCTCAGTTCAGTTCCTGCCCTCTTGATAACAAGACCCTTGATTTACAAAGCCATAAAACCCTGCAAACTTATAATTTCATAAGATATTTACAACCTTCACCCATTTTCAATCAAAACTCCCCTGCGGAAATGTCATGTGAGGAACGTTAAAGGCGCCAAACTGTGAATGTTTACAATACAACTCGCTTCGTGTGCAAAACTCCCCAATGCATCAGCCATCCAAAGCGTACCATCCACATAACAGCAGGGTCCAGCCTTAATCTATCATTATACATACAACATAAAAAAATATACAACACTAAAATAAAAAAACAATGGTTCACAGTTCTTATGATAGTGTCATAAGCACTCACTATAGATTAACAATGGAATGTCTTTAAGCGTTACGGGTCCCTCAAAAAAAAGAAACTATGGACATTTTTACGTGAGGTTGTCCCTCCACAACTCTTCCTCTACACAGCTGAAGTCCTTCACTACCAATTGTTTTTAACCTATAATCTATGCATTTCCGCTATTCTAAAATATCAGTTAAGGATATGGAGATCTGAGGGACCATTGTGATCTTCAAATTTTTACAAAACCTTAGATGAAAACACGTGGCAATATCAATCAGTGCCACTCAATAATCACATAAAATCTAAACTTAATGATCCAGTTTCTTACAACATAATTACATCAGATTAGAGAGGAATATCATTAATCAATGTCCCGTAATATATATAAAGCGTAAAATAACAAAACTCGTGCTATTAAAACAATTAATCTAAAGACAGATGATGCACCAATCACAACATTTGTACACATACCTCGAATCTAAGAGCATTTACTAACACGGCTCATCTATTGACAACAGAACACTATTCACAAACAAACAGTCAGCTCACCCTGTTCATTTACCCAGAACAAAGTCAAAGACACACACCTGCCTCCATCCAGTTCCACTCAAATGATTAGGGGAGTAGTCTACCTGCCGGTCCCGCTATTCCGAGAGGTTCAGAGAGTCAACGCTGACCACACGCTGTCATAGACAACTTCCTACCCAGTCAACATCGCCATAACCACAGCAAATCCCATGCTCTGCGGCAGATCACCATTGAAAATCCATTGTGCAGGAACTTCTTACTTATATTGACAACTCGATTAAAGTCAAGACGACTAATCTGGATTATTGTCGCTTAAAAACTACCACAACGTCGCCATACCCTCTTCGTGGCAGCATTATCACTTCGCCATCACCACTATGCTCTACATCCCCCGCATCTGGAAGAAAATCACCAACAGCCTCCACATCTATGAATGATGGTATTGCCTTAGGCTACGAGCATTATAGAATCTCACCTCAACATTGCCGTCTACAAGTAAATACGCATTTCTCCCTACAGATTTTTTTATACAGAATGGCCCTCTGAAAAGGTGGATGAATTTGGCAATTTTTTTTCTCAAAGCATCTGATTGAGGTGCACAACGAACCAATACCAGATCGCCGGCATTGAAGACATAGGCTTCTCTATCCGTCTCCCTCTCCTGCCACTTTCTCGCCTTCTCCATCAGAAATTCCTTCGCTTGCGCCAACCTCTCACTTGGTTCAGTGCTCACCACAGGTTCTGGGCAACCCACTAGTTGGTCGACAAGCGTATCCGCGGGCGTACCGAAATGGAGTTCCGCCGACTTGTGCCCAGTGCTGCAATGAATACTGAGATTAAAGAAACCTTCTATTCTGGGTAAATGCTTCACCCAGCCGGCGTGATTCTCGCCGACTAACATCCGGAAATATGCTCCCAGCTGACAATTATACCTCTCTACAATGTTGCTCTGAGGGTTTCTGATAGAGCTGAATATAGCTTTTATTCCTGCCCTTGACAGGGCATCCCGCCATCTCTTGCTCATGAAAATCGTTGCGTGATCACTGAGTAAGCGCTTCGGACGGCCACACTCCGGCACGTACTTGTCCAGAATGATCCGGAGGCATTGCCTCGTCGTCGTGGTGTTAGTAGCATACAAGCGGACCAGCTTGGTAAATGCGTCGACAACCACTAAGATGTATTGTCGGCCAAATCTGCCCCACAGAAGCGGGTCGAAAAAATCCAGGCACACCAACTCATTTGGTGCACTCGGGGTTATTGGACTGAGCTCTCCTATGTAACATCTGTTCGGATGTTTGACCCGTTGACACAGATCGCATTCGCGAATCGTCTTCGCTACAGACATTTTTAAAGCGGTCACATACCACTCTCGACGTAACATTTTAATCGTCCTTTCTGTGCCTTGATGCCCAAAGTGCTCGTGGTACATCTGGACCACCTCTCCTGTCATTGTCCGTGGCAGCCACGCGAGCCAGTTCTCCATGGCTTGGTCCAGCCTGAAACACACACCCTCATGAATTTTGCACATCAGGGCTACGCTACGGATCCGCTGATCTACTCCGTTTTTTTCGTCCTCGATGAACTGTCTTACTTTCCTTATTTCTTCGTCCCTGCATTGTTCACGGATCAGTTTACTTCGGAACTGGCCGGGGTCGACGCCAGCGATCACTCTCGCAGCGGCGATCATAATCTCATGTCCCCTTGCCGCCTGGCCTATTGAGGGAATAAGATCCTTAGGATAACGGCTTAACCAGTCCGCCATCTTGGTATCCACCCCCTTGCAGTACGACACTTCTATATCGTACTCCTGTAATAGGAGTGCCCATCGAGTTACCCGACTCGAAGTGAACTTCGACTTCATTAGGAACGTTAACGCCTGGTGATCCGTCCTCAGAAACGTTTTGCTACCGACCAGGTACGGCCTGAACTTTGTTACTGCAAACACCAAAGCAAGCATTTCCACCTCTGTGGTATGGTAGTTCCGTTCCGGCCCTCGCAATGCCCGGCTAGCTCAGTCGGTAGAGCATGAGACTCTTAATCTCAGGGTCGTGGGTTCGGGCCCCACGTTGGGCGCCATATGTAATATACTCTTTAGGTGGGGGTGGCTCTACCTTTTAGACACCCTGTATGGCGTCAGCAATTGAAACTTTTCTATCTTTCTCTATCAATATATAATATTAAGCCTCGCACATGACATGTCTCAGGGGTTACAAGAATATGAAAGATGGGTAACAAAAGACATGAATTTATTATACAAATTAAAAGACATCCAATTTTGACATGTGAAGTTTTATGGTTGGTTAGCTCAGTTGAATATTTTAAACAAGTATCCAGCTAATCAGGGTAGCTTCTCAGGGGTATTTTCTGGGCTCTTGATATGTTGCACTAAGTCTCACTTTTATAGGCACATTACCGTGTCCGCGCACTGCTCACTGCCGGCGACGGGAAATGAACCTCAGGCCCACAGAGGATGGCGGTGGTTTCGCAGTCCCTCTTCTCACCTCGACATACAGTCCAGAAGTGTCTCGTCTCAACTCCACCCTCCGAGCAGCATTCCATGTAACAGGATACAAGAATCTCAGAGTGGCGGGTCACTATTGTCTGTAGGTTGGCTGTCCCTGCTGTTATTGTCAACAGCGCAGCGGGTAGTTTAACGAACGGGCTCGTGGCTTCCGCTCGCCGAAAGATAGCCCTCGCTTTATCTGTGAACACTGCGTCACCTTGGAAACGCGACTTATTACACCACGCATATTTGTGCGGCCATTTTTGAAGTCTTGGCATCATTGTGTAATCCTTCCCTTCACTGATTGCTGTATGTTGTTAATAAACTATACATAACTTTAGATGAATTTGAGCAGATGATGATCCTTTTGCTAACCAGAATTTGATCACACCAACTGGCAGGAGCAATGATTTTTGTGGAAATTATTGTCTGCATTCACTGACAGACACACAAGTACTGAATGAAAATAACAACTTCAGTGGCTTCAGGAAGAATTAATAGATGGTGCTGCATGCACAAAACTTTGTTTAGACCTGCCAATATTTAAATATAAGTTAATGACTTTCAATTTCGGTTATGCCTCATAGTTGGGTATTGTAAAATTAAATCCTTTCATTTTTTCCTGAACTTTGAACAAGAAGCAAGTATTTGACAAATTAAAATAAGTTTTATATGTGACTTATCTTTATCTATAAAAAAAAAAAACCAACATGTGTGTCTACTGAACAGATTTTGATGGGGTTTTCACAGTTTGAAAACATTGGATCTGACTTCAAATATGCAGTATACATTATGTTTCGATGTTACACAACACCGGAGAATTAAATGAAATTCTGAACTTGTGACCATAAACATCAAGGATGTAATACCAGCTGGATGTTACATACTCCATCAAAGATAATCACTTCCAAAAGTATTAAAAATAAATGTAAAATGTGCAATGTTAGTTATAATTCTGGTCCAGGCCAGATAGATCATTATAAACACTATAAGTTTTCAACATTAGTTAAAACATAGTTTGATTGCAGTCTTAGTTAATTAATTATTTTTGATATTTTATCCCCTCAATATAGCCTTCTAGTATTTATAACAGGTTTTTATAGCAACCCGTGTGGCAGTTTGGAGGAAACCCTCTGAATGTAGTGCCAGTGCCAGATATACTTCTCTTTGAAGGTAGGTGTTCTATGGATGGCATGAAAAAACGGAATGGCTGCTGCCATAGACAGCCTTTCTGTTAACATTCTGAAGCTAGTTGGTGAGGAAACTATCAATCACTTGGCTATTCTCCTCCTGCCTATAAAATGCATCAATCCCTTTATTATGGAATAAAATTAAAATCATACTTCAAGTATGCAATTATAGAAAACAGCTTGGAAGTCCATTTTAAGAGTTTATTAAATTACATTTTCCTGTTTGTGTAGTGTTTTGATAAGTTTTATTATTCATATTATAAAATATACTAAGATAAAGACTGGTGACAAAGGAGTCAATGAGTTCATCATCTTTGTTGACTTTCCGAAGGCATGCAATTCAGTTGACACATGTACTCTCATGAAAATTTTACAAAAACTATGATTGTATCAGAAGATACATATCCTTATCCAACAGATTTTAACTAACACTAGTTTATGAATGAAGTTCAGAGGAACATTCTCAGGCAGTTTTTAAATCAAGACAGGTAATACAATGTTACAGTCTCTACTGCTCTCTTAACTGTGGACTCAAACAGGTTTAAGAGAGTGGTTAAAGGAACTAGCTGGACAGGATATCCCAAGTGATATCAGTATGGCACACAAGCACAATAGACTCAATGTGAATTGCCTGACATTTTCCGACAACCTGCAGGTCTGTCTAATTCATTAGAAATATCACTGAAGCATCTCAAAGTTCTTAGACAACAAGTTGCAAAGGCAGGATTACAAGTGTCGATTGGAAGAAACCAATACATCTTGAACATCATTGAATATCCTTGTGTACAAGATCTGGAACAGCGAAGGATTAAGAAAACCAAAAAGTTCAATTATCTGGGAGAGTGGGTGTAATCGAGTCCCTTGAAAAAAACAGCATTATCAACTTTAGTTGGCATACCAACTGACCAAGAAGACTTATGATAAATAGTGTCTATCCACAGCAGTAAAATAAAGCACAACCAGACAGCTAACCCCCCTGTAGACTTATATACTTTGGAATGTTTAATATTTAACAGGAAGAGACTTCCAGGATACTTCAAGCAAGAGGAAGATTTTGAACTGGTTAAGAAGGAAAACAAATATAAAAGGTAAGCTACTGGCACTGTCGAAAAATCACAAACGTGATCGGAAAGAGATGTCTGGCATTTTATTCACACACAAGCATTTGCCCATTGCTTCGTGCACATGTGCTTACTATATGTAGATATTGGCAGTCCTATCATTACCTTGGCGCCACAATCTCATGATGGATTCTTATAGAACTCAACAAAACAAATTGAAAGTAAAGGAAATAGTTTTTTGATACCTCGCTTGGTTGTCGAGATATATTAGCTGAAATAGTAAGTAGTTAGGCTGATATGCTACCTGGACCAGAAGGGAAAATAGATTTGAAATTTGCCTACCAATTTTTTAGCACATACTTATCCATAAAAAAGTGTATATAAAACAAAAAGAAACATACCTTTGATTTGATGTGACAGAAAGGTTACGATGTGGCAAAGGAATTAATAGTACAGAACAACAACCATCTCCAATGACATTATATATACCGAAGATAATATCGAAGTGAAGAAAAAATCCCTAAATATCTGGCTTAGGTTTCTAAATAATATATGTCAAAATATTCCTACATTCGTGGCACAAAAGGAAATATTACTTCTGATCCAGATCAAACTTCATCCTTAATCATATCTCTAAAACTAAATGTCTCATATACTAGCATATGAATGCATCATAAAATTAAAGGGACAAAATAATTTTTTCATCTGCTCCTGCCCACATTTTAACCAATCAACAAAACATTTGAAACGTGATAAGTCTAGAACTAAGCGAAATCTTGAAATGTCTCACCTTGTTACGTAAGAAGGCATCGTAAAATTGCAGCACCACAGGAATTTTTTCATCTGGTACAGGCCGTATTTGAACGAAACCACACAATCTATGTGATACGATATCTCCAGAACTAAGCAAAGTCTCAAAACGTCTCGTCAAATTACATAAAAATGCCCCATTCAAATGGGGGTGCTAATGGAAGTTTTTCTCCTGGTACAACCAGTGTATTAAGGCCAAAAATCGAGCAATCTTAAACTATACATATAAAAAACTAATGTGTACCTTAAAACCACAAAGTATTTACTGATCATGTAAAATAACTCAAAATATGGATAGGTGCATTCTTGTTACTAAGTAACAAATATGCTTTATTAAATTCATGCGAGCAATTTATTCACATGTTTGCATCTTGAAAACTTGTCAGCATTCTTAAAGTCATTGTTACAGAGTGCAGATACTATCTTTGGCATGAATAAAGTCAGTAGATATTGTTTTGTTTCTGTGCTATTAATTCTGTGCTGTACAGAAAGAGGCTTAGAAGACCGATTATATCTCTGGATGGTGCTTCTGTAAATGAGGTTCCATGACAAATCACTAAACAAGATGATAGAGGAAGGAGCAGCACAGTCAAACTTTGTTAAACTATTGGGCAGATATTAAAGCTGGATCCAAATGCAACAGTTTGCGTTTCTTAGATGGTCTTCACAGAACAAGAAGAAGAAGAAGAAGTGCAGTGTCACTGATAGCAGCCGCATCGGACAAGACATGGGAGATCTGCAATAAATACAGGTGGGAAGGAACCTGCTTAGATGCCAGTAGCTATTTGGGGATGGTACAGCTTAATGGGAAGTCAAGGGAAATATGTTAGTCTCTGGCATTAGTTGCAAAGCTGTAGCTGACCCAGCTGGAATAAGGGAATGGAAGGCCTAAGGGGTTGTTAAATGGTTATCATGTACATAAGTGAATGAATGTAAATACTTGTACATAACCTGATGAAGCATCATTTACGCAATCTACTGCTCACATGACAAAGGGTTTCCTATCCACATATAAGTCTTCCTCTTAGTGGTGGCAGTGCGAAAAAATAGTAGACGGTCCACCACATCAAGACCGGAAAGGTTTACAAATAACCTTACTCATGTTGGAGGTGAAAAGTATGGCGAGAGGATAGAAGTGTACACATCCAGACTTACCACAATGTGGTAGTATAACTGATTGGTGAGACAATGAACAAATCAAAAGCAGCTTAACAGCAGAGCATTTAAAAAGATAATCTCTTAGTATCATGTATAATCTCTTGTAACATTAAGAGATGAAGTTAGTTCTAATGCACCGAGCACATGATTAAGATAATGATTTCAAAAGTGTGATGTCACCTGAAATAAGCTTTGTTTTATTTTCTTCCATTTCAAAAAGCCTATTGGATAATTTTGTTAGTGCTTTGTCAGAGGTTAGGCTGTTTCCAGATGATGTAATGCTGTATATTACTGTTACACTGAGATAAGTTTATCAACAATTATGTGCAAAGTAATGTGTACAGGATATCTTATTGGATGGGTAAGCAGGAAATGATGATATATGGCAGAAGTAGTCAGCTTATTAAGTGCAAAGAAAATTAAAGTTTTGTGTGATTGTATGTTACAGGGGAATGTATTGTCAATGACATAAAATGTTATCTGGGAAGTCAGTTTACAAAACTTTCGCCAGGCCAATGCTATAACATAGTGGGATGGTATGGACCCACACATGGCTGTTGGATATTGGAATTGGATAAAGTGCAGTGAGAGCAGTTAAAAGGATCTAGGCTGAGAGTCGGGATTAATGACGTGTGAAGAGAATTGTTGATATGTGGAAGACAAAACTTGTTGATAAGCTTTAGATAAATATCTGTGAAAGTTTTAAGAGCAGCACCTTCTGGATGGGAAGAGAGGACAATGGCCATTAATTAGAACTTTATTTCAGTCATAATAGAGATAGGAAGTTTTCATTTGTTGGAAGGGGAGTCGGGGATTAAGCAGGTTACGTAAGGAGGAAACGGGTCTTCCTCGGACTACAAAGTAGCTTAAAGAAAAAATATACATGGCTGTGTAGAGAAATTACTGCAGAGGCTGTCTCAATTAATTAACACTAGTACTAATAACATCAATTTGTTTTTCTGATGCCGTAAAAAAATTGTTTATTTTAAATACTTGATCTGTGCAGAATCTATAATTTTGTTTCTAACACTTGTGAAATGTGTATTTTTGCTTTCAGATTTGTACATCTCCCTTTCTTCAACAGAGTTGTTGCTGGTTGCTTTGTTAGAATTGGAATTGGAAATAACAATGGAAAACCTGTATACAGGGTAAGATCCCATCATTCTTTAAACTCTTAGTCTTTACTTCAAGTTACCACTTGTTTTACAGATCTGGGTTGATTGAACTGAAGAGAAATCAATGTTTCACTCAGTAAGTTTTTTACTGCTTAATTATTCTTTATAATTTCTGCAGAATTTAATGTATTCAGTTTATAGAATGTTAATGGAAGGAAACAGTTAAATAATTTCTTATAAACCTTGAGAAAGGGCAACTTTAATGTTTGACGTCCGTGGTTCTTTCCTTCTACAACAAAACTTTCAATGCTATTATTTTTTGAACTGTATGGTTTTTATTCAGATTCAACCTCTCAACTGGTGCATATGATAAACCTGAACATTAACAACAAATCATTTTTTTTTAAATAAATGTGATTTGTCTGCTTTTTTCCTTGGCTGTTCAAATGATTATTGTTGCATTTACATTTCTTGGATTTATTTACTGTTAGTTGTAAATTACCAACAACTAGAAACTTCACTCTGTTATTCATTTTTGATAGGTGCACAGTACTGCAAAATTGTGTGTAGATTGGTCATTTTTAAGCAACATATAGAAGAAATTTCTCAGAATGGAGGTGCATATATCTAACTTAACAGTTGGACAGTGAAATACTAATGACTTTGTCCTAACAGATATCTCAAACATGATAGCTAAAATGATCTCCATGATTTCCTGAAATTTTAACATTTTCTCTGTGTAAAGATAATTACAGTAGATCGAAGAAAACCTTTTTTTCGGGGGGGGGGGGGGGATGAAGATATTAATTTAAATAATAGTAATAAACTTCAGAAATAAGTGGTAGGTTTGCCAGACACTGGGCTGGTTATATGAAAGGTATAATGAAAGACAGATCATCGATTGGATTCTATGATACGTTTATATCAAAGATATATTTGCTATTAAACATTTGAAAACTTGAGATGGATTGTAATCGTAGGCTATAATAGTAGGTTTGCACGGCCAGAGTCAGTTGATTCTTGGCTGACCTCACAATGAGGGTCGAATCGTCGGTTTCAAGAAACATGACATGGCGCCACCCGGACAGCCAAGAATCAGTTGAGATGGATTGGTTGACTCAAGTTCTTATTAAAAAATTTAACTAATGACAGAGAAAGAAACTGCAGATAATGTCATATTTCCAAAATCATGGACATATGATCATTGGAATTCTTTAAGGTTTAAGCCCTTCATTGGAAGAACATTATATACACTGGTTCTCTTTTGAAAATTGCTTTGTTCTCCATCTCTCAATGTTTTTTTGAAACTACACTAGCCTGTTGTCATTTGTGTTAAGTAGTAGTTCCTTCATTTGTCATTATTTCATGATAATGTCTACAAGTATTATATTACTAGCATTTACCCACTGCTTCGCTTGCACAAGGTTTGGCATGTATAAAAATACCCTTTTTTTTGTTTTAGTACCAAATATTAACTTGAAGAAACAAAAAAATATAAATTTCATTTAAATATTTTCCATTCCTTTAGTTATTACCTTAGATTCGGTTTTCATACTATAGTTTGAAAGTTTTTTGTTATACTTATATTTAATTAAAATCAGATGAAACAGAATAAGGACGTATCGAGAATTAGTTGAGCTTTTGGTCAGAAATTTGGAAAACACTTTTCTTGAGATTAAAAATGAATATAAAGGCTAAAAGAAATGTGCTTTAGACGTAAAGCAAAACGAAAGTTACGTCTTTGGTAGTGTTGACAGTAGCGAACGGTCATTTCTAAAAATATCTCTGCCGCCAATGATAGCATTTGCAATAACGAATCTGAAATTGCTGGCAAATTTTCGTAATACATGTGTACATTCCTATGTCATGGGTAGTAACATGTATTTCTTGCTTAATGACTTCTATGCATATACACAAAACTCTTCATGGTATTTCAAAATTTAAGTGGTTTTGTAACATTTTTTTACCATGGCTTCACTAAAGCAGCTTTTTAATTAGTATTAATAACTGAATTAATCATGCCTCATGTTGCTGCAAAAATATTCTGGTCCTGGCTGCATTTCGATCTAACCACCACTGGTATTGGACGCTTCAAAATCAAACAATGCAGATACACCTAAACACATGAAATGCATCGCTAAATACATTCTCAGTTTCAGGATTCAAAGTATGTGTAGGGTAAATTATAACAATTAATTTCATAATACAATTTCAGTTTGCACTGCAAGAGGAATAAAACATGCGCAATAATACATTGACAGTATTGCAAGTGTAACGTTTATTCTTTTTTTCTTCTAGCGGTTGTGGTTAGGTCGAAATGCAGTCTGGAACTGATTAAAAATGTCATCAAAGGCACAAGGAACTACACATATACCTGATTTTTGTCTTCTGATTTCTCGAGAACTACCGGTAAGCAATGTAACACAAAATTTTATTCTTTACTTTCGAATTGCCTTATGCTATTCACCATCAAATTTCCGCGACCCGGTATCTTTAAAACCCTTTACTATGTATATTAAGCACAAAATTACTTACCGTAAATATTACACTTCTGTTACATTGAAGATTTAAAATATTATGTAGTGGTTTGAGTAATGAATTCCATATAATTACATTTATCAGAACAGATAAAACCGCAAAGTTATAACCAAAGACACGTATATACAATCCAGAGATATTCGTCTATGGTCAAATGCATTATTTTTACAGTAAATTAAACACCATTATTAGTAATGCTTAACGTCAGATTCAGGTATTCCGTTTACAGCATTCAAGAAAACTAAATATTCGAAGTCAAAATATTAAACAGAATTCTAAATTAAGTTATGTGATATTTTTGTCAGTTTTGTGCAAGAAGTGAACATCTCAATTATAGTGTGATCTGTATCTCATAATTTCATCTCTAGAATTGTATTTAATTATTCCCTCCATACCTCGGTTCATATAAGTCATTTGTTATTTAATGCAGATTTCAATTGTGACTGTTACCTTCAAATAATGAAACGCACGCAACCTGCTTACAAATTTATAATAGTATAGATTATTCAGTTAGTCTCCTTGAGAGTAATATCTCTGAAATCTCAGTATTTTGACACATGCTGTCTTTACTTCTTGTCAATGAAAGTAAACCTGGGGTTTACATCCAATAATGATTCTTGCGGGTAAGTAATCACCTTCTTGTCGAAATGTTGCAAAAGTTCTTCAACATGTTGCTCTTTAAGTTCAGTAGCCGGCTGTTATGACATCCATCATGCTGATGTTTTGTGTTGTTCTGAATCCTGACAACTTTCTAAAGTTGCTGCAATTTCATCCAGTGTCACTTTGCCATCTTCATTCGGCTTCAACCGATACAATATCCTCTGACATCACAACTCAGTATGCCTGACCCAGACAAGTAAAATTTTCCATTGAAGTTGCATCTTTTGGAAATTACCTATTCTCTTCATGTAATTGTTTCCTTAATTAATGTCAGGGACAATTTTCACTTTTCTTGTCATTAACTCTGTCTTGCCTATAATGACAGTGCTGTTAAAAAATAATAGGGTCCCAATTAGAAAAAAAGTCAAATGTTTGATGACATAAAACAAATAGGTCTTTTTAGATGTTATTAGAAACTGGTATGTTTTCTGTGTATCAGAATTGAATGAGAAATCATAACTTTCAAAAATAGGCATACTTTTGTTTCTTCTGGAAATTTTAATGTTTAATGTCTTGTTTTGTACTACCCCATGTTTCATTATTTCGTGCTTTATATAAACTAAAGAGAAGCAAACTTGCTTACATTTATACTAATAAATGAAAAACTGTTACTCGTATATTTATTTTAGAAATTATTTTCTCTTCGTATCTAAGAATTCACATGTATGGCGTATTGGAATAAGACATACCTTGAAATAAACTACATGAAACTTAATCGGTGCCAGCTCATTTTCAGAAATTTACTTATCATACCCTCCCAGTTTAATTTTATGTGTTTTTTACACTTTCCAAGATCAATTTCGTCAATTCCTGTATAATGTTGTATAGATTCAAAAACAGTCTTCAAAACACAGCTTATTTAAATGAGGAATTTGTCAAAGTGCTCCTTCACCCTTTTACATAGTTCCAGATAAAAGGAAAGAAAAGAAAAATCACTGATAACTTGGCTATTAATTTGCTAATTTACCCTGATCATTTACAGAGTAACAAAGGATTTTTGATGTAATGTGAAGTATATGCTCTGATTTCACAATTTTTCTTTCTATACATTGTTGATTTGTTTTGCCTGCAACTGCCAGATGATGATGTCTCAGTGAACTGCTGTCAGTACTGATTATTAAGATTTTGTGATGCTTATGGGACAAAAACTTAAAATCATACAAAGTGAAGTCAGTTGCAAAACTTCTTATCAAGAATGAATGATTCTTGGCAGGTTTAGTAATTGGAGTTATTCAAAATAGCAACAAATAGCAGTTGTCATTCATTTTTCATAGTACTAGCAGTTACCTGCGACTTCGTCCGGGTGGAAGAGTGATCTAATATAAGATTTTCTTGAGAGGTCTGGACGCTCAGTGGTTAGGGCGCTCGACTGCAGATGGAAAAGTCCCCAGCTATAATTCCAGTTTTGGCGAGGATTTTCATAGGTTCTCAGCTTGACCTTCACCCCTGGCACAGATTGTTGTGTGATGTGAAGTATGCCAGAATGCTCACCTGGTTAGGTCCCCTATGCCTGGTAGGAAAACTGCGATCTTGTAACTCGGCGATGTGTTGCAACATCTCTAGTGTTGTCCTCGTGGCACACGTTAGGGGTGGATCACTACCTTGCAGCTTACTTCGGGCAGGGTCGGCTCTAGGATTTTGGAGCCCGGGGTAAGCAGTTGGGGATCCCTTGGCAGATGCATCAGTTACAGCACTCCCTCAGACCAAATGGGCGACCTTTTTGTTTTTAGCTCTACAACTTGTCGAGGTGGGAGCCCCTACAGCCGGTGCTCGGGCCCCTCATCAGCCTGGCGAGCCCGGGTACATTTGACCTGCTTACCCCCCACCCCTAACTTCGAGCACGTTCTCCAAAGCCATTTTGAATTCCCTAACCAAGGCATTGCTGTTGTGTAATACCTGTTGTGTTTTTGTATGGCCTCTCTCTCAGCCCCTTCAATATTTCTATAACGTCTTTCAGTTTCTGCTTCTTCATTGCCCATGAAATATATCTGAAAAAACTGTGGTTTTGTATTCGACGAAGGAAGCATAGATCCAATTCGGTCATATACTTGCCCCTGGATAGTAAATGTCGGTGAAAATCCTTGCTTTGCAACAATTCCAAAAGACGTCATATGGAAGCAGGAATTATACTTTCTGATAAGATTCAAAAATCGCCGCGATTCATCTTTGTTGTTAGAAAACAGCTGTTTCAATGGTTCCATACCTGGCATACTAATGTCGCCTAGCTCGTGATTGTTCCAAATTTGCAGCAACTTGTGGTGATGCCAAAAATGCGGTGTTCTGTAGTCGCTGATTTTTCGTTTGCTCCGGTGTTTCATTAGCACTTGATGGATAGGTTGTTCTTCTCGCTGAGCTCGAGTTTGTTCGGGTGTTTCAGCAACTCGCTGCAATGCCAAATATACGGCGTGTTGTTGTCTCCACCTTGTCGTTTGCTTCGGTGTTTCAGCAGCTCTTGAGATCGATTGCCGTTCAGCTTGCTCTTTGCACTGAACTCACGTTTTTCCTGGTGTCTCGGCAAATCGTCCCGACACCAAGTGTTCATTTTGCTGTCATCACCCAACTTGCAACTGCTCCGGCAATTCATCAGCCGCAGAACCCCAAGACGTGGCAACTGCTCAATCCTTTGCAGCTCTGCTTGAGGATTTGTCTCCAGGGTTTTGGCTATTTTCATAGCCTAAGTTTCCTAACATTTCATTCGTTCGTTTCAAACTATTAATTCTGCACTAAAATATGTTCTATTTTTAAAGTAGTAATTGATTGTTTCTTCGTAATTGGTTTCTCACTCTGCAAACAGAATTGAATGACTACCGGCGAATTACCACTCCGCTTGTCTGCCACTGCACTATCTGAATAGAACATTGATAAATTTTAAAAAATTACTTCGGGCAATGCCGTGTGGTTCTGCTAATTCGCCCAAGCTTACTATAAATCTTTTGATACAATATTGGTACAAAGCGATACATGATGTCACTAAAATGGCGCTCATGAAAGAAGCTTAAATAACTAATAATGTTTCAGTTCTCATTCTGGCCCAGGCTGCATTTTAAAATTACCGCTAGAAAATCAGAGCTTCTATCACTCGCACATTAATACATTCACTATATTGTATGTTAGTGACATCATGAATAGTGAAATAAACTTGACTTATTATTTCAGATTGCGATACTAAATGAACCCGAATAATGACGCTGGCAATGTGGCACTCGTAAAAATGCAGTAAATTAAATACTGAATACATCTCAAACTACATTCAGCCACATCTAATATGTCGTCAGCTTCATGACAATTATTGATGTAATGTAATTAAAAAGTTTATACTAAAATGCTTGTAACTTACAGTGTACAACGAAAAGTCCATAATTCTCTCCAATCGTTAATATTGCTGGTCAAGTTTACATCGTGGTAAAGTGACTTTTATTGCTCGTGATTTAGTAAGGTGTATAATTAAATTAATTGTGATAGTAATTTATGCTACACTAATTAGGAATCTTGATATAGAAAATTCTGTTACTACTCAAAATGTAGTTCCAGTGCATTTAATGTGTTGAGATGTGTTCGTATCGTTTGATTTTGTAGCGGCAATATTAGCAGAAATAGTGGTTTGGTTGAAATGTTGCCTGGACCAGAATATTTTGTTACAGCATAAGGCAGAAGGAATTTAATTATTATTAGTAATCAACAAACAGCTTTTATTAGCTCCGTGTTAATGAGGTGTATTGTGTTGTAAACGACTTCCAGTGTTGCTTCATGAAACAATAAGTTTCTACATTCGCCCATTGAATACATTCGTTTTAAGTGAAGGATTTCATAGATATTTGCAGAATATTGAACAGTAAATAAAATACACTGTTTCGTGAATCATAGTCTCTACTACTTGTACAAAAATTTTGAACAAAAAGTAAAAAGGGTTAAGTTTTAAATTTTGGCAAAAATAATTTGTAAAACGGAGACTGTATAGTAACAAAAAAGAAACGGGAAATAAATTAAACCGAGATAGAATGAAATCCTTTACATTTTTATAAATACGACATTTTGGGCACGACCATTTTGCACTTTTAATGAACCAACTTTCGTGCTGGTATACTCATAGCATTTTGTCCCCCCCCCCCCCCCCCCAGCTTTGATTTTTCACATTTATTATGACGCATATATTACGAACGAAATTATGGTGTAATTTTTGAGATGTCATACTATTTTATGTACGCAAATGAAAAAATCTCTTTGTGAACTTAACAACAGTACCTACCTTTAATTAATTTAAGGTTAAGTACAAATTTATATTTCCTGCTTCCAAACTATTATTTGCCAAGTGCATCGGTTTTATGGTTTTTAAACTAAACACAAACTTGCATATGTAAGAAGGTTTTTGCTTTTATTTCTGAAAAGTAGTGTTTGCGATTTACGTAAAAAGCAAAGAGTAAACATGGCACGGCTGTCTACGAAGTAGGAAACTCTTTGTTGTTTGCGAATTGATACTAATGGCAATTTCTAAAAGAACTATGCATTTTTGCGGGATAAAATCTATCCTATGTCACTTCACACACAATTAACTGACCCCATGCCAAATTTCTTTTAAATATGTTGAATTATTAAGCCTTGATTGATTCCAGAAATACATCCAAACACACATTCAAACTTTCTCATTTATATAGATATAGATTATCCACTTAAGAATATAATGACTTATATATTGTTGCTACTAATCTTACAGTAAACTCCATGCACATTGTTTCAGGTTTGTGAAATAAGTGGTGTTTGTGAAACAGGAAAAGTGTACCAGTTAGGAAATACACGTACCAACAAGGGGCTTAAATTGAGGTACGTTTTTCACCTTCTACCACTTGATTTTTACTGACTAAAACTGTTACCATTGAAACATTTTGCTCCAGTTATTGATGTTGTCATTATAACATGTAATGTTTATTGTTTGTTTTGTGTTTACCACGCAGAAACCATAAAGTCTTAATATTAAGTCTTCTGTTTTATTGCAATTGGTAACTTGTTATTTCTTCCTCATAGTTCTCCATCTTGGTGGACTCAGTACTTATAAGCTGTTTAAAAACTATCAGAACTTAATTTTTCCCACAAAAACAAATTATGCATTGGTGCTAAAGATTACCTGCATCCACATGTGTGTATTTTTTACCTGCTGAGAAGTGGCATCAGTGATTTAAAGTCAGCCTGTGAGTGAATGGACACAGTGATCATAAATCAGAGCTTCCATTGCTACAGAAAGACTGGTCATATCAAATTCAATGTACCTTGTTTAGCAAGAATTTCTCTATTTCACATTCACTTAAACCTTTTAGCACAGTTCCATGTAATTTTTTAGTCATTTATGACTGCTTCATAACCAGAAATGTGAAAAGATATCTAAATTTGATGCTGTCAGTTGCAGTAGACCAGATCTTCTCCTTTTTGAGCATATAGGTAAGATTGCTGTGAGAAATGTGTCCATTTCCAAAGAGAATACATTAAAGGGGATAGGGCTACTTTTTTGTTCACTTGTGTAACACTTTTAGAAGAGGCCTCGTGTATTTATGCGCAAATTTATTTTGTAAGAAAATATAGGAGAGGGCACCATTACTAATCTTAGATGATGGCAAAATACCAGAGGGAAAGAAGACTGCTGATGACTCTTGAGAATAAATCTTGTGTAGCAGAACAAAGTTATGTGCTTCTGGTGGCATACAGGAGGAGTAGAAATTGGCAACAGTGTAATGGTTGAAGGTGGACGTTGTATTGTTTCACATTCTCTGACATGAGCTGAAGACTCGTAAACAGGAGTATGAATTGAATTGCATCTTCTGAGAGATAATTGATTTTAATTTCAAGGTAGGTTAGTGAGTTGATACCTGTAACATTGCTAAAAGAATTGATAAACAACTTTAATTTATTCACCACATTATTAATGAATCAATTAACGCAATCTTCAATTGTTAATACAAAACTGCAGTAATGACCCATGGTCAATTTGGCTGACAAGGTACAAGTGCCTCGATTTTAAACCATCAAGCCTAGAAACCAATTAGTTCTACGAATGCAACAAAGTTCCTGTTACTTGCTTTGAAGCTGAAACCTTTGTAAAATGTATGTTGTATTTAAGTTATTTGACAGAACTGATTCAGGTCAAGACAGTCAAAAGTTTACAGTGTGTGGCTGTGGGCTCCATTAAATTATTGTGATCTAGATGTCAGTGCAGTAGTTCTGACACTTGCCAAAACAATAAATGGCAAACCTGAAGTGCCATATTACTGAACTATCACTTCAATAATTAAAATTTTCAGTATACTCAAACCATATACACATAAACTTGAGTTTGAATATGTGGTGACAACACAAGTTGCTAACTTAAAACTTCTTTGACTACCACTTGTCTCGAAACAACTTGAGACATGTCTAGTTACAATCTTTGAATCTCATTCCCACTTTGGTGCAAGCCAGGTCGATCCTCCTCTCTTGTCATTTGGAAGCCAAGTTCAAGTTTTCCTTCACTCCCCTATGCTTAAACTACATCTCAAGTCTTCCTTCATCACAGCCTTGGTCTGAGCTAATCTGTGGCTACTCTTCTTTCTTTCATGTCATTTGCATAACATGGCACAATATTTATAAAGATTGTTTATGGTTAAATTATTTTCATATTGCATAATTCAAATATTCCACTTGCATATATCTTTCCTGTTTCATTATTTTGTAGAGCTTCACCCCCTCCTCATAGAAACAACTGCCAATGAATGGAAAATTCCCATTTCGTG
Source organism: Vandiemenella viatica (assembly GCA_031002005.1). NCBI lineage: Eukaryota > Metazoa > Arthropoda > Insecta > Orthoptera > Morabidae > Vandiemenella > Vandiemenella viatica. The sequence goes on from JARYHS010008074.1 coordinate 233,793,779, forward strand.
TGGTCAGCTGTTGAAATTTAGCAACTTGACATCATCACAGTGGCAGTGTCTCCAACATTGTTCCTTGGATGTTCTTCATGTTCACAAACAACAGTTTATTTTCAGTCCTGACATGTTTTTTTCTTGAAGGTTGACTTGTCCATTACAGGCAACAACTTACTTCCAGGGAATCTGTACTAATATTAAAAATGTGAAAGTAACTCTGTCTCTCTGTTACATTTCTTGGGCTATACGGCTAATCCTATCATGGTGAAATTTGACAAGGAGATGCTATTTGAGATTAGGATGGACATAGGATACTATTTTCTGTATAGATAATACATATTGTCATTGAATTTTGAAAATGTATCTTAATTGTGTCAGAGGGACGCATAATATCTATATGTCTCTTTATTGCGAAACAACAATGAGGCCTGGTAGCGTAGTGGATAAGGTACTTGCTGCTTAAGAAATTTCCCGTGAGGCTTCGGGTTCAAACCCGGTTAGGAGCAAAAAAATTTTAGAATTGTTTTTCATAGTTTGAGCCAAGCCTAGGATTTTGTAGTAAGGATACCATGTTGAAATGTAGGTCCCATAAATTCAGGGCTGGAATGCATGGCAAATAGTAGGCAGTAGAAGAGTGTCTTAAGTGTTTACTTTATTCACGGTATACTGGTTCCACAGGCAGTTTGTGTGTGATCTTAACTAATAATGTTAAATATGCGAAACTTAGTTTCCGTCTCTTTGTTACATTTTGACGACTATATGTGTACACCGATGACAAGGAATTACTTCGTATCTTTAGGAAGTAAATATGATACTTTTTACCGGTATGAATAACAGTTTTAATCATGAGACAGGTTCGACAGTAGAATGGTATATCGATGACGTTCCCGTCATATTAGCAGACTCGGTGTTGTTTGGGACGTATCTACATATATACTCTGCAATTCACAAAATTGTGGGTGGTAGAGGGTGCTCAGCACCAAAGCTAATCTCTTTGTTGTGGTACGAGGGTAAAAAAGAATACTTATAAGAATCACTGCGGCACCCTATTTCTCTAATTTTATCTTTCCTGTCCTTCCGACTCAAATAGTTTGGTGGAAGAAGTAGTGAAAGTGGGAGTACGCATGTTTTCCAATAAGTTTAAACAAAACGTGTGTTGTCTATCTACCAGAGACTCGCAGCCTAGTCTACTAATCAGTTCTGTGACGCTTTCATAAGGACTGTAGCAAGCGGTCACGAATCGAGCGGCTCTTCTCTGTACTTTCTCTATAATTTCGATCAACCCCTTAAGAAACGGGTCTTAGGTAACTTTCAGCTTTCTATATCTAATTCTAGCAATAAAATTCTAAGTCCACGCATACGAAGTCGTGGGTAACAGCTAGTTCTGTATGAAAGTCTCTGTATATCTATGCTGGCTCTCAAGTCCCATGGTTCGCGTTTTAAATGACCGTCCATCCCCTGCACTACCAGCAGGAGCGTGTGTGGCTTGAGTCCACTACCTACACCACAAAGTCGCATAGCAAACATTTACATCACCTCTTTCATTATATTAAAATGTATAAATGTGAATTAAAAACTATCATCACTCTGAACATATGGTCACAATAGGAATAAAAATATATGAGATGGGTTATAGCTAAGTAAAAATAAAAGGAAAAAACCTCAGCTATATAATAAATGATAGTAAGTAATAAAAAGGGAATGTAAACAAAGAATCTACCATTGGGCACTAAAAATAAGATGTGGCGGGTCGGGTTGTGATCAAATCTCCCCCCCCCCCCCATATGTCTCGCCTCTCACATGAATAGTTTGTTTTTTACCATTTTCATCTCGCCCTCCTGTCTTCATCTGTGGTAAGTGATTGATCATCTTTCCCTTTCCTATCTTATTTTTAAGTAATAAAAAGAAAATGCTTAGGGCTGTTTTAGTATAGATGAGGATAGAAGAAGGAATCCCAACTCTTCCTAGAGTTTGGATGTACAGGCTAATCAAAATGATTGCAGTGATTTCAGAAAATTACTACAGATTTATTATTTGACATACACTTACAAAATTACACAAATATATAAACAAACTGTGAAAGTTTTTTTGAGTGTCTACAGATGCTCAATATGTACACCTTTTGTGACTCTGCACTCAAGTCTATAATCGAGTTCTTCCCATTCCCGATACAGCATGTCTCTGTCAATGAGAGCAAATGCATTGGTGATGCGAACCCACAGGTCTGGCAGATCAGCTGGTACTGGTGGCATGAACATTGTGTCTTTTACGAAACCCCAAACAAAGAAGTCAAGGGGTGTAACGTCAGGTGAACGAGGGGGCCATGACATCAGCTGAGGATCAGCATTTCCATCACAACCAATCCACCTTTTTGGAATCCTGGTGTTTAGGAAATTACGGAGAAAAATGGGGTAAAGCACTGACCTGCTGGAAAATGACATCTTCACTGTCAGCTTCCAGAAGTGGCATGAGCCAATTCTGCTAAATTTGCAGATAGATTTTCCCTGAGATTGTCACCTCATTAAAGAAAAAAGGCCCATTAAGTTTCTTTCATGAGATCGCACAAAACACGTTCCCTTTGAGAGTCACGAACGTGCTGCACATAAACATGGGGGTTTTTGGTCCCCCAAATGTGCACGTTGTGTCTGTTCACTTTTCCACTCACTTGAAAAGTAGCCTCATCACTAAACACAAGTTTTTCTGCGAATGTTTCATCTTGTACTAGACATTGGTCACGCACTTCAGCGTTGTGCGACAGTGCTTGTAGCAACTGTAACCTGTAAGGCTTCATACACAGTCGCTTCCACAGGATTCTCCAAACAGTCGTCTGTGGAATACCTAATCCCCTGCTCGCTCAAGGAGTAGACTTCTTTGGGCTACGAACGTAATTGGCGCACACACGTTCAAAGGTTTCTTCATACACAGGAGGGTGACCCATTGTTTTACCTTTACAAAGGCATCCCATGGCTTTAAACAGTTAATACCAATGCGGAATAGTGTTAGCATGCGGAGGATCTTTGCCGAACTTTGTTCTAAAGTGTCGCTGAACAGTTACCACAGACCGAGTCAAATGAAATCCGAGAACAATGTACGCTTTCTCACTTTCAGCCATCTTGCACTCTGGCAACCACTGCGGGAAGCTTAAATTTAGTGCAATCGAAACTTGGAGAGCTGTCTTATAACAGCAAACCCCATCATCGTACCTATAATAGGACAGCTAAAAGAAAAATCATAAAATCGCTGCAATCATTGTACATAAACAAAACCTAACCATATGTATTGTACTGAGTTTGTTGTAGACCACTGGATACAATGTGTGGATGTTTGGGGATAGACTGCATTACCAGGAAAAATAACTTTTATAAGGTAATATCATTGGAAATGTTTATCAGCAACAGCCAAAAAAAAAAAAAGTAATAACGAATGAAAGGGCAAAAAGAAGGCAAAAACAACAATCTAGCTTATTATAAGAGTTTCAGATGTCTGGTGTCAAGGATATGCTAATACACAAGTATCAAGTTTGGAAAGTATAGTGGTTGACAGAAAAGTTCTGTGGAGCAGTTATTAAAATTGTTAGAGGAGTGGGAACTGGCATGGGCTGCCACTTGGTTGCTTGGGTTGTTGGTATACGCTGTTTGCTTGTGATCTTGATGAAAATGTGGTTGGTGGTGCAATGCGTATATGAACTGTGGCAGTGGAGGCAGGTGTGGGGTGCCTGTTATGCAGGCAGTATGTCCAATAATAAGGAAGGTTTCCCAGGGGTAGGTTTGAAGTAAGTGGTTGTAGCTGGATGTATGTAGTAGGTTTTACATTATGGTTTGTTGTAAGGGATCAATTCAAGTAGTGTTTGCTAAGAGTAAGCAGGTAAATATTTACAAGTCAAGGTATTCTTAAGGTTGTGTGGCCTGCTGAATTATATGACATGATTTTATATAGAAGGATTCACATTTGAGGGAAGAAACCAAGGAATTCCTATCCACAGCAGGTAATTTGATTGTAGAAACTGAGACCAGTATAGACCTTGGTGATGAATAAGGAACTTTGGTTAGGTTTTGATGGTGCAGGACTGCAGTTGTACGAGTTGCAGATCGTAGTAAAAAAAAATTGCCTTTATAACATATGGGGGAGGTTGGGAATTAACAGGGGGAAATGAGGGATTGTTACAGATTGTAGGAATACTGAGAAAGGAAATCTTTATCAAATTGACCATGTCTTTTATAGGTCGTTAGCCTGTAAAAAATTGATCTATCAGAGTTATGGGGTTTTTTTTAATATAGATTATTGGTTTTGATGTGTTCAGAGGTGTGAGTAATCTTTTGGTAAAGAAATGTCAATATCGAGGAACATTATATAACCCTCTATCTCAAAACTCCTTCCTGGTTGACATTGAGATAATCTCTGCTTATACCGACACAGCTTCCACAGTACATCATTTATCTCTCTGACCAGCTTCATTATCTCCAAAATCTTCTTTTCCTTTTACTGAAATGCAGGACTATGGTAGGTACCCACAAGTCCCCATTTTGTTTGCCAACCTTTTCATATGAAAAGTTCCTGAAAAAAATCTTCCTTAAACAGCTGCTGTGGTTCAGGTATAGGTGATTATTTATACTACTATTGTTGCTGATATATGTACATGATATATTTATAATCTTATCTAATTCCTGATTCTTAAATACCGATCTGCTTCGTTGGCAAGGTGATCTCGAGTCTCCTTTCCATAGAACAGAGCCTAGTTGTAATATGCCTCTACTAAACACACTACTTACAAGAGATTCCTTATCATTAGCAATTCTACCATGATACCTTCCATGTCATAGTTCAGTTATTCGGCTGCTGACCTGTTCCAATTTTTTGAGAGGCATTTTTAGTTTCTTTTCTGTGGTAATTAAAAGCTGTGTTTGGTAATCTAGATTTATTCATTCTAATGTGTTTATCCTGTCTCATCTTGTGTGTCCACAAATATTTACAAGAGGAATAACATAAAGTTTCCATGTACATTCTGGTTGTGAAAACAACTAATTCTTGTGCAACCTTTTACTGATCGCACACTGTGAAAGTTGCAACACCCGGAAAGAATGGTCTGCATCACTCCAAAATCGGAAGATGTGTAGAACATAATATGTGATTAATATTGCAGAGAGATTGCATGATCATAGGTCCAACAACACTCCTTTTAGGTGAACAGACAGGTCAGTGTTAACTCAAACTCAGTCAATGCAAATGGATGGCAGGCAACTACTGGTATGCTTCATCAAAGTCAAAGAGTGCAGCATCAGTGTGTGAGTGAGTTCAAACGTGGCAGTATGATTGGTCTTGGGCATGTAGAACCAGTGGATAGAAGAGTACAATATGTGATCACTGACATCTTGTCCACATGGCTGTAACAAACATGACAGCTTCATCCACAGTGTTGGCTGGCCTGTAGAGCACTGCAAGAGGTGTGGACATGTCTGTGTCAACAATTCAATGCCATCTGCTGAAGGCTGGACTCCTGGCATTTATGCTATCGCATTGGCTTTGAATAACAAGAAACCACCAACTACTCAGACTGCAATGGGCATGTGAACACCATCACTGGCATGCCAAATGGAAAAATATAGTGTTTTGCACAAGTCCAACTTCCACTTGTCCTACAGTGATGACTGCATTCTTGTGGGATGCTACCATAATGAATGCAGTCAGGCAGACTGCGTTATTGAGCTGCATACTGGACAAATGTAAGAATGATAGTTTGGAGTGCCATTGGCTATAATATACTATCTCGCCTCCAACATATTGAGGGCAATCTGAACAGCAACCGCTTACATCGGGGAGTTTTAGAGCCTGAGGCAGTGCCCCTCCTGCAGGCAGCTGCATCATTCAATCATGTGATAAGTCCGGATGTGTCCACATATTTTCCCCTGCCATATTTCTCACCTCCTACATGAGTACGGTTGTTGGCCAAAACATTGTAAAGTATGTTTTGTGGTTTTTTTTTCATTTGGTCTTCTTGCCTTCATCTGTTGTAAGTGATGGATTATTTTCCCTGTCTTATTGTTAGTAAAATTGAAAAAAAAAAAAAACAAATAGTAGTTATACAAATCCTGGTCATCCTATTAATTTACATGCCTATAATTTCAATTTCTGCTTTGCTGGCTGTGCTATCAGACTCCTCTCTAAGAGTAATAGTTTCCTTGAATCCAAGCAGTGGGAAGTAGACTTGAATATCAAACCAGTTACTAGACAGTCAGTCATCAGGCTTTTCTCAATTCCCGTCCTCTGTAGGAGGAAAAAAAAAACCTTTTCACTCTTTTTTCCATTGTTTTCATTCTCTTAAGTTGCCCTCAGCAAAAAAAATATACAAAAGAAGACAATGGTATAATATTTTCCATTTTAATATGTTTGCTGATAACAGATTTATTTTTTCTTAAAGAGGGATCACATTTTTTCCCATCAGATCTTTGTGTAAAATGTGCAAAGTTTTTGGCCTAGACCATTGAAATTGATGCTATCAACAAACTATGAAACCCCAAATTCCAAGATCACTCTCTATCACAGCTTATGAACAGATATAAATTCTTTAAAACATTCCGCAATTTTATTTATCAGTAGCTGTTGCACACAACTTTGTTCACATGGGCTATTAATGCACATATATATATTGTAAACAAATGTTTTGATTTATGACTGAAAATTAAAGATTTGGCTGAAATGGAGAACTATGTGCAAAAGAATGGTAATCTCTGTACAGTTTCCTCATCTTTGCAACCCAGTGTTTCCAGAATTTTTTCTCTGAATGAAAATGTGAATATTTTTAGGTTGCCAACATGAGATGAATAAATGTACAATTGTCCATGAAAGTATTCAGATCAGTGGCTATGGTGTAGAGCATCTGTCTCTGTTTCTTGATTGTTTTGCTGAAGCAGATGCTCTCAAGACACTGCACTAGTTAAACTGAAAATTGTAGTGAATGCAGAGTATAGACTCAGAATTTACCACAACCTGTCAAATTTGTACTTTGATCAGATTCCTTTGTATTCCATTGCACAGTTTGTTGGTGCATTTATTCATCGTAACTAAACTAACTTTATTTCTGATTTTGTGTGTTGCGAGTGCAGATGCACTCGAAAAATTCAGAAATTCCACCGTATAACCGCTGATGTAAGTTTGATCAACCACAGTGTTTAGTATAGTCCACCATATTTCCATCAATTCTGAACAGAATGTTTTTGTTGATGAAAGTGCTTGCTCAGTTTTGGCACTAAAAAGTTTCATTTGCAGGCTCAAGAGTTTTCTCCTTGTGTTATTTCTTAAATCTGAACACACATAAGAAAATGGTCTTCTATCTAAGTTACTAGCACTATAGAAATCACTGTTAGATCATTCTTTTTCTCACTATAATTTCTATCTTCACTGATGTTAGTTAAATAACTTTTTAGGGCTTAAGGTGTATGTCCACTTTAGAGTAAATACTGGCGAGAAGCTTTCTATAGCATAACACACCAGTGGACACACCTCTGAGAGTAGTCGCAAGTCGACATATCATTCTTGTTCTATCTGAGAGTAGATCACAGAATACGAACACTGTTCGACAGTCAGAGAGCAGAAGTTGAGAGCTCAGCAAGAGGTAGCAACAAGATCAGTAGAAATCGATCATCAGAAGAAACAAATTAAAATGTTTGTAGGTAGAGAATTAATGTGAAAGGTGCCAATTAGTGTGACAGAATTTAAAAAACCAAATGTTTGAAGGAAATAGAAGAGAAATTGTTTTATTCAGGAAATGAAGTTCAAAAGAAGCTCCACAATTTAAGGAATATTAACGATGCATTTATACAATTTCATAACATTTATTTTCATGACAATGTGTCTATATTTATTATAGACATATTTTAATGATGGTAGGAAGTTTAAACATGAAATAACATTTTATTCATTTTTCAAGAACTCTGTAAAAAAATTAAAAATAGAAAAAGTGGAAGTGGAGCAGACGAAAATTATTAATGTAAGTAGCCTTACTTCAGTGCACTGAAGTTTGTAATTCCAGAATTCACTGTCTTTCCAACACAGCGTATTTCGATAAGTTTAATGTAATGGAGGCTTGAATACGAATCCCCCACCCCCCCCAAAAAAAAAAAAAAAAATTTGTGTCAAGACAATGTAATAAAAAAAATTCAAAGGGAAGACAACATATTACGCAACAAGTAAATTTACATGCTGCAAATAAATTGAAGAGTAGCCATAACTCTTTCTGTACTGATATAGATTTTCTCATTTTAGTGTCCTGTTTGAAAATGGTGGATCCCACAGATTCTGTGTTAAACTCAACTTCACACCTCATAAACCTACAAAAGTTCCTAAGCTGTTGCGCGTCTTCAACCTGTAATTGTATGGTAGGCTTTGAAAACACTTCTCCTTTTAATCCAAGGCATAACCCAACAGCTTTACCTACTCAGTTTTTATCTCTTTTTAGTAATAGCAGATGACGCGATTTTTCTATTGTGCGCCGCCATCTTGACTACTCTCCACTGCTCTCATGTCAACAGTGTTCTGATAGTTGTTGTGAGAACTGTCCCGGCAAGCTGCTTGCAGAGTGCTTTCGAGAGTAGAGCTAGCCGAAATATACTCTCAAATGGACACCTTCCTGAAAGTAGCTCTCAAGAGTTTCTCGCGCGACTACTCTGAAGTGCAAATGCGCGTTTAACACAGCACTACTCATACAGTCTGGACACATTTTCTTGATGTGTCAGTTTTCCGACATTACAGCAAGATGAAACATGCCCAATTTTATTCCTGGGACACTTGATTTCACAATGTTCAAACCACCCTAATAGTTTCTCCAGTAGCTTTTGTGTGAATCATCATAAAAAAAATTGACAGACAGACGAAAAAATGTTTTATTTCTTCTCTTTAGGATATTAGTAAACTATATTTTTTTTCCAAAAATATCTTCAATGCCTAACTTTCTTACATTTACTGCTAATGAATAATTTTTGTCAAGACCAATAATTTTTCTTATGCTCCATGTTGTAAAAGCAACGCTTCGCTGTTTAATTTTTGTTTTAATACGAGGGTCGTTCAATAAGTAATGCCCCATATCTTTTTTCTCTGAAACTGTTTATTCAAAAGTGTTAAAATTTGGTGATGATATAGCTGCATGTTTCTTCTACAAGTACTATTTTTCAACATAGTATCCATCAACTGGTACGGTCTTACGCCAGTGTGAAACAAGTGAATGTATTCCCTGCCGGTACCAACTCTGGTCCTGTGTGCAAAGCCATGTCTTCACCGCTTGAATTACACTCTCATCATCGAAGTGTCTTCAACGCAAACCGTCTTTAAAGAGGCCCAAAGAGGTGGAAGTCTGACAGTGCCAGATCCGGGCTGTATGGTGGATGGGGCAATGTTGTCCAACCCAATTTGCTGAGGTGTTCGCAGGTTCTGAAACTTGTGTGCGAGCGTGCATTATCGTGCAGGATCAAGATTTCAGCCTGATTCTTGTCATGCCTAATGCGCCAGAAACGTTTCTTGAGTTTGTCCAGAGTTTTCACATATGCTTCGGAATTAATGGTTGTCCCTCTTGTTCTCACATCAATAAGAATGACCTCTTCACTGTCCCAAAAAACAGAACCATGACTTTTCCAACAGAGGGAGGTGTCCTGAATTTTTTCTTTCTTGGTGACTGAGGATGGTGCCATTCCATTGTCTTTTGGTTTCCAGCTCAAAGTGGTGCACCAAGGTTTCATCACCCATCACAATCCGGGACGGAAAGGCTTCGCCCTCAGCATCAAACCTCTCCAACAAATCAAATGAAATGGTTGTTCTTTGCATCCTGTGTTCTGCTGTGAGAAATCTTTGGACCCATTTTGTGCAAATTGAATATCCAAGAGTCTCAATCATTGCACACACACTTCCACTGCTGCTGATAGCTGTGAGGCCAATTGTTGCACTGTGATGTGGCGGTCCGCACAAACAATAATGGCATCCACACACGCCACCATGTTTGGAGTGGTGGCACTGACAGGACGCCCGGAACGTTGCAGATCTTGGAGTTGAGTTGTTGGACATTCTGACGCCTTAATTCTCTTCACCCACCTCCCGACACTGCTACTATCGACTGCACAATCTCCATACACTGTACACAAATGTTTATGGGTATTTCCCACAGTTTCTCTCTCTGCAATCAAGAACTCAATCACTGCTTGCTGTAACAGGGATCACTAACTGACGTCATTTTGAAAATTCAGTACAGCTCTGCCATCTGTTGGAATGGTTTGAAACTTTGTCAACTTGGAGGAGAAACACTGAACTTGAAGTACCTAGAAGTACAACTTTCAGTTTTTGCTCGTTGTGGAGAAAAAAAAATATGGGGCATTACTTATTGAACGACGCTCGTGTTATTGTTAATGCAGGTGTGACATTTTATCTCACAAATATATAGTAAGTACAGTTCTGCTTGTTAATTCTTTGTTTTTAATGCCAAAGGTCTTCATGTTACATAGGCATGGCATACAAGAACGTGTCTTCCGGTTAGAATTCGTTAGTAACCAAGATTTTACTGAAAGTGAATTCCTCAAATGGAGAGAAACTTGTGCACTGCAGGGTATATCCCCACCTACACATGATGAACTCGAACAAAAATTGAAAGATATAAAGGAAGCAATGATTTATGAGTTCAAAGAAGAAGACATTGAGAAAGTAAGTAGTTATTGTATCATTATTTTTACTATTAACATATACATTAGTCTAGATTAAGCATTGTATTCATGTAAAAAGCCGATTTAAAGGGATCTACAAATATATAATTTTTTTTTGAAGTGTCCTGAAATGTTTTTGATTATGTTGAATTTAATATCTCTATTTGCTTATCTGTTTAGACACCATGATTACTTTAACATTTACTGTTAAATTTGTATTAATTTCATATAAATGTTCACAGTTATGAAGTTACAATCAGTTAATTCCTCTATAAGAATGTTTATCTCAGTGTTGTTTTTTAAATGTTCTCTGTAATTACTGCTTACACAAACCTGTGTACTGGACCACTATTGTTAATGTATATACACGGGAGATCTACAAAGTTCTCTAATTCAGACTAGAAGTTAATCTTCACATTGTTTTATATTGTATAATATAACTGTCATAATCATTTATATGAAGAGAGATACCATTAAATATTCTTGAAATTTCATGTTCGAATTTTATGTCTACTTTTGTCAACTATGCTCAATGGCAAGAAATTATCAGAACAATGTCATGTAATAAATTTAAATAATAGTTACAAGTTCCATAAAAAAATATTGTACTTAATTGGAAATTATAATTTCTTGTGGAATCTAACATTTTTTAATTCAACACAATCATATGTTTTCCACGAAATTTCACAGAGATCCGTTTCTTTTGCAGTTTGTAATTTTATATGAAAGGTTTATTTCATCAGTCTAAAGTCTTTTTATCTACAATCGTGGTTATCCATGGTATCCCACTAATTACTCCTGTTAATCATATAGATAAATTTTTAATATAGGCCATGCTTAATTTCCTTCCAGTTACCTTCCTCCAATCCTCTCCTGGATTCAGTGAATCTGCTGTCATTGAGGTTTAAAGCCCTCATCATTATCATTGATTTTCTACTCCATCAAGTAATTACTAGTGCATCTGTTTGAGGATAGTAGAAATCAACACACTAATTGAATGCGGAATTACCAGTCACTGCTGTATTATAGCAGTATGTTTAATAATGTTCTATTGGTACACGGAAAGAAGTACTTGTAGTTACAAAAATTTAAATAGTTGGAAGAAAATGGAAGAGGTAATGTCACCTTTATCTTTCCATTTTGCTGGGCGATTCATTTGTACTATATGTTAAATGTAATTTCATCACATGAGAAAGAAAATGTGTTTAATATTATATGATAACTCATGGCAGTACCATAATTTAGGAAAAATTATGTTACATAATGGTTCATTCTTACTGTTGCTAATAAGATCTTATTATTATTCATATTACATTTGTTCCATCCATTTTCAGCCATGTTTCGTGAATTTGGACTTGCTGGTTTTATCTCTTTGAAAACAATATCATCATCATCAAGAAACAGTATTTTTCCTGTAAAGGCGCATAGCATCTTGCAATGCCACTAAAGGATTTATAGATATCTCTGTAAGCTTTTAGTCACAGAACATAGCAGGGCATGAGGAAATAATATCGCTGGACGAAGTGTGTGGAGGGACTCTGCTGGGAAACAGTGTGCGGGATGGACATGCCAATACACGACACTGGGAGTGTTGTAATTAAAGTGAATTATGGTCAAATACCATCATCATTAAAGGAAGACAGTATTAATTGCCAGGCTATTACGATAAAAGTGTGGAGGTGGTTGATATACTGGGTACTGAGCATTGAACAAGTCTTGTATTACTCGAATGTTGTTATTACCTTCGATATGCAACATTGTTGAGCCTCACTTGAATTAATGTGGCTTTGACTCACTTTTGTGCACATTTACAAGCAAACCTTGGATCTTCAGTGACAAGGTATTAAACATTATTTGTCTGATGGCTATCGCAGGCAAGGCATACATTGAAGAAGAGATCCTGATATAGATTATAAATTATTAAAGACAGAATTGTTTCTCTTACACTTCGTATTTTTCCTAAATCCAAACTGATCTCCACTTAATATCTTTTCCACTTTCCTTTATATTCTTCCGCACATGTGATGTTAGAATATTTTATTATAATTTTCATATTTATTAGCTTGTACTCTCTTTGGAAGTGTGAAGACAATTCTTTCATAGCTTTTTGACATTGCATTAAATAATCTATGGATCTCTTATTCTCCTAACAACTTTAAAAGTTGTGCAGGAATGTATTCAGTTCGTATTGCCTTATCCAAATCTTTCGAAGATCTGTCAAATTCTATTCTTAAAATAGAATCTGCTAAGTCATTAAAGTCCTAAGTCCTAAGTCCTTATCTTATGTTGCCACACTGTTTGTAAGACAGTAGCTTGCAGTGGGGTTCTGCATAAACACGTTGTCTTAACTATAACCGTGTGTAGCCTTGGTTGTAACAGTTTTGACTTAGCTAAGATGATCCGATCGCCACATAGGTTTTTAACCAGAAAACTATGAAAAGGAAAAGTTCAATAATGATAAATAGTTCATTGCCATTTAAAAGTATATTCTTCCAAAAGTTCACAAAGCCAAAAACTGTACAGGCAATCAGACGAATTTTCCAAAGTAATGTTCTACAAGTTCGCTTAACCAGTCGAGCCAGACCACACCCCAATAGTTTAAACTTCTAGTTGCAGTAATTTAACAAAAGAGGATCACACGCTCCCATTGTTCAACAGTTTAGTAAAATCAAACAATCCCGAGGCCTCACTTGGCAAAATACTATTTTACAGCAACATTATGATTAAATTGAATAAAAGAAGCGGCATTATTCCAAAATACAACTTTCACTGATGAGCCGGATAGAAAACTTTACTGCCTGCTGAGCTACGTGCTATCGTGTTCGCGGTTCCTGGCAGACTGAGCGAACAACTGCAAGCACGAGTCTATATTGCCCAGCACTTCCTGCTTCTCGAATATTCCTAGCAGCTTCTTTCTCACGCGAAGCGTGGGAACAAATCTTTTTCCTCTTTCTCAGGGGTGGTTGATGGGAGGCTGATCAGATATCAAATCGCACATCTGAAGTCCTAACATTGGCTAATCTGACCTTGAAATTAAAAATAATTCGATCTTTCTGAAACTTTACAAATCGCTAGATCTTTAAATAAACGTTAAATTTAGCTATTATGAAAAATATCCTAACTTTAATAATTTAGCCAAAAATAAATAATTTAGATACAAACTTCCACTCCAAGTGAATGATGGACTATGTTGAAATTGAAAATATTGAAAATACTATCTTGAAAACTGTAAAACTCCTTTCTAACTTGAATAAACATAGAAAAATTACTTTGAAAATGAAATGTACTAATATTTTATCCAATCTAACTCGTGGTTCTCAGAACAAAATTTTGTCACGAGTTACAAAATTTAACAGATACCTGACATGTTGTTCAGACCTTTCCCATCTCTGTGTGTTCTTTACACTGATATTAACCAAGTACATCAGCACCTTTGATTTTTATTGAACTTTTATTTATTTCTCCAAAATTCTGTTGGATCCTTCTGTAAGCCGCATTTACTTTACCTGTCTTACTTGTCTTCTTTACACTTTCTGATATCCACTTTTCTTTGGCTTCCTTGCATTTCTTATGCATCTTATTTCTAAAATATCTGTATTGCAGTCTTCCAGCTTTATTTTTGTCATGTTAGGGGACATCCATAAATTATATGAGGTGTTTTTCTGGATTTCCGGACACCCCCTCCCTGGTGAGATCTAGTCCGTGAGAGCTCCCCCCCCTCCCCCTATAAATTGCCCTCGAAACTTTTGGAGACCTTTTTTTTTCTTTTTTAGCTCTATAATTCAAAAAACAATTTCACAAAACCTCGCGTGAGATTTCCGTAGACCCTTCCCCCCCCCCATTTCACCTCGCATAATTTATGGATTCCCCCTTAGTACCTTCTAAGCTCCATCACTTCCAAAAAAAATTTCTATCATCCGAGTATTTTGCCACCTTCTTTCCTAATGTTAATGTTTCTTTACCAGCTTCATTTATCTCTGTCCTCAGTGCATTCCACTTTTCTTAAGTTTATTATCTTCAACCGTTACTTCTTAGACCCATATTTACAGTCTATGAAAATGTTTTTCCCATGTAAGATTCTTTCAGTTCCCTCACCTGTAACTACAGGATGTTTTCAGGTGTTTACACTTCATTTCTATCATGTTTGCTGTGAGTTTTATCTTTTTGAAAAATTCTAACAACCTGCGTACTTGCTCATGTCTTTCTTCTAGACTGAAATTTCCTGCAATATTCGCTTCTTGTTCTAATAATGTGTTCCAGACTCCCATGATTATTAAATTTTCTCCCTACCTTCACATATTGAAATAATTCCTCAATTTCATCATATAAATTCTATCTTTTATCTTCATCCCCTTGTGATGTGAATACATACTCTTTTACTAATATGGTGGACATAAGCTTAGTTTCTATCAAAATAATCCTGTCACTGAACAGTTTCCCTAATCTCTTGTTCATAACAAATCCCACACCAGTAACTCCACTGACATCTTTTATATTAGTTAGTCAATATTCCCCCACCAGAAATTCTGCACTTCTTTCCACCTCGTCTCATTAATACCAACGACATCTATGATAAGGAGTTCCCCTTAAAACTTCAGGGTCTCAGTTTTGAATCCTGGTGTGGTCAGGAACTTTTTACATGCTTTGCTTTCTTCATATGTTACACCAGCCTACTTTGTTATTCAGATTCCATGCCACACTGTAGGACTCATAAGCAAGGAATTGGCTGTACCATATCTTAGAACTTCTCCTTTTGGACGATGCTATCAATCTTTAAGTTCTGCACTAATTAAAAGATTTTATGAGGTTTTAACATTTATTGTTGAAGTGGCTGAAGAAATTTTTCAAGCAAATAGAAACTTGTATAGAACATTCTTGGGCCTCACACAGGGTAAAATGGCTCAAACAGAAGTAATGTCTTATAGGCGGTCTCTAACTTCATCTTCTTGACAAGTATAGAATTTCTGATGAAACTGCCCTAATATACACAAGTTAAGTCAAGAAACAAGAACACCAAGCCTGGTGGGTGAACAGTTATACTGTAACCTGCATTTAAGAGGATGTGTGCTCATATCTCTGTCCGGCCGTCCAAACCTTTTTTTTTTCCCATGGCTTCCAAAAATCATTCCAGGTGATTGCCAAGGTGGTTCCTTCAAAAGGCCTTGGCCAAATTCCTTCCAGTTTTTTGCCCCAGTTCTTTCCTGACTCTAATGACATTTCGTACTGATGAGATATAAAGCCAAAAGAAGCCAGAATCCAATTGACTATCAATTTGGTGGATTTATAACTTGGAGGCGGATATTCTTTTTCTATCATTTATCAGATACAACATCAAAAGATAACTTTGTTAATCCATTTCTTACCAAAAGGATGAGTGTGAATAATCTTAAATAATAATAACAACTCCAGATGTTACCTTTACGGGGATTCTCATTATAATGGAAATGATTAAAGTTTTCTCCTAACACACTGTTGTTGACTTATTATGTTAAATACTAGCCACAAAGCCCGTCAAAAATAACGGGTTTGACGGAGTGTTCTGGCAATTAATTTCTTTTTAGTTGCTTTTCTAAACAGAATTGTTATAAAATAAAGCTCATTGTGCTGTAATTTCTCATTCCTTGTGTTGTAGCAAAAAGTTTCAGTTCTCAATTTGGTTCAGGTTGCATTTCAGTCTAACCACTATCTTCGCTAATATTGCCGCTAGGAAATCAAAGTTTCAATCACATGTGAATTAATATATTCCCTGTATCACATGTCAGTGTCATCACGATATAAACTTGAACCAAATTCTTCACGTGTTCTTCCATCTTTATTTTCTGTATGAAGATTGATGTTTTAACGGATGACATAGCTTACATGCGGTTGAAATAATGACCCCAGTGAAAACGAAGGATGCTAAAGTAAATCTTCACAGCTTAATGTTATGCCATGTAATATTAGTTTTAATTGAGGTTTAGCCCACATAGATCGCGATCAATTTGGAACTTCTTTCGTTCAAACCAAGTAATGATTTCAATAAAAACAAAAAAAATTAAGTGATAATTAATATGCTAATTTAAACAAAATGCAGTCTTTTCTTTCAATGTTCTGGCAATTCATTTCTTAGCAATTGCTTAAATACAAAAAATAAAGCATAATGTAATTCCTATTGCCTTGCGCTGTAACAAAATGTTTCTGTTGCTATCCTGGTCCAGGTTGCATTTCAGTCTAACCACAGACAGTTCGATCATTACTGTGGCGCCACAATCTGATAATAAATTATTGTAGAACTCGACGAAACAATTCGAAAATAAAGAATAAAATATTTTTGATCTCTCTCTTGGTTTTTGAGATATAGCATATTAAAAAATCAATTATAGGTATAGTTCCTTGTGCTTTTGGTGACGTTTCTTCTGGTCCAGGCTGTATTTCAACCTAACAACAACCACCAGGAAGAAAATAAAACACCTATAGTGCATTTCCACTGTGTACATACAGTGGTTTTGGTGATTTTTTTTCTGGTCCAGGCCAGATCTCACTCTGATGTCCTCACTTTAGAGATACAATATTTCAAGAACTAAGCGAGATATTTAAAAAAAGTATTCTTTATTTTTGATTTGTCTCTTCGAGTTACATAAGATTTCATCATCAAATTTCGTAATGGCAAAATTTTTCTTCTGGTCCAGGCCACATTTCAACCTAACCACGTCAATTTTCAGATACAATATCTCAAGAACTAAGTGAGATATCAAAAAATTTTACTGTCTATTTTCAATTTTTTTTGTTGAGTTACATAAGAATCCATCATCAAATTGCGGCACCGCAGTTATCGTAGAATCCCCTAACCACATACTGCGCTAAACATGCCGCCAGAGAAACAATACTTCAGCTACACACATATTAAAGATTTTAATGAATACTTTCACATCAAACAAATGTTAAATAAATGTAAGCAACTAACAATTATTATGCAAATTTGAAAGAAATACAAACTTTTCTTTCAGTGTTCTGACAGTTAATTTAGTTATTGATGCTTAGTTAAATAGAACTGTTACTAAATAACGTCTATTTATAACCTAGAACAACATATCTGAATGTTAATTGGATGAAAAGCATGATGCCATAGGGCGACATCCTAGATTGATGTCATGCCGTGACAGGTGACGTCATACATGACAGCTGGCTTATTACATTAATAGAAGATACCTTTCTGGAAAAGTAAAAACTCTTTACAAAAATGGAAGTGTTGCTTCATTTTATCCACGACTAATCTTTTTTGGAATTAATCTATTTCATGATATTAAAAATATTTATATCAGTTTCCTGATTAATGAAAATTTATTTTTCTAAAAAAAAAAAAATCCTTATCACAGAAACTGATATACTTTGATACTTTGTCCTACTGTTTGGAGAAACAAACAAGAACTTTTCCTCTTGATAACTACCTCAATTCTATAAGAAGGAAAAAGATATTGGTAACTGTGAGTCCATACTCTTATATAGTGCCATTCTACAGTTCTCAGTTTGACTCTAAAGTGTGTTAGCGATTTTCACCATATCATTTATGGTGTTCAGTAGATAGCTTCTGTACAACTAATGCTTCAAGTTGACCATACAGAGAGTGGGGGAAAAAAGTGTTTGTTACTTGATTATTTCCTTATCTACTCTTTGTAACATTGCATCGGAAAATATTCATATATAGCATTTAATATCTCTGAACTAGTGGTTCTCTGGGTAAGTGTAGGCATCCAGTAAGTATTCCCTGTTATCTTCATTTTAAAATAGCTTATAGATAAAAGTAGGATAGCACAGTTAGTCACTTCATTTGATTCGTCAATTTGAATCGTCTTCTACATCTTGCTTTTCAATAATTATGGCCATATCGTCAATTACAAATGGTTTGGTCTGAAAGTGGTTGACATATCTGTAATATCGCCTAAAAATGCTAAGCAGAGGATCTGTCAAATATAATTGTACAATAAGAGACTTTTCTAAACATTTCCTTAACAGTAAATCACTTTTAACTTTATTCCAATCATTTTCCTAAAGAAAACAAAGTTTCATAAATGGCATCATTAATTCGAACCCTCCTCTTTGCATTCATTTCCACAGGTAAAGCAGAGAATTATGATAAATTTAAGGTGTAATATGTACAGGCTAGAAATTTTATGTAATGAGAGATGTCAGTTTTAAGTCATATTACGAGACATGCTTGGTTACAGTGAAGTATAAAAGTTTAAGTTCCTGATGAAAGAGAGAAACTATTCCAAGTTTTAGTATCACAGGTTGTTGTCAGCATAGATAGGTGCATTTTGAATAAAAATTTGAGTGGTTAAGTAAATTTTAAGTATAGTTTTTAATAATATAAAGAAAATCCTGGGGATTAAGAATATAATAAGTTTTGTGAAAAGTTCAAAATTAGGGGAGAAAAATAGGATTTTGAAGTTTAATTGTAGAGGCATTATTTTGTTCTCCCTTGTATAGATTCTTACATCACAGATAGAAATCAAAATTTTAGAGAAGCACTGTTGAGAAGAA
Source organism: Vandiemenella viatica (assembly GCA_031002005.1). Lineage (NCBI taxonomy): Eukaryota > Metazoa > Arthropoda > Insecta > Orthoptera > Morabidae > Vandiemenella > Vandiemenella viatica. The sequence goes on from JARYHS010008074.1 coordinate 233,812,960, forward strand.
AATGGGGTCTCCAGAATTAGAACAAATTTTCCCTAGTAACATATGTAAATTACAGCACGAAATAAGGTGGATTTAGCTATCAGTTGTAGTCTGACATCACACTGGCAGGAAATAAATGGCGTACTTTCATTTAATCATAGTTTACTTCTAGAATAAGATGGGTACAGTAATGTCACAGACAGCAAAAGATAGGGAAAATTTGAGTAAAGAATATGATCTAAAAATCTCAGTGGAGGAGTAAGTATCCTAAAAGATTGGTGCGCAGACTTCCGTGGTCGTTGTCGATGTAATCTTGGTTGTCCGGGTTGAACCGCGTCAACTTGTCGAGTACTCTGATGAGGGTCACAAAATGATGGCTGAAACATTCGGTTTCGACAAGTTGACGCCATTCAACCCGGACAACCAAGATTACATCCTAAAAGATATTAGCAGAAAACTGAAACATAATGGACAAACTATATGATTTTAGTAAAAAGTTGTCATAGGTAAATAGGAACAGAAAAATCGGGGCTTCATCTTGTAAAAATTTATAGGAGCAAATCGGGAGGCTTAGGAGATTTTCCCACCTCAATTTTCTTATAAATAAACAGCATTTTGCAATCTGTGACCCAGTTTTTGGCAGTACTTAGTCATGGGAGAACGTGTGTTTAAATGGCTCTGTAAGAACTTAGCTATTATCACCATGCAGGTGATAGAATTTGACTGGAGTGTCTGGGACTTATAAAAACTTTCATACTATACACTGTCATCACACATTTAGCAGTCAATAGTAGGCTACAACAAATATTATCATGAACTGAAAGGATTCTCTTAGGTTTTCACTATCTTTTTGGAGGGTGTTGAAAGTTTTAACAAAGTTCTTAGTTGAAACTACCTGCTGTATTTGTTAACAGAGATTATGCCAGATGCCTTTCCTTAGGCTTATGACTGATACCAATCAAGCTACAAAAGTTTACCGAATATACAGCTTTCGACAAAGAGTATTTTTTTCCTTTTACCATGCAACCTCCTACCTGTAAGCTGTCACAGGTTAAATTAATAGCTTGCTGACAGTTTTTCAAGAAACTCTGCAACTTACAAATCTGATTCACATAGTATAAACTGTATCAGTAATGTTCAGAGCTTCGAAAAATCTTACAGCTTCCACCCACAACCTTCAGATTGTTTTACATGATATAGCCTCTTTTTTATATATATAAAAAAAAGGGGCTTGTGGACAAAAATTTCTTGCATCAGCTGTAAGATTCAAGGCTTTAGTCAGCCCCCCTCTATATTATTTTATTTTTTGGTGTTCAAAGAATAACTAAGTATGTTAGTAAGCAGTAAAATATCACTAGTTTTCATTTTTATTAGATTTTTGAAATTTTTTGTTGTTTGTTAATATACACTTTCATTTCTTTTTTTTTTTTTTTTTTTTTTTTTTTTTAATCAGTAAAATCTCTGTGCCTTTTAAATACAAATGACAAGAAACTTTAGAAGGTTTAATAGTTCAATTTGACAATATGTTTTAACATACTACACACAAAGGCCATGGCAATAGTTTGGTGCCAGGTGCTACAGTGAAACTAAGCTTTAAGTGCTCCTTATAATGCATAAAAATGTGTTTCACAGTGAACATTCTAGAGCAGTGTGTCTCAACCTGTTGTCCATAGACCACTTAGTGGTCCGCAAGATGGTCCGTAGGAAGAAATTATAAATTTACTCACCATATTTGTACTGTAAAGGCTACAAGTGGGCATAAACTATTAAGCCCAACTTTTTAAAAGCTGAAAATATTTTCATGACCAAGCAAAAATCTGGCATTTCCATGATGAGGATAGGATAGCATCCTTTCTACAGCAGTCTATACATTTCAAGTTGGCATCAAAAAGAGCATCATTTTTTAATATTTAAGTTAATTATCATTTTCTTAAGGCCTTTAGTAAGTGTGACAGACTGCACTTTTTGGTAGGATTGGTAACGTAAGAGTGGTGAAGTGAACAACAATAAAATGTCTCAGATCGAGTGTCTTTTATTTTTTGCATGTACGTCTATGGTATAATGTAGCATCCAGGCTATAGTAACATTATTATTCATTGAGTTAGTTCATATAATATGAGTCAATACATAATTAACTTCCAGTAACATAATTGAGTGTGGTGGGTGAACGTTAACATTCTCGCCTCCCATTCACGAGGATGTGGGACATCCAGATTAGGGTTTTCCATGGTTTCCCCAAATCACTCCAGGTGAATGCCGGGATGCTTCCTTCAAAATACCATGGCCGAGTTCCTTACCATTCCTTATCCCCAGTCCTTTCTGCCTCTAATGACCTTGACGTCAACAAGGCGTAAAACCATAAGCAGGAAAAAAAAGTCCATAGGAATTCAAAACATGCTTTTAGAAATATGAGGGGGATTCAAAAAATAAGGTGTCCTATTTTTTATTTTATACAAAATCACATTTATTCATAACTTGAAATACATCATTGGAAAGCTGGATGTTTTAGCTACTTTCCTATGTTATCACCTTGCTGTTCGATGACCTTCCGCTTCTGCGACATGAGCTTTTTGATCCCATTGTTGAATTGGTCTCCCGCCACGTCATGAAGAAATTGAATGAGTGCGACCTGCACTTCCTCATCTGACCAGAACTTCTGGCCTCCCCGGTGTTTTTTAAGCACGGGAAACATGTGGTAGTCACTGGGGTAATGTCCGGGGTATGTGGGGGAGGGGGTCAATGAGTTTCCATCCGAATTGTTCAACGAGGGAGGTCGTTTGATGTGAAACATGTGGATGCACGTTGTCATGGAAAAAAGACACTCCCTTCTTGAGTATTCCTCTTCTTTTGTTCTGGATAGCTCGTCAAAGTTTCATGAGAGTTTATTGTTGTTACTTTTGTCATGAAATCCACCAACAATACCCCCTTTCAGTCCCAAAAACCAGTCACCATAACCTTACCGGCTGACTTCTCTGTCTTGAACTTTTTGGGCTTCGGCGAAGCTGAGTGACGCCATTGTTTGGACTGCTCCTTCGTTTCAGGAATGTAATGATGCACCCAGGTTTTGTCACAGTCGAATCGAGGAAGTCTTCCTCTTCAAAGTGGCAAACAAATTCTTCGGCACATTCCACGCGCTTTCTTTTGTGTTCGCCAGTGAGTTGTCTGGGGACCCACCGGGTGGCCTTCTTGCTGTATCCTAAAGTTTCTGTAACAATCGTGTGTACGGAGATTTTTGCCACACCCTCCATTAAGTCTCTGTTATCTCATCAAGAGTTATCCTACAATTACTGCGAACCATCTCGTCAATTTTGTTCACTGTTTCGTTCGACATGTTTTGATCTTCCATGCCGCTACCCAGTCGTGGACATTACTGCGCCCGACAGTAAATTCCCAGCACCACTTCTGCCCGTTTTTAATGGCCGTACATTTTTCCCTGTACACTTTCACTAACTGACGATGGATTTCTATCAGTAAAACTCCTTTTCGCGTTCATAAATCAGTATCACTGTGCACAGTTCGTGCCTGACAGATGAGCTAAGCGGCAGCTCAATCACGGACGGCAGCCAAGCAGTGACTGATCGTCTGATCGAGCTCAGACTGGTACCATTCGGTGGTGGGAGAACCAAGGAACACGCCACAGTTGTCAGATTTTACCTAGCACTGTTCGTTTTGACGCATCGTCGTTGGGGACCTTATTTTTTGACTCTCCCTCGTATTATATTATAATGGTACAATAAAATATGTCTGAGATGTTAATAATAAACACATAGTTTAAAAATTAGGGCCAACCATGTCCACAGCTTTATTTTTGACAATGTACTTGTCTTCAGGTTGAGAAACGCTTTTCTAGAATATCAACATATTTTTTTCCTTCTGTTACCTGGCATATTTAAATTAGGAAGGTTAAAGTGCTCATCTATATGAATTTGAGAGTTGGACTTCAAATTTTATGCAACAATTATTCCATTTAGATAAATGTCACAACATAGTCTTAGAAAAAAGTACACGATTGCTTATGAAATGATGAAAAAACATGTAATGTTTCATCAATAAAAAAGCAAGAGTAGTAGTGATAATTACCTGCCAAGTTTTTTTCTCTCTCTCTGCTTGTGTACAGTGTTCCATTTGTTTGATATTGTTATCTATTTTAAAAATTGTGGAGCACATTTGAGGTTGATAAACATAAACAATAGCTGGAAACATTATTTCACAAATTAACACCAAAGCTCTATTTGACAATGAGGTCATTTGTATCAAATAGTAGCAAAACTTTTTTTTCGCTCCCATTTGAATTTTTAAGTGAAAATTTTCCATTATTTGTTTAATAGACAGTTTATTTGTTAAATTATCTGAAACACAGAATGAGGACCAGTTTTATTGTGATTATCATTAATACTCTATCATGTCTTAGAGATATAGACAAATGTTATCTGCTCATTTGCATTGTTTTTATCATCATAATTTTGTGTAATATATCTATTCTGATAAATGACTAAATATGTATTTCCCTATGAATTATCTAATTTTTTATTCACTGAAAATTTTCTTTTTAATATGTTCAGAAAATTTGTAAATAATATTTTCAGACATTTAAAGTGTTTTTTATTCACAGATTATTCGTGAAAAAGAAAGGTTTAAGACAAATCCTTACAACTATGCTATGAAGAAGACACAGCTAATGAAAGAACGAGATATGGCTCAGGCAAGGTATCAGAAGTTTAAAATGATTTAGTATATAATTATTTATGAATTTGGTAGAATGTCTATTTCACTGTGAAAGTTCTGTAAACGGGTATAGTCCAGTAACGGGGTCGTAAAAAGGGGGTCTCACAAACATTATATCACGTAGAAGATTTTTTTTTCGTATCTTGTATGTATTGGTGAGAGTATGCAGAAACCAAGTTTTCGACCTCCAGCACCCTCGGCACAATTTTCTGTGGCCAAAAAACATCAAAATTTGGGTACTTTTTTCAGTTTTTCGTCTATATCTCCTTCCTGATAAGTCCTATCAAGAAATATTCTATTTTCAATTTGAAAGAAGACAAAATTTCCTACAACTTTCGTATTACAAACTTTTTTCTAAACTCAAAATTAAGCGAGCTACAGTTCTTCGAAAATCAGCCAAATTTCACACTTTTCCTAAAAGTTGGGTTTTTACCTACTTTGCAGCTCAAAATGACCGGAAACCCCTGTAAATACAACATATATATATATGTATTTCTGTATGACATAGTATATATATGTACTATACTTTGATTACTGATGGTCCATTCAATAATCATATAGCATTGTTGGCCGGGAGATCCCGAAGGACTATTCGGCCGTCAGGTGACAGTGTTATGGATAGGCCGCGCAGTGCGCTTCTTGTGGCTATCTAACCTGACCAAGTACTAGTACCGCATATAGGGAACCTACAGCTTAAGGTGGAATTAAAACCACAGAATCGTTCTGGCTTTCTCCATATTACACAGCAAGCTGTGGCAGAGGTAAAGCTCGGGTTAATGGCCTTTGAAAATTACTGCTGTGAACGGGATTTCGATCTTCAGTCAGATACCTTAACCACTGAGCTACCATTTCGTTCTATTACCTGATGGTATTTGTACCAGTTTGAAAAATGGATTTGCAAAACTGAAAACTTGGCACAAAGTTTATTTATGCAGTCAAAATTAAGTCATTATAAGTCAAAAATTAGTCATAAATCCATTTCTTTTCCGTTTTAATGGATTAAAACAATGTGTTCCATTTGAATTTGTTCCATACAACAATAGAAAAAAATTGTCGCTATATGAAGCATTTAAATCTCTTCAAGATACAACACCCAACACAAAAATTTTTGCTATGCACGGATGATTCCTCCTGCATAAGGTTATGTGGCATAGTAGTAAATACCTTGGCTGCTTCTGTGGAAAATATGAAGCCTATTTGACAACGAACTATAGATCCAACATCACAGTTATATTTGACGGATACCGAAGTTATGCTGCGCAGAGGAATAAAGTCATCTGAAATGATTTGTAGTTTGAAAACATCAGATACTTCAGCAGGCATCATTTTCAGTGAGGAAACAAGTGCTACAGTGACGCAGCAAATGAGAGCAGCAAGAACTGTGTAATGTTGATAATAATGCAAAAACTGAAAAAGGAGGCATCCAAGATCAACAGGCAAAACAAGATGCTGCTGGATTGATCGTTGACGCAGCAATTTCCCAAGCAGCAAAATTCGACAGTGTGATGATTCTAAGTGAGTATATTGGCTTTCTCATTTTGCTAATGGGCTTTGGTACCACGAGTTTGAACCAACACACACATCCTCTTCAGCCATGCATTTGCTGGATGTGATACAATATCAGCATATTTCGGCTATGGGAAAGAAAACTTCTACTGCACGATTCAATACCAACCATATCTGAAAGTAACATGCATGCTAACTTCTCAGAACTCTAGCCTCCAGAGAACATTTGGAGAACATGCAGGGGAACAGATCATCTTGGAACGGTACGGAAAAATTACTTGTGGAACATTGGAAGGCTCAGATATGAAATGATTAAGAAATCTGCCCAAAAAATGCATTCAGACTAGTACGGTTGCCACCAAAATCAGATGCGGCAACGTTTCACTCAATATGCACGTACCACCAAGTAAAGGTTGGTTGGGTCGAGAAACGTACCCATTGCCGTGAGGATGAAGGAAAGGCTCGTCCAGTCTTATTACAGTTACAATAATAAATGCATTCAGGAGGACGTCGGTTCGAATTCCCGTGCAAGCATCCAGATTTGGGTTTTCCATGGTTTCCTCAAATCACTCCAGCTGAATGCTAGGATGCTTCCTTCAAAAGACCATGGCCGAAATCCTTCACGTTCCTTGTCCCCAGTCCCATCGTGCCACTAATGAACTTGACGTCGACGAGGCGTAAAGTCATAAAAAAACAATAATAAAAGACGATGCACTTGAGTTTACTTCGAAGGTTGTATCATATTCCTTCCAGAAACCTTGTACTCCTCCATGCAGCTGTCACTAATCAGGACTGCATTGTTCAGCAGCTTGCAAAAATTGCTCTCGCCTGCCTCGTGAAAGCGTTCCTGGAATGTAGTAGATGAAGGAGAGGAAGATTTCTTCGACCTCGAGGAAGCTGTTCCTGATGCAATGGATGAAAGAGACACAATTCATTGATAAGCCTGGACAATCCAAACGGAAAAGAAATTTATTTATGACCATTTTTTTTTAACTTATTTCGAAATTATTATGACTTTATAACTTTGCGTCATAACATTATGCATTGTTGTTCGCTCTATTATCTTCAGTAATAGAGCGATCTGGTAGCTCAAGGCGTCTGACTGGAGATCGAAATCCCGGTCTCAGCAATGATTTTCAAAGGCCATTAACCCGAGCTTTACCTCTGCCACAGCTTGCTGTGTAATATGGAGAAAGCCAGAACGATTCTGTGGTTTGGATTCCACCTTAAGCTGTAGGTTCCTTATATGCGGTACTAGTACTTGGTCAGGTTAGATAGCCACAAGAAGCGCACTGCGCGGCCTATCCATAACACTGTAACCTGGCGGCCGAACAATCCTAAGGGATCTCCTGGCCAACAATGCTATACGATTATTGAATGGACCATCAGTAATCAAAGTAGAGAACATATATATACTATGTCATACAGAAATACATATATATCGGTTATATATACAAGGGTGCAGGTCATTTTGAGCTGCAAAGTAGGTAAAAACCCAACTTTTAGGAAAAGTGTGAAATTTGGCTGATTTTCGAAGAACTGTAGCTCGCTTAATTTTGAGTTAAGAAAAAAGTTTGTAATACGAAAGTTGTAGGAAATTTTGTCCTCTTTCAAATTGAAAATAGAATATTTCTTGATAGGAGTTATCAGGAAGGAGTTATAGACGAAAAACTGAAAAAAGTACCCAAATTCTGATGTTTTTTGGCCACAGAAAATTGTGCCGACGGTGTTGGAGGTCGTAAACTTGGATTCTGCATACTCTCACCAATATATACAAGATAAGAAAAAAAAAATCTTCTACGTGAGGTGATGCAAGTGAGAACTACCCCGTTACTGGACTAGTAATAATGCTAAATAGAATGCCACTCGTGCACTTTCAGGTTCTCTCTCTCTCTCTCTCTCTCTCTCTCTCTCTCAACTATACTTTGAATGGTATACTCTGATCTTGGTTTCAGTAATGACCTGGATGTTAATGAGTTATAAATACTCAGAGTCCTCAACCAGAAAAAGGACTGAATCATCTTTTAATTTATTTCTCAGACATATTTTTGAAATGATTCTTGTAACATTTACCTAAAATCATTTAACCATTGGAATAGCTGGTTTATAAGGTTCATTAAATTTACTGAAATTTTCATTAAATAAATTGATTGTGTAAGAGGTTCACAAATTACCTTATATTGGTTTTGCACTAAATTTAAATTTCATGTCTGTTTATATGTTACTAACTTGAAGCACATTGTTGTTTATAACGGCAAGAAGAAGGGGATTGGTGATTTTGCTTTGTTTTTCTCCTTATGTGTATTTATTATTTAAGTAGTGTGTCAGAGTCATAATCTATACTGTATAATGAAATTGTAGAAAAGTTTTGTCTGTGTATAAAAATGATTTTAAAAAGAGTAATGGACACTAATAATGATGGTTTGAATTTTTGTGTGCCATTATGGTAATGCAAAAACTAATTGATGGATTTTAACAAAATTGCTCAAAGTTGTACCTAATATTGGTGTTCAGGATATAGGATAGTTTTTATCCCAATAACTTACAAAGTTTCTGATACAAAGCAAAAACCATAAATTTTGAAATTTTTGTCCGTCTTTCCACTCATTATGAATAACATAATGGACAGATTTAAATTAAGCTGCTGTTAGTAATAGCTTAAGTTACCAGGCAACATTTTAGGATACTTTTTTTATCTAGATCTGTAAAATAGTTCTCAAAGTTGTGAAGGCCAGAACTGTAATTTTTCTCTGTCTATCTCTGCACACATCTTATAAAAAACAATGAATGCACTTTAATGAAATTCCACCTAGTGATAACATATGTCTCCAATTAACATGTAGGATACTTTTTATCTAGATCAGTAACATGGTTATCAACGTTACATAGGCAAAAACTGTAAATTTTAGAATCTGTGTGTGAATGATTAGATTTCTGCAAAACTGCACATTGTTTAGGCCTAAGTCGTAAGTTAACATTTAGGATACTTTTTATCCGCATTAGTACCATATTTTATCCAAAATTGCAAGTTTTCGAATTTTTGTATATCCATTTAATATTTTCTGACTACAGCCTACTCGCAGTCAAAAACTACCATGATTAGTGCTGTATATGCGGAAATGGTGCATTCGACTTTTATGTCATAGTTTTATATATAAATAAAGCAATTTGTTGGTAGTTTATCTGTGAATTAACATTATAGATCACAAATTTCATGGGGCAAAGTTGTGAGCACAGCCAGTGCTAAGTACAAACAGAGAAATTCAGAACAAATGACAGAAAATAACAATCAGTCCAACATTTAACTTTTATATGCTGTGATTTATTTATTATTATTATTTTTATTTTTTTTTATATTTATTTTTTATATATATTTTTTTTTTTTGCACAAATATATCTTTGATCTGTATTTAAGAGTGGTTTATGAAAAGAAATATATGCATGCTGAGAGTTGTTGAAGTGTGGCTTACAGCAATTTTTGCTCATTTGAACAGCTGAAGCCTCTCTATCTTACTAATTGGTCACAAGTTTCTCTCCTCTGAGTGATGATAATTCAAATTCCAAAACTTAATGTAGGAAGCACTTGTGGAGAAATAAATGTCGTTGTTACTTATTTTTCTTCTTCTTCGCATGAAGTACAAATGTTAAAAGTTGTTTTAAAAATTATTTGTTTGACATGAATGATAATCTGTTCCTAATACTTCATATAAAAGTCCTGTTATCATATCTACAGAATTACAATTTTACACTCATGATGTCTGTTTACTTAATTTTAGAGGTGATGATGATGAAGCTACCAGAATACAACAGAAGTTACAAGAATTAGAGGAGAGGGCAGAAGAACTGGACAAACTCAGAACATCTACTATTTCTAGTATTAGTTACATTAACGACCGCAATCGGAAAAAAAATGTCGAAGAAGCAGAGAAGGCTATAATGGTAAGCTGTGGAGAAGCACCTTAACTATTACCATTTGAAACTTCCTTTGTTGTATAAATTTTATTTCTGTGATAGGAATTTTCATCTCTTTTAAAATTTGCTCCACAGTAATGTAAACTATGTGAGGAGCTTTTTCAAAATACTGTACATAGTATTTTTGTCAGGCTTCCTACCTCTTGACACATTGCCTCTTATGTCGCAATTGGGTTTACTGGATGTTTACTAACTGATATTTTACAATTAAAAAACTTCCTGTGAAATATGATACCACTTTTTTTTATATATAAAATGGCAAAAGTAGTCTTACAGAATCTCAGTCTGGTCAACGCTGAAGTTTAACTTCAGAAAATATTATTTTAATCAGTGAAGAGATTGTTTCACAAATTAAAGTTTTGAAACTGATGATTGCACACCACTTTTAATAATACTTGACCAGAATTCCTCCCAACACCACAAACAGAAACATTTTTTTTGAGGCATCAAATATTCCAATCTTGCAGGTTCTAGATGGAAGAATAAAATCTTTTATCTATAGCTGTGACATTACATTTAATCATACAACTTACATCATGTTCTTGGTCAAACTTGATTAATAGTGTGATGTTTTCTGTGCTTACACATCACTCCCAGAGATGTAGCCAGTTATTCTTTGTAAAGAACAGAATTAACCCATCTCAGTATTATGATTTATTTTTGTGGTTGTTAAGTGAACCATATGCACAGATGCTTGTACCCCTATAACTACCTTCAGCCTACTTAACTGCTTAATGTGTTGCATACCTATGCCATCAAGGGTGGACTTCTCCAAGTGAAATCATCCAGTCAGAAATAATTCCGCAACTGAGAAATAATAATACAATATGAACTGATTGATGATTAACTATTCTAATATTGTGCCAATACTGAACTTATTATTATTATTAATTCCCCTAGTCGTGTAATTACCCATTTTTAAAAAATTATCTTTTATAATTGGAGTTTTAAATTCCTCCCTCATATACTTTCATGATTTACAAATTTTAATTTTAAATTCCTTAAGTGTTTTTGGTAAAATATTCATCACTTAGTAATTTACTCCAATCCCTGACACCCTTACCAACAAAAGAATATTTCACATTCGCTTAGGCATGAAATCGAGCACCAGCTTGTGGTCATGGTCATCTTTCCCCTTCCAAGCACTATTACTAATTCTTTGACAAATATCCCTCCAAGTCCCATCAACAACATATGCCCTGTACATTCCCAGCACTCTTTTCACCCTCCTCCTTTCCTCCAGTGACTCCCAATCAAGCTCCAGGATTGCTGGCATTGACTATTGGCCTTGATTGTTGGCGGGGCAGATAGAGAAGCTATTCACGGTTCATTTTCTGGATAAATGATCTCCAGGCTTCACTTAATTGAAATCCAACAAAGCTATCTTTTTACTTATGGTTTTATGCCTCGTAGATGCAGAGGTCATTAGACGTGGGATGGGAATGGGGATATGTAACGGGAAGGAATTTGGCCATTGTCTTTTTGAAGGAAGCATCCCAGCATTCGCCTGGAGTGATTTAGGGAAACAATGGAAAACCCAAATCTGGATGCCCTTACAGCATCTCTATTTACTTGATTATCTGATATATGGATTTCAACAGCTTCTGAAAAAATGCTGTCCCAGTAACCTCTCGTGCAAGTGAGAATTTTTGTAGCTTTAAAATTGAAGCCACGTCCCATGTTGATGCTGTGCTCGGCAACTGCTAACTTGACAGTTTACCTAGGCGTGCATGTCCGGCGTCCCTTTGGCTTATGCATCGTTTGGTTTGCCGGATGTATGCCTTTCCGCATTGGCAAGGAATGAGGTATTCCCCAGGTGTCCGTAGTGCTGAGTTGCCCTTGGGTGAACGCAGTATGTTTTTAATCTTGGCCGGTGGTCGAAAAATTGTTTTAATGCCACAATTTTTTTTAATATCCTGCCAATCTTTTCCGTGGTCGCTCCCACATACAGAAGAAAGGTGAAGTGTCATGGGTCTTCCTGTCATTGCATTTTTCTTCCTGCTTCTCTTCTAAAAACCTATTAGCACCTCATTACAACCATTCTTGCAGAAGGTCTCCTTCAGATGAAAAATTTTAGCTGGTAAACTAGCTTTATCACATACAGCTCACAATTGGTGAAACAAAGTTTGCAGAACCGTTCTGTGTTGGGCCACATGGAGGTGGCTATGTGAATTGAGGTAGAGGTCTGTATCGTGGGTTTTCTATTTACAGAATGAATTATGGTACATTTCTAAAAATGGAAGGCGACCATTCTTCTCTGCCTCCATTGTGCATTTAATCTTCTAATTAATCCCATTAAGGTAAACATTCTTGTAGACTTTCATTCCCATGCAGCCATACAGCGAACGTCTCGTCAATGTACCAATAAAAACAGATTGGCTGGTTTGGAGCACTTGGTAGAGCCTGCTCTTCAAAGTGTTCCATGTAAAAATTTGCCATTGCTGGAGAAAGGGATGAGCCCATAGCAACTGTGTCGACCTGTTCACATTACTCCCCGTCGAACTGTGATAAAGATAGTTTACCAGCTTAATGTGTCATCTGAGGGAGATCTTCTGCAAGAATGGTAATAGTGAGGGGCTAATAAATTCAGGTTTTAGAAGAGCAGCAAGAAGAAAAAGGAAGTCCCATGCCACTTCACCTTTCTTCAGTATGTCAGAGCGACCACGGCACAGATTGGCAGGATTTTAGAAATAGTTATGTATTAAAACAATTTTTTGACCACCGGCCAAGATTAAAAACATACTGCCCTCTCCCAAGGACAACTTAGTGCTACGAACACCCAGAGTATTTCGCATTCCTTGTCAATGCAGAAATGTATAGATCAGGCAAACCATACCATGCATAAGCCAAAGGTGTGCCGAACATTCATGCAACATCCACTTGGGTCAAACTGACAAGTCAACAGTTGCCGTGCACAGCATCGATACGGGACATGGCTTCGATTTTAAAGCTACAGAAATTCTTACTCATATGAGAGGTTACTGAGAGAGCATTTCTTCAGAAGCTGTCAACATCAGTATATTGGATAATCAAGTAAATAGAGATGCTGTATGAAATGAACTGTGAATAGCCTCTCTATCTGCCCCACCAACAATCAATGCCAACAATCAAGGCCAACAGTCAGTGCCAACTATCAACACCAACAATCCCACCAGTATTCTCTGCCATATATAAGCAACCCCATCACTCACAGGCAGCAGGCAACTTGACAACGGCTACAGAGCATATGAACTCTGAAACGTCATGCTATACAAACTTTTTCACTCTGCTAGTTTCCTGAGAACATTTCATCTACCCTATTAGATTTTTATCGGGCTTTATTGAAAGATATACAACATGTTTGGTCCCCTCGTATTTTGCTCTGTAAACCTCCTTCTCTTACTACGGTATTTGCAAATCTCTGTTCCCTTGTGTTATTAATCTTATCTCCTACCCAGTTGACACCTGGTAAATTTAAATTCCCTCCAATAATGACCATTCTACGCTCACCTCTGAACTGTGAATGTGAATTTAGTTTCTCTCCAAGAACCTTATCTCCATTATTCATTCTTCCACCATGGTAAGCAGCCAATACCCTGATTTTTTTCTTTATCATCCCAAACTCATGGTCATGATCTCTGAACACTAGAGAACTATAGTAATCTAACTGGTATGAATACTGCTCCACCAATTGCTCCTCTATCTCTGCAGTACACTCTGTAACCTTCAGGGAAAACTTTATTGTCTACTACTTCTTCTTTTAACCAAGACTCTACCCCAATAATCACTTGTGGTTCATGTATCTCTATTAAATTTCCAAATTCTATTTGTACTTTTTGGCACTAACCTATGTCTTTCCAGTTGAACCCCATTCCATTATTATTTCAGTAGCTTCATCTGTTTCTTTAGCATTTGTGACTTTTCCCATAGTGTATCTACAATCAGTATGCCTTTGATAATTTATTTTTATCCCCTCACTAACAGCTCCTAACCTAAATAAGGCACAGTCCTGATCCCACCATAACTGGAAGTGGACCCCCCACAGCTTTAGCTAACAATTCTGCAAGTACTCCCTTCCCTTTTCAGTTAGGTGTAGGCCATGCCTAGTAAAACCTCATCTATGAATGGTGTTCACAGGCACAATCCCCAAAACAGAACTAATGCCTCTTCCAAGTAGCATCTCGTTTACCGGCCTCAGCGTGGTTCAACTGTAACCTGTCATGGCAACTTCGAACATGCATGAGTTCCACCCTGGTATGCTGTGCCTCCTTCACCACCTTCCTGAGGTTACTGTAACTTGTATTCCTATCAATACTATTGCCTGCACTTATCACTGTCACAACTCTATCATCCTTAGTGAAATCCCTACAAAGTGATTCTATATCCTTTATTACCTGCCCTAATATTGCACTGGGTTTGAAAATCCTTGTGATATGGTTGAAAAGAAGCTGTATGGTCATAAGTACTTGATTAACAAATTATGTACAATGCACTAAACTCACTCTCAAACTACACTGCTCATTCAATCAGTCAATAGTATTGGCCCTAACCAGATCACACCATGCCTCACCCTAAATGTTTTGATCTCTACAGGAACAAATTATCAATAGATTCAAATGTAGTACAGTCTGAAATAAAATAATGTATTTAAAATTCAAGAAATAATTAATTAATGATATTAATACTTGACCCCAATTAATTACAAATTATTGGAAATATGGGTTACAATCTAATATACGATATCTCCTCACTCTACTCTTCAAATGTAAGTAAGGTTCTAAACCAATCTGTGGGTTGTGGATTAAAAAAAATGGAAAATAAGTAAGTCATATGCTACAAAGAGAAGCTTGTGAAAATTATATCTGTTCTGTCTAATACCACCCTGCCCCTCCCCCAGCTTCAGACTGGAGGGTAGTTATGATAAAATATCTCCATTTTGTATTTCCACCAAGATTTATGATTGTTCACTCAAATATGCTAAGCAATGGGGGAATGTGTTGATACTGCTGGAAAGTTGTTCTAGCTGGTAGATGATTTCACAGCTCATAAAGAATGTGAAGTTTCAAGAGTGCTTTAACATCAAGAAATAATTAATTAAAAATAAGATAGGATAGGGAAAAATAAACAGATACCCGTCACTTACCACAGATGAAGGCAGGAGGGCGAGACGAACACGTAAAAACACAAAAACATAAACAAATTGCACAATATTTCGACATGAGTCTTAATCAGATAGGAGGCGACACATGAATGATTCATGTGGTGGGTTGGGATGTGACCACATCTTCCTCCCCCCCCCCCCCCTGCCTCCTACATGATTAAGACTAGTGTCGAAATATTATGCAATTTGTTTATGTTTTTTTGTTTTAACGTGTTCGTTTCGCCCTCCTGCCTTCATCTGTGGTAAGTGACGGGTATCTGTTTATTTTTCCCTATCCTATCTTATTTTCAGTGCCTCGCGGCAGTTTCTTTGTTTCCATTATCTAACAAAATAATTAATTAATGATATTAATACTTGAGCCCAATTAAATACAAATCATTGGCAATATGGGTTACAATCTAATACTATGTCTCCTCACTCTAATCTTCTAATGTTAGCTGATGTGATAAAACCTGCTGTTGTAATGAATGTTTAACCAGTCCTTAAGTGATGTGAATCTGAGTAAAAAAGTGAAGTTGATCTATTCCAAATGAAATTGAGGGCAGAATTGAGAAGATAGTCAGCATCATACATTCTTATAGTGGCATAATATCATTTTCAAAGGCCTTCTTTAACATTTTTAATGCTTTGCTGCACTTAATTCTGTTTTTAACTCAAAATTTCACATAAACTCTCTGATCTGACATTTTGTCCCATAAATGTCACCAAACACACTGAAGTACATTTTGCTCACTCACGCACCTAACACCAACTACAGCAACCTAACAGCTAACATGGACATTAATGCTAGTGCTACCAACACACAAAAAAGAATCGACTCAATAAACAGAATACAGTGGGTGCTATTTCAAAATTCTCGTTACTTTTTGATCACACTTCATATATTACAGCGCATTAAAAAAATGGAGAAAAAAGTATGAAAATGTACTCAGTTTTCCTGACATTTGAAAACTACTGCCTACATTTTTATGTAATTTTCTTTTAGAAATGACCTTATCTCTGAAATAACTACGGGCGTCACTAGTGTCTTACACCATTTTTGTTGATGTCTTACATATAGTATGTGCTATATCCGTTATGTACAGTTACATGATTGAAAATCAGAGTATTTGTAGCCTTCAAAAATTCTGTTTTGTATTGGGCAGTGTGTATGTTGTACAGCCTTTTGTTCTTGCAGGAGGAGGTTAGAGCAAACAAAGGAAGAAGATTGATGATCCATTTACTCGACGTCATACCAAGCCTCGAATGGTTTTTCAAGGTTCATGATCAAGAAAACTCTGAGTCAGCTCCTGAAAAGTCACCCCCTCAGAATGATAAGGTAATTTTTAACCATATATCAAATGAAATGAAATAACATTTATAACCTGATAATTTGTTTTCACCTTATTACATTTTATAACATTAAAAGAAAAACCTATTTTATAAGTGTCTAGATAAAAAATTAGGTCATTATCAATTACCATTGCAGAGGGACTGCAAACACAGGAACATCCATATTAGCTAGGGTTACCAGACATTCCTTTTTCTGGGGACAGTCCTCGTATTTAGCTCTTAGTCCCCGCAATGTCCCCAAATTTTTATCGTTGTCTCCTGATGGATTTTTTTATCTACACGAGAATTTTTGATAATCCCTGATTGGCTAATTCATTCATTCAAAGAAAGAATTATGAAACGGTCGTCTTTCCATGTAGGAATAAAAGAAAATTGCAAAGATGATGCATATTGGACACAATATCACTGGAGAATCATGTCTCTTTACTATGTGCAGCTTCTCTGCCTGTGAAACCACAGAATTCAACATTTCTTATCTGCGCAAATCATCAAACAAACTGAAGAGTTTTGTCAGCAGAAGCCGTTGCCCTCTTAGTTCCTGTGCCGGAAGATTATGAAGATTCCAATGTAGATGATGAGGAAACAGTCTTTGAAGATGATAACGATTCAGCTGAAGATGCAGAAGAAGATATGAAGATAAAAAAACAAGAAGAAAACAACAACTTTTAATTATAGTCACAAACAATTTACTAACTGAATAACTGTAATTGAAATAAAATTCTTTTTTTGTAATATTTTATACTTTCTTCTATCCTCTATTTGGTACTTTTTTTCGAGCTTTCCATTTTTTGAGCTCATATTTTTAACCATTAACTACAACAACCTCTAAATATTGACTTTTATGTAAATAAAAGGAATTTAACCAATTTTTGTCCGCCATCTTGGATCCACCATTTTGTTTTTTAAAATATTTGAAGCATAATCTTCATCATCAATCTCGATAAATCCCAAAAAATTACTTGTATATGAATCAAAAGACTTTTATCAATATTTTTCCACCATATTGGATCCGCCATTTGCTTTTTTCACTTTTTGATACTATATTCTTAATCACCAACTTCGATAACCTTTACATACTAACTTTGGTACAAATTTAACAACTTTTTATATTTTGGCCAGCTTTTTGCGATTCTGGCCCACTGTGTGGCGGTGAGACTTGGGTAAAGCACGTCACCTGTGAAACAAATGTCAGTCAATGGAATGGGGACACACACAATGGCCGAAACAAGTATCATGGAAAACTCGGTGAGAAAGTTTTGTTTATCCATGACAACGCCGTCCACACGCAGCCAATCGTACCCAATAGCTCTTCGATGATTTTGGCTGGGAACTTTTCAATCATCCGCCGTACAGCCCAGATTTGGCACTGAGCAACTTCCATCTGTTCCCAGCAATAAAGCGTGGCTCGCTATGCAACGCTTTAACACTGACACTGAACTTCATGCTGGTGTAAGCTGGTGGTTGAACTCGCTGGCAGCAGATTTCTTCAGAGAGGGTATTGAAAAGCTTGAAGCATGTTGTGATAAATGCCTTAATTTAAATGGCGATTATGTAGAAAAATAGCATAATAGTTTGCCTCCAAAATGTATATAGTAAAAATTGTTTTTTTTTTTTTCACTTTGTTTATTTTTATTTCAAAACATCTGTTACATTCTGAACAGCTCTCGTACCGGGTCCGGCAGGGAAGTGTTACGTTTTTGAGATGGGTATACTATTACGTGGTAGGGGGACTGATTGTTGCGCATTAGTTGATATATATTACTTATTGTTTGCCATTTCAGTGGCCATGAAGCCGTGGACGATTGAACAACGCGTCTTTGTTTACGACACCTTTGTTGCAACCGGTCATTCTGTAGTGCAGACACAGCGAAGATTTCGAACTCATTTCAATGTTGGTCGACATGGTGCCGTTTCATCTCGCCCAACAATACTTAAATGGTTTAACAACTTCAGAATGAGAGGAACTGTGAGACCTGGAACAGCTCGTGGAGGTGATCGGATCGTTAGAACACCAGAAAACATTGAAAGAGTACGACAGGCAGTGGAGGCCAGCCCTCGGCGTTCAGCGATATGACACGCTCGCTCATTGCACATGTCAGACAGGTCAGTTCGCCGAATTCTGCACTTAGACCTCAACTTTCACCCTTATAAAATCATGTTGGTTCAAGAACTGAAGAACAATGACTATATACGGCGGTTTAGGTTTGCAGAAACGATGCTTGGAACCTTGGAAAATGACAGTATTCTGATATTCAGTGATGAGGCTCATTTTCATTTGACAGGTGCTGTAAACAAACAGAATTGTCAGTACTGGTCGGACAATAATCCACGGGAAGTCCATCAAAGACCCCTACATACTGAGAGGCTAACTGTGTGGTGCGGAATAGCTCGATTTGGCATAATAGGCCCCTACTTTTTTCAAGAAAATGGAAAGACTGTGACGGTCAACTCACAGCGTTACCTTACGAAGTTGAGAGAATTTTTGATACCTGAATTAAGAAGACATCGGATTGCCCTAGTTAGGTTTGGTTTCAACAAGATGGGGCAACTTGTCACACCTCAAGACAATCCATGGCTTTTTTGGGGAGCAATTTTCCAGGGCGCCTCATTTCATTGCGCGGGAATGTGGAGTGGCCTCCTCGATCGCCAGATCTTTCACCATATGATTATTTCTTATGGGGCTACCTGAAAGCTCGGGTTTACACTGAAAAACCAAGGACTCTCGAAGATCTCTCGGATGCCATAACTCAAGAAATTCGAGCAATTCCACGCTGTATGCTTGAAAGATGTATGGACAATTTTTTCACCCGCCTCCAACAATGCCTGGACGAGACCGGTCGCCACTTGGATGACGCAATTTTTCACACGTGAATTGCAATCTGTTATTGTTGTGCAATTATGCCTTAAATGGCATCATATATGTAAACTGTGGAGACAATAAAAATTTAAATTTGTTCGAAAACATCTGCGTAACAATATTTTGAAAAACGTAACACCTCCCTGCCGGACCCTGCCCTATAGGAGGTACACATGTCAATAAATCCAGTAAAAATATCAACCTTAGAAAGTTGAAACATCAAATGATGATTTGTACGATTTATGTCTTATGTTTCAAGTATAATATAAAATATTCCTGTGGGTCTTTACAAACTATCAGTACTACAAAAGTTATTATTTAATTCTTCTAGCACTTCATAGCCTTTTTATATACTTAATTTATTTAAAAATGATAATTAGTATGTTTAACAAATAAATATAGATTGATGCATGACACTTCTTCACCACTGTCTTAAGAAATATAACGTATAGGTAAAGGATATATATATATATTTATATATATATATATATATAATAACAATGAGCAGGAAAAAGCTTTAAGGCAATAAAATTAAGGAAGGATAGGGATATATGACCCAATACTTACCACACGTGAAGGCGGCTGGGACGACGAACAAAAAAACAAACACAAGAGAAGCGCAATATTTCAGCCTACAGCAGCCTTAAACGTGCAGAAGGTGAAGCACCAGACGCCGTCACATGTGTACACATAGACGGCCGTCTGTGTGTATGACTTTGCTACTAGCCCGTCCCATTGGCTTAGTTACACCACTGTGATAGTGTTCAGCATTGACACAGCTTGTTTGCATTCTGGTGGTGGAAGGAACTTTCATCATCAGGACATTGTTGGTGGTGATTCTTCCGTCAGATGGGGATGTTAAGCTTGGCAGCCCCTTTGAGTCTTTCGTAGGAGAAGGCCAGAATGTGCCGGCAGTGTGTTTCACGTTCTACCTTCTTTCATCTCTATCCACGACACAAACTCTACTACTCTACAAGCATACTATCACAGTCATCCACACTTACGAGTTACGAACACTATCACACTGGGGAAGGCAATGGGAAACCACTGCAGTTCATCTTCCCAGACATTTCCTATGCCCCAACATGGATAAGGTGTTCCTAGAAGAAGAACACTACTATCAGCAAAAAATTTTCATGACCTAACAACTGAAAAACTAAAAGCTACTTTAACCATGTGGATCAAAGACTGTAATCAGAAGAGAATGCTCATAACTGATGCTCTAATTTCTGATAAAACTAAATGTCTTTATGTATTTTTAAAGAACATTACAGTGAACATTCGGATAGAAGATTTAAAGCAACCAAAATTGGTTTAACAAGTTCAGATTGCGACTGTGAGTCCATAAGAACTAGATTGTTCTGTACACTTGTCCCCTAAATCCTATACAAATTACCATTCTGTATTCTCTGCTGCTATTTTCGCAATATATTTGCAGAATGTATCGCCTGTGAGTAAGACACTTTGACTGTATTCCTTAAAAAGCTGTTTTTAATTGATGTAAGAAGTCTCAGGTCTGCTACCAAACAGCTCTGGGATGGGCAGCACAATGCTTTTGACAGTCAATCTCTTCAAATTGTTGCCTCTAATAGTTCCAAAGATTGCTGGCAGATAAGCTAGAATTGTTCTCTCTTTTCATTTAAATATTACGAGTTAATATGCCCAACACAGTGTTTTTTGATTTCGTTTTCTTGTCCTACCCAGTTTCTTGGATTAGGTTTCCTTGTTTGCCAGAGGACATCTGCAACTGCTACTCGAAATAAGATAGGAGCATTGTTGTCTGTATTTCTTCTTCTCAATAGGTGCCAGCTTGTTCACACAAGCTAGACCGCATATTGTGCCAAATCTGTCACAAAACCTTTTTTCAATATTATATATATTCTAATGGACAAATATATAAACTCACCTCTGTATAATTGTCCACAGATGTCCTTTTCATCCTAGAAATTGTATAAACACTGAAATCAAATGTTTACTGTATCAAATACAACTGTTTATATGACCGAACTTGGATGTAAACTGCTCACAGCGCAAAACAAAAATTCATACTTCATATTTCCTTATTCTCTCAACAGATCACATTTAATATTTGCATAGCTATTCTTGATTGTGTACTATATCTGTCCCAACATGCAGTTTCAAAGTACTTGCTCAAATATGAGTTCCACAAACAAGAAAATTGTAAGTGCCATATATGTCCCATTATGCAGAAAGGGGTTAACTAGTTATCAGAAATCCTTCAGTTATTAATAAAGTTCTGAAAATTTAACAATTTTCATATGTATTTTATAGTAATGTGGAGAATAGTGTGGAGCTTTTATCTGAGTATAGTATCTATTCTAATAAATTACAGTATTGTTCGTAGGAAAGAAAACCATATCGTCTCTGCAGAGTACAAATGGAACTGAATACAAATATAAAACAGACAGAAAATGTAAATTATTTTTTTACTAGTACTTGTTACAGGAAAGGAAAATTTTTTAGCTCCAAGAAATTTGTACAAGGGGAAAATTGGCATTCTTTGTCTACAAACAAAGTAAAACCATTTAATGCAATATCCATGTCTTTTAAGTTACTGTTTTGTGTATTTGATATACTTGAAATACTTTGCAGGAGCAAGAAGTAGAATTTGTTCAGGAAGAGGAGATTACAGTGCAAGTTAATAAGGACAAAGAAAAATCACCTGAAAAGAAAAAAGATAGTACAAAAGTTTCAAAAACAGATGATCTTTTCTCTGCTCATGATTTTGATATCAAGATCGATCTGGAAGTTCCTCTCCACAGTAAGTACAGTGATACAAATAAAATTAATTCTAAACTTGGTATCAACTAATCTACTGTCAGTTTACACAAAAGGATTGGCATACCTTTTTTTAAAAAAAAAAATAATAATAATAATCTATCCACAGAGAATATAATTGCATAGTGAACTGCAAATTTTCTGGTTTTGTAGCCATCCTAACTAAGCATGAATGATAAATTCGCATTATGTACTTTTTCGATTAATTATGCTGCTTTTTCAAATCAGATCTAAACAAATCTTGAAACACAGTATATTACTGATCATTTTCCATAATATTATTCATGTTTTGCATAAAGGATCTTGGGTACAAAATGTTTCCCCACCCATGGATGGGCTTAGAACCAACTTCCAGTTTTACCTTTTTCGCTGTCGTCAGTCTCTTGAGTTGTTTGATGCAATCTATCCACTTCTATCTTGTGCTAACCTCTTCATCTCAGCATACTTTTAACAACCCATGTCCTGAATTATCTGCTTCATATATTCTAACCTCCATCTTCCTCTACACTTTTTACCTTTAACTGTTCCCTCCACTAACAAATCAACAAATACTGCATATCTGTAAATATGACCTACCATCCTGCCTCTTCTTTCTGTAAGACTCTTCCACAAATTTCTTTCCTCGTCCATTATTTCCAATACTCGTTCATTTTTTATTTTATCTGTCCACTGAGTTTTCAGCATTCTTCTACAGCACCACATTCCTTTTTTTCTGTAATTGGGTAGTTGACTAAATTTGAAAAATAGGTTAATACTTCACCTTATTTTCTATTTTACTCAAAAAACAGCTTATTTTGTAAAGAATCGAACATTTACATTATGTATTTTGCATTTGTAAAGGGGAATTTAAATTTAGCTCAAAAACGCTCTAGACTGTCATGGCGTCTTGGATGACGTCATAGCGTCTGATATGAATGTAAACAGTCGTGTACTTATGTCAGGGCTAGATTTTCTTTAGTTAAACATGAGTTCCTCGTTTTATAAGTACTGTGTAGTGCCGAAGTGTAGAAGCACAACAATAAAAACACCAGATAAGTTATTTATATATGTTCCAAACAATGAAAAAATACGGAGAAAGTGGTTAAAACTTGCAAGGAGGGAGGATGCTCACAGTTTACCTGTAGACAGAAATATCTATTTTTGTGAAGACCATTTTGATGTAAGTGTTTGTGCATAATATATTTCTAAATCCAAAGCAAAAATGATGAATTTTGCAGAACCACTACTTTTCAAGTAATGATAATGTAATAAGGTATGAGTTGAGTTTGTTTTGGTTTTATGTTCTAAAATCTTTCTTTAGTGTTATTTTTCATAGAATAAACATCATTAAGTGGCACCACAATCTGATGATAGATTTTTAAGCAGCTTGACGAAACAATTCGAAAATAAAGAATAATTGTTTTTAATATCTCCCTTGGTTCTCGAGATATCGTAACTGAAAGATGATGATGTTAGGTTGATATGAAGCTTAGAGCAGACTGGAAACTGGCAGTGCCATAGCTTTAAAATTTACCACACCTGTTTTTGAGGATATATTTTTCTAGAAAAGGTTTATATATATAAAAAAAAGAAACATACCTTAGGCGTGATGCAGCTGAAAAGTTAAGACACGGCACAGAAATAATAGTACCGAACAACGTCGCCAAAAGCACAAGGAACTATTACTCATTTTTAACGTGCTATATCTCGAAAATGAAGCGAGATATCAAAAAACATTATTCTTTATTTTCGATTTGTTTCGTTGAGTTCTACACGAATTCGTTATCAGATTGCGACGTCACGGTAATTATAGAACTCCCTAACGGTTGATTATACTTCGCAAAAGTAACATCAAAACCATATTAATTAACTTAAAAACGTACGTCTAAGCAATAGATTATTGTTTACGAAACTGATTTCAGCTTCTAATATATATTTGACACTTGTATATAATTCCGACGAGCAGAAGTCTATGTTTGAGGCGAAAAATCTTCCAATGACTACTGCGTCAATTTTGGGCAACTTACAACTGGTTGCTTTGCTAAAACCTTGTTCCATAATGAATTAAACTTCTCTTTCGCCAAATAATTAACAATAACTAAATTACCAACACAGAAGTTGCTACAAACGAAAAATTTACTACGCAAGGTGTTCTATTACATGTAAATGTCAACCACTTCTGTGGAGCTAGGGACGCTATGACGTAATGCTTTCTCAGTGGCGTTCACGGTCACGTGTCACAATGGCTGATTTTGTCGATTTTATTTTCTATAAATAATTCTAATCTTTATCTTTTATATTAGATAAGGTTGTTTTTTGTTATCTCCTTAGTATGATTAATCATTAAAGACTACTATACGCCCGATTTATTCTTAGTGGAAACAAGCCAATTCCTAAAGTCCATGCTTTGCTGCCATAAAGTGTTATGCATCAGAAATAGTTGTAAGAAAAAAGTTCTTAACTTACTTACTTGCCTTTTTCTTAATATAAATTTTTATATTCATTATGTATTCATCCCATTATTAAAAACCCAAAAACTGTGAGTAGCATTGGACTTACTTTCAGGAGAACCTTAGTTACAGTTGTGGGTGATGATTCAGGTTGAGTTTTTATTGTCTCCCTTAAACACTTCAGATTAATCATAGAAATTTAAAAGAAAAATAAACCATGATAGAATGCTTCACCCGTTTTTGACTATCCAGCAAAATCCCAACTGAAGGACAAACATGGTGTAAAATCTCTGGAGTATAAAAGATGACTGTGCTTTGTCAGTAGTCAAGGAATCACCATTAATATTTGTATACAACTTCTCCGGAGGTAATCGAATCTTTTTGATTTTATACAGAAGATTCAAAGGTTTAACTGCTTTAAACTTTTAGGCACTACTGTAACAGAAAGAAATGGAAATGTTAAACTGACATAGTTCTAAAGTTTCATCATCTGCCAATGTGCTCTCACCTACAGTGGGCAGATGGAGCATTTACTTCTATCAGATAGTTGTTGCCTGAATTACCTGTGTATCCACAATTCTCATGTTTTTATTGTAGCAAAACAATTCATATACATTTTTAAAAAAATGGTTGGAATGAGTGTTATTTACAAATTTGAAAGAGGATAGAGGACAGTATTTTAAGCTGTAAATTGGTTAAAAACTTTGTTATGTTCTTCTAAAGAAGTGCGATGTATTTTGTTTTCTCTTCACCCTATTGTTACCTGAGGTACACATTTCTTGGTGTCAGGGTTAATTCAGACAAGCATGTAAATCTTAATTTAATGGATGTAAACTGTTTTTGTATGTTTATGTGTGTGCTAATCTTTAATTTTATTTCATAGATAATCCTGTAAGTATAACACCAAAACCAATGACAATGGTGAAGGACACTGGCCCAAGAAGATCTCTTAACTTGGAGGACTACAAGAAGAAGCGAGGACTAATTTGAAACTGTACTTAATTCACAAAATTATCATTGCTCCTGGATGCAATTTAATTTCTATTGCATTTTCTGCATTGCCAGTATTGAAATAGGACCCTAACAGTGTAAAGTGATTTTATAACCTGTGAAATGTTTCACCGTGAATTACCTGAACATATTTCTAAAAAAAATTATCTTGTCACTGAATGATGGAAAGGTTGTTAATAAACTTGTTTCTGTTGTGGTAAATGCTACAGTTGATGTAGTCTGTTTGGCAGAATTAGTTCTGAATGACAAAAAAAGAGAATATGAATGTGTTCCGTAAAGCGACGGATAACTGTGAACATCCTTTAACAGACATTGTTTTGTATTTGACATGTATTTTAACTGGTGTCATTAAATTAGTGACACAATATGTATAAAAGTACAAATTAGGATGAGCACTTCTCTTCACTGTGAAGTAGAATTTGCCAATTCCTAATACTGAAACAAACAAAAAACAACAACAAATAAACATAAATAAAAATCTGTTACAGTTTGTATTTATTTTTTCTTCATTTGCAAACATCTTATCCTGATAAATATAAAGTGAAAATTATGTTAAAAGGGTCAGAAAAATGAAATAAGTCTCATTTTCCTCAGAAATAAAGCCAAATGAAGAGAACAAAATATTATTTAAAAAATTTGGTGAAACGCAAAAGCCGTACACACATCGTCACTTACCAAAATTGAAGAAATAAGGGGTGCAAGGGGGAAAAAAACTCACATGCAAACAATATTTTGGGCTTTGCCCTTAGTCATGAAGCACATGCCTAGGTTTTCACTTGGGCCTGCATGAACACTGTAATATTGTAATTTTTTTGTGTTTTTGTAAAGAGTGGTTTGGTACAGGTTCTTGTGACGAAAACTCAGGGTCCTGGCTTCAAAACTTGCTTGGACCAGGAATTGTTAAGTTTTATTTGATGATACGAGCTACAAAAAAACTTTCCAGGGTTCAGATTCCACATTAAATTGTAGGTCCAACCACAAAAGAAGTGGATTGCACAACAAATTGAAACACTGTCACTATATCATAGACCACATGCATTTACTTTACTCTGTTTGTTTAGTACCTTTTCCCCTTCTTTCTTTTCATGGCAGTGTTCCTTCCTCCAACTTTGGTAAGTGATGGATCCACTTTAACTATCTATACATTTAATAAGCAAGTATGTCATGTATGACGTCACCTGTCACGTCATGACATCTCTTTATGCCATTTTTCTTTGTTATACACTTTATTTAATAACATTTCTAAGCATACATGCATAAATTAATTGACAAAACACTGAAAAAAAAGTATGTATTGCGTTTAAATCATCATATCAATCATTAGTCGCTTATATTTACGTATTCTTTTGATAAATGGAAGTATTCCTTAAATTCTTTGTCCACAGATATGTAAGATAAAAGTTTTAATTTTCGAACATCAGTGTTAGTTAATGCTTTTATTAGATTGTTACTTAGCATGGGTCAGAAATACAACTGGCATTTGACGCTACAGCAGAGTGCATGAATAATTGAGTTTTTTTTTTTTTTCAAATTAATTTAAACTGTGTCCTATTATTGAAATTATTAAATCGTTTGGATGGAAATAGTTGCACACTGACCACTAACAATTAAAACAAACATTACGTGGCATAATATAAGTTTATAAGATCTATTTTAATCTTCTTTGCTTTCACTAGGTAATATTACCGAGGCTATTATTTCATCAACATGTAACTGTTTCATCTATTCAAACGCTGCAATATCTGTCTGAATCATGGATAACAAATTCAGGTTTTTCCACAATCACTGGGACTCGTCAAGGAATTGGCTATTTCACTATGTTTTGAAAATGGTTTTAAATAGTTTATTGATAAGCGTTATTTACTGGGTACTATTTATTTTT
The DNA here is from genome assembly GCA_031002005.1 of Vandiemenella viatica. NCBI lineage: Eukaryota > Metazoa > Arthropoda > Insecta > Orthoptera > Morabidae > Vandiemenella > Vandiemenella viatica. The sequence goes on from JARYHS010008074.1 coordinate 233,840,592, forward strand.
TGACAAAAGTGCTTATTTTACATTAAAAACAACGTTAAAATTTAGAGTATTTGAAATCCCGCCAAAACTCTCCTTTGCTGACTGGCGCGGGCCAACGACACCTGTGACGTCACATGCCAGCAGGTGCTCACTCTATCTATGTAAGTAAAGTTTGGTTTGTTTCTCTGAATTTTGTATAAATTGTTGGAAATGTGGTTTATAAATAGTGTGTAGTATACCAATCTACAACCACAAGGATAAAAACTTTACAAATAAACATAAGTGTTCCCGCATTAGTTGAAATACTATAAAAAGTCACTGCAACTTGCTCATAGAAACACAGACGACATTGCGACTAAGTCATTTACTGTGACTATACTTTGCACCATAATTTCTTTGTGATAATGTAGTACGCTGTTTAAGGCGAATATCAGTAAATTTAGGGTTCTTAGGTTTGATACTCACTTTGGAATATGTTTTGTTATTTGTGAGTGTTTTCTTTAGATACTAGTTGCTGTTGGTAGTGACGAATATCGTTTTTCTGAAATCCACCAAAACATTAATTTTTTTTCCGAATGTTTGACAAGTTTTTGGATAGCAAGACTTCAAAACTGAAACTGGACGTTACTTGCACAGTGATAAAAAGTTTAAGAAAACTGAAAATTACTTGTGCATTAAAAGTAAATACCGCTTAAATAGATGCAGTTATATCAGAAAGGCAACATACAGTTGTATCGTCACGTAAAAATTCCAACAAAACGTATTCAAAGCGTTCTGGAATTGTTGCAAGATTATCATGCAATGTTATTGTTAAAATAAATCCTATTATTCACTGCCGAGTACTTTGGTTTTGTTGCAATGATGATGTATCTCTGGTATGTTTCAAGATTTAAAGTGGGATGTTATCTTTTTATAAAAGTTTTCTTGTATGACAGTAATTTATGTTTCAAACGTTTGCATGACGTTTTATGACTACTTCTAATAAAAACATGATTCTGTAAAGCAACAAACGGCAACCAGAAACAAACAACAAAATGTACACATGAAAAAAATATTATACTAATCAAGGTTCGAATATAGGATCTTCAAATTCCTATATATCATTACTTTTCTTCTCGTTAATAGTGAACACTTAAACATCACAGTTTCTATGTGCGGTGAAGTGAATGTGGTCAGTAAATAAATAAACAATAAAGTCAGTTTCGTTGGAAAAAAATATTATTTAACTATAATTATTTTTCCGCAGTTAAGAAATATTGTCCATAACATCCAGTTATGCTTACCTTATACTAGCATTTTTCTTGTAAATATCTCCTAAAACAACTAACTTAATTTAAAATTTTAGTCATTCTTATAAAGGATTTCTGTTAATCTCTAATTTCCTGTTTAAATATAAATGATTCTCGAATTGAAGTAATTACATTTTCAAGCTCAGTATAATATGAATCGGGTTGTTTCTATAGCTAGTCCGACAGATAATTTTCGGTATTTTTCTGCTGTAGGCTTCTACAAATTGTTGTTCATTTTATATTCAGCACAAAATCTCATTAGTAACAAGAGATAACCAGCAACAAATAGTTGAAAACTTGGATAACGGGAACACTCCATACGCAGCCTCAGCGCCTACGGGCAGGTGACATCACTAAAGCGATCTCCAATCCAAGAGCATTTTCTGTCACTTGACAAGAGGCAAGAAAAGTTTTATTTTTATTTCGCTTTTTAATTAAAAACAATCCATCTTTCTTTTCAAATTTAACAAAAATAGCTTCCATAAGCAATAAGCTACGTGAATGACTACAATTTGTAATATATTTTGAATACTGTCAAATAGACTATTGTCATTTTGGTCTGGAAACTGTTTCACACATTCGTTGGGTGATGATATAAGAGTACGCCATTTGTTATCGTATGCGACCTCTAGCGATACTAATATTGCGTGCACAAAAATTCATCAATGACCAAAAATGATGAAAATCAAACCAACTTTATAATTAAAACAAAATCCATTATACTACAAAAGGAAGCATTTACGTCTATTCTGGTCCAGGCTACATTCCTACTTACCCCGGGCACTGCTAATGATTCTGCTCGAAAATCGTGATAATTAAAATTGTCGCACATCAAGTGGATCAGGCCACGAAGAAGGAAAGACTGTCGTAGCGTAGTGGTTACGCTAAGAGACTGTGGGACTAAAGGTCATGGGTTCGAATCCATTAAGTGCTGTAAATTTTAATTTCTTAACTTTGTGTAAACTATTCTGGAATATTCTTGTTGTTACTAGTGTTAATGTTCTAGACTGTTCTTCATCACTATATAGGCGATACTCCTTTCTAGCCGGAGTCAGTTCGCTCCGTGCTTCTGTACTGTGCCAACTGTTAATAAAGCCTCGTTGCCTTAAACTGAGTGTTTAGTCTACGACCCCGTTACGCCCTAGGATTCTGAATTTGGTTTACTATGTGACATTATTTTGGTGGAGGCGCCGGGTAGATCCTCGTGACCGCTAAAATCTACTACAACACTGTGGCCCCAATCAGACCACGGGAGAGCCGTCGCTTACGAGGCGAGAAGCCAGAGTACGAGCCGTATTCTACTGATTGGAAGCCGTCAGAAGGGGAAGAAGAAGTAAGGACGACGATGACGCCGACCACCTGCCAGCAAATTCGTCATCCGGCATTATTTTCAGGCGACGACGGCCAAGACCCAGGCAACTGGCTGAAAGGCTACAAACGTATCGCTAAATTCAACAACTGGGACGATACAGTGTGCCTGGCAAATGTATTTTTCTACCTCGAAGGAACTGCCAAACAATGGTTCGAAAATAACGAAGAGAAACTGACTAGCTGGGCAGCATTCCAGAAAGAACTGCAGGCATTCTTTGGAGACGCACAACGGCAGACACGCCATGCCGAAGAGAAACTAAAGTGTAGAGCGCAGCGCCAAGGGGAAACGACACAGTCATACATACAAAGTGTTTTGGGGCTGTGTAAAATAGTCTACCCCACAATGAAGGAAGAAGATAAAGTAGCACACCTTATGAAAGGCGTCGCCGAGGACATGTACCAAGCGTTGCTGCTGAAGGAAATTTCCACAATAGACGACTTTATTAAGTGTTGCCAATACATTGAGACGATGCACCCGAAAAGAATTGGACGAAAGAAGTTTGAGAGATTACCAAACGTCGTATCAATGGCCGCAGTGGAAGAGGACACAGATATTAGAGACATTATTAGAAAAGTAGTGAGAGAGGAAGTGCAAAGGGCGATAGGAATGTATGTCAAGCCAAAACTGAGACTCTGGAGGAAATAATAAGGGAGGAGGTGGAACAAACGCTGGCGCCCATCTCTTATCGTGCAGCCCCAACAAAAACTGTTAGACAGCCGAGACCAAAGAGAATTTCTGCGACTGCGACGCAACGCGAGGATCCTCCAAACTTTCCCAGGAAAACCGACGTCTGGAGAACGCGGGACAACCAGCCGTATGTTTTCACTGTGGGGGACCGGGACATGTAGTACGCTACTGCCGAGAGAGACGGAAGATATTTAATGATGCCCGTGAAAGGAGATTCGAAGCACGTTTCAGCGTCCCGAAGACCCCAGGAAGACAATGAAGATCAAGACGTAACTTATGAACGACGTAGATCACTGTCGCCGCAGGCTGGTCGCTTCAGAGGACGGTCGCCGACACGCCGATCACGATCTCCGTCACCGTTCCGACGCTCCAGCCACTCTCCTAGCCGCCGCAACCTGGAAAACTAAAATGTGCGACCTTCCTTGGAGGTGAGGCCGCTCTAGGGAAAAATCCTCCGCCGCCGATCATTACGAAAATGTTGGCAAATTACGTTGAAATCCTCATGGATGGTCAACCAGCTCATGCTCTTGTGGACTCTGGGGCATCTTTCTCGGTTATTTCGGAGAATTACCGGCGCCAGTTGCGGAAGACTATGTTCGTCGACAACAGAAATGTTTTGCTCAGGGTTGCTAATGGGAATCATGTACAACCTACAGGAAGGTGCACTATTCGTGTCTCTATAAATGGCCACGAGCAGCCCTTTGAGTTCGTTGTGCTACAAGAATGCAGTCATGACGTCATACTTGGTTGGGACTTTCTGAAGGCCTCACAAGCAATTATAGACTGTGGTCGCTCGAAGATTTTGCTAGACGATGTGAGAGTTGAGGAGGGGGAAAACAGTCCTTCCCGTGCCTGGAAAGTTTGTGTGCTGGATGACGTCATAATTCCTGCCACCAGTGCTTCGAAGGTAACTGTCATGTGTCATACGCCACGTACTTGTATGGACCTCCTAGTGGAATGCAATAGGAATTTACCACTGGAGAAAGATTTGTTCATCCCTGCCTCCGCCGTCTCATTTGAGAACGGAATTGGTGAATTGTGGGTAGTCAACTGCTGCAAGGTGCCACATATTCTCCCAAGGCGCCAGTGTATAGCATACGCCGAGACGTTAATTGAAGGGCATCTGAGTGTCATGGAAACCTTTTGCGAAGAACCCACAAGTGTGAATGTAACGGAAGCAACGAGACTAAACATTCAGTCCCGACTCTCGCCGGATTTGACTAAGGAACAACAGGAGAAGCTATTCGCGGTTCTTCAGGAATTCTATGAATGTTTCAGTCCACAGGTGAAGAGCAAGTCGACCCCATTGAAGGTACAACATCGAATTGACACTGGCGACCATCGACCTATCAGCCAAAGACCGTATCGAGTTTCAGCAGCGGAGCGCCGAATAATTCAGCAAGAAGTAGAAAAGATGTTGAATGACGACATCATTCGGCCGTCTCAGAGCCCATGGTCATCGCCGGTAGTGCTCGTGAGAAAGAAGGACGGCCACTGGCGGTTCTGCGTCGATTACCGACAGCTCAATAAGGTGACTAAAAAAGATGTTTACCCTCTTCCGCGAATTGACGATACGTTGGACTGTCTGAAGGGAGCTAAGTTTTTCTCGACTATGGACCTACACTCAGGATACTGGCAGATAGAGGTAGACGAAAGCGATCGAGAGAAAACTGCATTTATTACCCCCGATGGCCTGTATGAATTTAATGTAATGCCATTTGGTTTGTGTAATGCGCCAGCAACATTCGAACGTATGATGGATAATCTTTTACGTCATCTGAAGTGGACGATGTGTCTCTGTTATTTAGACGATGTTATAGTGTTCTCCGAAACCTTCGATGAACACGTGAAAAGACTGAGAGCTGTTTTATGTGCCTGAAACAAAGTGGCTTGCAGCTCAACCCAAGAAAGTGTCTTTTCGGAGCTAAAGAAATAAAAATACTTGGGCATCTTGTGTCAGGTGAGGGTGTGCGGCCAGATCCCGACAAGGTGAGATCTATAACGGAATTTCCTGTTCCTAAGAATACCAGTGACGTCAGGAGCTTTCTTGGCCTATGTTCTTACTATCGACGCTTTATTTTGTATGAAAGCCAGGCCGCTCCAAGAATTGCTAAAAAGTGGTGCTAAATTCCTCTGGGGTAGATCTCAACAAGATTCTTTCCTCATTTTGCAAAAGGCTCTGACGACTGACCCTGTGCTTGGGCTGTATGATGAGAAAGCGCCTACTGAGCTGCATACAGACGCTAGTGGTTATGGAATTGGCGCTGTATTAGTACAGATTCAGGATGGGAAAGAGAAGGTAATAGCCTATGCCTCCAGGACTCTCAACAAAGCCGAAAGAAACTACTCAACAACGGAACGTGAGTGTCTTGCTGTCATATGGGCTGTCTGCAAACTCCGACCATATCTCTTTGGACGACCATTTACAGTTGTAACAGATCACCATTCACTTTGCTGGTTAACAGGCCTTAAGGACCCATCAGGACGACTTGCCAGGTGGGCATTACGTCTTCAAGAATACGACATTAGTATAGTCTACAAAAGTGGAAAGAAGCACCGGGATGCCGACTGTCTCTCGAGGAATCCAGTGGAGGAACAGCAAGAGAATGAAGAGAGTACTGACTGTCTCGCTACTCTTCGCGATCTCTCTGAGGAACAAAGAAGGACGCCAAATTGTTGCAAATTAAACGTGACTTAGATCGCTCAGAGGATGTGAATGGAGAATTTAAGATGATAAATGAGGTGCTTTACAAGAAAAACTTTGACCCCTTTGGAAAGAGATGGCTTCCAGTGATTCCCAAGCACATGCGCATCGAAATTCTTCAACATTTCCACGACGCGCCTACAGCGGGCCATTTAGGGTTTATTAAGACTTATGACAGAATCCGGAAGAGATTTTTCTGGCCAGGATTATTTAGAAGTGTTCGTCACTATGTTTCGCACTGTCAAGAATGCCAGAGAAGGAAGACAGTTCCTCAGAAACCACCTGGACGACTTATACCAATTCCGCCTGCAGAAACGCCTTTCCAGCGTGTCGGTATTGACTTACTCGGACGATTCCCGACTTCTACCAGTGGCAATAAGTGGATTATCGTTTGTACTGATTATCTGGCTCGGTACGCCATTACAAAACCTTTGAAAACAGCTGAAGCCCCTGAGGTTGCAAAATTCATTGTGGAGGACATTTTATTAAAACATGGGGCCCCAAGCTCAGTGATCACGAATCGAGGAAAGGTCTTCCAGTCGAGACTTGTGAACGAGATCAACCGTCGATGTAACATCACACATCAAATGACGACTGCTTACCACCCTCAAATTAATGGCCTTACAGAACGTTTCAACAAAACACTTGCTGACATGCTCTCCATGTACGTGAGTGTCGAACAAACCAACTGGGATGAGGTGCTGCCTTTTGTGACGTTCGCCTACAATACTGCCAAACAAGACACAACCGGATTTACGCCATTCTTCCTGGTACACGGACGTGAAGCAACAACGACCATGGACACTGTGTTCCCGTTCCATCCTGACGACGTGAACGACGATTACATCGCCAAATTAGTAACAAGGGCTGAGGAGTGTCGGCAGTTATCTCAGCTCCGCACACTGCAGGCTCAAGAGAATGACCGCCGGAGGTATGATGCAAGTCACCGTTCTGTTTCATACCAACCTGGCGTTCGATATGGATATTTACTCCCATCCGTAAGGTTGGCCTGTCTGAGAAGCTCCTCAGACGTTACTTTGGACCATACAGAATTGTACGAAGGTTGTCTGATGTCACTTATGAAGTCGAGGATTTCGATCCACACTCAAAACGACGAAAGGTGAGAGACACAGTTCACGTGCTGCGACTGAAGCCTTACATGGACCCTTCGAACCAGAGTAGACTAGAAGATCCAGCATTCTTCAGTAAACCAAAGGGCCCCAAGAGCTGTACGTCTCATCCGGGCTCGAAGACATCGACGACTAGGGACATCACCGCCCATCAGGAACCAAGGCGCGCGGGACCTACGACTCGCTCCATGACCAGGGCAACGTAACATCGGGACGCTGTTCCCTTATGGAGGGAGCAATGTCGCACATCAAGTGGATCAGGCCACGAAGAAGGAAAGACTGTCGTAGCGTAGTGGTTACGCTAAGAGACTGTGGGACTAAAGGTCGTGGGTTCGAATCTATTAAGTGCTGTAAAATTTTAATTTCTTAACTTTGTGTAAACTATTCTGGAATATTCTTGTTGTTACTAGTGTTAATGTTCTAGACTGTTCTTCATTACTATATAAGCGATACTCCTTTCTAGCCGGAGTCAGTTCGCTCCGTGCTTCTGTACTGTGCCAACTGTTAATAAAGCCTCGTTGCCTTAAACTGAGTGTTTCGTCTACGACCCCGCTACGCCCTAGGATTCTGAATTTGGTTTACTACGTGACATTTAATAAATCCAAATTTCTAGTGAATTATGCTTTAACAACAAGAACCAAATGCCATTTTGGTACAGGTTGTATTCCAACTATAAAAACTAAATTCTTTCATTTGCTCATGAATCAAAATTGTTGGAGTTTTTGGTGTGTAATTTGTTCCATATTTATATTTTTGATGCCTAAGATAGCAACATATTCCTGAATAATATCGTTCAAAGAACGTGTGCAAGATCATTATGCTTCGCAATATAGCTTCTCCCAGTCGCTATGGCACTTTTCGAGTGAAGTTTGTGAGGTATGTATGTATTTTACAGCTCTAAGAGCAACATACATTAGACAATATAATCTATCAAACGTGTGTAACAATTTTCAGACCAAAATGACAATTCCTTTACGAGTCCCAGTGATTACGCTAGAGCCCAAATTTATATAGCAATGCATTATTGCAACTAAAATGTGATACTATTAATACGCGTGAAATTGAAATATTGTTCTTCTGGCAGTAAGTTTAGAGTAGTATGTGGTTAGGTTGAAATGCAACCTGGACCCGGATGGAAACGGAAACTTTTTGTTACAGCGCAAGGCACAAGGAATTATATTGAATTTCATTTTATAACAATTCTATTTAGTTAATCAATTACTAAGAAATTGGCATATTAATTATCAGTTTTTTTAACTGAAATTATTACATGGTTTGAATGAAAGAAGTTACAAATTGATCGTGATCTATGTGGCCTAAACCACAGTTAAACATTACGTGGCATAGCATAAGTTGTTAAGATTTATTTTTAGCATCCTTCGTGTTCACTGGGGTCATTATTTCAGCTGCCGTAAACTGTGTCAGCTGTTAAAACATCGATTTTCATCACAGGTAATAAGAAAGAAAGGTGTAAGAACCTGTGAAGATTTGGGATAAAGTTTATATCGAGATGCATGGTGACACTGACATGTGATACAGGGAATGTATTAGTTCGCATGTAATTGAAGCTTTGCTTTTTTCTAGCAGCAATGTTAGCGGAGATTGTGGTTAGAATGAAATGCATCCTGGACCAAGTTGACAACTGAAGCTTTTTGCTACAGCACAAGGGGCGATAAATTACAATGAGCTTTATTATATAACAATTCTATTTAGTTAAGCAACTGCAGAGAAATAAATTACTGTAACACTCCGTTAAACCCATAATTTTTTATGGACTTTGGGGCTAGTAACTTATATTTAAACTTATTGTTTACATCAATTATTACTCTATAAATGGAAACAATTACTGTTGCATTGTATTCATCCAAAAATCTGATCTTTTCAGGATCTGTATACAGTTTTATATAAAGGCTTAAATTGTTTTGTAAGCTTGACTTCCTGCTGTCTTCTTATTATTATGTTAACCACATTAGCTAAATCTGGTTCACCTCCTCTTGCTGCACACTGGAAACTCTAAATGGACTGTCACATCTGGTGGCTAAACAATCATGAAATATACCTTCAAGATCACCTGAGCATTGCAAATCGCCTTGAATTGAACAAGTATAATTCATCCTTGTCAGGATTGAAAGACTAAAAAATAATCGTTGAATTTTAATTTGCCGGCTGAATATCTAGAGTATTGGCAGAGCAAAAGAAAAAAAATCTGCACAAAGTACTTGCAGAAAATAATATTGATACTGTTGCCCTTCTGTTTGCTGAGAATCTTTGCCAGTAAGAATCAACCATGGAGGAAGGAATGATATGGAGACGACGCAAGAGACCTTTACCACGCATGGGAGTGAAGCAGGCCGGCGGAGGAGTGGGGGGGCATGGCCGGAGTGGTGGGGGCTTGACCGCTTCCCAACAAACACGGGGAATATGTACAAACACCTCAAGGGGACTCTAGGATAAACGTGACGCCGCAATCTGGTGATGGATTATTATGTAACTCGATGAGACAAATAAAAAATGAAGAATAAAATTTTTTGATATCCTGCTTAGTTTTCGAGTATTCTGTCTCAAATGTGAAATGGTTTTGGTTGAAATTCAGAAGAAAAAATTATTCAAAGTCAAATTTTATGATGAATTTTTATTTAAAAAGACGAGACAAATAAAAAATAAAGAGTAAAATGTTTCGATATTTCACCTAGTTCTCGAGATATACTGTCTCAAAAGTGAGGTGTCTTGAGTTGAAATGCAGAAGAAAAATTTCGCAAAAGTCAAATTTAATGATGGATTCTTATGTAACACGACGAAAAAACTTGATAATAAGGAATAAATGTTTTCGATATCTTGCTTAGTTTGGGGAATATACAACATCCAAATTGAGGGGTTTAGGTTTGGATGCAGGCTGGACCAAAAATTAATTCTGTCAAAGCCATAATGATTACATGGTTGACATGCAGAATGGATATTTCAGTTTTATTACTACCACTTGTGGTTAGTCTGAAATGTGTCCTAGACCAGAAAAAAAGTAAGAGGATGAGCAACCCAGACATTTTGTAGGCTGGTACCAGAAATAAAATGTTTATTCAGTCACCTTAATGAACATTCTCTTGATCAAGATGTGTTGTCTAATTTCACAGCCCTACTTATTAGGACAATTGTAAAAAAATTATCTCTCAGTTAGATTTAGATACCGGGGGAATATGTACAAAAAAAAAGAGACTAAATTAGAAACACATTCCCCAAATTGATTTTGTTCAAAGGCCAATAACTTCTTTATTTATGAAGCCCATTTTTATTTCTGCATGAACCTGTTTCGACATAAATAGATGAGAAAGATTTCAAAATCGGTAAAAATAGGTGTAGACGTATTTACAAATAGAAACAAGTCTTATATGAAGCTTTAAAAATAACCTAAGTCAATGGCCTGAAATAGCTATTTAAAAAATTAATAAAACTCACAGCTTCTCACATAACAGTTAATTTCATCATCCATTGTCAGTATAATCAGCAACGTGACGAAAGAAATCGTAATAGTAAATTCACTGAATCGCGAAGTAAAACACGCCCCTTTAAATCTCATTTTTAAAAATAATGCTAGTCTATTATGTGCAAAATAGCAAGTTTGCTGATTTTCTACACTACACCAAGAAAAATTTGAGAACAAAGTCATCCCATTGAGAGCTATGACTAAATATTTATAGACGTGCTGCAAAGTTTGCGGTGTGTACCGCTCACTTCAACAACGATAATTACAATTCAACTTACTTATGAAATGATATTCCAGGTTCTTTCCTGTCTGGCCTATTTGTGCAACCGTACGCAACACAAGCTGGCATTTTTAAACACTTATACACAATACTAAATGAAATAATCACTGCATCTACCACAATGTGAACACCTTAATTGTTGGGAAGCGCCATATGGTCGCTGCCGGTGCTGCCACCATGCGGGAGAGTTTAGTGCTTGCTTCACCGATTTAACGTCACTTCTCCTCCATATAATTCCTTCCTCCATGGAATCAACAGACAGAGAATGTATGAATTAGAAAAAGTCAATGAGTAAACCTCTGTGGAATAGCTTGTAAATCTGAAAGGAAGTGCAAGACCAGAAATTTTCAATCGCATCAAGTTTGGATGAAAGAGTTTTGTAAAACATTCTATGGTTGTTGTGAGACTGAATTTGATTATTTTAATATCATTTATTTATTTGGTTATTTTAATTGTAAAAGGAGAGAGATTAAATTTCCATGATGAAAAGTGTAGCATGACGTTCGCTGAAAATTCTTATTGTCACGTGACTAAAAGAAAAGATATAGATCGCAGTTAGTCAACAATAGATTGACATCTTGTTGAAACCACTATGAAGATTTTCAGACTGTATGAATAAAAAACTAGACAGAATGGTCACTCTAGAATCTGTAATTTTTAGATAGAAGTACTGATCATTAAAAAAAAAATATTTTATTGATGAAACCTTCAGGTTGCTCAGCAGTGTGGAACAGGTGTTGGTTTAATAAGTGTTGTTATTAAAGGAGATTTTTTTGAATCTGAGCTTACTTTACTTTAAGAGGTAACAAGGTATAAAGCGTTACATGGTGACCGGACTATGAAACGGTGACAATTTGATTGAAAAAATAAAACTTTGTGTACTACAGCTGGAAACCCAAGTAATCGAAGTCCAAACAATTTTAAGTCTGCTACACAGTAATTGATATGCACAGGAGCAAAGACTATGACAGTATATCAGTCAAACAGCTGTTGTTGAAACACAGCATTGTTGGAGCTCATCAAAGTTGTGTTGATGTCGCAGCCTTGCTGCGTGAAGGAACACAGAACAAACTCAAAGTACATTTTTCTTTTTAAATTTCTACATTAATCCAAGTAGGAGAGACTTTATTTCTCTATTTTCTGTGGAGAGATCTTTGTTTTAATAGAAGGAACATTTCGTATTTCAAAGACTTAGTGATAAATGTTGTTACTGATTGCTAGACTCAAGTGAGAAGTCTATATTTATTGTGTTTTGTACTTTCCCTCCTTTTCTATGTTGTTAACCAGGTGAGAACTCATTATAATTCACTTAAAACTGTTGACTACCATTTTATCCAACACGTATTCAAAATTTACCATTGAAGAGGAAAATGAGAATGCGCTTCATGAGGTCTGCCTTCACGATGGTGCAGAAAACTTTAATCTGCCAGCTCCACCCAGGGGCGTAGCTACTATGGGGCTAGGTGGTGCAGTGCAACAGGGCCCTCACGCTCAGGGGGCCCCCAAGCATACCTCAAGGGGCCCCTAAGCGCACCTCTAGGGGCCCTCAAGCGCAGTTTACAGGGCCCACGAGTCTTCACGGCCAAACTGGTTTTTTTTTTTTAATTTTTTTTTAGCTCTACCGTCGTCTAAGGGGCCCCTGAGAACACAGGAGCCCCTCACTAAGGGCCCTCGCTGCTCAGGGGGGCCCCCAACCACTGCTCAGAGGGCCCCTACCAGCACACAAAGCAAAAAACAAACGTCGCCCGTCTGGCCTGAGGGCCCAAAATAATTTTTTTGCACCGGGGCCCTTGTTGACCTAGCTACGCCACTGGCTCCACCATCAGTTTATACGGTAATAGACTGTTGTATCTCAATAATTATATCTCAGACACTTGAATCCCGATAAATGGTTAGAGAGGATGAGGAAGATATGGTAGAGATTTCACAAATTCAGGGTGCTCTACCAGAAAGTGATCATTCCCAAGAAATAGATGCCTGTCAGGAAGCAGAAAGTAAGCAGCCTCCAAATACATTTTCTATTGGTGCTATACCTTACCAGTCTGAACAGGGCATTTCCCTACAAGATTTGGCCGACCTGATTTTATCAATGTAACATCAGACTAATAATAACTTAAATACATTAAGTACTCAGTTCAATGATACATTAAATACTCGGTTCAATGAAACCAATTATAAATTAAGTACATTAAATTCTAAGCTCGATACTAGTATAACCAGGCTGAGAAGAGATTTCATGGACCATTCTCACCTAATAGATAACAGGATAAGTAAAATTCAGGAGAAGATAGACAACTATTATACACATTTTGGTTAAAGGATTACTGAAACAGTCTTAGGACAACGTAAGCTTAAACCCCATAAAAGATACAGACCCTTAATGATGAAATAAACCAGTTTCAGGGTACCTTTAAAAATGATTCTACATGTCAAGAAAGTTTAACCAGACAAATATAACAGAACAACTCGAGACTGAAGAGAGAGTAGGACTGTTAAATGAGACCCTAACTAAGAGACAAGCAGTCTTAGGTTTGTTGCATGAACGTGAAGAGTCTAAGATGATATATTATGATTTTGACCATTTACAGAGAAGAATGAGGATTACAACTAGATTAATTGCTGACTTTTTAGTTCTGGCAGAATATGTACTAACAGGATAAGGTGTTGAAGAACATTCTATAGCAGATTAAATGGTTACTAATATAAATGGGGTTGAGTCTTCCAATACGTGTGCAAAATCGGAAGAATTTGTTGTTTATTGTCAGAAGGAAGGTGATGAAATTATTAACATCAGCTATGACAAGGATGAGTGTTTTGGGAGCATGATTTTTTAATCTCTTTCAAATGAAGTTAAACAAAAAGATTTCTTTAAGAATGATAATGAGGAAATAGACTTAAATGACACTGTGTTTACCATTGCATATAATGAAGTGATTGATGTATAGAATGTTTCTATTGATGAAAATAATTCTAGTACAAGATAGGAAGGGATGGAGGATTGCATCAAACCAGATGCAAAGACTGACGACAGCAAAAAAATCCAGTGAGGAAATATTCACAAATGAAGTAGAGTGTACTGTTTCTGATAAAGATTTTTGTAGCAAAGGGAGACTATTTCAGGTAGGGCAGGAGCTCTATTAGACTTGCTGTGTGTGAAGCAGAACAGAATGGTTTTCCCACAAGCCTACTACCTGAAGAAGGATAAAATGAAGATGAAAAGAAACCACTACATGAAGAAGAAAAGAAGTACTGCTTCCAGAAACCACCACCTGATGAAGAAAAAAGTTAAGTAGAAAAGTCGAAGGGTAGCAAAACAGGATGTGCAGACCAACAGTTTTAGAAAGGATGACAAAAGAAGAGAAAAATATTAGTGGTGACAAAAAAAAAAAAAAAAAAAAAATAGACGAGATGAGATGAGAATAAAGAAGACATGAAAATATTAGCTTATCTGGAAATTAAATATTCAGAAATAAAATAGGTGATTCTAACAAAGGTGAATGTAGTAATAATAAAAGGAAGTAAGAAATGATGATGTTCGTGGCAACACAGGAAAGGATATTGATACAAGAAATGTCGATCATATTAAATAAGAAAATAATTCTGTTAGCTAAAAGAAGCAAAATAGTAAATCTTTTAATGTCAAAGATATGGATGCCAAAGAAAATAGTGATATACCTGTAAAGGAATTAGTAAAGTTAGCCAACGATTTGCAGAACTTGTGTAAAAGTTAATTCAATATCTATTGTTGCAGGTGACTCCTATTGATTCCATATTGATTCATTTAGTATTAATACTTTTAAGGTCCAGGTACCTCCTTTCGTGTGAATAAGTGCTCGATGCAGGAAATCATGTGTTGTTAATTAAATAGATTTTGTGCAACACAGAGGTTGTAAACACTTAGAGTACGGCGCTGCGGTTGGCAACGTCTATATAAGACAACAGGTGTCTGGCGCAGGCGTTAGATCGGTTACTGCTGCTACAATGGCAGGTTATCACGATTTAAGTGAGTTTGAACGTGGTGTTATAGTCACCGCAGTAGAGATGGGACACAGCATTTCCGAGGTAGCGATGAGGAAGGAATTTTCCCGTACGACCATTTCACGAGGGCACCATGAATATCGGGAATCTGGTAAAACATCAAATCTCCGACATCGCTGCGGCCGGAAAAATATCCTGCAAGAATGGGACCAACGACGACAAGAGAATCGTTCAACGTGGAAGAAGTGCTACCCTTCCGCAAATTGCTGCGGATTTCAACGCTGGGCCATCATCTAGTGCCAGCGTGCGAACCATTCAACAAAACATTATCGATATGGGCTTTCGGAGCCGAAGACCCAGTGGTCTACCCTTGCTGAGTGCACGACACAAAGCTTTATGCCTCGCATGGGCAATGTCAACACCGACATTGGACTGTTGATGATTGGAAACATGTTGCCTGGTCTGACGAGTCTCGATTCCAATTGTATCATGCAGATGGAGGTTTACGGGTATGGAGACAACCTCATGAATTCATGGACCCTGCATGTCAACAGGGAACTATTCAAGCTGGTTGAGGCTCTATAATGGTGTGGGGTGTGTGGAGTTGGAGTGACATGGGACCCTTGATAACGTCTAGATACGACTCTGACAGATGACACATAGTGCGCATCCTGGCCAATCACCTGCATCCATTCATGTCCATTGTGCATTCCAACTGTCTTGGGCTATTCCAGAAGGACAATGCGACACCCCACACGTCCAGAATTGCTACAGAGTGGCTCCAGGAAAACTCTTCTGAGATTAAAAACATCCGCTGGCCACCAAACTCCCATCTGGGATGCCTTGCAACGTGCCTTTCAGAATAGATCTCTAGCCCCTCGTACTCTTACGGATTTATGGACAGCCCTGCAGCACTACCTCAGACATTAGTCGAGTCCAGGCCACGTCGTGTTGAGGCACTTCTGCGTGTTCACGAGACGGGGGCCCTTCACGATATTAGGCAGGTGTACCAGTTTCTTTGATTCTTCAATGAATACTAATATATCTGGTTTGTGCTATATTAATTCATGTATTTTTTCATTGCAAATATCAATCAATTACTTTAATATATGAAGGCTGTCATACAAATAATATAATTTAAAAACAATGAATAAATAAATGTTATCTCATTTATCTTTGCATTCCAATACATGTTAAGCACCAGTCTGTTCGAGCTCTTTCTTCCTCTCTCTCTCGCTTGGCCAGGAAAGAAACTTTTCAACCTCTCTTGAGGAGAAACTAAGATTAGTTCTATTGCTTGAATCCATGTCAAGAAATGTTACCTGCGTCCGTAGTGTTTGAGATAGAGTACTGACATCACGAACTGAGAATTCCAGTTCTACTGAGACTGAGGGCATGGGTGATTTTGATTAAATGATTTATTCGTCACATGTCGTACATACTGAATGAATACAAGAAGCAGAGAAAGAATACAGTTGTTGAAGGAGTATACATACAGTTCCAGAAAGAAATAAAAAATGGGGATACCATATCTGATAAAGCGAATAGGTATTCCTTTAGACAAACAGCAAGAAGAACAAGACATATGGTTTATAGGTCCACACTTCAGTTAGATACGCAAGAGAAAATGCAACAGCCAGTTTTTTTAGAGGATGTTTACAGAAGTAAAAAACCCTGGGCTAATAGGCCCTCTGAGCCTTCAGCGTCCATAAGAGGCAGTTCCGTTGCCATATCTCACTCTCCTTTGTTGAAGTGGGCGGTAGGTTTTGCAAACTTCGGTGCCTGTCTATAAATATTTAGTCATAGCTCTCAATGGGATGACTTTGTTCTCAAATTTTTGTTGGTGTAGTGTAGAAAATCAGCATACTTTGCTATTTTGCACATAATAGACTAGCATTACTTTTTAACGAGTGTTGAAAATGAGATTTAAAGGGGTGTGTTTTACATCGCGATTCAGTGAATTTAGTATTGCGCTTTCTTTCGTCACGTTGCAGTTTATACTGACAGTGTATGATGAAATTAAATGTGTTAAATTATGCTATGCAATCTAGGAATCTTGATGAAGCAAACGATGTTGTTACTGCAAATACAGTTTGCGATTCAAATACGCGTGTATGGGTATGTCTACATAGTTTGATTCTGTAGCGGCAATTTAATGGGGATTGTGGTTAGGTTTAAATGCAGTCTGTACCAGAATGGTTTTGTTGTTCTATAGGGGACAAAGAATTTAACTATTACTGTTAGTAATTTCATAAGAACCAAGTAAGTGACAAAACGTGTATAGCGATATAAACTGCTTCCAGTTATTCCCAATTAAGCTTACGATGTATGGTAACAAGATAAATATTTTTATTCTGATCTAGGCAGCATTTCAACCTAACCACAAGTGGTAGTAAAAAAACTGAAATATCCATTCTGCATGTCCACCATTGTGGCTTTGGCAGAATTAATTTTTGATCCAGGCCGCATATCAACCCAATCCCACTATATCCCGAAAACTAAGCAAGATATCGAAAAATGTTATTCTTTATTTTCGATTTGTCTCGTCGTGTTACATAAGAATCGATCATTAAATTTGGCTTTTGCGAAATTTTTCTTCTGCATTTCAACTCAAGACACCTCACTTTTGATACAGTATATCTCAAGAACTAGACGAGATATCGAAAAATTTTATTCTTTATTTTTTATTTGTCTCGTCTTTTTAAATAAGAATCCGTTATCAAATTTGACTTTGACCAATTTTTTCTTCTGAATTTCAACCAAAAACATTTCACGTTTGAGACAGAATATCTCGAAAACTAAGCATATCAAAAAAATTTATTCTTAATTGTTTGTTTGTCTCATCGAGTTACATAATAATCCATCACCAGATTGCGACGTTAAGTTTATCCTAGAGTCCCCTTGAAGTTTTTGTACATAAACCCCATGTCTGTATGGGTTCGGCCTAGCCCCCCACTCCTCCTCCGCCAGGCTTCACTTCAATGCGTGGTGAAGGTCTCTTGCGTCGTCTCCATATATTTCCTTCCTCCATGATAATATTGAGCTCTGTGAGGCAAACATCTGTAGTTGTCATCCTTCGCACACCATATAACTCGACTATCATGATGGTGATGTGATGTGTGTGGTAAAGGGGTCTACAGGTTTTCCTGGAGTCTGCCATGACAGCCAAAACATTCATTTATATATACCACAATTAATCGTTAATTGTTAATTAACGACGTTAACAAAATTGCAAAAATTTAACTTTCAAGTTAACCTAAAAAAATTGTTAACGGTCTTATTAACTTCCGTTAAACTAAACTACCGTTAGTTTAGTCAGTTACATTGGTATTCTACTCATTTGGTATGTTTGAATTGTGCAGCACACCACGCTCGTACGTTCGGCGAGTCGGATTAATTCGAAGTGCGAGTGTGATGCATATACAACTGTTATGCTAGGCATAGCGTGGGTAGCGTTTATATTTTACGTCTGCAAACCGGCGCTCACTACTCGTTTCTAATTCGATCGGTGATTGATTTGGTATTTTTATAATTTTATGACACTTTTTAGTTGGTATTGGTTTGGTGTTCGTTATTGAAATAAGTAAATCTGACATTAATTTAATGATTACGTCATGAAAACTGAAGCTCTTCAATCCATTAGTGAAAGCAGCAACGCTGACAATAGCAACGAGAATATTAAAAATCCTTGGCCTCATTTTCACTTAACTCAAGACTGGGAGAACAGATGATTTATGAATGAATACCGTGTTTGCCTAAACTTTCTACAATCAAAGTTTACGTGTCTAGCCTTAATAATCCTAAGCAACATATGATGAGGATGCTTATATCCAAATATGGACAGTTTTGAAGAAAAAATAAAAGCAGAGCCAAATCTTGGGAAGAAAGAAAAATAATGCAAAGCCTTTTTAAAGTGCTGTGGCTTCTGATGTATATAGTAGCATAACTGATTTGTTTTCATTGCCATCTGCTAATAAAAGTTTACGTCAATAAAACATTTAGCATCGTAGTTTCCGGAACTCGTATTCCAAGCTGGCGTGGACCGATGTATTGTAAACCTATTCGTTGTCAGCATGATTCCACTATATGTTGAAGAATCCGATACATTTGAGAAACTGGTGAAAACCAGTAAAAACTCAATATCCAGAAGGACTTATTAGTGATTCACATCGTAGCACCTTGGTATTGCTTGCAGTTATACCTATTGCAAAATATAAACATCAGATCCACTTTTGGATGGTTAACTTTTAACAGTTAACTTTAACTTGCGTTAAATTTGCAAAAATGTGACGCTCTAACGATTATCGAAGTTAAATGTTTAAGTAACGGATTAACGATTAACGAAGTTAACTTTTCGATTTTAATCGTTAATCTGTTTCCACCAATGCCTGTTGGGGTGATGAATACACATCAGATGAATGGTACTAGTGATGTGATACAGGCATCTGTAACTGTCATTTCAACCGTTTACTTGCTTCATGCAGGGAATTAACACAATTTTTACACATTTTCGTTATATTTGCGAAATTTGTACCCATTTTGTGAATTTTTAAACCTTTTTAATGAAAGTCGTGGAAAGTGGCATTTTATATGTGCTAACTTCTATCCACCACAATTAATATCAGCGAGAGTTGGTTGTGCGAAGATGTCCACCTGCATGTGGTTGGTTGATAATGCCTAAGCTGGTCTACCCCTATCATGTGGTATTTAGTTAAATTCACCAAGAGAATTTCTAAAGGCCAGAGCCCAAATGCCCCTCATTTCTCAAATACTGATATAAATACAGTCACTTGAAACAGCACATGGTCTTTATAAATAGCCCTACATGTTTCCAGTATGATTTTAGTAAGGAAATATGCAGCGATTAAGGAACTGAACTTCAAATCTTCATAAGTATTTCCTGTGGTTAGAAATTATAAAGTAACAACTAATAGTACACTAAAAACTGTCTCTTCCTTTTGTATGTGTTGTTTTACCAGGGTCAGCAATTCTTCTTTCTATATTTTACTTATGTCTGTACGCCTCGTCGACTTCGAGGTCATTAGAGGTGGGATGGGACTGGGGACAAGGAACGGGAAGGAATTTGGCCATGGCCTTTTGAAGGAAGAATCCCGGCTGTAACTCTTAAAAAAATTTCTGGTGTCAGACGGCTCCTGTGCGTTCAAAATGTTCATGCTGCACAATTTTTTTCTAAGCGATAAATTAACCCAGCGTATTAACCTGAGCGTATTTTTATTAATCGTAGTTGAACTTGACACCAGTGCTAATGCGATACCAACTTTCAAGTATTTTGACTCTGCCATTTAGGATTAGCAATCATTCAAACGACGGTCACTAACGAAATAAAAGTTTCGCGGAATAGCTTCACTACATCTAGCACTACATATAGCGCCCTGCAAATTGGATAGTGTAATGCCCGCACTAGTGACAAGCAAAGTAAGAACTTTTCTTTCTGCGAAACGTACAGTATAAAAGCATGTGTAATTTATTGCTAAGCTGAGATCACTGGTATATTTCTGTCGCCAGTATCGTGCTTTTAAAAACACTGTCATGAAACTTTCTTTGCTAATAAAGCGCCGCGAAAATCGTTCGCAAACAATGGTGAGCTGTTTCCCAGTGGTGATATCAGTGATAATAACAAACTCAGAAATGTCTAATCTCTCAACACTATCTTCACCAACAAACTTGAGTGTGTCTGATTTAGTTTTCATCTCGAGAGTTATTATCCGACATTTTTTAGAATGATTACATCGTGTTGTCCAAATGTTGAGGTCGATGATCTTAAGCGATAGGAGAGGAAAAACAAACAAACCATTGTTCAAATCTGTAGTGAAGCTACGTCAGCCTTCTCGTGAAATTCCCACATAAAAATGATGGCGACCAATTGCTCCAGTGATTTCGCAATAGTGCATGAATCGAAATATTCTGAATCTATTAAAGAAATTGCTTTTAAAACAATAAGAAATAAGTAGTCTGAGGATGTTTAAAAAACCACTTTACAACATTGTGAAGACAAAAGAAATTTATGCAGTTTCAGTATCTGCCAGTGGCAGATTTAGAAAATTTCCGCGCCGGGACAAAAACTGTAAGATCGCCATTGCCACCCCTTCGAACATTATTTTGCCGCCCCCATTGTCGCCACTCCCATTGTGCG
The DNA here is from genome assembly GCA_031002005.1 of Vandiemenella viatica. Taxonomy (NCBI): domain Eukaryota; kingdom Metazoa; phylum Arthropoda; class Insecta; order Orthoptera; family Morabidae; genus Vandiemenella; species Vandiemenella viatica. The sequence continues at coordinate 233,861,643 of JARYHS010008074.1, forward strand.
GGGCAGTAGTGTAGCAAAAGCGCCCCGGTTTGCTCCCTTTGGATCTGGCACAGGTATCTGGATGCAACAACATAATTAAGAATTTTAGTGGATGGCCGATACAAGGAGATCCGCAATCGAAGTTTGTTAATAATTAATTTCCCTGAAGTTAATCCTTGGAAGTTTCCCAACACATCTGCTTCCACACTAAGCGAATTTTTAATTCAGTCCCTAATTCTTCTTCTTCTTCACGACTTTTTCTTAACGTTACTTAACGTTAGAGGTCGTTTTCTTTGATGAATTTTACTCATCACTGGCATAGTCAAATTTCTAGCATATGCCCTTGCTGTCATCAAGTATTCTATACCTTTTGACATATTAACGTACTAATGGGGGATTTCCATCTGTCTGCGAAATATGTAACTATGATCTGTGTGTGATAAGTGTATTTTTTGTTTCTGAAATGTGTGATTTATGTGTCGGAGATTGGGACCCGTCCCGGCATTCGCCTTGATGGCTGAGGAAAACCGCCTGACGACTGGTACGAGGTGCTTGGGCTCGTGCCCGGCCCCGTTGTACCTCCCCGATCCAGTGTGCTGCGCCTTCCAATCCTCAATTCCCCTTTGAAAGTTTTTTCATTCGTAACCAAGAACAAATTTCACTTTGCGACACTCCCACTCCTTGATCATAGCCCAGTATACTTCCACACCTCATTGTCACAGTACAGCTTATAAACATCAACCAGGCTATTCATACAGTCCCTGCCTTGCAGAGACTCCCAGTTCAGCTTCTATATCATTTCATGTTTTGTTCAGCAGTAATTTCCGCCAGAAAAAAAAATAGTTGCACTCCTATGCATTCCCTCCAAGTCATGTATTTGATATACTGTCAGTCCCACTTTATGTTAGACACAAGCCAGAATCTGACCAAAGTTTTTCTTAGCCCTATTCCCTTACTTTATGTTAGATCACCCCAATACTTTCTTTCATATATGTAGGACTTTGGAAACATTTCCTAGCAACTCCCCTCTGTACCCTGCCCAAATGAATTTATCGTCAAAGGTGTTTCCTTTCGACAGGTGGTTGTTGGAAGTCTGCTGCTAAGGTATGCCATTAGCCTTCTGCGGAAACTGTTCCCGAGTGCAGGGAGTATTTAAGTCACAAAAAGTGTCATAAGAATAATTTGCGGAACAAGAATATTTTACAGATCTGTTTAGAAACCTAGCTGCACTTACAATGCTTGCATAGTACATATACTCCCTACAGTATTTTTTCTGGATAGTCTTGAACACTTCTATTTCAATCCTGAAATTCAAAGCTATATTAAAAATAAAAATAATATTCACAAACATAACAAGTCATTGACAATTGTACAAAAAGGGATAACATTCAATGGAGGATCTTGATTCATTGTCCTGAAAAAGAAAATAAACTGTTAGTTTATTTAGAAAAACCTAACAAGTTTAATTCGAGACAGAGAGTTTTTGCTAAAGAACCCAGTTTACGGAGCAAAAGAATTCCCTTCTAGGAATTGGCAACTAAAGATAACAGAGAAAATACTATGATTTTTGGGATATGAAAAGAGGAGTTATTCCCCTAAATGGTGTATGACTTTTTTTGTTGAAACTGTTTACAAATTAGGTCACCAATAAGAATCTATGAAAATTGTATCAAAATATAGTACAATATATGATGTGAATTGGCAGTTAACATTGGATGTGGAATATATTGACGGAATGTTAAGTAATTAACTGATAATCAGTAATTAGTAATATTATTGATTTATAATAATTATATTTACTATTTCACGCACCCGAGATTGTTGTTAAATGGGATCAAAGCAAATATATCTGATCTAATCTAATGTAATAATAAAAAAAATCATTGAGAAAACAACAGACCAATTAAAAAAGGAGGGAAATGAATATTCAAGCCGAATATGAAATGATAGAGTAAAACCCTGAGAAAAGAAATGAAGCACAATGAACACATCATATGCTAAATTAAATGAAAGCTTTTATGTGATTATAATCATAAAGATGATATAATATTTTTCTATTCCACACCACAGCCTTGTGTATTGGAGTGTTGATCAATTTGGAGAATCATTTATAGAAATATTGAGTATATTTGTATAACGTTTGCTGAATGACCATTAACGGATGCCCCGGGCAATGACGAAGCTAGGTTATGATCAACAACACTGTCATACCCTTTGTCATTGCATCTCCGATCCTGATGGCATGGTTTTATGTTTGCTGTTATTCTATTTCCATTTAAGTTTATTTCAATTTTTTTCACGTATTATCGATGTGTGTGACTATCATTTTGGCGTTTGCCATGTACGTATTCCATGGCCAACTGTCGATATATGGTATTAGGATAGCATCAAGTATCGGGGAAATGCAATGGAATTACTACTCAGCCTTCCACCTAACGATGAGAGAAATTTTACTACAAAGCATCTACTAACACTAGCAAATTATGCTACAATTTAATGTTTAAACAATATTTAATCATTAATACTGAAAACCACAAATTTAAAGCCACAACAATATATATAGCATATAATGTTGGATGATTTGAGAATAAATTTTAAAAAATGAGGTGGGCTGTCATCTACACGGCCGTATACATTTTCATGTGAAAACGTCCATGAGTGGTGAGAGGGGATAAAAAAAAAAAAAGGTTTGGATTTGTTTAAATCAGTTTATTTGTTACTAACATGTTTTTCGCTGCTTCATCCGCGAGGTCCTTGATGTGTGTAGTAATACGTTTGCCTTTTGTCTTTATTCTAGTAGCAAACCATAAACATGTGTAATAGATTATATTTGAAACCTTTACCGTAAACTAAATTCCACAATTTTGTTACGCTTATTGGGGTGTTAATCTTTAAGGTAGTGGTGTAGTTAACAATTTAAGAGTAATCTAACGTACTATGTTTCAGAAAGCTGAAGAAATAAGTAACCAAACTTATGTATTCAAAAATATTAACAGAATCCAAATGGTGGAATGGTTATCTGTGTTGTGGCGTGATCACTACATGTGACGCCGGGTATCTCGTAAAGGAGTGTTCATTTGAGATGCAATGTGATATGTGCTCATATCTGTTCTCCGGTCAGGTGGTATGACATACCGCAGATTTTAAGCTAGATCACCAGTTTTCAAATTGTGATGAGCAAATCCATATTGGTTCTGCAGCTTTTGCATTATTTTTTGACAAAGGGATAGACTGATGCACTGACTTACAGATTTGTAATAGTATAGTTGGCATGCAACGGGATTGCAGCGGCAGTGTGCAAATGGTTGAATATTAGGTAATGCTAAAAGAAGAATGACGAGAAACGTTTGTTATCAGCGATGGAGCGCCGAATGTGAGATCCAGGAAAGTTCGTCGCAAAGTCGTTAGAGTTAATGTGTTGGAGGTGCAGCCGAGGTTGAAGGTGTCCCTCATGAAGACACGACTTCTGATTTGAGGAAGATATCGATGTTGAAGTAGCCGCAGAGCCTAAGGGTAAAGTCGGAGTCTATAATGAGGTCGGACAGTATGTAATGGCGGTTAAGTATGTACGGAGAAAGAACTTGGTACATAAGTATGCAGAATTGCAGACATTCTGTGGAGTCGTTCAGGGATGCATGTAGATGGAACCGAACGCGAAAATGATAGTGATCTTATCAGTGGTTAGTGAAACTTACGCGAGACAAATATCACCAAATATGCGACAATGCATGATTTAGTCGTTGACGCTGATTTCTAGTCGCCGGCAGGTGGATTTGGTGAAGACCTGCCTGTACATAGCCATTCCTTCGTCGTTGATGAGATGAGGCTGTACATTCGCTTAGTGTAAAGATAGCTGCTAATAGAAATGGGGTGCCTTGTCGTCACTCATCCGAGATTCGCTTAGTGTCCGATTCATGCATAGTTGTATAACTGAGTCTGTATTAATATCACCGCGAGAGCCCCTAATCTTTAGGCTTTTCAAGTAATATGACATGTGATGATGTCGCAATTTGTCTCCTCGAAAGATATTCGTGATGTCAATATCGTTATTGTCCTTTTCGCCTGATTCTTAAATACAATGATTTTAATTCGTAATCTGAAAAAAAATAATTATTTATTATAAGTCCCCAGATGTGTTCATTATTAATGAATCTTGGTTATATTTCAGTTATTCATTTTTATTATTATTTATTCGAAGCACAAACTGACACCAGAATTTCTCCGGTCGGGTGAGTCGATCGGCCGTTACAACAGTCTGTAGCACTTCAAACCAGAGGTGGCTCCCACCGGTGCCTGATGACATCAGAATTATTATTATTAATTTTAATTGCGATGGAGCTAGCGTTAGGGTGGCGATTCCCCTAGTCATCTAATTACCCGTTTTTCATACTAAATTTTAAATTTTCTTTTATAATTTACAAATTTTAATTTCCTTAATCGTTTTTGGTAAATTATTTATCACTTCACTTGGTAATTTGTTCCAATCCCTGACACCCTTACCAACAAAAGAAAATTTTCCCACTCCCTTATGCATGAAATCGAGGGCAAACTTGTGGTTATGGTCGCCTTTCCCCTTCCATGCTAATTCTTTGACCAATATCCCTCCAAGCTCCATCACCAACATATGCCCTGTATATTCCCAGTACTTTCTTCACCCTCCTCGTTTCCTCCAATGAGACCCAATCCAGCTCCCTTATCATATCAGTTACTGACTGGGTCTTGCGATAATTTCCACAAACAAATCTAGCTGCTCTTCTTTTTACACCTTCCAACACCTGTTTTTGATAACCATAATGTGGATCCCAAACTACGTCACCATATTCAACCAATGGATTGACCAAAGTTTTGTAACCCAACTCTCTAACTTCTTTGGTTCATCCTCTCCAGTAAATGAAAGATTTTTTAACCTTTTCCTACCAGCTTCCCAATGTGCTCTTCGCAGTTGAGTTTGTTATCAAACGTTGTGACAAGATATTTATACTTTCAACAAGCATTTCTGTCCCCACCCTAAAATTATAATTAACCTTTAGTTTTTTACTTGTGTACCTAATAAGCAGACTCTTCTTGGCATTTATCTTCATTCCATGCTGACCTATCCATTTAGATATTCTACCCAGGTCATCCTGCAGCAGTTCACAGTATTCACATGTTTTGGTCCTATTGTACACCATTATATCATCTGGGAAAAAAAAACCTAAATTCTGACCGTACCCCATCAACACAATCTTTCATTAGAATAATGAACAACTATGGTCCCAATATACTACCCTGTGGCACTTCCATATTTACTTCCACCTCTTTGGTGAATGTATTTCCTAATTTAACATTTTGCTCTCTGGCTTTCAAGAATTCCTCTAGCTAGCAAGTAACTTTTTCATCCAATTCAATAGTTTTCATTTTATTTAAAACCATTTGATAGCTCACTCTGTCAAATGCCTTAGAAAGATCTAGTGGCACATTATTAACTTGGCCAATTCATCTGAAATATTTAGTATACAGCTCACCATTTGAGATTCACATGAATATCCTTGCCTAAAGCCATGTTGTCGATCCGCAAACCAGTTTCTTTCCTCACAGACATTTCTGATGTAGGTGCATATCAATCTCTCCATCATTTTGTCTATCACAATTTTCAACCCTGTTTGTAACCCCTCCTTTTTTGAACTGGTTCTACTATCGCTCTTTCCCAATCCTCTGGTAAGCAGCAAGACTCCAGACTCATTTAAATAAAATTTTAATGTAAGGTACAGTATCGTATCCCACATCTGTAGTAATATTATCTACACGAGCCACTTAAAGTATTTTTTTTTTTTTTAGCTTTCTGAGTTCCTCCATAATTTTCAGTGAATCTATTTCAAATTTTGTAGTTTCTTCATTTATACCAGGGATGGCCAACCCGCGGCCCGCGGGCAGCTTGTGGCCCGCAGTAAGTCATTTTGTGGCCCGCGGAGCTGGATCATTAATTCATTACATATGTAAGCTTTGACTTTCAATGGTGATATCTACACTAAGTTAAGCAGATAATCAACCAAGATCATCGCTCGATTGATCTTGCAGGGATGGAAAGTGCGGGTGTATAACCGAGCATTATCACGGCTAATGTTCCTATAACTTTCAGCGCGTTAGTGGTTCGCCTGACTGATTCTTAGAGCACTTGTGTCGGTTACTGATCTCCTAGCAGTTAATGTTTCCACCCATAGATGGAAGTACACTCTTTGCTTTGATCGTTGTATTTGATTCGAAATGCATTGTCTAAATTCCATGTGTCTGTTGTACTGAAGTATTTGTGGCGTTTTGTCGTGATCGAGTTTTAAGAACTAGTTTCTGTTTAATATACGTCGTGTGTATGTAAGTATTACTGTTGTAAAAATACCTGATATTTGTGTTGTTGTATCTTTACCGAATATATTCCCGGCATTATTATTTTTAATCGTTGCGATTGTAGTAGTTTCTGCAAAATACAAGGACGTGACTTTTATTCTTTTCTCTTTCTAGTTCAATTTAATAATGGCTTCAACTAGCAAAGATGTTGGATCAAAGAAGCGAAAAGCTGCAGTTGAACTGAGAATTTTTCAGGATAAGTGGAAAATTAACTATTTTTTTTTTTGTAGAATTTAAAGCTAAGCCCATATGCTTCATATGCAAAGAATCTGTTTCTGTATTGAAAAACTACAACATGAAACGGCATTATGAAAATAACCATGCAAATAAGTTTGATGAATACCAAGGACAATTTCGATTAGACCAGGTAAATGACTTAAAAAGAAAACTTTCTGCACAGCAACAGATATTCACTAGCACTGCTGCAGAGTCAACATGCCACGTAAAAGCGACCTATGCAGTAGCTTTAATATTAACCAAGAAATCAAAGCCGTATTCAGATGGTGAAATGGCGAAGGAATGTTTGGAGAGCATCGTTGAAATTATATGTCCAGAAAAGAAAAGGAAATTTTCAAAAATAAGCCTCTCTCGTCAAACTATTATCAGGCGTGTGGAAGACATTGGGAAACATATTGAAGATAATTTGAAAAGCAGAGGGCCTGATTTCGTATATTATTCTCTAACATTGGATGAAAGCACAGATCTAACAGATACTGCGCAAGTAGCGATTTTCTTAAGACTTGTTGATATCCATTTAAACAAAACAGAAGAATTAGCGGCTCTATATCCACTTAAGAACACTACAACTGCAAGCGATTTGTTAGAGTCAGTTACAGCAACGTTAAATCATTTTTCGTTAAAACTTCACAACTTATCTGGCGTAACGACGGATGGAGCTCCAGCATTGGTTGGAAAACATGAAGGTTTAGTAAAACTGATTGAAAATGAAGCCTGCAAACTTGATAATACCTCACTGTGTAGCGTTTGAACAGTCACCGAGTGCAGTAGCGTATTTTGTTGTTGTATTTTATTTGTATTGGTGTGGGTATTTGATTAGTGTAATCTCTGAGTGTTTACATTTTATAGACAGTACTAGTTAGTAGCGTTTGAACAGTCGCCGAGTGCAGTAGCGTATTTTGTTGTATTTTATTTATATTGGTGTGGGTATTTGATTAGTGTAATCTCTGAGTGTTTACATTTTGTAGACAGTACTAGTTAGTAGCGTTTGAACAGTCGCCGAGTGCAGTAGCGTATTTTGTTGTTGTATTTTATCTGTAGTGGTGTGGGTATTTGAATAGTGTAATCTCTGAGTGTTTACATTTTGTAAACAGTGGTCGTTAGTAGTAGTGTTTGAACAGTCGCCGAGTGCAGTAGCGTATTTTGTTGTTGTATTTTATCTGTAGTGGTGTGGGTATTTGAATAATGTAATTTCTGAGTGTTTACATTTTGTAAACAGTGGTCGTTAGTAGCGTTTGAACAGTCGCCGAGTGCAGTAGCGTATTTTGTTGTTGTATTTTATTTGTATTGGTGTGGGTATTTGATTAGTGTAATCTCTGAGTGTTTACATTTTGTAGACAGTACTAGTTAGTAGCGTTTGAACAGTCGCCGAGTGCAGTAGCGTATTTTGTTGTTATATATTATCTGTAGTGGTGTGGGGATTTGATTAGTGTAACCTCTGAGTGTTTAAATTTTGTAGACAGTGCTCGTTAGTAGCGTTTGAACAGTCGCCGAGTGTAGTAGCGTATTTTATTGTTGTATTTTATCTGTAGTGGTGTGGGGATTTGATTAGTGCAATCTCCGAGTGTATAAATTTTGTAGGAAGTACAGGTTATTTCGAGTTTATGTTCCTTTTTTTCTGTCTCTTTTTTGTTTCCTTTCTTTTTGCGTTTTTCAAAAAAAGTATGTCTAGGGACTGTGATTGCTGTGTGCAGACGCGAGCTGAGGTGGCTGATCTGCGCGCTCAGCTTGCAGCTATGTTAGCGAAAGTTACACACCTGGAAGCTGCCGTAAAAGTCTGTAGCAGATGTGATGTTGGGGAAACAGATATAGCCATGCCTATCACCGATTCTCCCATATCGACCGTCGTACCTGCAACCCAGGCTGAAGTGTTGGATGCTGTGCCGCAGTCGCCTGTTGGTGACTGCGTATGGCTTCTAGACTTCGATGCCACACACGGGGGCAGTCGAACAGGCTGTCGCATATAAATATGTATGCGAGCAAGAGATCTATGTAATTAAATAAATATAATTTGTAGACTATATTTCGTTTATAATCTTTTGCAGTTTATTTCTTTCGTTTGCCTGCTTAAAAAGTTCTCTAATACCAATAACGACCGTGTTTGAGACAACCTTGACATCCCAATATTTGCAGGTTTGTTTCTACTCAAGATCTCTCAATTTAATTTTTACGCTGCTGCTAAATCAAGCTTGTCTTGGTCTTTTCCTCTACTCAACAATTCTCCTAACTTCACTTCTTTTTCAGAGATCATATCCTTTTAAAGCATCTCTGGGCAAACAATATTTATTAACCTTTGTATTATTTTTTTTCTTTATATATAAATCATTTTAACTTTTAATTTACCACTATGTCACAAGGCTTAAAGGCCAAGACGCTGAACTTGTTCGTCTGTCCAACCGGTTTGATGTATTGTCGAAGGCTGACTCAGTCCCACAATTGTCATCCTGCGAGTTGACGGCCCCACAGCCCGCCAGGTCTGAGCAAACGCAGAAGGGCATTCTGGTAGTTGGGAGCTCTAATGTTAGGCGGTTATTAGAGCCCCTTAGGGAAATGGCGGATTCCTCGGGGAAGAAATCCAACGTCCATTCAGTGTGTATTCCGGGTGGCCTGATCCGAGATGTGGAACAGGCCAACCCGGATGCCATAGAAGGGACGGGGTGTAGCCAACTACAGATTGTGGCTCATGATTTCTCGATCTTCGCCATAGTGTCGAGTCTTGTAGGGTTCCTCTTAATAGGTCAGGTATGTACTACACACGTGAATTGGCTACACGGGTGGCAGGGGCCGTGTGGAATGCACTGGGTGGTTTTTTTTTAGGCTGAGGGAGGAAGACCCGAAACACGAAATTCAATTACGGGCAACCCAATCAGATGCAACACCGGAATGTAGGAGCAACGTAAAAGAATCTCGTCAGTTAAAAGTACTCGTACCGAGCGTGGTGGTGTAACGGATAGCGTTCTGGCCTCGCATTCGGGAGGACGGCGGTTCGAATCCCCGTCCGGGCATCCAGATTTGGGTTTTCCATGGTTTCCCCAAATCACTCCAGGTGAATGCCGGGATGCTTCCTTCAAAAAGGCCATGGCCGAATTCCTTCCCATTCCTTGCCCCCATCCTTTCCCGTCTCTAAAGACCACGTTGTTAAAAAGGGACGTTAAACTGTTACAAAAAAAAAAGTTCTCGTAATTAACTGTAGAAGCGTTTGTAACAAACAACCGGAACTTGAAAACGTTATTTGTAGTACAGAAGCGGATATCGTTATCGGAACAGAAAGTTGGTTGAAACCGGAAATAAGTTCCGCTGAAACTTTTAAAGATAGCATGAACGTTTTTCGTAAAGACAGATTACATTCTCATGGAGGTGGGGTATTTATAGCTGTGAGTAAATTTCTCCCATGTAATGAAATAGAAGTCGATACGATCTGTGAAATCATATGGATTAAACTCAACGTTGCTGGGTCAAAACTCATCATATTCGCCTTCTACCCGATTCCGACATAGCTATCGTCGAGGAGTTAAGAAATAATGTAAATAGTACAGCTAGCCGTTTTAAGGATCATGCTATGATTCTAGGAGGCGAATTCAATCTGCCTTATATTGACTGGCGTAATTACGTTCACATCACAGGTAGCAGGGATAAGGCAGCTTCTGAAGTAATTCTCGAGTTATTGTCAGATAATCATCTCGAGCAGCTAGTTAATGAACGTACGCGGTGTCATAACGGTAGCAAAAACATTTTAGACTTGCTGGTTACCAACAGGCCAGAATTATTCACCGACATTTCAACGACCACAGGAATAAGCGATCACAAAGCGGTAATTGCGACTATCAAATTAATGACCAAGCGAAAAAGGAAAAAAGGGCGCATTGTATACAGATTCAGTAAGGCCTCAAAGGAGTGTTTTAGAACCTACCTGAGGAATAATTACCATAACTTCAAGTCAACAAAGGACACCGTTGAAGAGATGTGGCATCGATTTATACATATAGTCAGGGAAGGCATGGAAATACACATACCAAAGTGGACAATAAAGGTGGAGAATGATCCACCATGGTACACATACGAAGTCAAAAGATTACTCAAAAAACAAAGGGAAATACACACACGCTCAAGAAGGAAGGGGTGTCGCAGCGATTTAAAAACCTTAGCAGATTTAAGAGGACGTATTAAGAATGTAATGCGCGAGGACTTTAACGATTTTCACTTCAACTCTCTGAGTCTCACAGAAAACCCAACAAAAATTTTGGTCGTACATACGAAAAGTTAATTGTAGCAACAGCAATATTCTAGCACTAATTCGTGAAGGCTCCGAGGTTAATGAAAGCCGCGATAAAGCTAACGTACTAAATACTCTATTCAAAAATTCATTTACAAATGAACATAAGGATAGTATTCCCGTTTTCCCACGCCGTGGCGAGTCGGTGATGGAATCATTACGAATAGATACTGCAGGTATCGTTATACAGGTTCACAAGTAGATGCAATTTTTTTAGATTTCCAGAAAGCCTTTGACTCTGTGCCACACAACCGCCTTTTAGCGAAGCTTCGAGCGTACGGTATATCGGATCAGCTTTGTGAATGGATAAAGGATTTTCTAACTGGTCGGTCGCAGTATGTTGTCGTTGAAGGAGAAAGTTCTTCTAATCTAGTTGTTACATCGGGTGTACCTCAAGGAAGTGTAATAGGACCACTTCTTTTCTTAATTTTTATAAACGATCTCGGAGACAAAGTGAGAAGCCTTTTTAGATTGTTTGCTGATGATGCGGTTATTTATAGGGAAGTAAGAAATTTGGCCGATTGCTTAGAAATTCAGCGCGATCTGGATGTTATTTTGGCTTGGTGCGCTGAGTGGCAACTTACTCTAAATTGTAAAAAGTACAAGACAATGAGCATAACTAACAAAAAGAATCCGATTGTTCAGAAATACGAGGTAAACAGTTCAGTTATTGATATGGTAGATTCTATGTAATATTTGGGAGTAACAGTACAAAGGAACATGAAATGGGACAAACACATTAATTCGTTAGTAGGTAGAGCAAATTCTAGGCTGAGATTCATAGGTCGAATCTTGAAAAATTGTAATGAACAAACAAAGGAGATAGCGTACAGATCTCTTGTGCGTCCACATTTGGATTATTGTTGTGCCATTTGGGACCCGTTTCGTAAGGGATTGATTGAAAGTATAGAGAAAGTACAGAGAAGAGCCGCTCGATTCGTGACCGCTTGCTACAGTCCTTATGAAAGCGTCACAGAACTGATTAGTAGATTAGGTTGGGAGTCTCTGGTAGATAGACGACGCACGTTTCGTTTAAACTTATTGGAAAACATGCGTACTCCCACTTTCACTTTTGAGTGTAGTGAAATACTTCTTCCACCAACCTATTTGAGTCGGAAGGACAAGAAAGATAAAATTAGAGAAATAAGGTGCCGGACTGATTCTTATATGAATTCTTTTGTCCCTCGTACCATTAGGGATTGAAATGCACAGCAAAGAGATTAGCTTTGGTGCTGAGCACCCTCTGCCACCCACAATTTTGTGAATTGCAGAGTATATATGTAGATGTAGATTACTAAATTTTCATTGCATTATTCATCAAGAGAATTTATGTGCCAAGTCTTTAAAAATGGATCATGTCATGAGCGTGGTTATCAAAATAGTGAACTTCATTAGATCGAAGGGGTTGGACCACCGTCAGTTCCAAGAATTCCTCAAACATTTGGATTCTGACTATAATGACCTTACATTTTATACTGAAGTAAGATGGTTGTCCCGTGCAAAAATGTTAAAAAGAGTGTTTTATTTGAAAGAAGAGATACAATCATTCTATGCAAGCAAGTTGAAAAGTATCCCAGAGTTTGAAGACGTGGCTTGGGTTTGTGACTTCGCGTTTCTAGTCGACGTAACTAACCATTTAAATAACTTGAACATTCGTCTGCAAGGCAAAGACCAATTGGTTAATGATATGTTTGATATTGTTGCCGCGTTTCAAATGAAACTTGGGCTTTGGGAACAACAGTTGAAAAATAAAAATTTCACTCATTTTTCCAAGCTTTCATTGGTAGCAGAAGTAACACAGACGTTGGCGATTAAGTACAGTTAATTGATATCAAACTTAAAACTTGAGTTTGAAAACCGATTTCAAGATTTCAAAAAACATCATATTCTTTTATCTGCATTTTCGACGCCATTCTTCGTTGATATAAATTCATTGCCAGGAAATTTGCAAATGGAATATTGTGAATTGCAGTGTGACGCACAACTCAAGGAGAATCTCCAATAGGTTGGTTTGGAAGAATTTTACGGAATATATGTGGAAAAGGAGAAATATCCTTCATTTTATAAACATGCTTTGCGGATTATTTCTCTATTTAGAAACACTTATGTGTGTGAATAGCTTTTCAGCCGGATGAACAGTATCAAGTCTAAAAACATAAAACAGAATTTTGCCCTTAGTTCTGTTAAACAATGTCAAAAGTCGCATTAAGATAAGTGTATATTTAATAATTCATTAAATATCTAATTTCATTTTAAGTGTTTTTTTTTCCTTCATGAAAATATTAATTTTTTTTTCCAAGAAAATTATGCATTCAGCCCGGTAGAGAGTTGAAGTTCTAAAATTTGGCCCGGCTGCTGAAAAGGTTGGCCACCTATGCTGTACTGTAACACTGCGGGCTAGCCGACTGCACAACTCCAAAGACATTATAAGTATATCTGCGATCACATTACCAATTTACAAAATAATGTATGTAAGGCCCATGGAGGAAGGAATATATGGAGACGAGATAACGCTAAATCCGTGAAACCTCGTGAAAAAACTGCGCTTGCGCGGCGGATATCGTAGGAGTACCAAAACATTGGGCTGTTTGCACTGTGTCAGCTGCTGAGAATATTTCATTTTCTAATATTCTAAAGTTTTCTCTAATGCCAAGTTGTGCTGCATATGGTTGCACAAACAGACTAGATAGGAAAAAACCTGGAATAGCGTTTCATAAGTAAGTTACATTGTAACTATCGTACTTGAAGTATCTGACAGGCAACTGCAACATTAGTGCCATTCGCTATAAATTTTTTCATTGCTCACAATAGGATCATATCATTCTCAAATTTTTGTTGGTGTAGTGTAGACAATTAGCATATGTTACTATTTTGCACCTGAAAAGCTAGCCTTATTGTAGACAAGTGTTGGAAATTTAATTTAAGCGGGTCATGTTTACATCGCGACACAGTGAATATGGTATTCTGCATGCATTACTCACGTTTAAGTTTACACTGAAAGTGCACGATGAAATTAATTGTGATAATTTGTGCAGTGCGAACTACTAAACGTGATGAAATAAACTTTGTTGTACGAAATGTAGTTCGCGATGCATTTCTTGTGTTTAGATGTGTCTACATAGTTTGGTTTTGTAGCGGCAATATTAATGGAAATGTTGGCAGGTTGAAATGCGGTGTATACCATAAGAGAACAAACAATTTATTTATTATTAGCTGTTAGCTTCTGATTTATGAATGCACTGATTTTTCTAGCAAAATTATATATGCCACTAACAGTACAATATCTTCTAAGTAAGCTTAGAAACTATGAGGTTTTATGAATTTTTTTTTTTTTTTTTAAAAAAAGTTCTAAACATTGAATTACGCTATTTTTATAATTTCAGATGTGACTTGTTTCTGTTTGTAAATATGTCTACAAGTATATTTCTAGATTTTGAAATCTTTCTTGTCAATTACTGAAATAGAATGTGAAAATATAACCTATTTGAACATCAACTAAAATTTAAGGACTGTAGAAATAAACAGTTTGTTATTCAAGTTAAAAAGAATTACCTACTCATTAAGTTACGTCCGAATTCATCATCACATATGGATGGTGATAGTTTTCTTCTGGTCCAGGCCGCATTTCAACCTAACCACGTCAATTTTAAGTTACAATATCTCGAGAACTAAGCGAGGTATCAAAAAATTTTATTCTTTACTTTCAGTTTCTCTCATCGAGTTACATGAGAATTCGTCATCAAATTGCGGTGCCACGGTTATCGTTGAATCCCCTCATATCCTAACAACCTCACTTTTGAGACAGTATATCTCGCGAACTAAGCGAGATATCGAAAAATTTTATTCTTTATTTTCGATTTGTATCGTCGTGTTACATAAGAATCAATCACCAAATTTGACTTTGGCGACACGTTTCTTCTGAATTTCAACCAGAAACTCCACTCTTTTGAGATAGTATATCTCGAGAACTAAGCACGATATCAAAAAATTTTATTCTTCATTTTTTTATGTTTCTCGTCGAGGTACATAATAATCCATCATCAAATTGCGGTGCCACGGTTGTCTTATGATTCCATTGAGGTTTTTGTGCCTATTTCCCGTGTTTCTCTTGTCAAGTAATATGGCGGCCTCCCCTCCTCACTTCTCTCCACCCGGTTTCACTCATGGAGGAAGGAAATATTTCCTCCATGGTTTCACTCCAGTATGTGGCGAAGGTCCCTTGCGTCGTCTACATATATTCCTTCCTCCATGGTAAGGCCGGCATTACACTGTAAAAAATCTTTGATAAAAGATATTTTATAAAATATTTTACAGTGTAATGGGGTATATTTTATA
Source organism: Vandiemenella viatica (assembly GCA_031002005.1). NCBI lineage: Eukaryota > Metazoa > Arthropoda > Insecta > Orthoptera > Morabidae > Vandiemenella > Vandiemenella viatica. Next base: position 233,876,848 of record JARYHS010008074.1, read on the forward strand.
AAAGATTTCTTTTATAAAATGTAAGACGTTGGCATTACATTTTATAAAAAATTTCACCACCCTGCAAACGTAAATAAAGAAAATGGTGAAAGGGACGTTACCAAAGTTGGTTATGACTGTCGAATCCATGAAAATCTTTATTTTTGAGTATGAACAGAAGGAAATGTTGTAAACTCAGAAACATATAGACTAGGCCTATAAGATTAGGAATAAAAAGGTGAGCACTTACAGAAAGTTAATTAGTGCTATGATAGAAGGCTGTACTGTAGAAGACGTAAAAAGAGAATATTAATGTGTTAAGAAACTAGTATTTGACAGGTTTCTGGAATAATAACAGAAGCAATGCGCAGACCAATGCGTGTGCTATATTGCAGAATGGTGTAGATCCGTCACCATCAATAGGGTACAACCCATGGCACATACACCGTAAAATTTCCCAATAGTATATATGGGGAAATAATTCTGATGTAGAAATTTATGAAAATTTTGTGTCAAGAATTTATTGGACGTATAGCCTACTTCAGTATCAACCATAATTTTTATAATTTGGCATGTCCTCACATTGCAACTCTTTCACTAAACTTTGATGAACTCTTATCATATCAAGTCTCGTATTCCACGGTCTAACCTAAATATGTTTACTTCTCTTTTTTACCTTCAATAAAATGCATATTGTGACAGTTGCATTAACTGGGTCTGCAAAAGCTTACAAGTTTACTCCATTCATTTCAGAGAACTATGACGAAAAATTTTATATCGTGTAATGGGACTGAAAAAATATCATAAAATATCTTTGATAAAATAAATATGATAAAATCTTTTATAAAAGATCTTGGACAAAGAACTTTTACAATGTAATGCCGGCCTAATGCTTACAGTTTCGTCACAAGCGGTTATCTTTCATGGTAAGAAAGCATGGACATTAGGACAAAGAAAGAAAACTGATGCATCTGAAAATATGTAGTCTGAGAGAAAAACATTAAAAATTTAGATAAAGTATGAAATTATGGGCGAGGAAAGAAGATGGTGAATGAACATTACAGAAAGAAGGAACAGAATGGTGGATCGCATTTTAAGGCATGAGGGATTGGTTAATTTGTTAGCTAAAGGATCAGTGAGGGAGAAAACTGTATAGGAAGACAAAGATTAGAACATACGAGGCAGATAATTATGGAAGTAGAATGGAACGAGAATTTTGAGACGAAGAGAGGAAGAGATGGAGGATTGCACCAAACCAGTAAAGAGACTGATAAACAAACAAAAAAATCTGTTACAAGAATTACCTCAGCGTTAAATTAAGTCTTCAGAGAGTGAGGTTGAAAAATTCTAGACTGAGAATGTGAATTCAGTTTACTGGTTATAGTGCCATACCACATAGTGAAACTGATCGATTAAATCATACAATCTACACCTTACAGATGTAAGATAAATTTGAGAAAAATGATTCTGTTCTTCTCGTTCCTAGGCTCTTTCGCTAATCAATCGCAGTAAATTGCAAAATTTTGTCCCATCAATAAGGACATCCCTACCAGACCCAACCAATAGTCAACGCTATCCAAATTAACGACAATTTCAAGCTTACATATTTGCGTCCAGATCTTTGGTCGAGTTAGGTACAAACGATTTGGCCCATTGTATATGCTGTTGTCACATCGGATTCACATGCATTCTAAAGTATGTTTTCCTAGGTGAAGTTCGCGAGTATTTTGATAACAACGTAATCTGTGATACCTTGTCATTCTCTCCATGTCAGTTGTACATATTTTTGTTTCCATTAGAATTTCATTTCTACCTTATGAGCAGTATTGTGTATATTTCAGTGTAGTGTGTTTCACCCGAATAGAGTGGTCCTCAGTTGGAATTTCATACCCGACTTGGATTTTAAAAGTGCTTAATATGCCCTTCATTTTATTCAAAGCTTGCTTTGAGTGCTTGAAGCTGATCAGGACCCTTGCACTCCCCTTTCCCTGTAGGATTACCAAGTTAGTTTAATTAGCTATTACAGATTCGGATTACGCGGCCGATTAATTCTCTGCCACATTTCTTTGAGACTAAATGGAATCATTACTATATGATGCCTTAGATAATAAAATTGATTTCTATGATCCTCAAGCAAAAAAAAGGTAATTATCAGATAACGCACATACCATAGGCCACATAAAGACAAGCAGTTTATTCTCTACTACCACTTTAATTAATTATAATATTTCAATTAAAATCTCATGGAACCCATTATAAATACTGTATCAAAAACACCCATGATGATTTCGGCTAGGTTTCTTACTTTTCATCCTGCGACTATCATGAAATACAGAACTGCACTTCATAGAAACAGCTGAAAAGAATAATAAAACTGCTACCAGTAAACAATGGATTGATTTTTATCCTCTATCTATTTATTGTGTTCTGTCCAGAAGCAGCTCCCGCCAGTGGCGTAGCTAGGTCGACAAGGGCCCCGGTGCAAAAAATTTATTTTGGGCCCTCAGGGCGACCTTTTTTTGCTTTGTGTTGCTGGTAGGTGCCCCCTGAGCTGAGGCTGGGGGCCCCCTGAGCAGTGGTTGGGGCCCCGCTGACCAGTGAGGGCCCTTAGTGAGGGGCTCACTGTGTCTTAGGGGCCCCCTTAAACGACGGTAGAGCTAAAAAAAGGTCACCAGTCTACCCGTGAAGGCCCGTGGGCCCTCTGAACTGCGCTTGGGGGCCCCCCGAGGTATGCTTGGGGGCCTCCTGAGCGTAAGGGCCCCCGTGCACTGCATCGCCTAGCCACATACGCCCCTGGCTCCCGCTCTTTCATAGAAATCCTATCAAGCCACTTGTGTAGTGTTAATGTCAGCGTGAGGCTCAAAGAACGAAGACGATCATTGGGCGAACAAAAAATCCAAAACGCATTGCGGTCTCTTAAAAAACATCCATAAAACGAATAACGTGTCAAGACACTTATGAAAATAGCCAGAATGTGTTGTGGCTAACTCAAAAGGACCACAATATGAAATTCCCGTCGTGGCTCTCATTATATTTGACCACTATGTGTTGTAGTTATTAAGGAAAGCCATAACGCGTTCTGAAGATTAGCTGATACGATTGTAACATGTCAACGGGAGCATTTCTAACGCTGATGGAGTTTGTGTTCATTCCTAAATTTTATTTCCGAGTAGGAACATACATGCATTAATCACGGCTAGTAAAATGAACATATTTTATGATTAGGGAAGAAAGGTGATAATGAAATCATACAAGAATCGTCAAAAGAAAATATTATTTTAGAAAAAAATGAAAACTTGAATTGTGAATACGTTGACATTTTCTTTGGAGAAAACAAGGAGAATGATGTATTTGGTGCAAATGTTACTCGTAAGTTCAGTTTAAGAAAGAACAATATCAGTGCTGAGAGATAATGTGCCAAAACTGGCCGGTTTCCAATGTTTTAGTTAAAGTACCCGAAGTTGATAGAGGACATAAGCTCCTAGAAATGTTTTAGCTGTTCTTATGAGCATTAATACATCAGGTCTCTGTCAGTTAGAAAACAAGGAAGGTATTCTCGATCGACTATATGTTCGAAATAAATTTATAATTCAATAGAGTAACTTTATTAAAATTCAGGATATGCCCTCAACTCCTTTCACACTTTGCTTAGCATCTATGTTATCACCTGGAAGTTAAGAAAGGTTTATAATTTGTCACTGTAATAAATATTGTACTGATAAAAATGCAAATGTCTCTCAAAGAGCATGAAATGTTACTCAAAATGTTACAGTAATAGTTCTTAGTAATTTTGCTTCCAACTTTCTTTTTTTAATAATTTTATATAAGAAAACGGTTAAAGATAAAGAAACTATAATCAAAATAATGATTTATTTTCTTAACATACAATGATTATTAGTTAACATCCAAAAGATAGAGTTACAGCCTGACCGTCGTATCATGGTTGCATCAGCCAACGATCAGAACGCGTTATGGCTTTTCTTAATACCCGTAACGCGCAAAGCCACGTCGCTAATTTCGTATTGTAATCTTTTTGAGTTAGGCGCAACGCGTTTTGGCTACTTTTAAAAGTGCCGTAACACGTTATTCATGTTATGGCAACATGATACATTGTGGACTTTTTTTCACTTAATGAGCTTTTTAGCTGTTTGAGCCTCATATACACATGTAGATCATACGCCGCTGAGCCAAAACATTGTGACCACATTTGGAACGTAATACAACAGCTATTCGGTGTGGTCCTTGGTAGGTCTCGCCAAGTATATGGTACCACATATCTGCGTACAGATCACGCGATCCATTTAAATTATTGGCCGCAAAGTGGTGTTCGATAGCGTCCTGGATGTCTTCTATCGGTTTGAGATTATGTGAATCTGGTGGCCAAGACATCAAAGTGAATTCATTGTCAGGCTCTTCAAAACACCATAGCACTATTCTGGTTTTGTGACAAGGACAGCTGGCCTGCTGGAAGATACCATCTCCGCTGTGGAAGATGCAGGTGGTCCGTAATAATTTTCACGTAGTTCACAGCTGTCATAGTTCAATAGAAACCGAGGTTAATGTCCCCCAAAGCATAAAGGTGTCCCCACTGACCTGTGTCCATGGCCTTGTGCATGTTTCGAGTAACCGTCCGCCTTGAAGATGGCGCATCCGGACATCCGACCATGCATCATGTTTCCGTTGATCCACCGTACAATCTCTATGAGCTCGTGCCCACTACTATCGTAACTGACAATATCGTTCGGTCAACATGAGAACAGATATAGGCGTTTGCTGCGGACCTCCATTTTCAACAATGAGAGCTGAACGGTGCACTCCGAAACACCTGTCTCTGCACCAGCATTGTACTCTGTCGTCAGATCTACCAAAAATCGCCCCCTATCCTGCTTTACAGAGTGGGTAAGCCTCCGATCTCCACGTACTGTGAAGAGGCGTTGACGTCCACTATCTTGTCGCCTACTCGTGGTTTAACCGTCCAACCACTTTCAACCGATGGCCGAAGCAGGAATGATGTTAAAAGCAGAATAGCACTAGCAAAAAGAGCCTTCATGAAAAAGAGAAACCTTTTAGTTTCAAATATTGATCTAGGAATTAGAAAGAACTTTTTAAAACTCTTTGTGTGGAGCACAGCACTTTGTGGTAGCGAAACATGTACTTTAGGAATACCGGAAATAAAGAAAATTGAAGCATTTGAAATGTGGTGCTACAGAAGAATGCTGAAAGGACAGACAAAGTAAGAAATGAACGAGTTTTGGAAATGATGGGTGAGAAAAGAAGTTTGTGGAAGAAGCTTACAGAAAGGTCATATTTTGAGACATGCTGGATTGATTAATTTGTTAGTGGAGGGAACACTCGAAGGTAAGAACTGTAGAGGAAGACAGAGATTAGATTATATGAAGCAGATAATTGAGGACGTGGGCTGTAAGGGCTATGTAGAAATGAAGAGGTTAGCACAGGATAGGAAAGGATGGAGGATTGCATCAAACTAGTCGAAAGACTGACGACAGCAAAAAAAAAAAAAAAAAAAAAAAAAAAATCTTGTCGCCTATTCGTGTTTTTACCGTCCACCCTCTTTCAATAGACGCTCACTACAATTGCACGCGAAAAGCGGAGCAGCCTCACCGTTTCTGAATGTTCGTTTCCAGGTGGTTAGCCATAACAGTCTTCCCTTTGTCAGAGTGATTTATGTCAGCGGATTTCCCCCAATTTCCACACGTATCATCACTAGAAGGACTCACCCGGTGTCCCTGCTTATATACTTTTTTGCCCCATGACGTACCCACAACAGATGGTATTCAGTCACGCGGTGGGCAGAGGGTAATGATTTGGATGATCAGCGTATGTGTTAAGTATAGTGTGTTGTTTGTGTTTTAAAGCAAGATTAGAAGGAATAAGGAGAATGCTAGTCCCGGCACTATAGGTTTACTATTCATAAAGACACCAGGAGTGCCGTCAAGTTTCACATTCCAATAAGCAAGACAAATCTTAATTAAAAGGTCTCATATGCCGCCACTATATACGCGATGTAGAGAGGTTTTGTATTTAATGCAGACTTCCGGTGCACAGTGTCTCCTATCCTCCTAGTCAAGTACCAAATGATGAAAATTTCTTCCTATCGGAGCTCGATCCAGCTAACCTCACGTCGGAGCCAGACACTGTTATCTGGCATGCCGAGAGGTAGGTTACTCTGACTACGTGATATCCAAAATACACTTTCCAAGCTTGCGATAAAACAGAAAAGTTTAACTGTGAAGTATCACGCTCATGATATGATTATTATGGTTATTCCCGTCGTAAATATAAACTATCATTTCGTGATATTAACTACTTTTTAGTATGGCTGTAATGAAAGAAGTCACTGTTGTTTACAATACTTTTGATAAACTGCATACCTAATATAATGATCATTAATAATGTATTGCACAGTTAAGGTTCTCGTTCGAGATTTCAAATGATACCGACCAACACTACAAGCTGGCACTCGTTTTCGGGCATAAAGGTGTGAGAAAATTTTCTTTCATAGGTAAGAGCGTCAGAGATTGGAATAAATTACCAAGGGAATTGATGAATAATTTACCAAAAATGCTGAAAGACTTTAATAGTGAAATTCGAAGAGTGCAAAAGTAGGCCGGTAGGGACATTGTCACCAGAGAGTGCGCAAATTATTAATTTTAAGTTAGCTTTAACAGTGCTCGATTTTGTTTTCACAGAAAACGTAAACAGACACGTAAATATGCAGAAACTAGGCAGAATCTGTTAAGTGAACGCAATGTAAAATTTTCACACTCTTCAGTAATTTCTCTACACTGAGTCACGTGAATTTCTCCAAATGAATGTACGAACCATTTCAGTAGTGGACCTACAGACTGAATTTTAACCACAAATTTCCCTTTCGTTAGGAAGTCGTAGCTGTGAGCAATTATCAATTTGTCATGTGAATAACAAAACTCTTTAATCCATTTGTAGCACTGACTTAACGTAAACAAAATAACGGGACAGATTGATATAACCTGTTTCAAAAATAACTGTTCTCAGCTGTATCTGAGGCTCCGGACATGACAAACACAGTGGCAAAAGGCGCTAAGTAACATGACTGGCATATTGAAAGCGTTAATCGTCAATCAGCGAAACTTATTCGTGGGAGGGAGACGATGTTCTAAAGATTCAACAATCAGGAAATTACATTCAACAGCTGTCTATTTAACCATCACGTAATCCCATTTTTTATCCTAAAACTATTTGTTGCAATATCCCAAGTTGGTAATTAATTGTAGACTATTATTATTTCGGTGCAAGAACGTTAACACGGAAGCCTATGGATGACTTGAATAAAAATTAAATAAATGAATATTCAAATACTGGTCTATACTGCATAGCTCAAGCAAGATTTATTAAAACTCTAAGGTAGGGCAACCCGAGGCAGAACGGGCTACAAAGTTGACAATAGGTTTTAAAAATACAAAAGCATTAATTAAGAGCGCAGCAAATTTTTCTGTACTTTGTTTTATTTTAGTTATTAATTTTATTCTATTTCTTAAATATTTTTATCCTTTCTTTTTCTTCTTTGCCAAAGTTCTTTTACTATATCTTTTTTTGTGGAATCTGTTAAGACAGCAGTAATCCCCCTCTTCAGATTCGTCCTTTCAGTGCTTTCTTTGACTTCTGGAATTGGCATTAGAATTTAATGTGAAACATAAAATGAAGTGGCCCTGTTGTTAGTTGTCATGCAAGAGCACCCCAAGAGCGGTGCGGAATGGAATACTACCCCACTCCGCCCAACCGGTCCGCCCCAGGGATACGGTTTAGATTGGGAAGGTAGGATCACTCGAGAAAGATAAATAAAGAAACATTTAACTTCATGAAACTAAAAACAATTAAACGTATTGCAAGCATTTGTAACGTAAAAAAGTACGTATAATTTACATTGATTACAAAAACATCAGGAGAGAAAAATCAGACAATTAAAACTTCACAGATTAACGCTTGAGAAAACTAGACTAACATGGCTCTCGTAGTTGAGCAGCAATAGATTTGTCAAGTTCTTCTCACTGCCGCTCGCTGGCAATATCTCCTTAACATCGAAAAACGTCGAACTTCATTCCGTCCCGGTACCCCGTTGTACCCCAGGTTTGATTTTATTAAAGTGAATAGAACTTGTACATAATCAAATAAACTGCTTTTTCACGGTCTTTTGATCTGGGTAGTTGTTTCTGCTGCTGTGAATACGTCTCTGGAGCAGTGGTTCCCAGTTAGTTTTTTTCCGAGTACTATTTCAAGAAACAGCTCAACCTCGCGTTCCCATTATAGCTGAAGTCATCTATCTATGCTATTATATATCTGTAAGCAAGCTGCGTGTGTCTCTTTACTGGAACGGGTATCGCGCAATAAGTACCGCAGCAATTTGGAAGTTTTCAAGTTTTTAGAGCTAATGGTGCGAGTCAAATGAGCTAATGACTTATATGTACCATGGGAAGGAGCAAAGAATTAAAAACCTTTATATTTGTAAAATCGTGGGCTGCCTATCATTATGCAATTCAGAAGCGCACTTTTCGCAATAATCTCACAAAACTTTGGATTCAGTTTTATTTTTTTTACTTTTGTTACTCAGTTTTCTAGACCGGGGCGATACCAATCTGGAAGATATCTCAGCTCTTCTGAATTGATGTGGCGAATTTTATCATTCCCAGTCCACGAAAGATTTCCACCAGTTTTTCATTTGGATGTCAACTTTGAAAATGGACAGCGAATTTATTTTCTCCCATCCAGTATCCAACAACAATTGAGCAATCCTAGAAACACAACACTTCTTGCATTCTTTCAGCTGTGTAGGCAAGACACATTAGCGAAAACTTTGCTGTACGAGGAAGTTCCTGCATATTAAACCTTCAACAAACAAACAGGAGTTTTCAATAGAAGACGACGAGGTATCCCACTTACTAACCATCCTGATGTCTATAAGGAAAAGGCACTGGGTAGAGTATACACCGTCCACCCAAAAAACAGTGAATGTTTTTATCTAAGATTACTACTTAACACTGTACGAGGACCTACTTCCTTTGCCGATCTGAGATCTGTTGATAGTTTCGAATACGCTACTTACCAAGCGGCATGCGTAGCTAGACACTTGCTGGAAAATGATAATCACTGGGATAATGCTTTACAGGAGGCATGCCTGAGTGATAGTTCGCCTAAACTGAGAAAATTATTTGCTGTAATGTTGGTTTTCTGCAACCTGTACGATGTTAACCGACTATGGTTGAAATATCAAGAGAACCTTGCACATGACGTAATGAGTGAAATTACATGTAAGGAATCCTATAAAAACAACCACAACTACAACCTGGAAGTTACAAATAGGTGGCTTCACAAGTTACAGGACTTCGTAATCTCTGTTGGTGGCAATTCTCTAGAGCACTACGGACTGCCGAGACCTTCAATGGAGAACAAATCCAATAACGAAAATGAATGTGCTAAGGAAACAGTTTATGACATCAATCAATTGACGCTTCTCGCAAAAGAGAAAGAAGCTGTACTCAATGCCGAACAACGACTGGTATATGAAGAAATCATAGATTCTGTCAGGTGGAATAAAGGGAAAATATTTTTTCTGGATGCGCCAGGAGGGACGGGAAAAACATTCGTGGTAAATCTATTATTAAATAAAGTGCGTAATGAGCATAAAAATTCATTAGCTGTGGCATCGTCAAGTATTGCAGCAACGTTGATACCAAGAGGGAAGACCGCGCATTCCTGTTTCAATATTCCACTGAACATTTTCAATGACAATGCTGTATGTGACATATCCAAACAAAGTTGCAAAGCCGAAGATATCAGAACATGTGAACTTATTATCTGGGATGAATGCACTATGGCACACAAAAATGCGATTAGCTAGGCATACACACACACATTTGTGCGCCATCTATTCCGTGGCGATCCATATAGACGGTAAAATGTGTGTGTTAATTGTCTAACGACGAGCCGCATCACAAGCCAATAACAATTGTTACAGATTTGTAAATTTTTTTTTATTGTAATGAATGGTCTTTGGCTTTTGCCAATTTGACCAACTATCAGAGCTACATCTGTTTACACAAAAATCCAAACACTTGTAATACAGTATTGATCATTGGCCATCATTATGATGCAGTTTAGCAAGAAGAACATTTTAATTACTTCTTCTAGATTAAAAACCGTTTTTAAATTTAAACAAAGGTACAATTATAATTTAATATTAGAGACAACATAGTCATTTACAAGATATTTGATACATACTACATCTTATACATACATGCGCTGGCAAATTGTTTGCTATCGATCGTGGCAGACCATTTATAGTACATTTATTTCTTCCTATTACCAAACAATTTGCGAGAAACATATATATATAGTACTTATATCACATTATCAGAAATGAATAGAAGAAAGACATTATTTAATATAATAAAGTATAAACATTTGTGTTATATTATGCATCTATCCTTAGTAATTGTTTTGTAGTAACAGCTATCAGTCATTTATAGAGTATTATCGTAAATACTATTATACATCCATCTTTTATAACAGGAGGGGAGGGAGAGGAGAGAACTTTATTTAGTATCTAACATCTTACTTTTATTTATATAACATGTAGTAGTATAGATAGGTCTACATTTTACCTTATTTTTTAACTCCGTATCATATTTTTCTGTTGCATTTAGCAACATATTTGCATAACTGCTTAATTTTGTCGTCCGATATTGTCGCAAGGAAATATCGTAGGTCCTCATAACTTGTAATTTTGGTGTCTGCATCATTCTGTAGTATTGTTTTCCTTTGTTGAGCATACTTGGGGCATTCCAAAATGAAGTGTAAACTGTCTTCGTATACACCACAGTGTTTCGCATTCTGGTCAGATAAGACTTGCACAATATCTAAGTTAAGTAAGATGAGCAGAGAATTTGTAACTAATTTCATTGCGACATATCAGCAACATACTGAATTTGGAAGGTGAAACCAAAAAGAGGACGCTAACAGAAATTAAAAAAAGAAAAGAAAAAAATAGGATACAGGCATTGATAGAGGTTAGCGGAAATATAATATAGAAGTTGACAGTGCATTAATAAAAAAGAAAATCCGCTTTTACGGAGTGCTTTTCGCAAGAAATATATATATAAAAATGAAAATTCAACAAGAACTGTAATAGGCGAAGACGAAATCTACAAACCTAATTTACGCTTTTACTACGACTTACTACTGTTTATGAGAGACCAACACGAACCAATGGACAGTATAGGAAGCCCAAATTATGAAGGAGAACATGAAGGATATTGAGGAAATGTATAGGAAGGTGTATCTGTGCACTTATGTAATACTGAAGAAATCGAAGAAAATGTTTTTCAAATAGTACAAGTAGCAGTATATGATCGTGTTTATAATCTTCCTGCAACCACTTTTTTTGTCATATTGTCAGTTTCTTCTTTTTTACAGCTCTAATATAAGCTGATGCTCGAATAAATACTTTTTTGTGTGCAGAACTTAAAAACCTGTTTCATTTCAATACTTTCACGTCGCTTGTAACATAACCTCAATACACTTGGCTCGCGATGTTTTGGAATTCCCAGTGAGCCGCGAGCCAGGAAATCTTGACGGATAAATCCGTAGATCACTACCATAAGCTGCTCATACACACACACATTTACGCGCGAGTAAGCTCGCCAAACATTTACGCTCGGATATTCTTGCGACGAGCCTATTGTTGTCAGATCCCATACACAGGAACATCAGTTCCACACATTTGTCGTTCATTTGGCTCGCCGCGCTCAAATTGTTGTGTTTATGGTAGTCGTCTACGGATTTATCCCTCATGATTTCCTGGCTCGCGGCTCACTGGGAGTTCCAAAACATCGCGAGCCAAGTGTAGTGAGGTTATGCTACAAGCGACGTGACAATATTGAAATGAATCATGTTTTTAATTTCTACACAAAAAAATGTATTTATTCCTATAGCAGCTTATATTAGAGCTGTAAAAAAGAAACGGACAGTATGACAAAAAAAGTGGTTGCAGGAAGATTATACTATTTTAAAAGCACTTTCTTCGATTTCTTTAGTATTACATAAATGCACAGGTACATCTTTCCCTTCATAATTTGGGCTTCCTGTATTCCTGATACTGTCCATTGGTTCGTGTTGATCTGTCATAAACAGTAGTAAGTCGTAGAAATATCGTAAATTAGTTTTGTAGATTTTTTCTTCGCCTATTCCACTTATTGTCGAATTTTCTTTTTTTTATATATTTCTTGCGACAAGTACTCCGCAAAGAGTGGGGTATTTTTTTTCTTTTTTTTTTATTAATGTACTATCAACTTTTATATTGTATTTCTCACAAACCTCTATCAGTGCACTATATCCTAATGTTTTTAAACTTCTGTTCGCATACTCTTTTCGTTTTCCCTTCCACAATGGAGTATGTTGCTGATATGTCACAATTAAATGAGCTACGAATTCTCTGCTCATCTCACTTGTTAGACACTAACCAAGTCTTATCTACCGAGAGTAAATTGTTAAGGGAAATATCTGTGTGTATGGTTACCGTCGCGCATGCTCGTCACGTTCAAATATGTAACGATTGTTATTTGTCTTGTGATGCGGCTCGTCGTTAGACAATTAACACACACATTTTATCGTCTATATGGATCGTCACGGAATTGCTGGCGCACAAATATTTGTGTGTATGCCTAGCTATAAACTCAACAATTTGAGCGCGACGAGCCAGCTGAACGACAAATGTGTGAAATGGGCTCCCACAAGTACAGACAGGCTCGTTGCGAGAATATCCGTGCGGAAATCTTCAACGAACTTGCTTGCGCACAAATGTATGTGCGTATGGGCAGCTTTGAGGCTATTGGTCGGTCATTACGAGATAACTTAACTTAGTCCACAACCCGAAGGTTGGTTAGATTTCCGTAACAATAACAGAATAATGGGCGGCATTACATTTCTTTTTTATGGAGATTTCCGCCAAACGCTACCTGTAGTACCAAGAGGAACCAGGGCAGATGAAGTTAATGCCTATATCAAGCAGTCATCTTTATGGTTCAACATAAAAAAATTCTTTAAAAACGAACATGAGAACATATCTTGGAGCAGACCAAGAATCACAACAATTTTCAAAAATTCTGTTAGCAGTTGGCGAAGGAGCCATGCCAGAAATAAACGGGGAAATAAAATTGACTTTTCGCTTTGTGTCATGGTACCAAACACCGATGATCTAATTTCCAGTGTGCATCCTGACATAGTAAATGTTACCATCAAAGAAAAATCTTGGTTTTGTGAACGTGCGATACTTGCACCCAGGAATGAAGACGCTAATGACATCAACAAGTACATCTTGGAAATGATCAACACCATGTCGATGACTTACGTCGCTATTAACACGGTGGAAGGCAAAACCGACGAGACTAATTATTCAACTGAATTTCTAAACTCCATCAGCTCATCTGGTCCCCGCGCATGAGCTGAATTTAAAAGTTGGTACTCCGATCATGCCCATGAGGAACATATCACCACCACAACTGTGCAATGGAACTAGACTTCTGGTGAACTCCTTGCACAAAGATATCACTGAGGCCATTATTTTAACAGGGTGTGGACGAGGAGAGGAAGTATTCATTCCACGATTACCGGTATCCTTATGTTTTGCCATGACAATCAACAAGTCACAGGGCCAGACACTGGGAACCGTGGGAATTGATTTGCGTACACCATACTTCTCCCATGGCCAGCTGTACGTTGCTGGCTCCAGGGTGAGTGGTAGATCACGTCTGTACGTATGTGCACCAAACAATAAAACTAGAAACGTGTTCTACACAGAAGCATTGCAGTGAGCGACCTACTAATTGAGGTAAAGGTAGCATCTTATTTATCTTAAACATTGCTTCACATACTTATATCGCAAAAATAAAACCCTTTCGAACCAATAATTTTTTATACTTCGCACAATAATTACAACCACGAATTAATACTGTTAATTTTTCAGGTAACCTTTCTACTATTTAGTCAATTACATCACCTTAAAATATGAATGAAAGAAACTCTTGGATATCAGTGTGAAAACCGAACTTACGGCAATAACTAAAACAAAAGAAACTTTTCGAAATACATAAACAGTTCATGTCTTTCCACGTTAATATTTGGTAATAGAATAAAATCGGTAAAGAATTTTTACACATACCAAATCACGCGCTTGAAGCAGCGGGAAAATGCTGGTAAATAAATAAATGCGTTCCCCCGTCGAATGCTTCGCACAACCACAGCATTATCTTATATCTTTAAACGAACAATTCTTGTATATATATATATATTTCAGATTTCGGAAACGGCTGTGACGATTTGGATGAAATTTGGTATTTAGATAATGTTTTGACTTTTAAGATTACCTGAATAGTTTGTCTTCCCTACTAAAAAGCGAGTTTACAAAATATGAACAATTTTGTCTCTCCGTATATCGAAAACGGCACTAGCCCATCTCGTAGACAATTCAGGTACCAGAAAGCCTACAAATAGAGTTTCTTTGATTCCAAAGAATAAGTAAACGAACAGTTCTTGTATACTGCCTGACGAAAGGTTACCCGCAGGGATCAGTGTGTGGACCAATTTTCTGGGACATTGGTTTGGAACCGGTCATGGAAATATTGCAACAAATGTCAGAACTGCTGGGTGTGGTGGCATCCGCCGATGATCTCGCACTTCTGATAGACGCGGACACCAGGCAGGAACTCGAAACAAAATGCAAAGCAGTATTGGATTGCCTGAGTAAGTGGTGTGCAGCAGATAAGTTAAACCTAGCCCCACAAAAGACGACCTACATGCTCCTAAAAGGAACACTCAAACGAAATCCGGTAATTAGGATCCAAGGAAAAACAATAAAGAGAAAAGCAGTAGTCCGCTACCTTGGTGTAAACCTGGAGGAACAACTGAAATTTGCGTCTCACATGGAGGAAGTATGTGGAAGAGCAGCACTGGTAATGCACAAATTGATAAGCATTGGCGAACGACGGTTTAATCTGCCTCCGCTCGTCATAAGAAGATATCACGATGCAATACTGACCTCCATTACTGGATACGCTGCAAGCACGTGGGCCAAGCACCTAAGAAAGGTCAAACCAAAGGAGCTGCTTCGCCGTACGCAGCGAGGAATTCTGCTCCGACTAACTGGGGCCTACAGAACAACGGCCACAGATGCCCTAACGGTTATACTCGGTATCTGGCCCCTGGACCTGGAAGTAAGGAAGCGAGGAGCGCTATACTGGATTAAAAAAGGAAGGTATGACCAAGCTGCTGAAATAATTGGAAGGCCTGTTGAAACCAAAAAAGATATTTGGGATGCGCTGATGGATGAATGGCAGCAAACACGGACTAACAGCAACACGGGCAGAAGGACCTTCGACATGCTTCCTTGCGTGAAAGAGAGAATGAACATGACTCACCTACAACCATCTCCAGGGCTCATACACTACATATCTGGCCATGGTCCATACAACAGTTTCTTAGAACAGAGAGGCCTCAAAGAAACAAACAGGTGCGACTGTGGTGAAGTAAGTACTCCCGAGCACGTGGTTTGGGAGTGCAAACAAACTGAAGAATCAAGAGCATATCTCCAAATACAACTTCAGAACAGAAGAATATACGATATACTGCGTGATACCGAGCTCTGGCACTTGCTGGATGAAGCTGCTAATCTAGCGTCGCAGCGCGAGAAGGCGAGATTTGTTGAATTGAAACAGGCAGAGCGTAGGGGACGCCGCGAGCAACCGGCATCAGAAGCAGAAAGAAGGACAGGAGAGGAAGAAACTCAAGAGTAAAGAACAACCCAAATTTGACTACAAGCACTGCCCATGACTAAGGCGGTGCCTGCACCAGGAAGACGGCAAAGACTCAATTCATCGTAGTGCCTCTGGAAGCCAGAGGCACCTTCTCCAGGGCTCAGGGGGTGGCCTGCTCTGATTCCAGGAGAGAACTCCTGATGGGGGAGCAGGTGGCTCCAGGGACAAACCGGAGAAGAACGAGACCACTACCTGGAACGTGAAGCTGGCTGACGACACTTTGTGGTCAGCATGTCAGCAGTCGCCCCGCTGCATCAGCAGAGACAGCTAGCGGCCAGATGTCGACGCAGGCCAGCAGTGGTAAAAGAAGAACGTATACAAATAGACAGTTTATTAATTAGAAGTATGAAAATACAAAGACAATTGCTGATATTGGTGTGAATTAGTAAGATGGTAGATTAATTAGTAGATTAGTTGGTAGATTAAGTGGTATATTAATTATTAGAATAATTAGTAGATTTACTATTAGAATACTTAAATCCATTAAATCCTTAAAAATAATTATCCAGATATATTATTAACAAGAAAATAAAGTAAATTGTTTTAAGAATAAAACTGTAGAAACTAAGGGCCTACTTTAGGTAACAAGGTAGTAGGCTATGTAAAATCAGGAAATAAAATAATAAAAAATAAAAAATACTGCCTGACCCGTGGAAATATTAGCACTGCAAGTTCAATTGTAAAACATTTAAAAAGAAAGATAATTAAAAATTTATCAATGGTTTTATCAGAGGTGATAACTTTACAGAAACTTCTTTGAAATTAATATTACCGGTACCAGTTATAAAGTAATCATCGTTTACTTTTTGACTATAAATAGTGATTGTTAGTTAGCCATTAAATACTACCACCTTAATTATAAAATATCTTTCGATTTCTGTTCAATATACAAGATTTCGAGTAGAGTTTGATAGTAAAGTGCATAATTAAATATTAATACATCTACAAATTCCTGAAAAGCCGCGTGCGAGTGCACATACGAAAAAACGGGTTCTGATAAATAGAATCTTGCCTTTTGAATCGTCTGACCTTGTGCTTTATTGTTTATAACGAAGGTTACTTCTTATGGGAATTGTTTTATTATCATTTTGAAATGCTGATCAGAAGATGTGAGATTACTGCGAGGTATGAGCATAGTTTTATCGGAGTGAATAAATATAGCACAGATGACGTTCTATTGACGTCACAACCTGATGATGAATTCTCATAGTACTCGATGAAACATATCGAAAATAAATAATAAATTTTCTTGGTTTTCGAGATATAGCATGTCAAAAATCAGTTATAGGTATAGTTCCTTGTGCTTTTGGCGACGTTTCTTTTGGTCCAGGCCGTATTTCAACCTAACAAAAACCACTAGGTACAAAATAAAACATTGAAAGTACATTTCCACCATATAGACATAGTGCTTTTGGTGGATTTTTTTCTGGTCCAAGACGGATCTAATACTAACCTCTTCACTTTTGAGATATAATATCCCCAGAACTAAGTGAGATATCAGAAAAATAAATTCCTTATTTTCGATTTGTCTCGACGAGTTTCATACGAATTCATCAAACTTGGCTATGGCGAAATTTGTCTTCTGGTTCAGGTCGCATTTCAACCAACCACGTCAATTTTGAGATACGATATCTCGAGAACTAAGCGAAATATTTAAAAAAATATATTTTTTACCTTCAATTTTTCTCGTCGAGTTACATAAGAATCCATCATCAAGGGTTATCGTAGAATCCTTTGAATTACCACAAATCTCGCACCATTAATTAATACCAAACTGGCATTAAAATTTCTGTTTAACATATTAATAGATTTTTTTTTTTTTTTTTAAGCAATTTGTGAGGCCGTCTCGCAAATGGATCTAGCGATTTGGATGAAATTTCACATGTAGATAACGTTTTGATTTTCAAGTTTTTAACACGATTTTTTTTTAAAAAAAAAAAAAAAAAGGAGCAACTTTTGTATTTGGTTTCTCGAAAACGGCTCTAACCTCATTACGTAGAAGGTTCAGGTACCAGTAAGCCTACTGATGTTAGTTAAACTTCTCTTTGGTTAACTGTGCACCTCAAAACGCCTAGGAAGCCTTCAAGCCTTATACTTTAATCAAACTTTACTCGAAATCATGGATACTGAACAGAAATCGAAAGATACCGAGCGAAGATCGGTCACCCAGGTACTAGTAATATCATACACGTCGTCTTACAATATATTTGGCGCTTGCTTTATTGGGTTTTTTTTCAGTTATCTTAGTGATTATTTTAGCCATGAGATTACCGCGCTTACGCCTTGTAGCAACCTCACGTACGCGTACCACCAATTTGGAGCCATTATCACTGCAGGCGTAGTTCGTTTCTGTTAGGGGCCCAACAGCGCAGAGTTGTATTATTGTGTGTGCAGAGTTATCAGAGCTGTAGTCACCGGCTGCTCCCCGCGGCTGCCTCCTGCGGCCGTCTCGCCAAGATACCCTGTCTCGTCCATCCCGCCTCCATCCTCATCGCGCTCCAGGCGTAAATGCCAGGAGTATACGCCTCTCCTAGAATCCCACCGTCTGCCAAAAACGTCCTGGCCCACAACTGGCCTACCATACAAAGAACAAAGCTAAAATTAGTACATATTTATAGTCGAACTACATGATTGGATCTTAGAGCTCTTGCTACTACTCTCGTCTACCAGATTCTACAAGAGCTTTTCTTTTCCGTGGAACACAGTCGTTTGTAATGTACACTGCGCTTAAATACGACCTGGGTAAAATTGCAACGAAAACCATTTCCTATAGAAATGACTAGAATCAAGATAATTGTTATACATGCTATCTGTTGCGACGGTTATATCCAAAGGTCAGGGAGACGACTCCGCTTCACTTCCCATAATTCTGGACTGCATTTCATGCGGCCATTCATTCTCTCCCTCTCTCTCTTTCTTTTTTTTTTAATCAATCTCCGTCAGAGAAAGCCATGCACGGGAAAGATGCCGGCGGCTTGTCACATTAAAATGTAAATATATGTTTTAATTTTTTTACGGCGATTTTTTCTTACTAATATTATCTTTTCAGCATATTTGACAAATGTGCTGCATTTGCGAATATTCTTCACATGTCGCGAGGGAAAAATAAGCTTTAAACAGCTGTCAGTATCAAATTACAGGTTTTGAACGAAATGTTATTGTAAACTGAATAAGATGGATATACGGAATAGATACATGTGAAGTAGACACGTTATGTTATCCTTCCGCACACTTTTTTAAAATAAATATGTATACACATTGTCAACAACCATTTGTAACTGAGGTCACACGGCCACATCCAGTAGTGTGTAACTGTATAAATGTTTATGTAATAATCCTTCTGCAAAGTACAGGCATCACATAACTCGAATTGCCGATTCCTACAATGCCACGACAGGCGCGCTGACCCCTATGCTGTCGCGGCCGGCAACCCCTACACACAGAGGACTTACGCACAGTGGCGTAGCTAGCGTGGGTGACACCCGGGGCGGATATCGATGGTGTCACCCCTCGAAAATTTAAATTCAAAATTAAGTAAAATATAATATATTGTAAGTGTAAAATATAATATTAATAAAATATAATTAAATAAACATTTATTGTTATTAAAAATTATAGTTAATAAAATTGTAATATTAACTTCATTTAAAAAAAAAAAACACAATAAACTAAAAAGAATCTTCTCTTTTTAGCTTTAACTGCTGCAAACTCGTAAATCACATCTTCCAAATGTTCAATTTTAGTTACTTCATGTTCAATAGTCAATATGGCAAGATTTTAGCCACGTGTTGCTCACCGGTGATCGAAAGTGGTTTTAGAGAGGCCTCTGAAGATCGGGTCTCAGTTCGACACTCGGCCGTCATTGGATTGCTTTATGTTTTGAGGGTGCGGATCAGTATCGGCCTGCTAGATGTGGAGAAGCGCATCGAGAGAGTTCGGAAATTTACCTTCCCTTACGACTAAATGATGTTTTCATGTTATTATTTGCCTTAAAAAAAGTATTTTTTTCATCCATGTTCATCACATGTTCGTAAAATGTAGGAAGAGTCCTAGCATCTTCGCATTAAAAAAATCAGAGCTTTGCAAGAGTTGAAGACCAATTTTACGACCCACAAAATTGCAGCCGAAATCCGCATTTGTAACCGAACCTCCCACACCCGAATCGCATGCCGTAACCAGACGCAAGACTAATCTAGAAGTACTGAAAAATATGTATTCAAACACATAAATGTGTATTCGTGTCTTTTGATAACAAAAATATATGGTATAGAAAAAGAATATGTTTATTTTATCATGTTTGAAAACTTATTTTTCATCACACCTATATTCGGACTGCTAACTCAAATGATTACTGCGTGCGATTTGAAAACTGTAGGTCCGGTTCAAATCCCGGTCTCGACTGTAATTTTTGCGTGCCTTAAAATTGACTTTTACCAATGGCAAAGTTTTTATCTTTTAATGCGAAGAACGCTCGGTGGTTTGAATTTCACTTTAATCTGTAGGTCTTCTTTTCAAGTTAGGTGACTACGATATAGGTGCACTGCGAGTTTCCAAATAAGAAACTCTGTGACTAGAACATTGAGATAACATGAAATTATTATTTTTACTATACAAAATCTTTACGACTTATATTTAAATTAAAATATGTTATAATCTCGTTCTCCACTAACAAAAAGTATTGAGTGAATCGAAAAGAACCTCAGACAAAACAAACACGTCAAGTGCGAGTGATTGACATTTCATTGAGATTGCGTTGATATTGTTAATACTGCGCTGGGATACTATTTTGTACATAAAATATCAACCAGTTAGGTGATTACGTGAGTCAGATAAAAAAGTATTTTAATGTACATTCGTACCAAAACTGTGCAGAATAAAGTACAGTACTCTATAATAAAGTAGGGTGTTAAACCTACCTGTCATCCCCAACACTGATTCCCTGAAACAATCACTTGTAAACGTTAAAGGAGACTAAAGACCGGGTAGGAACACGGGTGAGCTATGGAAAAGTGTGGACACGAGGGGGCAAGCCGTCACTCGGCCGGCTGTCGTTGCCGTTACGGTACAGGCCAGTATTGGCAAAGTGCAGTTCGACCTTTACACTTAGCAACTGATACACAAACTGGTGCAAATTAAAATCCCTGCACCCAGATGGTGTTGTGATAAACGAATGAAATTTGGCCCCAAATATGCCCGCATGAAGAGTTTAAATGATTTAACATTAAAAGTTTTACATGTAATAATGTGAGAATTACGGTGCTATATATTATGTAAATTACAATTTTTTTTTTTTTTTTAGCGTATAAGTGGCGAACAGTGTGGTGTCACATGACACGTGGTTGCCCACAGGTTTTTGCTGTCTAAGTATGCCAAGGCGAAGAGTGACAACTCTCTACACCCAAATGTCTAACAGTGGAGAGGTCGGAGAATTGACGCGTTTTGAAAGGGTGCATCATATCGTGAAATCTCCAGAACGATTTGCCGTAGTGCAATGTCAGAGCTCTAATACTCCTAGAGTAGGCACAGGTCCTTACAGATGGATAACAGCACGTGAAGACTGCCAAATGGTGTGGGTGGCTGTTGCTGGCAAATGGTTGACTGCAGGCCAGATCCAAGTAGTGGTTACACATAGTCACACCCCGCCTGCGCCCCTCCCCGGATAATTGGAAACTAATTGCTTGAAGCTGGGATACACTCTCTGGCCCCTGTGCATTGTGTCCCATTAATCTAATTTCATTGCCATCATCATCTACCCTGGTGTAATGCGAAACACAAATGGACATGTGAATGGCGTACATTTGTGTTTAGAGACGAGTCTCGATTCTGTCTGTGGCAAAGTGATAATCGACGACATGTTCGTAGGCGTAGTGGAGGAACGGCTTATCTGCTGTGATTTCAGAACCTCACGCAAGTGCCGTCACCGGTGTCATGTTTTGGTGGCAATCAGTTTCGATAGCATTACTGAGTCGGCTGTTGTTGAAGGCAATGACAGTCCATCACTATGTGGACGGGGTACTGCATCTTATTGTGATACCCTACATGTTCAACATCCGAATCGTATTTTCCAACAAGACAGTGCCCGTCCTCATACTGCGGCCATCGTCACACAAGCCTTGCAAGGAGTTTCGATCACAATATGGACAGCACGGTTCCCAGATTTGTCCCAAATAGAGCATTTCTAGGATACCAGAAGTAGACACATTAGATCACATGGTCACCCAGCACAAACTGTGCAACAACTGACTGCAAAAGACATGCACGCGTAGTGAGACATACACCAAGAAGACATCCGAACACTTGTTGTGTCAATGCCGGCAAGGATCCACGAATATATTGGTGCTCAAGTAGGGCGCATTTCTCACTGACAACTGTAAAAGGTAATAACTTAGCCTGATCCATTTCCATTTGTTATTATTTCTTTTAGATACGGCCCTGGATATATTTTCAAAGTTTCCTAAAATTTTACCATTCATGTATGCGTGTTGTGATTTTAATTTCCGCCAGTGTAACTATAGGGCGACCATAAGATTTCGCTATAAATTTAAAAAAGTCGAAAACTACCCATTTGTTATTGAAACGTTAACATAGGCTGTATTTAAATGACTTCACAACCTCAGTATTTGGAGGACCAAGGGATGTTGAGAGGAAAGTTAACAGAAGTGGCTTGATCCAAGTAGAAGCAATTCCAGACCCAGATGGGGTCCCATTGGGGCAAACCCAGGATCCGGGTCCCACAAGTTGTGAGACCCTGTGGGATACTGTATAGTCAGAGAAGCAACTCTACATTAAGTTCCTTCATAAAAATAGAGGAATAAATAAAATATAAAATCATAATTAAACATAATAAAAATAAAAAAAACCAACGTTCAGGTAATAAAAGAACACGCCTTTGAGATATCTGCCGCCTTTACATGAAGTACTTAACAAGTGAAGTATTTTACTACCTGCTTACGAAATAAGTAGCTACAGACTCCTAAATATGATATGTATCGAAGCCCATCTCCATGTGTAAATTAGTAGTAGCGTATAAATAAAGATGTATACGGCTCGAATGTTCGTTCAGTTTATGATTAAAGCTCAATTTTTGTTCAGGAATAGAAGTTCGACATCCCTGTCGATTTAAGGAACCCATAGGAATGTAGTTACGTGTATTCGACAAAGAAATCTTCTTCTGTAAATTTATAATGGAAAATTCTTAGAGAATCATACGCTTATTTATTTGATCGCGATCATATTTGTATATTCTCAATCAGTAGCAAGCATATCAAACTTAGATGAACCTAGAGTTAAAGTGCTTAGGGGGCATCCATAAATTACGTGAGGTGAAATAGGGGCGGGGTCCAGCGAAATCTCACCAATTCTCACGTGAGATTTTTTTAAATTGTGTTGGACTGTAGAGCTAAAAAAAAAAAAAAGTGTTTACAAATGAGGCGAATGTCGAGTTTAGGGGGGTATTTCGTCGAAAAGTGTGGGTGTAATCGGCTTTGGGAGGGTGAGGCCTAAAAAAAAAAGGTCTCAAAAAGTTACGAAGACGATCCGTAGGGGGGGGGGAGGGGGGGTCTGACGGGACCAGATCTCACGAAGTGTCACCAGAAGGGGCGGGAGGGGTAGGAGGGTCCGAAAATCTGGAAAAACACCTCACGTAATTTATGGATGTCCCCTAACTAATGTTACGATTTCGCTAGCAAGATACGCGGTTCCGACTGTTTTAAACACATGCCCTACAAAAACTGATTACCGACAGACGATAACACTCGGACTCGTTCGGATTGACTTGAAACCTGACCGTATTGCTAGTTTAATACAGTTTTCCGAATCATTTTATTTGCATAAATTCGAACATGATACGATTCCATGTCGAGTATAGGTGCACTGTCGACAAAAGGAAGGTACGCAGAGTGTATATCGGATAACACGAAACGTACTCAATTCGAATTTGTCAGATGATAAATTCAAAAATTACTAGAAAATACTTCAAGTCACTTGTGAATCTTAGCTAGAAAGTAATAGAATTCTAAAAAAGCAAAACAATTTTGAAGCCTAGACTACGCGTATTCCAGCATACCCTTGGTTGCTTTTTTTCATTTTCAAAGGAAAATCTAACATTTTTCTTGAAATAATTTCGAGGAATTACAATTTAACTGCCTAATTACCATGATTTTAACAATTATAGATATATCCTTTAATTTTAAAACTTCCTCTCTAAATACAAGAAAACTTACATTATATCCACCGCCGCTCGTAACAAACCAAACAACTGTGACGGACGGCAAGCACAACGAGTTCGTGTGATTGTTGGAGCAACAGAGCGATGCTCTATTGTTTAAGCGCGCGGTGTAGCCAATAATATTATTGTAGTCTACTGTGCTGGATCGTATTTGAAAAAGCGATAGATCAACTTAAAAAGAAATATTCAGAACATTAAAGGTAGACGTGTTTCGACACCAAAGGATAAAAGAAGTCTATCAAATATATATATATATATTTTTTGTATCACACTAATTTCGATTACTATTTTCGAAATGCGGGTGTCACCCCCAAACGGGTGACACCCGGGGCGGACCGCCCCCACCGCCCCCCCCTAGCTACGCCACTGCTTACGCACACAGTTTGTCATAAAGATAGCTTATCTCTGAGAATGAGCTTAAACAGCGAAGCTTCATAGTCCAAGCTAAACTAACTGTGAAAGCGAGTTCGTAACGTTAATATTATAAAAAAGAATTTCATTAAACAACCTTTCTTATACTATAATTCCTCTTCAAAAACACTATCTGCAGCTTCGTACGTAAATATCAGAGATCATTCCAGCACTTATGCTGAGGTTCATGCGGCCAACGAGCTGCTTCAACAATTCCAGTTTCTGTACAAAAGGAGCTCATGTTGTTTACCATTCTTGTTATTGGAATTATATTAGGTCGTTGAACTCAATTTCATAAATAAATAAAAAGTAGCATTTAATTTCAGATAGAAAATTGCCGGATATTCCAACTTCAAGTTTCGTGTGGAAACGTGAATATTTCGGAGAGCACTGTTTTTCATGTTTTCGCCGTAAGAAATTGATTAATGTCACTACTCGTTAACGGTTTGGTCGAAAGCTATAACACTGCAATAAATCAACAGTATTCTGCTATATCTGACTGCCTGACATTTTACATTAACCATTTTTTCACGAAATTTATTAACCTTATGGTTTAAGACAGCAGAGCAAAATAAAAAAAAAAAAGGTCCCCCAAAATCCATGTCGTCGGGGGTGACCTTGGTGCTTTTGGGGGTGGGCTTCAGCCCCCTAGCCCCCCCCCCCTGGATCCGCCACTGGAGTGTGGTACGGTGCCCGCAGTCTGACAACCCTGACTGATAACACATTTAGACCCTCTTTTCTAATTCATATCAGGAAATGTTTACATATTCTACAAATATATACTTTCCACAAGCAATAAAACACAAACCGAAATAGCAAGGAGAGTACACGCGACACCTGACTAAAGCTTTAGAGGCATACCGGATCAAAATAATAATAATAGCTGACTTTATGTTAACAGAAAATCGGAATCAAACCTCTATAAATTGTTTCCAAATGAAACGAAAACTTAACCTTTAAGAATCTACGAGATGAAACTATATTAATATGTAAAGGATTCACATGGTAATATGTCTGTCAGTTCGTAGACAAATTCAGTGCAACTTTATTAGGTGTGATGTACTGTAGAACCGTAACCTCCATTGACAGGATCTTGTACTCATTGCTTAGTTTAATTTTATTCCTCTAGTACTCCAAACACTGATAATTTTAAACATATGGTTTACGAATATTATGAAATATTATTTATTGGTGATTAATAATTTTGTCTAATAAAGTACCACCTTATTTAACATCATACACAGCGTAGTGGGTAAACGCTAACGTTCTGGCTTCGCATTCTGGAGGACGCAGGTTCAAATCCGTGCCCGGCCATTCAGATTTTTTTTCATGGTTTCCCTAAATCTTTCCATGCACCTGCCAGGATGGTTTCTTCAAAATCCCAAGCCCGAGTTATTGCCTGTTCCTTGCCCCCAATTGTTTCTCGCCTCTAATGACCTCGATGTCGACGACGTGTTAGGTCGCCAGAAAAAATAATCATTAACAACAATTAATGTTTTTTTGTGTTATTAAATCGATTTCATAAATTCGTTGATTGGTAAAATTTATAAATAAAGGTATCAGGAGATGATTGGGGGTGGAGGAAAGAATTTCTCTGTCCACCGGCCTCCTTCGAGGAGTTTAATTCAGCACTGCTTGCACATTTTTCAGAGAGTTGTAAGTGGTAATACTTTCCTCTGACAACACCTTTAACAACATTAACTGTCGAAATTACATTAAATTCCTATAAATAAATCTTACTACAAGCCACTACCTGTCCACATGCAAGAGCGAATGACGGGCGTGTCGTTATCAGTGAGCTGTCAGGCTATTCTTGCACCAGTTCCGGCTTTAAGTGAGATGATAAGTTTATTAATCCAAAAATGTGACAGGATGTAACTCTGTTTCTGGTAGTCCTCTTGGATACCATCGAGAATAGAGCAATCTACAAAATGACGTCTCTCTGCTCAGTGATGATTACGGAGAAATGAAGGCCCCCTCAGTGTTACAATTGTCGAGGGATAGAACATGTATCCCGGCACTGTTTTATTCCGCGCAAATGCGTCAAGTGCGCCGGCGAGCACCCAACGCGTCAAAGTGTTCTCAAAAAGGGAGAACCCCGTCCAAATGTGTCAACTGCGGTGGTTACCATGTGGCAAGCTATCAGAAATGCACCGCCTTCAGCAGATTTAATTACAGACATAAGGCAAGCAATGGCTCCTACATTGCCGTTCTTAAGAAGAGGCAACAACAGAAAAAAGAAGGAGGAGGAAGAAGAGGCCGCAGCTCCAACAAAAACCTGCCCATCACCAGGAAGATCTCTCCACGCAGGATAAAACACCAAGGAGATAGAAGAAAACTGAAGAGTCGAAGAACCGCCCACCGGGCGAGACCACCCAGAAAGATTACGGCTCCATCCTCTTGAACAGGGTGCAGTCCCTATTGCACACATTGACTACATTAATTCAAGACCTGCCGCGTCGGACTGTGCAACAAGGTAACCATGAACTTCGTGGCTGATACCATTGAAGACTTAACCGTTTGTATATGGAACGCTAATGGACTCTGGCACCAGATGGGCGAATTTAAGGAATTTCTGATGGACGAAGGTATTGATGTGTGCCTCGTGAAGAAAACACATCTAAAACAGGGGATCAGAGCTATCGCTCCCAATTATTCCCGCTACAGGTGTGACTGGTCAACCGCGGGAGGTGTACCACGGTATTCGTCAGGAACGCCATTAAGCACTATAAAATAGTTTTACCTCATATGAAGACCATAGAAGGAACTGGCTTCGCCGTCGAGACGTCTCGGAGGAGATTCTTGTTTGTTGCTGTGTACCGACCAGCAGGACGACGCCTACATGAAACATCTCTGCGCTCCTCAGTCTGCACGGCACCCTGTTTATTGCGGGAAACCTGAACGCCAAGCATGTCACCTGGAATTCACGGCTCACTAACAATAACGGACTGAAACTCCTACGTGTGATTGAGAACCACGATGTGGTAGTTTTAGGATGTCCCAAACCAACCATCTATCGACGTGGCCTCCCTGATGTTCTTGACATCGTCATAACCAAGGACCTACGGCACAACACAGCCGTCACCACAAAACGGCCATGTCATCCGACCATGTCCCGGTGCTTTTCTAGATGGCGGCGGACGTATCATCACGCAGGAACAGACTAGCTAGAAACCTACGTGAGATTAACTGGTAAGTCCTTAAGAACCTCCTCATACAGCAGATCGAATCTGCAGCGCCACCCTCAGCTCTGTTGCCGTCGCTGAACTTATTGAATGGATAAGCGAGGCAGCAGATGCAGCCACCAGGTCGCGCCGTAACCAGCCTCCACGATCTAGACAATTGTCTCCCCACATCCGAGAGGCAATAGCTATCAAGAACTAGCTAACCTCACCAGAGATTCGGCTACAAAGAGAGTAGTAAACCGCATGTAAAGTGAAGTCAATGCGGAGGTAGAACAGCACAGGATATCTGACTGGTCTTATTTCGTTTCCACCTTGGATATAGGAGACAGGTCAGCATGGCGAGCCACGAAGACCAGACTCCTGCAAATGCTAACGACGCTGCCTTTAGTGGTTAGAAATAACTATATCTGCGTACCTGAAGAACAGGTTGAAGCTCTTGCAGAGACTTTCAGGACAAACTTTGAGCCACGTCCCAAGGGACGACGAGCAAATCGAATTTGTGGAGAGACAACTGCAGCGCTTCCTGGAAGCTGTTCCTCCGGAGGTATACGTCATCGAGGAAATCATGTTTTAAGAGGTGGCATCGACGCTTGCGAATCTAAAAATCAAGAAAGCCGCCGGGCACGACATGATTGGTGGAGTGATCCTACGACAAATGCCTCCTACGGTCATCCTCTTCATTATGGAGGCGTTCAACGAAATTCTCCATACAGGCGAATACCCATAAAAGTGGATACACGCCCACATTATACCTATTCACAAAGCGGGCATGGACAGGATGTCACCTAGGTTTTTATCATCCGGTCAGCCTCCTGCCTACACTTTACAAAGTGTTTGAGAGGATCTACTTTAAGAGCGAAGGATTATAGATAGTGAGAGGCTGCTGCCGGATGAACAGTTCGGCTTCCGACAGGGGAATTCTACTGCTCTGCAGCTGCTAGGTCTCGCTGAAGAAGCCTTCGCCATTTTTGAAAGTCGCAAGTACTTCGGCGCAGTCCTGATGGATATAAACCGAGCGTTTGACTGGGTGTGGTACCAAGGCCTCTTATACAACGTGCTCGCGCAGGGAGTACCTATTTCCCACATTATACTACTCAGGAGCTACCTGGAGGGACGGACCTTTCGAGTAGTTATGGACACGGCCACCTCCTCAGCCAAAAAATCGCTGCAGGCGTCCCGCAAAGCTATCCAATCTCTACACTGTTGATACACGTGTTAAGAATGCCCTATATGCCGATGACACGGCCTTGTGTGCCAAGAGCCTGAACGTCAACAACCTGCGGCGAAGACTACAACAGGCGTGCGATGATAATGAGAAATGGGCAACGAAATGACTGCTATCCGTTAACGCGCCAAAGAGCCAGGCCACACCTGACTCCTCTTACCCTCTTCTGCGAGGATATAAACTGGACACTTACTGCAACCTACCTAGGTGTAAAAATAGACAGGAGAATGACGTGGAAGGCTGCAGGGAGAATTCTCTACCCGATTCTCAACCACTCATCAGCACTGAGACCGGAGCTGTGCATCCGCCTCTATGTTGCACTTGTAAGGCCAATAATGGAGTACGCAGCAGTCGTCTGGGGGAACACTGCTGTCTCCAATCAACGACAGCTGCAGGTTGTACATAACAGGGCCATAAGAGAGGCACACCATCTACCACGCGAAAAGAGGATAGACGTCCTGCACCAAATAAGTGGCCTACACAAGCTTAGTGAGAGTTTTTAGCAGCTGGCAATTCAATTTTACGCCAACAACCAAGAGCCTACTAACCCGCTGATAGCCGCTATAGGAGCGGAACCGATCTATGACAGCACGTTCAGGTGGTCAAGGAAATTGCTGGACCACTAATAATGCGCGTAACATATCATGACAATGACAAAAGCACCGGATACGACAAATCCAGATAGAGACAACCATCTACATAAACTGGAAGGAGATGCGCCATAGCGCAAAGACTTCCCCTCAACCTGGAACTTAGGTATTCCCAGTAAGACATGTCACGTCGTCGTCGTCGTCTAAATGCGGCCCTGGTCGGTGCCTTAGCGGGCTCTGCTATACAGCATGGCCCAGCAACTGACGTACACAATGAAAAATTGAAGAACGTGGTTCAATACCTGCTACTTTGAGTTTGATTATTCTTTTTAGGGCTTATTAAAGATAGATACATTGTATTGTATGTTTCTGAACGCACCAAATGAATTTTTTGAAATATCCCGTAGTCTGATCTACTACTTTTATTCTTTTATTCATCAACAACAAGAGATTTTGAAAATTCATTAAAAATAATAAATTTAAGTTTTGAACTACAGTACTCAACTTTTATTTAAATGATTCCGTTTTAACCGATAGTTTATTTACTAAAGATCACTGTTCCTGTAAAATAAAAGAATTAGAAATAAACATATAACGAAAAAATTAATTTACCTATAAATAAACAAAAATATTTTTTCTAAAACTGTCAAAAAATATCACTGAACTTATTTGGGGGTTATTCTCATAGGCACTTAGAGACCCTATTTAGTTTTTCATTTTGGACTCACCTCATCATCATAAATTAATCCATCGTATGGCACTGTTGGCCGTTAGATCTCGAAGTTGTTCGGCCGCGAACTGACAGAGTTTTCAATTCGCCGAGCAATGTTCCTCTTGTCGTGTCAATCTAACCTAACATTGTAATTCTGCGGGGAATAGGTGACCTACAGCTTAACGGTTAATCCAAACCACGGAAGCGTTATGGTATGCTACACATTACACAGTAAGCTCTGCTGGAGGTGAGGATGTAATTGAACTCTGTTGGTGCGTGTGGTGCAGGGTTTGAGTCCCGCAGATGACGCTAGAGTTTGTTTGGGTGGCCGAGTGGTTATTGATGGATTGTCTATCGGACGTGAGAACACTAACCTGTCCGATAGTATCTTCTTCTTGATGTTTCTTCTTGTTATGTTGGCGCTCTTCTGTCTTGACACCAGGCGACTGTTGATAACGCAGTATTGCCAGACTGGGTGGACAAATGAGTGTTGTAACAACTATTGTATGTGAAAATATTATATATTTTAATTGAAAGGCTGCATAAAGTTCTTATGGCTTGAGTGGTGGTAGCCTGATACGGATTAGTAAGGTTTCTCGCAATAAAACAGAGGTTACAGTAAAAGTTCAGGTTTATTGTCGTCCTTTGAGCACAGACAATTCTATAAACACTGAACGCAACTTCTGTTACACGCAATATGTTAGCTGCTATCCATACACTGTCAAATTTGGATGTATTTCGGCCTAAACGGGATAGCGAAAGTGAAATGTTGAAAACGCACGTTTACATTGTACATCATTGTACGAGTTCCAAGCTAAGACTGCCTCAGTACAGGTGTACTTCCACGGAAATGCTGACGGCTATCACGTTGTAGTATATCGCTACACTGCATAGTAATATTCGCGATATGCTGAGCTCCTGGGTCGCACAGGTGGACAGTTCAAACAAAGCATGGCAGGGCTACTGTGGTATGCGACCTTGAGGCAGGTATCCAGGAGCCTTTAGGGTGTGTGGAGTACAGTAGACGCCCAGCTCTGTGGTTCGGTGCGTCGCTAGCCAACGGAAGAATATGATGTGCGGCGACTAATGTTAGCACGGTTGGTAGTGGTGCTCTGTGTTCCATGTCACCAACGGAGTTGATGACGCCATCCAACGGCCAGTAGATGGGTCATCGCCTGGGAATACCACTGGAAGCAGACTTGGCTGCATGAAAAAATGGTAACTGCACTGAGATCTTGATAATCACCCCAAGAAGTGTCGTATTGATAAACAAAACCTGTCGCCCTAGAGATTCTCATCGCCCCGCTGCGCTTAGTGAAAGGACATCTAACAACAACTGAGAACTGATATATTGAAACTACTGTATTACTCGTTCATTGTTTAATTGTAATTGAAAGGAATTGTTGTAATAAATGTCAATGTTAAAAGTACGTGAAACGGTGTTGCCAACCTGTAAACCAAAATCCCAATTCCACTTCTCAATCTTATATATATACATATATATATAAAAATAGACGTATGTTTTCATATATTTCACTTTTCAGCCACCACTACCAAGAACAGATCACTGGTCTTTGTGTGTGGAAGTAGCATGGAGTTTCCTGTCGTGCACAACGTTGGCCGAATGTCGATAGCTGTGGGGATGTGGGAGATATGATGATTAAAGTGGCCAATGCAGGGCGTTTTCATATTTCGGCTAAAAATTTGTGTCTTCTTATACTTCTCTTTCCTACTACAACTACATAGCATAGAGCATTGCTGTTTGTGTTTAGTAGTAGAATCGTGTCTCCTGTCGTGCACTATGGTTGTTAGATTTCGGTAGCTATGGGGGTGTGGGAGATATGGGGGTTGAAAGTGGTCGACCTGCGGCAATTTCATATTTCTGCCAAAGACGCATGTGTCATGGTGTATCACTTTTCAGCGAAAACTATCTATCGCAGATCACTGGCGTTTGTGTGTGGTAGTAACACAGAGTCACCTTTCGATCACAACATCGGCCGAATTTCAGTGACTGTGGTAGTGTGGGAGATATGGTGGTTGAAAGTGGCCGGTCAAGGATATTTTCGTATTTCGACGAAAGACATGTGTCTCCGCATATGTCACTTTTCTGCCACAACTACCTAGCATAGAGCATTGGTGTTTGTGTGTGGTAATAGAATCACGTCTCCCATCGTGCACTATGGTTGTTAGATGTCGGCAGCTGTCAATACAAATTCTTTACAAACATGAACGAAGTCGTGGGTACCAGCTAGTAATTGAATAATAATAATAATATTGTTGAGAGAATAATTCAATTAAAAAGTAATTTAATTTTAAAGAAGTACAAGTTGTACGCTTCAACGTGAGAGCGTCGTGTTGCGCCGGCAGCCAGCGCTCTTGCCATTAACAGCGAACGAAGATTCACTCCGCTTTTACTGAATATTACTGGGATTTATTTGGTCACCTTACGAGGATGAGGTTAATGGCCTTTGAATTCCCATCTAAGATCGGGATTCGAACCGGAGATTTTTCGATCTCCAGTGAGATGCTTTAACCACAGAGTCTACAGTCAAGGCGTTCTACAGGCCTCCATGAATAATGGTAATATACTGAAATGCCAAAATCATAGGATACTTCCTAAAATCATTTGGGACCCCTTTTTCCATGCGTAGTGCAACAACTCGACGTGGTTTTTACTCATCATGTAGCCAGAAGTACCCAGAAAAAAAAAATCAGCCATGCTTCTAATACAGCCGGCCACAATTGCGAAAGTGTTGCAGTTTCTATCATGTTGCAGTTAAGTTCGATAGGATTCATGTTTCGCGACCTAAGTGGCCGATTATTCGGTGCAACTGTGCAGAATGTTCCTCAACCCAATTGTGAACGATTGTGACCCAAAGATATGGCGCACTGGACATGTCGTCCTGGAAAAGTCCATCATTGTTTGGAAACACGAAGGGCATGAATGGCTGCAAGTAGTCTTTTATTAGCTGGACATAACCATTTACAGTTAATAGTCGGTTGAGACTTACCATAGATTCCAGGCCATGCTATGTAAACACAGCCCATACCATCAGTTTGCACAGTGCCTTCCTGACAACATGAGTCCATAGACTATGGGGGCCTGCGTCACACTCGATTCCTTTCCAACTGGAATAGTTACTCACCTGACCAGGCAACCATTTTTGCAGTCATCTGGAGTCCAGCCGATGGCGTTTTGTTAGAAGAGTCACTTCCGCCGGTTTTCTGCTGACAATCCCATCAACGCCAAACTTCGCAGCAATGTTCGCAGGGGCACATCTGTTGTAGGTCTCACATTGAGTGTTGCTGTTCTTTGAAGCAATGTTGCCTGTCTGTCAACAATGACATCTCGACTTAGACGTCACTGATCTCGGTCATTAAGTAATCGTGGCCGGCCACTGCATTGTTCATAGCGGGAGGTAATCCCGAAATTACATATCCGCAACATACATTTGACCTTGTGGGTCGAGAAATTGCCGAAATGGAATGCCCCATACGTCAAGCGCCAACTGCCATTCCGCATTGAAAGTCTGTTAATTCATGTCGTGTGGCCATAACCACGTCAGAACACCTTTCGTGCGGTTCACGAGAGAACAAATGGAAGACCCAAACTACATGTTATATTCGTTTGTTTCTACCTCGGTGCTGCCAACATCTGGAGATTTGAATCTTCTTATCCAATAAGGGAGTGTTTATTAATTCATTAATTATGTGAGGTGAACTGGGGGGAGGGGGGAGTTCGGCAAAATCTGACCAAAGGGGGGGGGGAGGGGAAGGTCGCCGGAAATCTCAAGTTATCTTTTTAATTTCTTTAAGATCAGTAGAGCTAAATAAATGAAAAAAGTTTACAAACGATGCCGATTCCGACTTTAAGGGGAGGGGGGTATAAACGCCCTAGGAAGCAGAAGAATTCCGGAAAAACAGCTCACGTTATTAATGAACAGCCCCTAACTTTTGACACTTCAGTGTAAAAGCTACAACATATATCATGTAACAACATTATATATTTTATTTCATTTTGTAACACGGATTGATTGTAAACGATTTGCAATTTTAGTGATTAAATATACTTCTTTTTTCCTCATATTGTCCAGTTTTGTAATACGTAGGCGTCATATCAGGATGAAGGTAGTCTACAATTGTCTGCTTTGCCTGAAAAATCATTTTTAACATATCACAATAAAAGTAAACGTTAGACTGTTTAAAAAATTGCTGATCTTGCATTAAGCAATAAGATGTTCCGTGTTTGCTATATTTCACTATTTTCCATTTAAATCTTTGGTCAGATAATAAAATTGCTCGAATATAGTGGCGTAATGCGGGGCCCTCGTTTTGAGTATCAAATACAGGAGTTGGACGGAGTACAAAGGAAGGAAGCTAAATCTATCTTTGGAAATTACCACAGAGGACAATCAGTGTGATACAGGAGCTGAAATGGTATTAATTGGAAGACGAGAGGACGGTTTAGTGTATGCTGGAGTTTACAATGTTGGTAATGAGGCCTGGAAAGATATCGATGGAAGAATAAGAATAGTGTGTACGAGGGAAAAAATGGCCATGACCATAAGCTCGCCTTCGATTTCAGTCACTTTCCAGTCACAGTGGGAAAATTTCGTTTTTTAGATAGGGTGGTCAGGGATTGGAATAAATTACCAAGGAAGTGATGAATAATTTATCAAAAACACGTAAAGCGCAAAAGCAGGCGAGTACAATAAAGGGGGAGGGAAAATGTGTGTGTATGAAAATTGCCACCGGAGCGTGCGCTCTATTGCAATTCAAGCTTATTACGCCCCATTTCCTTGCCCACACTCTCCATAGAATTTTTCAGATTATGTGATGTCATCTAGGGAACAATTTGATTTAAAAATATACTTATTTCGAGTTTAAGTTTATTTTCGATAAAATATTATTAAAATCATACTTTTCCCAGTTCCCCCACATCCGCTAAGATGGCCTCTGTTACAACCCTACTAAACACATATTTCGCATTTATACGACACTAATGTAAGCTCGTGGCCATTTTTTGCGTATCCTCATGGGTCTAGAATAGTTCCAGTTTTTATGATGAAAGATTATGGCAGGTTGAACTGATTTGACGAAATATAAACTTGACCTGTATTTCAGTACGAATAAAATCTCTTCAGCTTGAAGAACTCAGAAACATTAAGAGAGGTAGGTATTAAACACGAACAGGGGCGATAGCGCAATCGTATAATTGTTTCAAAGGTCGTAGACTCGTACTTGTATAGGTACAAACTTGACTTGTATTTGCCCCTTAAAGTTCACTCTGTAAAATTTAAAAAAATTCCTGTTGCTTCGAAAGCATTACTTTTTTTCCGAGAGTGGGCAAACACTTATAATGTAATCATTGGTCGTAATATATGTAATGGTCATAGAACTTAATACACACTCCATATTATTAAACAGTTGAGCAACTCGGAAGAAATGGTTTGTCAGAAAAGTTGATTCGGTTACGTATTTGGTCTGACTGATGTCCACATAAAATAACCTAATAACTCACATATAGCGAACATGAACAAAGGCCATTAGCGAACGTGGCCATTAAAATACCGAAAAGCAAATAAACCGTAATGCTTAAACTTTGGTCAAGCAACAGCATTAGTGAAAGTTTTAATTAAATTGAAATTTATCCTAAGCCAGAATAACAATTGGCATTCGTGGTACAGCAGAGACCACGAGTAATTTAATTTTTTCCAAGTTTTTTTAAGTTGCTTTCATTAGTAACATGTTACTTAAAAGCAGATAAACGTTTTATCAGCCGCAAAGTTTATCTTTTGAACTATGAAACGCTACGAAATCAAACTTAATGAACATATTATGGCAATTAATTTGGTATCACTAGCTTAGCTATTAAATTGTGGACATAACCACGAATTTCTTCTAATGGTATCTCTGGTCGCTGTTTTTCAGTCTCTGGTTCTTCAGCCAATAGCTATCGAAGTGAGTGAATGAGTGACCTTACGAAATTATATAGTAGATTTTTGAGTGAAAATATCTCGCGAGTTAAAACTATCTCACAGTATTTATTAATAACTGTCCTAATGTATCACAAACTTCCCTTTTTTAAGTACTTAACATGTTTTTTGCGAGACCGAGAAAATGTAACAGCATTGTTGAGAACTTGCGTTAATCCAGTCCTGCTGGCGTAGTGTGGAGTGGAAGGCTTACGACCACAAAACCCAGGACCGGCGCTAGGATTCTCGGGCCCCGGGTAAGCGATCTTAGGTCCCCTCCCCTCCGCTCCGAAAATATTTTGACTTTTCACTTTTGTATAAATTCAGAACATTTTAATACAAAAATGTTCAAAATTATTGGTGCAGATTATCAAATTTGTGTTTGATTTCTATTTATTTAGGCACCCAGGCCGGCGGGGCCCCCCTTTGGTGGTCCGGGCCCGGGTACTTTTGCCCCACTTAACCCCCCTAACGCCGGCCCTGGTCAAAACCTCCCTGAGGTTAACGTTTATTTATCACTTTACAAGCCAAATAGGTAAACCACCTCCTCCCAATTTTCAAGAAAAGAATCACGGTATCCTTATCAAACTGGCTTTTTTTTAAAAAAAATAGTGAACGTAAAACTATCGATTCGTCCTTATTTTCGTTGAAATGACCATTTCATTTTATCGCCCTTACTAAGTCAATTTAACCAATATGCAAGACAAAATGATTATAATTTCTTTGTTAATTTTTGCTTCAATTACCAAACCACAACTGGTTTGACATTTCTATAATTTTAATGATAAGCAAAGTATGGAATTGTCCTAGAAAATTCACAGCAAGTAACGAAAAATGATGTTCGCGCTTGGAAAAAATTAAAATTATATACCTCCATATAATTAATAAGATAATTTCAAGTGTCTGCGCTCTTTTCAGCCTCAAAATGCTGCTCCTCTTTGTGAGTCAAACTGCGTTACTCATTACAGTTACACTGAAACAACAAATCAAAGATAAAAGATAAGACGAAATCGGCATTGTATTCATTCCTCTAATGACTAGGCTGACACTCCTTACCATATTTGGTAATATCCTACAAGACTTATGTATGATTGGCTCGCATCAAATAATGCGTTGAATGAAATATACTTCCCGTATTTAACTCATTAGATCCTAAGATTTCTGTATGGAACTCTTAACAGGTGATAGTTGCATTTCGTAAAATCAGAAATCAGTATCCAAGGTATTACGCACATCTGTTCCCATAGTTTCGTCACGGCGGAAACCGCACTACATGTTGGCGAAATGGGCGTCAAAAAAATAGTTCCTTTAGAGACGACATTAATGTCAAAATAGAAAAGTTGCACTACATTACAAACTCGAAACTCTGATTAAATAGTAATATTTAACATTTTACAACAAGTTTTTTCCTGATGATACCGAGATAATCTAGGTTTGCTGACTCATACAAGTTCATTGGAATAGCAAAGTCAGTGTTATATTGAATGGTGCGGGCTGTTCCACCAATGAGAAAACGCCTTACGAACTCAATAGATATCGCGCATTGATACATAGGGTCCAAGCGCACAGGCCAGTCAGTAAGGATTGGTGCACCGTTTCTCGTGTGTGGTTCATATAGTTTGTGGCCTTTGAAGGAGCATTAAAAGAACTAGAACTGTGGATCTTGTTACAGGGCAATGGTAAGGAGATAATTCAAATTATCCTCGTAAGTCGTGTACTCTGTTAAAGATATAGTGCAATGCTGCTTTGTACTTTGCTTTCAACCGGTGCTGGAGCCGGTGCCGCCATTTTTGCCTTACGAGTTTGAAATGTAAATGATTCTATAGTACGAAAGCGAAATGGTTTTTTATGTACTGTATCAGTGCTACTTTAGGTATTATAGCGTTATGTTGGAAGTGCGTTGGACACTCGGTTAATTTGTATCTCATATCTGGTTGCTTCCGCTGGCACACACCCAAACTTCAAAACTTTTACATTGCTTTTAATTCATTAGTAGCATTAACTGATGAAAGTTGCTTTGTTTTTGTAGATATAAACTGGTTGCTGAACTTAAAACTAAGCATTTTATTCAAATGCTCTTGAAATGCAAGTGCTCCATACGTGAAGCTTCAAGCTGTCAGTTTTGGAGGATTGCTTATCTACAACTCAATTGGATATGTTTTGTAGACGTTTTACAACGATTGTCTTGGGCTTTTCGTTACTTAGATATCCACTGATCTAATTAATTGTTCGTGTGAAAGAGACATGTAGGGTTATGTTCTTCACTATGCTTATGTAGTCACAATTCTCTATAACAGGTACTGCCGTTTATTTGTAGTTAGTAGAAAGCGCGTAATTCCTTGTGTTAACTTTTAATATTAGTTTTCATGCTATATTCAAATTATTTCAAATAACTCTCGTCCTAAAACGTGAGTTCTCTGAAATTAATGAATTTTATTGATTAGACTGTGCTTGGTTATAAAATTACTTGCCACATTTCACTTGACGGTTATGTATTGCACGTATTTAAGTTGTAACTATGAGACAAACTTGTTACTGTCTTGTTCTAGTTTATTTCAGTTTATGTAGTTGCATGCTGGCAAACCTTAGTATTTTGAATCAATCTACTTGTGTAGAATTTTCGGTATTACTTTTACTTATTGGTGCACCTTGTTAAACATTTGAATTTCTGGGTCTACTAGAGATCGTGATTCCGCTACATAATTCACTGTCACCCTGCTGTAATCAGTCACAAGATGTATTATTTTCAAGCAATAATTTGGTTGTAATACTGCCTGGGCCAACATGGCATTGCTAAATGTACTTCAGAAAGTATTTCTAGTGCAACAAAGACTGGTTCATTATTTGTTACATGTTTAATTGGTTGGTTTATCCTTATACTGGTTATATGTATAGTAATTTTCATTTTATGAATAGTTTGTACACACTATGTATTAACTTTCTGGGTATTATCGAGCTGGGGATACCGCTGCCTCGTGACTGTTAACGTGGCGTAGTCGTGACATTCACGTACAGTCATCCGCGTAAAAACATATAATTTAAAGCTGTACAATATCAACATAAACTGATATCCCGAAGGTTGATCAGATGCAGGCAGCCACTGGTAAGCGGCCGCAGATGTCCGATAACACAACCAGATGTTCAGCTATATTTTCTAATATTTCTATGATGAAATGTGAGCTTCACCTCAAACATTGAACATCTGGTTGTGTTATCGGACATCTGCGGCCGCCTGCATCTGATCCACCTTTGGGATATCAGCTTATGTTGATATTGTACAGCTTTAAATTATTGTGACCGAGCTAGCTCGGTCACAATAGACATATGTTTTTACACTACATGGATGACTGTACGTGAATGTGACGTCACGTTAAGTCGCGAGGCAGCGGTATC
The DNA here is from genome assembly GCA_031002005.1 of Vandiemenella viatica. Classification (NCBI taxonomy): domain Eukaryota; kingdom Metazoa; phylum Arthropoda; class Insecta; order Orthoptera; family Morabidae; genus Vandiemenella; species Vandiemenella viatica. Next base: position 233,916,408 of record JARYHS010008074.1, read on the forward strand.
CCCCCAACTCGATAATACCCAACTTTCTCTTATATTGTCATGAGAAGTTTAGTCATATCATATTTGCAGACACTGTTGATATCAGATATATCAACATTGCTACTGGCAAAGGGTCAAGCTAATAACTTCTTTACAAAATTTATTCTTTGGTACATCCTTGTACCATGTAGACTGCAGCAATACTGCCGAAATTTCATGGTGTGCTGAATATTATGTTGTAAATTAAACTGTTGGTGGCAGTTTAGGAAACTAACCCATCAGCCTTGCCTACTTCCATAACATGTACACTTAGCTTAGGTGTTTTGCATTTTGTTTTCCCCCTTGCCATAATCTTCTAATTAGCCTATAATAGCAATTTTTTGGCCATAAGTAAAAGATGACCGTACAGTACCTTATTGGTACATGTGTTTTAGTAGTCTGGAGGGAATTTGTATCACCAATGTTTGGGTAAAAACTTGAGTTTTAAAGTTTTTTTGTGATCCTGAAATTAAATTGCTACTGAAGTATGCCATGAGACATGTACGAACTATTTAACAGGCACTTTTTGGAACCTGGTGGTTTTATACATTCGAATTTTTACTTCTGGAAATTTGAATAGCTTTGATAGTGATGCTACAATCATAAATTTCACAGAATGCATAGTTACCAAGTAAATTTGTTGAAAATAAGGGCAGTTTGATGAAAGTTAAACAAAAAATACATATTACACATTGATACATATCAGATGTTTCTTGGGTACTATTGGAGATCGCGATTCTGCTAAAACAACATTCAGTAATGACTTCAGAATACGGCTGTAGTCAATCGCAAGATTTCAAGTAGTAATTCCATTTTAATACAACCTGGACCAGCAAGAAACCATTAAATGTACTCCAAAAGTGTTTCTAGTGGTGTCTTGCGTTTGACCACGGCAATATTGACGCCAATTCCCTGCTGAATCGTGATTTCCAGAAATCCCGTTTCTCAAGCTTCATTATTATAGAATTCCTATAGCAATTGGAGAAGTGCAAATAATAAACAGTACGGAAGCAGCACTTGTGCCATGTTGCACCCTTGACAAATTTTACAGCCCAAAATTTTAATAACCTAATAAATTTTGCATAGCAGCCAACCTATGATCCCTGCTGCAAAAGTAAACTCTATGGTGTAACAAATGGCCTAAGTTTTCTGGTTCATTGTAACCCTTGTTAGCTTGGTGTTCGGTCTCTCAGTTGTCATTCTGATCCAGGCTGTTTTAAACTAACAACACAATCACCTTCATTAATATTGACTTAGCAATCACGAGAAGCTGGCTACCATGTGAAAATCGTTAGATTATTACAGCTTCTCTACATGCCAAATATGGAATTCTTTTTTTCTCGAAGAGGCATCTGTGATAAATATCAACATATGTATTTCTTGTGTGATTATTTGCATGAAACTGCAAATATTTCGAATGGCTTTAGTATATTATGTATTTGGTGGCTATGATGTGTGCATTTTCTCAAATGTTGCACTAGATACATAGGGTCTGTTCTTCTATGTTGGTTCTTATTCCAAAGGCGAATTTAGTTACAAAAATAACTTGGTTTTGCTACCATATTGGACACCTACTCTGCAGTCACTAGAGTATACCACTAGTATGATGTAACAGTTGATACATCCAGGAATTTTCAATAGTTTTTCTGGTTGTAACGCTAACTGGGAATGTTTTTAACAACTGTGCTGAAGATGGACAGACCTGAGAAATTTGACAGCTAGGGTAACAGTTGGTAAACATCTAAGTTTTGTGTGGGTGTCATGTTTAGTATTTGAAGTATATATTGTGTGTGTTCCTGGCATTCACATGAGTGGCTTTGAAAAACTGAAACTCCTGATGGCAGGATCTGAATTTCGGGTGAACATACTTAACCTAATGCTCAGTCTGTTTACATAACAGCTTTAACTCGTGGTGGTGTGAATCAATAATTCAGTATTTAAAAATTAAATTCCTTGTTGCAATTAAAAAAACTGTAATAACTTTTTTGGCTGATGGTGGCTTGATCTATGTTCCAGAATGTACTTTGATATTTAAATGTTTTCATTCTTCTAAATATACAGAAATGTTCAGTTATGTATTGTACACTGGTTGGTAGGCATAATGTTAGTTACAGCTAAATTAGTTAAAACTACCTGGTTATTACCAAGTTTTAACTGTTTGAACATCACCTTGCTATAAGTGGGGGGGGTTGAGCAGAATGTAGATATATATGTTGAGTAGTTTCAGTAAGTAAATGGGTTGTAAATTCAAGTTTGTGGATCTGAGATTGCCTGGTTTAGGGAGTGAAAAATATTCTTTAAAGTTCAAAATGTCTGGTTTCTGGATCGTTGGAATGTTCATAATGAAAAAAGTTCCTTTTTTTGCTATAGAATAAGTTCTCTTTAAAAAAATGTATATCTTTGATTTACTAAAAGGCATGATGTTTGGATGTCATAGGAATTGATTGTTAATTGGGAAACTGGTTAAATCTCAAAGCTGTGGAACTTTTTTTTAATATAGAAGTTTAGCCATTCAGAACACTCATCCAGTCCAGCTAAGTTTGTACTAAGTGAAGATCGGGGGCATGTTTTTAAGTTAGCCCAAACTTTCTCCTTATACACGCTTCCGTCTTAATGTGATCACACCTTCAGCTCGGTTTTCTCTGAGCCTGCTCTGCTTCTTGACCTTTCCCACTAATTGCCAAGATAAAGATAATGCTACAGAATAAACATGTTTTGTCATTAGTGGCATACTATGGAAGTGTAATTTATCTTTCAGTTTTTACTGGCAGTATTTCATCCGTTTGTCTTAAGGAACACTGAATACCTAACTGTAATTAAAAATAATGGTGGTAATTTTTCAGTGATATATTCTACACAAGATTATTTCTCATCTGAAATTAAATTATTAGATATTCGTCCCTCATAATTGGATATGAATAAGAAATTTTGTTCACAAGTTGCTTGTTTTCTAGCATTTAATTTTTTGCCTAATTTGAAGTTATCTGTAAACAAAGTTTTAATTTCTTGAAATTTGATAAATTTTCACCAACTTTTAAAGTAATAAGCACAAATTTTTTTTTTGATTAGTCGTGTTTTCGGAAGCTAGCGCTGACTCTCCAGCAGTTAACAAATATTAGTTTTATTGGTACGCTTAAGTTTGGTCGAGTAAATTTTTAAAGTGAAAGGCGGATTCTTCAAGCACATTTATGCTGTGTTAGTAAAAATTTGAATGATATATTTTGCCGTTCTTTCAGATTCAAAATTTTCTCTGGTTCGTGAAATTCCTCTTCGTAAAAGAACAGGTGTCAATAAGTTGAGGGGTAACTAACAACTTGTTCTACACGGTTCTTTGATTCTCTTTGCGCTTGGGATAGTTCGTCTTTCTGAAGACACGTGCGGCTCGCGGCTCTCACGGTGCCGCTGGAAATAGGCATCGGCAGCCATGTTAAGCCGCCAGGGGCGTTGACTGAGGGCCCCTGCAGTGCGGCACGCGCGTAGGGGGATCGACCGAAATAAGTCGCAGGCTGGCAGTGGTTCGTAGGGCGTGAGCTAAAAAGAGCTCACGCTCTAGTAGTAGAGCTCACAGCCACGCTTTTCCCATCTTCGGACATGGCACACTTTGCCATTGACACGACGTACACATTTCAGTTGAACATGCGGACTACTGGATCGTTTTTGAATTTGACGATAAAAGAAGTTTTGTAACTTTGATTTGTTTGAAACTTTAAAGGATGCATCGTAAGTCGGTAACCGGTTAATAGTAGGTATGCGAATGGCACATGACGTTTGAAGGTATAACTTGACATAAAAAATTGCGTGGTTGTTGCATTCAGCCATCTATAAACCCTACTAAACTCCTGAAATCTGGATGACTAGTTCATCGGTGCTGATGTTTGGCCATACAGTCATCGATAGTTTTTCTTCGACATCACTTGTGTTAGGGGGCATCCATAAATTGTCACACGTTAAAGGGGAAGGAGGGTTGTTATGGCGTGAGAAGAGGCGAAGACAGGTCATAAGATTCGTGATGTCATCTCGGAAGTGCTGTTTTACACAAATTTAAAATTGCAAAATGTTATAACGGGGGAGGAAGGAAAAAACGTAAAATTTGTGATGTAATTTATGGACAGTTCCCTCAATTACGTGCATATTACGAACAACACAGCACGAACTCTTAGCAATTAAAACTACTCGGGGCCGGACTAACCGACTGCCGTCAGTACGAGAAGACAGTCAACCTACACTTCCAGGGTTGACCACCTCGAGTTACGAATCAGAAATGACACTTTTCAACACCGTAGCTTGATGTAAATAAGTTGTCCGGGCAGCATTTCAACCGAAACCACTGTCTCTAGAAACCAACACACTACATTAACATGTGTGGCGGAAACGCAACAAGAACCTCGTTACCACCATTTGACGTTTCCTATTTGTCTATCGTGCAACACATCCTCTTCCATTTCTGACGGTCACTCCAAAATCATTCTTCCTTCATTTGTCTCCAATCTACTTCATTCTCCTCAGTCCTTCATTTCTTTTGTCAACTTTTTGCGAAAGCGTGTGAACAAATTTTATTGCCCAGACCATTCGTTATTAAACGGTCATGCACCATATGTGAAAATTCGTAACTTTTCCTGTAGCTTTTTGAAGGCATAGTTTAAGAACAAGTCACAAAGATTCTATTCATTAAAATTTTTAAATGCCAGTAAAATATTTTAATCTGTGGCTTTTCGAATGCTATACACTTTGAAAGTGGCAAGCAGATAGCCTATAGATATTGAATGTTCTTTACCCTTCGGTAGAACCAGATTCTTATCCGAAAAAGTAACTAGACCACAGATAATTTTTCATTGTGTTCAAAGTGTTATTTAGATCATTGTTACTAGATCTACTTAAAAAAAATTTGGGAACATGAAATTTGTTTCCTGTATAAACCATATATTAACTACAAATATTAAAAAAAATTTACTCTTTTTACATCGTTTATACTTTGTAGGTTGCAAACAAAATGAGCAGAAATTTTTATTTTGAGGTAACCTAGCATGTGTAATACTGTTTTATCGAAATTGCTTTGAATTTAGATAGCATTGCATTTAATGTCGCTGTAATAAATTTGATGACTGGATTGTACAAGCATAGCGAGCGGTTACGCGGATATACGTTGGAGGACGTAGTGTGCCGTTCAACCTGAAAATGTTAAACATTTCTATACGTAACAAGAGATTGCCGTCTAACCTTAAACTAGATGACTTGTTAAGATGATTAAGAATACGGAGACCTAATTGCGGGAGGATGGACTCACTATCCCTGGATTCCGTAGCTGTCAGCTTCCTGATTCCGTAGAGTTCACAGAATTTGTGATAAGGTGTATTCTGGTCGCCGCGAAACAGATCTACAACCAAATACAGTATCCGATGATTTTTTTAAAAAATAAAATCGTTCCACATCGGGCGTAGTGGTGTTGGTTATGTATTCGAAAGTGCGAATGTTGGCTGACATTTTCGTTTGTGTATTTCGCGAGATACGTTCTCTCAAAATAATTTTTAAAAAACTTTTAAACTTTCGATTGTATGACTAAGAAACCGACTAATGTGTAATTTACAAGACTTTTTGTAGATTTTTATTCTTAGCAACAGTTTCCTCGCAATTTCGCCAATTTTGGCATCGTTTGTCATAATATTTCGCAAGAGAGAACTTAATATTGATCCCCAAAATATATCTGAAGATCAGTTTTCTAAGATATCTTTCATTACATATCCTTTTGCGTACCCCATTGAGTATTGCATCTCGAGATACGAGCTAGCTTGGTTGATATGATCTGCTGCAAATATTCTTTATTACACTATGCCTACTAGTTGCCGTATAGACTGTTTGTTTACTTGTCCTATAAAACAAAAGTGATGAGGAGAATAATCTGAATAAAGCATGACAATGTTGAATGAGGTTTGTTAAGAAACAATCCTACAAAAATAAGCACTCTTAATTACCAATTCCTAGCAGTGATTATCCACCAAAGAAACATTCCACTAACATACATTTTGTAACAATATCATTATTGCCACCTGATAATTCTAATGTAGTTCTGTGTTCTTATGAAAGCCTTACCTGGACTTATTTGTAGTATAAAAACTATGGAATGCCTTGGTAATTTCACATACATAATTCTAATTTTTTTTATATAGTTTCTTGTTGCTAAGAATGTTATCGATTCAGGTTTAGAATTAACCTTCTGTATATCAAAGTATCTAGCACGAAAATTAGTGTTTCACAATGCTTGTGTAGCTGTTAATGTGTCAACATGTCTGTTAGCATACTTCAAAGGGCAGTCTGACAAGACAACAGACTGAGCTGGTGATAGCTTCGGGGCCAGTACATTCTGTAAACATCATTTAAATGATGCTTAGAACTGAACCTTGCTTGAAATGATGACATTGTTTGATTTATGCTATTATGTGCTTCAAACGTTTGTCAACGTCATCTTTAAAAGAATTCTCCTGACATTGGTCATAAAGTGCTGTATTGTATATCCTGAACCTATATGCTCCCTGCTATTTTGAAAACTCTAAACTCGCCATTAAAAAAAGCATGCTTTTCCAGTTTTTTATATTCTTAGTGAAGTGTATGAAGCTCAAATCAGTTTTTAATTTGTTGAACAGTTGATTTATTTCGGAAATCCACCGTAATTAATTTTAAGTAATTCTTACTTTACGCATAATTCTTGGCATATTTAGATTTGGAATGGCGCATGGTTGGTACGAGCGCAGTAGTGCGATGACTATGTTTTTAGGGTGATTTTGTTGCAATCTTAATTATTTAATATACAATTTATTGCAGATATAATTCTATGATGATAGATTGCTTATGATGTATTGCCGTCGGGTTTAAGACGGGAGATATTTAGCTTGTAGAATATTCTGCTTGTGAATTGTATTTAAAATTATTGAAGCTGGTTGGTATTAGTATTTGAGTTAGCCCTTGTTAACTTTTTAAAACCATAATTTCCTACGTCAAAGAAACTGAAATATATTTAAATTTGCGCATACATTTTTAATCGTAACGAATGTATTGTAATCAGATTGTTCTTGATGTGTCTACAAAGTCGCTTGAGAAACTGGTTGCTTTTTTTAACCTAATATAAGGAAGTGAGAATCAGCAGTCCTCGTAGTTTTCATCTTGGCACATTCTCTGTAACGCGTACTACCTTAGAATGAATTGCCCAATTGGTATGAAAATTTGTGCATACGCCCTTGGGTAATGTTATTTAAGAGTATTTGTACATTATAGCCGCAAGATATTTACATATCGAGTAAAGTCGTTCGAAATATGGGCAGTTCGATAAAAGTTAATCATGGAAAACGTGTTATTACTTGTTGATTGTCGCAGATGTTTCTAACGCTTCATTCTTGGATAAAAAATGTATTTCGTATCTGTATGGCATGTAGATAAGCGGTAACGACACGATACGTTCAATAAAAAATATCCTTGATTGGCGACATATTGAACCAGACATACACTGCCTCCAATGCAGAGCGAACTATAGGTTTTCGAATTCAAATATATCAGCAGTAATTGCGGTTAAATTGAAATGCGGGTCTTCTGGAGACCGCGATTCCGCTATTATATTCACCAATGACGTCGTAATACTGCTGTGTTCATCGCAAGACTATTATTTTCAAGTAGTAATTCCGTTGTAATACGGTATGGACAATTATTTTCAAGCAGAGATTAGGTTGCTATACATCCTAGACCAGCATGACAGCGTTAAATGTACTTCGGAAAGTATATCTAGCGGTGTTTGGATACTGCAGTAGGACTCCAATTCCTTGCGAAATCGCAATCTCCAGTTATCCGTGAAATGCAGCCTGGTTCAACAAGTCACCAGTCAATGTTATTTTTTATTCAATGGAATGTTGTAAGATATTTTCCGCAGTTCAGTAAATTAAATGTTAATAAATATCGCCAAAGAAAGTTGTTTTTGTGTGGTTTAATGCGGTACGTGTTTCGTCTCTCATCGAGGCATCAGTGACAAATCTATTTTGAAATTCACATTTAGTTTACAACAAAAAGTGTAACATTTACTCATTCTTACAACTTGGTATGAACCCTAAATAATAATGTAAATAGTAAGTTGTAAATAATCGGTAAATGTTTCACCTTAGGATTACAACATAATGTAATAAGCTTGTATACTGAATGTAAATTTCAAAATAGATTCGTGGTTGATGACTCGATGAGACGCGAAACGGTTACGGTATTAAACCATACAAAACAGTTTCATTGGCGTTATTAATGCTTAACTATTTTTCATTGAATGTATCGTATGTCGTTACCGCTTATCTACATGCCACACACATGCGAAATACATTTTTTCTCCAAGAATCTACCCTTAAAACATCTGGGATAAACTTAAACACGCAATACGTATTTAGTGGATAACTTGTATCGAGTTGCCCACATTTCGCCTCTATCGATAAGTACTGTATCTGGTGGCTATAATATACAATTCTTAAATAATACTAGTAGGACAATTCCTTCTCAGATGATACGCATTACGGGACTTCCTTAACCTTCCCCCCCCAGCTCTTCGAGATATAAATCAAAAACGTTTCTTACCGCGAAGAGCGTTATACAAGTAACCATTGAATCTTTTTATGGACCTTAATGTTGAATGCAAATGTGGTAAATTGCTTTAACGTCCCAGATTCGGATGCATTTTCTGCATGTTTGTATACCTGGGATTCCAGTTACTGTTTTGAAATGGGTGTTTAGCAGCAGAACATTGATGCCCTATTGTAGTTTTAAAATAATACGGTATCATCGGAAAACTAGATATTAAGGTACAGGCAGTAATGCGTTTTTACTTGTGAAGTCTGAAAGTTGTGTCGGAAAATTCTGGTCACTTGCCGCATGCTGAATGTGATGAGTTGGCTGCCATTAATTGTAAACGTTTCTATGTTATTCGTAGTTTATTCCAACCGGTACTACTCATATTTCACGGAACATAATACTGGAAATCTATTTACTGAGGGGTATCAGTAAATAAGTTTACCTATACAAACTTGCAGTTTTTACCGTAATTACGATACGCCATGTCTTCATAGTTAGGTACGAATTTCCAGAGCGGCGCTTGAGAACAGCCGTTTGGCAGCCTGGCAACGTTGCGTTTAGCTGGTACGGGTTGACTGACTCATATCGTGACGCACCACGCCGGCAGCCGGAGCCTGTTCGAAACCAATCAGACTGGAGACAGTTAAATAGGGATGATTTCACCGAGTAAACGTTACATGCACACATCTGCGAATACGGATTTTTTTTTGGGGTGCATGTCTATATTCCAGGCCAGCCTCCAGAAAGTCGAGCATTAGGTTTTCATGTAATCTTTAAAATTGGAGTATGCATACGTACTTTACGGATGAAAACACAAAAATTATAGATAGCATAACATGAATGTACCTTTCATCACTCCCGTGCGATGAGAGCGGGCAAATTAGCATATTTTGTGATGCGCGCTAAAATTAGTATTATGTGATAGAATGTTAAGTGAGGTCCCGTTGAAATGATCTCGTTGAGTACTATCCATGAAATGTACAGTAATAGCAGTGATACTCCTGTAAAGCTTGAATAATTGTAATTGCAGTTATGTAGTCAAAATGTATGGGTGTTCAAATGTATGGTAAACGCATAGGGTGAAAGTAGATCCAAAAAGACGTATGCCGTGCGTCAGGCGGGCTAACTGCCAACGCCTGAACGACCGGGCGTTCCGAAAACTGTATGGTAGAGCCATTACACAGTTTATCTGTCGCTGCTGACGATTTTACGGACATGAACGATGCGGAAAATCGTAAAGGACTTGAATTAGTTATTAGTAGCACAGGTAATTTCTTAAAGATATGCAGCCGACAGTACCAGCCGATTTTTATTGCCTTAAATGATGCGCTCAAGACCTTGTAAAACGTGTCGTATTTGGTTGAATAAGTAAATAGGTTGCAAACTGTTAAGTCACAAAGCGACTAGTGACTCGACACGTTCCACATCGCACCATATCTAGGAAGAGGGAGGGGGGAGGGAGAAGAGTGAAAGGCGCCAAGCCCGTCTAGCGAGGTTTTGACTATATTTGGTATTGCTGTGGCCATGTGGCTGCAGGTAGGGGAGGTGGGCGAGTCCAATAGCAATCCCCGCTCGCCTTGAATGCAAAGCAATGACTGGCCACAAATTTTGCCAATAGAATTTTCAAAACTTTACTTTTTTTGGTCATCAGTTAGCACCAGACGAATCCACCATTCCAGTCTATGATGTGAGCATTACTGTTCCATAAATCTCTAGTGTTTAGTCTCTGAATATCACAATATTACACCATGTTTATTTTTTATTGAGTTTTGGTTGATGAAAATTACAAGGGCCATGCTGTTACTGGGACAAAATCAGTGGTTGGCCATTTATTGTTTGTAATATTTAGTGCTTTATTTTCAGTCTTGTTTTTAAATTGTAACAAATTAAATTCTTATGACAGATAAGGAATATTTTACATTGAAGAGCTTATTCCTGAAGTTGCTCCAATCTGAAATTGTTAATGTGTAATTTGTAGATAATATGGAATAGAGGACTTAGTACTTTTACCTGTGTCGACACCCTCCTTTGTCCGATGTATACATTCTTTGACTTCTTACATGCGAAATCATTTTGTTAGCAGTGATAGTCTTGGCTCTAGTATTTTTATGGCCTTAGTTACACAGCTGAAAGCGCAGGGGAATCCTTCGAGGACAAATGTGATAAGAAACTGATTGTATGAATTTAGACGCAATAGTTGCCATTGCCGTAATTGTACCTTTCGAAGCATGCTTGGGAAAATTTATAATGTTTTAGCAGATTTTCATTAATTTTATTGGTTTGATAATTTGAATTACTTATTTTTATAATAGTATTTATTTCTGCCTGCAGGCATCTGGTGTAACAGTATCTGATGCGTGTAAAACCACGTACGAAGAAATAAAAAAGGACAAGAAGCATCGTTATGTTGTTTTTTTCATAAGAGATGAGAAGCAGATAGATGTTGAATACATAGGTAAGTACTAGCAGTCAACCATTGCTTCCATTTACAATTTGCCTAGACAACATATAAAATAAACTTAACATGGCTTCTGCTTTAATGACCTCTCTCTCTTTCATTGAGATTGGGGAATTGCCAATTTTTTATTTTATTTTTCTCCAGGTGAGCGCAATGCTGCTTACGACCAATTCTTAGAAGACCTACAGAAGGCAGGTACTGGTGAATGTCGATATGGTCTATTTGACTTTGAGTACACGCATCAATGTCAGGGGACGTCTGAGGTAAGGTTACACACAATCCTTGTGGATTGCTTGTAAATAGTTCTAATATAAGAAGTATTAGAAAATCCAGTTTTTCCGAGATAGTTTTTATTCTGGCGTTAAAATTATCTTACTGCAGATGTATGAAAATGCTAGTTCAGAAACTGTTCATTAACTAGGTTGTTTTAGCCAGAACTGATTATCACAATCCTGATCAATGGTACTCGGTCTGGCCAAATGTAAACACCACATATTGCGCCCTTGGTTTGTCGATATGCCCCACTCTAAATAGCACAGTCCAGGCCAGTGGAATCAGTTGCACGTTATTCTTGAATATGTTCACACATAAAAATATATTTTCTTAAATAGATTAGAAAAGTATCCCTGTACAATGTTTTCAAAGAGGAAATTTTGTGATGACAGTGACAGTTGTGCAGACATTCCATTCAAAGATTTGTTACATACTAAAAGTTTGTACGAAAAATATAAATACGTAGTGAAACAATGGAGTGCAAAAGATGCAACGATATGTTACTTGTACCATTAGGCTTTAAAAAAGAATCACACTGTTGAAGATAATTAATTTTTTTATATATATAAATATGCTAATTGTGTGCAAAGAGATTTTATTCAGAGATTGGACTTAAATGTTATTGAGTTTTTATTTCAAGAAAACAAATCTTTTTTGCTATATATTTACTTCAATTAGTAACCTTTATTGTTTGTTGTTTAATATATCATTTATTTTTTTGACTTGTAATTTTGGAATTTAATAAATTAACTTTTTCCAAATTATATTTTTCTAATGGGTACGCAACCTCACGCAAGTCGCTTGCCATTTGTACAACTTAAGACATATTTGCCAACTGTGGAATAGCTCAAAGACTCGGCAGTTCTGTCTACATTTTGGAACACGCTGTTGAATCTTAAATTATAGGGCAATGTGTGTGAACTTTAGTATATGTCGAAACAAACCATATTATCTTAAGATTACCCTCATTGTTGGCTTAGGTTAAACATATTTCATTTAAAAATATATACTCTCTCCTTCTGCAAACTAAAACTGATTTTAGATTTTTACTGGTTTTCATAAAAATTCTGCAGTTTTGTATTTTCAGGACTGTTGTCAAATAATTTAAATGTTCTTGCTGCTTAAGATCCCTGGAAAAGGGGGGAGGGGCAGTGATCTCTGTTCTATTACCCAACAATTTGTAGCTGACTAATGCCAAGATATTAATCCAAAGCGATTTATAGTTTTCTCCTACTCCCATTCAGTTTTATGCCTCAGCAGTATGAGCGGTCCGATTCATGGCTGTGCAGTGATTTATGATTGTAAAACCTCCAGCTGAAATTTAAAATTTTCAGGCATTGGTGTTAAATGGTTATCTTCAGAAAACCTTATGAATTTACCTTTAGATTTTTATGATAGTCATAAACCAAAATGTTTTTATTGACATGCCATATCTTCCTTAATACTTCATAAAAATTGTTATTAAAACATCATTTTGAAGGTTAAATTCCTCTCTATTGATGAAAACTAAAATTTAAGGTGTTCTATGGCAGATTTTGAATTTGTAAATGAAATAAATTGAAGTTTCATTTTAAAAAATTATCTATTGGTCAAATCAACCAGGATACATGCGGATTTTATATTTTAAGAAGTATTCAGTATAAATGTTTCCTGTCTCGGGAGACACTTGCTGAATCTATTGATAAAATTAGGCCCGTTTACACGTACGCGCCAAACTGGCGGTTTGGAACGGCGCTCAGGACTGCCGCGCCGGAGCGTGAGGTTGGACCGTCGCTCCTGGAGCGTGTGACTAAAAATGGTCAACACTCCAGTCGCGCGCGCCAGGACTGCAGGATGGAGCGTACGCGCCAAAAATTACCGTTCTCCCGTGGCGTGTGGACTTTCCGCCGGGTTGGAAAGTTTTGTAGACGGTCCAGCTTGCAACATTCGGTTTTTAGGTCGTTGTTGTTTTTGTTAGTTGTGCTTGTGTTTATAAGTGTATTTAAAATATCCTCCAAAAGAAATTACATAAACTAAGCAATATGAGCAGCTTTAAATTATTATTATTATTAGTATTATTTTGTACAGAAAGAATTGAATAAACAAAGTGTATATAGGCGGAAAGATGGCACGAAAATAGAGATCTATATGGACACATAGCTCTTTAGTGAGAGCAACGGGGAAAATAAATGACCCAGATGATTTAAAAAATTGTCTATGAAACGACAGTTTCATATATAACTACATTTTAATAATAATAATAATAATATTTCATTAAATTGCATTGGAGCGCATGCTTCCGTGGCAATTTCCCTACACACTCATCTTCCCCCTTTCCTGCACCCACCTACATTTGCCCTCTACAAATTTTAATTTTAAATTCTTTCAACCTTTTTGGTAAATTGTTCATCACTTCCCTTTGTAGCGAATTCCAATACCGGACACCCTTACCTAAAAAGGTGAAGTTAGTTAGTATCTCCACAAATATCAAAACAAGACAGTCATGAGGAAGAGCATAACTGCAGAGTAATGTTTGCCTCCTACTCTTCGTTTTTTGGCAACTAGAATATCCCTCCAAGATTTGAAATTGCTTGCATATATTTTGCTCAGTTCTTTTTGAATTGCCGTCGAGTTTCTTGAATCCGTTCAGTGACGAAATCTTTGTTTTCACTTTCACATACATTTACCCTGCTGAATTCTAACTAATCATATTTACGATTTTTTAAATTTTTATTTTTGTAGTCATTTGATTTAACCTTCCACAAACATAGAAAATTATTATAAAGTTCTATAAATCCTTCCAAATTATCTCTTGACCACATTTTTCATGATTTAGATTTTATCCGTTAAAGCAGGGTAAAGTTAAATAAAGTCACCCAGAAATTCGAACCAACAACGATCTTGTTCTGACGCATCAAGACTGCAGACCGACAATGCACGTGTAAACACAAGGCCCTGTTAAACCTGCGCGCCAGATGTGCGCATTCGGAGCGCGCGCCAGGCCTCTCTGACCACCGAGCATTTACACGTAAAGGATTGATGCGCGCGCCTGGAGCGTACGGTCCAAAACCGTCGGAAAAACCGTGTGTGTAAACGGGCCTATTCTGAGCGACATTTCAGTAGCGATTGTGGACTAGCTTTCTGTTCTTGCTCAATGTTTCCTGTTATGTCTGTACACTTTTCTCTTAAAGTAGTACCACAGAAAAAAAAAAAATTGGGAGTGAGATCTGTTGATATGGGTGGTCATGCAATGTCACCAAATCAACTCTTCAACTTTCCGGGGAATTTTTCTCATAAAATTTTCATGGTGCCTCCTGCTTTGTGAAGAGTGGCATCATCTTGCTGAAACAATGTGTGTGAAGTGTTCCTGCTTTATTTTTGCAAAAACTGATAATTTTAGATTTTTAGTGGTTTTTATCAAATCCTACAAGTGCCTTTCAGTGCCCAGTAGCAACAGTTTACTTGTTGAGACATCTATTTAAATGGAAGTGTTCATCACTGAACGAAATTGAGTTTGCTGTTTGAAATTAGATCAGCTTGTTTTTAAAGAAATCCTTGCACAGTCTGTAACCACTGAAGAGCATGCAGCAATTGAATCTTAAAAAGGGTGGAGTTAGATATCTGTGCTTAATATTTGGTATGCCATCTTTTTTGGCAGCCTCAAAGATGATGCATTCTTGCTCAAGGATTGGCGTGGTTTTTCTCATACTCTGTTTACAATAAATTCAATGTTTTCTTCAGTCCTTGATGTTCTGCTGGGACTTGGATGTGGGTTGTCAATGGTTGAACCTATTGTGCTGAGCTTCTGTACCCATTTTTTAATTAAATTTTCACTCTGTCACTTAATAAACAAACGCTGAAGTGTGAACAAAATTTTCAATGAGCAATCGCGCACGAATTATTGGCTTTAAAGTATGGCCCAACTGCAAACACGCATTTTTCACCAGTCCACTGCAACCAGCAATCCGCATGTATGCTGCATTAATCAATATTCCTCCCCTCCCCTATGCTTCTCCGCATAATGGCTGTAGAAATAGTCAAATTTCAAATCCTAACTCTGGCGCGGGACATCCTGTAATTTAAAAATGTTTTCATTTAAAAACTTTATTTTATGCAAAAAGAATGTAGCTGGTGACATCTGTTAACAGTTTAACTGAGTTATGTGATAAATTTTTTGGTTAATGGGGGTGATTTGTAGAACGACGGGAGCTATCTAATATGATATTACCTTCTGTGTGTGCACTCTATCTTTGGAGCAAGGCAATCTGGGGTCAAGGTCTATCTGACAAACATGAGTAGGAGTGTTGCATCATGATGATTAATAAATAAGGTGTTGTTAAAATTGGTTCTATCCTTGATTAAAATAAGAGGAAAAGGTTATTTTAATTATAAAGGGGGATCGAGTATAAACGAGCCTTTTTAAGTTTTGCATCAGTCGATGGCGCGAGAAGTCTGAAACTGTTTGGACAGTAGAGTGGGGTCTTGTGGAATGCTGTAATAGCCTTTATGTGCAAAGTGCTTCTTATTCTCAGCAACAATGACAATGAGCAAGATAGACCTACACCACACTGCTGCATAGTGTGTTGTTAAGTTTCTAGTCAGAGAAAACTTAAATGCTGCTGAAATTCAGCTCGGTTTACTCCCATAGTTTTGGAAAAGGACCCTTTCATGGGCTCTGGTAAAACCAGTGGTGTAAAAAATCTAAGAATGGTCCGGAGTGTATTGCAAACATTGTCCATGAGTGCTGGCCTCACAGCAGCATCTCACTTTAGAACACACAGGCTATTAAAGAACTTGTTGAAGGCCATCCGCAAATCTCTCGGGAACTTCAGTTATGTAAGTGTGCAGTAAATCATTCGTAGGTTTGGATTCCCAAAGTGTTGGCTAAATGGGTTCCAAAGTTGCTGAATTCACAGCAGAAAACTATGCAGTTTGTAATTTCTCAAAGCCTCCTAATGAATTAGGAGGGGGATGGTGGTGCTTTTTCGAAGAGGTCACTTGCAATGAGATTTGGTTCCATCATTACACCACTGATTCGAGGAGGACTGATATAAAGTGGTGGAAGACTGCCGAGGATGCATCTATGAAAGCTGGTTTGTAGGGAAGATCTCTGTATTCTGAGACTGTAAAAGCATTCTGATTGTCGATTTTAAGTACGTCGATCCATTGATACCTGTCACTGTGATTGTCTTAGTCAAGTAGTAGCATTTACCTGCTACTTCACTTGCATGGTTTTTGGCATATATAGAAATGCTCTACCCTTTTTTATTCTAACAAAAGATGTCATTTTAAAATTTTCCTTTCTTTTTTTAGCCATTACTTTAAATTTAGTTTTCATACCGTTGTTTGAAAGTTTTCTTGCATTTAACGTTACACATTTAAGTATACGGAATAAAAGAAATTAAAGCTACGTGGAACATTATCGCTATCAGTCCAATAAGGGTGTACCGAGAATCGGTTGTCCTTTGGTCAGAAATTTGGAACACACTTTCCCAAGGATAAAAAGTGCATATTAAAGCAAAGATAAATATAACGTAACATAAAAGTTAGTCTGCAAAAATGTTGGCAGTACAGTCGACGGCCATTTCTAAAAATATCTTTGCTGCCAACGATGGCATTTGGAACACCGAATCTGAAATCGCTGGCAAGTTTTCATAGTACCATATGTATACATTCTTATGCCGTGGCTAACATGTATTTCTTTCTTAGTATTTTCTATACGTCTACCCAAATTTTGAGGCATCTTTCCTCAATGTATCTCAAAACTGAAGTGGTTAGGTTGAAATGTGGCCTGGACCAGGAAAAGTCTCCAAAGCCACATGTTTTATTGGTTTTGTTTTCGGGAATACATATCACTAACATGGCATTCATTAATGCAGCTTATTAATTACTAACAATAATTTGATTCCTCATGCCTCATGTTGCAGCCTGGACCAGAATGTCTTGCGTTTCAACTAGCCAGAATCTATATTGACATTGGCACTTCAAAATCAAATGATGCAGATACGCCGAAACTCGTGAAATGCATTGATAATTAAATTTTTGGTAGTGACAACTTTGTCTATTTAAAAAATCAAAGTACATGTGGCATAAATTATAACAATTTCATAATACAACTTCAGTTTGAACTGCAAGAGGACTAAAACTTGCAATAACACATTGACTGTATCACGATGCAAATTTTATTCTTTTTTTCCTATCGGTTGTGGTTAGGTTGAAACTAGGCATAGATCAGGTTAAAAACATTGCCAAAGGCACAAGGAACTATACATATCACTGATTTTTTTAAGTTTCGATATCTCAAACTACTGGTAAGTAATATATCGCTAAATTTTATTCTTTATTTCCGAATAGTCTTATCACTGAAATTGTGGCGACACTATCTTGTGAAAACCCTTTACTGTTGTTATTAAGCACAAAAGTACTTACTGTAAATATTACAATTTTGCTACTCTCATTGAAGAGCTAAATATTATTTAGTGGTTTGAGTAATGAAATCCATTAAATTAATGAAAATTCATAAAACTAGGAAAATTTAACCAAAGACGAATGTAATATAAACAATCCAAAGATTAGTGTATTAATCTTTGGTCAAACTTTTTAAACAGTTTTTGCAGTAAATTAAATATTAGTAATGCTTATTACATCTGATTCAGGCATTGTCTATTTACTGTATTCAAGGAAGCTAAAAGAAGAGTCAAAATATTAAACAGAATCTCAAGTTGTGTGATATTTTTTCAGTTTAATGTGCAAGGTTTGAACATCTCAATTACATTGTGATCTGTGGCCCATAATGTTCCAACTAGAAATGTATTTTCTCAGTCCATCGGCACACGCAAGTACTTAGCTACTTCTGCAGATTTTAATTTGGACCATCAGCTCTAAAAATTTGAAAACATCATCCAAGTTATTGCAGTAATATTTGCACTGTTCTCATTCAAATAATGTCACAACAGCTTGCTTACAGATTTATAATAGAATAGATGAATTAATGTAAATTGCTTACTGGATTAACGCTGTGTTGAAATACTCCTCCTTGTTTCCGTTTCGACCAGAGTCTGCTGGAGACTGGTGTGGCCGGTTGTTTATGTATTTGTACTGTCAATGGTCTGACAATATTGATTATCCAGATATATGCTGTTTATGATTTAATATCTCTGTATTCAGAGTTAATTCATCCTTGTTGAGGTTGTTTGGCTGTTTGAACATTTCAATAGCCTCTTACTTTTCTTTGTAGAAAACCAGTTTTAGCTAGCACTCTTGTATTTTCCCACAGTATTTCATGTTCTTCCATCTGGTGGATGCCTCAGACGGTGTGACTTATGTTCACGTATCCTCACGGCTACAGCTCTTTCGGTTTTGCCTATATATACCTTTCCGCAATTACAGGGTATTTCATAAATTCCGCTGCTTTGTAAGGGAGACCTTAGATTTTTGACCGTTCAGTTTTTCTTTCATTTTGTTTTCACTTATAAAATATGGGTAAAATATTATATTTCGTTAAAATTCTTCCAATTTTTTCAGTCACCTTTCACGTATGGCAGCACGGCTTTTTGTTTCTGGTCTTCATCAAGACAGTTTTTCTTCTGCTTGGTTGCTTGTTTATTATCGTATTAGACGCATAGCCACTATGTTTAAGTAGTCATTTAAAATGTTCTTTGTCGCTCATTAGATGTTACTCGTCCGTGATTTTGTGCCCTGCAGAACAGCGTTTTAGTGATGGGTAATCTTGATGAGGGAGAATTCTTTTTCAATTTGTAACCTTTAATTAATTCCACTTTCCTGTTTGCTTTCAAGAATCCACAGCACTATTTCTGCATTGGCTTATTAATGTTTTTGTACATCTTTACATGCCGATCTGTTTTCAGTCTTATTTTCTATAACAAATGACTAAGTAATTTCAGGGGAAACTTTTTATTGCGTTTTATTCAGATTACATTGTTTTTCTAGGGTTCTTGTTTATTTAACAGTTGTCCATTTCCTAAATTGTGCAATTAAACTTGATCTTACTGTTCCTTTAACTCTCTGCAATAATTTTATATTTAAGTTTTCATTAGTTTTTAATGTGACAAAACTTTACTTTGTTTCAATTACTAGATTGTTACACAATTGTTAACAGTTTTGGTTAATGGAAGAGTAAAGTTTAAATGTTATACTTGGAAACATCTCTCTTTTTAGTTCTGATAGTTTCCCAAATACTGCTCTGATTTACTATTAATGTTACTGTTACTTGAATTGGTTACCAATTTTCACATCTGTGATTTGGGTATGTAGAATAAAATGTTAAGCTTTCAATGCCCATTACAAAGCCTACAACTATGAGCATTAGCCAGTTTCACAAAAAGTGATACCTTAATGCAAGGAATATGATTAAAGCACAGAAATTTTTCCTCATGTTTGTCAAATTATGACCCTAACATGACTACACATTTTGCAGGCATCAAAGAAACAGAAATTGTTCCTTATGTCATGGTGCCCAGACACTGCTAAGGTTAAGAAGAAGATGTTGTACTCTTCCAGTTTTGACGCCTTGAAGAAGTCTTTGGTTGGAGTGCAAAAATACATTCAGGTACATTTGTTTACAACATGCTCAAAATTTGAAGTTAGTATAAGAAAATTTCTCTTTTTTTTTAGCAGGACCTGCATTCTTTTTTGTTAAATATAGACTAGTATTGATACGAAGGATTTGTATCTGAGAATACATGTTCAGCTCTCCAACTGGTTATACACAATTATGTTTGCCACAATCTAAATAATTCAGGTGAATGTTTGGTTAGTTTTTTGATGTGCAGTGTTTTTCTGCTCTTTGATGAAATAGACAGTTTTCTTGTAGTTGAAAAATCCTTCATTTCGAACAGTTAACTATTTGAAAATAAGGAAAGCTGGTAGAAATAAATCTCTCTCTTACCACAGATGAAGGTAGGAGTGCCATGACACTTTACAGTATTTCGGCATAAACCTTGCACACTCTAAACACTGATCCTGTAATCGAGTTGATCCCCTAGCTATATATCCTCCTTCCTAATCATGGTTAAGGTTTCCTACACTGATATTACAAATGTGGAAGCAACAATCTGTCAAGTTTTCGTGACAAAACTGATTTTATGTATGATCTGTTCATAAATTTGATCTAGACACGGTGACTGTGCAACAGCACTTATAAATAAGACGATTGGACCAAAATGTAATAAAAACTGTGATCATAACTTGATTTCTCAGATTACCAATAATTTTGACAAACCTGCGAGTCCAGTTTTAAAAACTGCAGTTCTGACTAAAATTATCCTTTGTGATGACTATCAATAAAGTGCAGGACAGACACTGAAAGTAGCAGGGATACACTTAGAAAAGATATGTTTTTCTTGTGGGCAGTTATTTGTAGCTAGCTCATGGGTTTCCACCTCCCCCAAAAAAAAAACAATTAAATCAAAGATGCTAAGTAGCGAAAAGGAATCAAATTAGGATAGGGAAATGAACCACCGTTTACCTTTTAGATGATGGATGTGGGGCATGAAAAGACAAATGATGCAGAAATTTTCGGGACGAGCCTTTTGTCAACAGGAGAACATTTTGGGAGGTGGGTGTTGTGGGAGACTGCCTCACAGAAAGACTGTTGGTTAGGAAAATGGTGGGGGTAAATTCAAACAAGGACAACTATAGTAGCAGTGATTCACAGTTAATACCTGATCACAGATAAATATTAAAACTCATCTCTGGTAGGTGGTATATAAAATAATTTTAAAAATTAAACCAAATACTATGAAGTAAACATCACGTCAGGTTAGTGGTGGTTCAATATAGGTAGTGGGGATGGAGGCAAAGAGGATAAAAAAGGGTACACATAGGTAAAAATAAGATAATACCTGGTCATTATTATTGAGACCAGGTGGTTGCCTTGTGCCCAGTTTGCAATGGTAGGCAAGTTCCCACCTTCTGAGTTCAGAGGAGCTGCTGCTGATGGAGATCACTCTGATAGTGTGAGCAGTGAAACGAGTCGAAATTTTTCGAGTCCTGGGTTCCGTGTGAATACAGTGTGTCAGGGGTAATTTATTCTTATGGAAAGTGGTTTTGTGGTCAAACTTATCTATGAAGCCAGGTAGTGGTTGCTTATTAACTGGTAAATTACATGGGAGGTTTTGGTTTTGCAGATGTGTCATATAATTGGAAAGCTTCCCCTGTGACATGGTTGGTGAAAGTGGTAGTGCGATGGTGTATGTTGCACATCTTGCAGCAGGGTCTGTTGCTTGGGAAAGAGCCTTGAAGTTCACTGATAGGATGGGGAAAATTGTTTGTGGACTAGCAGTTCGTTATGGTTGGGAGGCCTACTAAAACAAGTTCTGGGAGGGACAGGGAGGATTTTGGGAAGAATAGCTCTCATTTCTGGGCTGGTTTACTGGAAATCGTAGCCCTGCTGTTGTTTCTGTTAATGAATTTGAGGCCTGGGTAGTATTGTGTGGCCAGGACTGGATTGTGGTTGGTTTTTTTGGCGTTTGTGATGATTGATGGGCTGAGTAGGTTGTAATGTTGCCCGTGAAAGCTGTTCACCATAGTTGGAGGGTAGTTGCGAGATATGAATGCTTGTGAAATATTTTTTGAATAATGTATGAGAGACTGTTGGTTGGAGCATATGTGACTACTCCACTTGCCAAGACTAGGGAAGAGAAGATTTGGTATGGTACGGGTTACAACTGTCAAAATGGAGATACTGTTGAATTTATATATATATTAACCTAGGGAAATGAGCCACCAAATGATGGATGTGGGGCACGTACACACAGAAATGACAAAAATGCAAAAGATACAGAAATTTTTAGGACGAGCCCTTTGTAAAGAGGAGAACATTATGGGAGGTGAGTGATGTGGAGGAGCACAGCAAAACCAAAAACATTATGTACTAAACAGTTCCCAGAAATCAACAAACCACAAACCACAAACCAGAAACCACAAACAAAAATCTTCTGGAAGACCCATGGTAGGTGGTTTCACACATTTGACCCCCTCCCTCCTTAGTGTATTGCTATTTTTAACATTTTTTTCAAATTGGTTATATTCATGTGACAGGTCAGTAGTAGAATGGTATGGTGATGACTCCCTTGTTATGTTATCTAGCCTGCATGCTTTTTTCACCTTTTTATGTGTCTTCTATATCCAATTTTAGTGATAAAATTCTGAGTTGATGTGTACATTCGCATTTAATAGCCGTTACTGAAATATCGTAAAGTGTTGCTTATTTGTTTGTTGTGGTCTTTCTGCCTATCTGTGGTGTGATGGTTTATTTTCCCTATCATTCTTCATTTTCAGTGACTAACAATATTTTCATTTCTCTTGTAAAATCTTGAGCATAGCTGCGTGTCAGCAACGGTAAAAATTTTTTTTTATATTAGGATAAAATCACGAAAACGCCACCAGTTGCATAAAAGTTTTTATTCTTTAAAACTTTACTGCAGTTTCGACAAATATGTATTTGTCGAAACTGCAGTAAAGTTTTAAGGAATAAAAACTTTTATGCAACTGGCGGCGTTTTCGTGGTTTTATCCTGGAATAAAAAAATATTTTCGTTATTCCAATTAAAATGTTTAGATATTGTGTTTCAACTCTTTACTTTCATATTATATGTTCTTAAAGTTTAAGCAGTATAGAAATTTATTGCATCATAGATATAGTAGTTTGTAAAATAAATAACAATGAATGTCTTATAAAATAAAAATTGACGTTCTAAGTTGTGCTAGAAGAGTTTTGCAGTGTGAATAAGCTAAGTTTGGTGATAAACCTTTCAGTATTTGTTTCAACATAAAATCTGAAAGTAACTAGGCGTTAGATAAATCGGGATTTCTATATTTAACTGTATGGAGTAAGATTGCCATTTTAAAATTTTAATGGCTTTTGAGTAAAATTTTCATTTAAATACTTTAAAAATATTTTGCCACAAATTAATGTTGGAGTTACATTAATGCATCAGGCTACTGCGATGTCTTACTTTATGGCGTTGGATGTGAGCTGCAAATTGTCCAATCGTTTAAATGCTGATATGCATATCAGATTATTTCAAAAAAGTTCTTGGTGTATTCAATTTTTAATAAACCACTGTGAAATACAGTAATGGAATTCATATAACCTGGTACTGAAACATTCATTTTTTTCTTTCCAGGCAACAGATTTATCTGAAGCTTCTCAAGAGGCAGTTGAAGAAAAACTTCGTGCCACAGACAGACAGTAAGGGCACAAGACACTGCTGAAGGCTCCACAAGACCACTTTGCCCGTGATGGAACTTTTGATCCAGAGACCAACAAGTAAACTAGTCTCGTTGGCTCATGAGCAAAATGTTTTCTTGTACATGGAGTTTTAAACCTTATGGTATTGTATTACAAACTGATGGAAACTAAAAAGCGACTTACCAATTTTGGGGGGCAAACAGGCTAAACAGTATGATTATAAGCAATTAAATTCATGTAATTTTCATGGGTTAACATGTTAATTGATGTATTGGCAATGAATGGCAAGTACAGTGTGCTGTTGCCTTAAATCTCTCAATTGTTTTTGTATTCAGTGTTTCTGTAAGAATTTTGTCATGCTGAGTGTGTAATTAAATTTATTTGTAATGAAGATTGGGGTGTGTTAATTGTAATCAAGTTCCTGAAAGTGATAAGATCGTGAAGACCTTACTTAAACCAGCATACCATTCAGAGAAATATTTGTCTCGAACAAATATTATGTTCCATATCTTTTATATTAAATGATTGTTTTGTGTATATTCATGCATATTTTAAGTTATATTCTAATCAGTATATTACATTTTAAATTATTTCTGTAAAACCACAAATTACTCAGCATTATTTCAAAGGAATAAATTGTAATACATTGTATGGAATATCATAATTTTTTTTGTATTGGTGATTAATGGACATTTACAGTTCTTTCAGGATTTATGAATAAAAGAGTTCAGAGAATTTTAATTTGTTGTTTTTATGTTATCCTATAAAGCATTTTTGTAATATTTAATAACTGTGGTTTAGGAGTAACTGAAATTGTGCCAAAATGACAAACCAAATATGAAGCTGTCAGACTGAAATAAGTTGAAGGAAATGTTTTGAAAACACAAATGAATTTAACAGAATTTTGATATATTGACTTGAATTATCATTGATGTAAATGTGCTGGTGGCAGGTTAACTGTTTATTCCATCCCACTTATGCTACAATTTTCTGTGCAGTTTTTCCCAAATTGCTTAGCTGATTGAACATTCCTTCCATCATGAGAATTTTGCATTAATTCTTGAATCGTCTGTATGTATGGGAAGTTTGTTGACATCAATATTATGTCATACTAGTTACAAGTGCTTACTTTTGTGCCTTAACATTTCAAAAAGGTTCACAAAATTATTTGAGACTGTCCAACTCATTTTGAAGGATTGAATTTCACACAAAAAGCTTCTTTGTAAGTACAGTTGCAATATTTCACAAGTGCTATATCCTCAGTTAAAAGTTCTAATCTACTGTAAGTTTTTCAAAAATTTGTACTACAATGAATAATTGTTAAATTGTACGTGGTAGAGAGGAAATGCCTGTGTTGGAGTAGTAACATTGGGTTAATCTTCAAATTCTGTAATTGGATATTCATATAATAATGGTAATAAGACCCAAGCTCATTGTTCTCGAGTTAACAGAAATGTATTGAGATTGTCAAATTCTTCCACATTTATTGCTTCATTGGGTTTGTAGACCTCAATAAAATATTTTGAATCATTTCTGTTTGGGCCAAATAAAACAATTTCTTTGTGCATATGTGTGCAATACATGTTCATCTTGACTGCATGTTGCCTCAAGTTCGAGATGCTTTTATTGATCTCGTTTTAGCTTATCAAAGTTGAATGCTATTCCATGTTGAAAGACTGTTTAAAGTTTAGGGCTAATATTCCTTCTTCACCAGTAGTCTGCTAGCTACATGACAGCTAACGTTAGACAGACCTTTGGCTGGCAGCTTGTGGGTAGAGGGGGGGGATCAACATGAATGGGAGTAGAAAGGGATTGTAGGCCATATTATGGTAAGTCGTGGATGTGCAGTAGTAGTCTGCAGAAACTTTTAACCATTAAAATTTTATTTTATATTAATATAAAATAATTTATTAAAAAATATACTCCTTTTGTTTTGTTTTCTTTTTTTAACATCTTCCTGGATTATTTCAATGCTGCTGCAATCTTCAACTTTGTAAATGGTGGTAATTTTACTATACAAATGTTTAATGTAGCCTCTTTATATTGCCCTTTTTTCCAGACAATCTGTTGTCAACCCTTTTCAATCTGATGAGGCAATTTAGTCGAGTACTTGGTGGACTATTAAAGTTGTGAATCATAGTCGCCACACCTGCTGCAGTGGCAGATCAGTGACCCACTTGTTCTAATGGAGGGAGCTTAAGTGTTTCCATCTGTCTGCTATTCATGTAACATGTTCTGAATGATAGTTGTATATTTATTTATGAAATGTATAGTTTTAGGTAGAGATTGGGTATTGATTCAGCCTTTGCTTAGATTCTGCAGAGATTCATTTTTGAAAATTTTGGTAGTGTGTATTATGATTCATTTGATGTATACAAACTTACCATCAGAAAAGGTGGAAATGTACACCTCTTGGATATGAGTCCTGGGAGGCCTATAACTAGAATCAGGAAGTCAGTATTGCACGAAATTGAAAATAACTGTAAATGTAAACCTCTGGAGAAAGTGGGTAATTTTGTTATTCTTTTGGAACTTAAACCAAAAGTCCTGAACACTACTGGTGATACAACACCTGTGCTGAAGCTTGATTCATATTCTTATATTCTGAGCCCTAAGAACAGTAAGAGAAAGCTGTGACCTTCCTTAACTTTAAGATTCTCTTTCTGCTAGTATAAAATTTCTACTACCAGTTCAGAGGTCACTGCTGATAAACCCACTGGCCTTCAGAGAAGAAACAGTACATATTATTATATATGGGAAAAAATTTTATAATCTTTTATTATACATTTGAAACTTCTTATTGCTGTGAACTAAATTCCTGAATTCTATATTGTATTTAATGGAATTAAGTTTTGCACCTTTTAATAGATTTTATTCAAAATTTGCTGCAAACCTTAACTGTTTTCGCTACTTTATAGAAGGGGTTGATATGTGTCATTATTGTATTCTTGTACAATTTGTGGCAAGTTCAGCATCTTAAATTCTTTCAGAACTCAAATTATACTCTTCCGATACATGATTACAGGTAACTGATAGTGAAAGAGTAAAGGCATAGAATCGTACATATCTTGTGCCATTCAAGGGTCACTGGGTATGGTTTTTGTGTGTTAGCAAACTGTTCATCTGTGCCAGCTTATTTGCCAGGGGAGACTTTCATTATTTTTATTTATTTTTTTTTTTTTTTAAAGATTGAAAGCAAATATCACCATCTGTTCGTATTATTTATGTCCTGTGTGTCAAATACTATTTAGCATTTGATTTAATGAATAAAAGAAATTGCCTAAAAAGACAAATCACAATTACCAGTATGTCAGACCCTGGATTTTGAGATTTGAAGGACCCATTGTCCCTTCCTGTGGTAACATGAATGGCGATACTGGTAGTTGGCTGTCAGCCGCCAGCGTGCAGCCTTCTCACTCCTACTGATGAATAGCCAGTGGCTCGAAAATTGTGTTCTATGTTTAATATATCCGCTTTCAGTGCCTTTTTTTCCCTAATAACCTATATATATTATTCTGCTAACTAAGAATTATTCCCTTGATCATGTTTGACTAATGATTCATCTACAATACTGTGATTGTGTCTGTAGTAACAGTTAACAAAAGCTGTGCCACATGCAACATATTCACGGGTTTGCAGCTGGATATTTTCATGAAAGGATGACTGTTTCAACAAAGTTTGTTGTCTTCATCAGGTAATCATATCTTGCTATCGAGAATTTGCAAGATCACTGCAAAACCATGAAGACTGGCATTTATATGCTGGGAAAATCTCTGTTCACATAAAAGCTGTGCTGTCATGAAGCATGATTGCTATCTAAATTCCATGTACCAGTTTTCCTTTAGTAGCAATAAATTTGATTTGAACAAAGATATACTTTCATATTTAAATTTTTTGAAGTGAACTGTCCTTTGAGCAATCTGGGGATGGGGCCTGGAGTAATGTCCATCCTGGTTCTTCCCCCCCCCCCAAATTTGACTTTGCGTACAGTGTAATTTTTGAAGGAATCGCCGTTATCAAACTTCAGAGATGATGGCTTGCCTGTTCCCTCATTTGTTCAAATAATTGAAGGCAAAGGTAAAACCATTAAGGATGATGCTTCCCAAAATCACTGTCAACGACAGATAATGCTTGTACAAAAGAGAGGGTAGCTGATGTTGGTTACATCTCACTACATAGGTTTTTTTTTTATTTCCTCAGTAGTGTCAATACTTAATTGCAAGGTTAGGAAGAAAAAAAACTTTGAAAATGATGTATTTGTCTGATCTTTACAGTCATGTTTCTATGGCCAAAATAAGTTGTCATTGTAGTATCTCTCTGCAGTCTAAATTTGAAACAGGGTTTTTGACTAATTATTAGTCAGTATGTGTTAAAATAACTTCTTTCAGCTCGCCCTGTTCCAGTTAATCTATTTCTATTAAATTCAGCCCCTCCAAACATTTATTCAGAACCAGCCACAATAATTACAGTCATTTGATTCTTCCTAGAGTTTCATTCTTTTTTTCATGTCTTGTAAGGCAACAACATGGATATAGGCACAGGATATCTACCTGGGTAGGTCAACATAGGCAAGAATATAAATTCAAAGAAGAATCAGCTTATTAGGCACATAGATAAAAAAAAAAAAAAACTGAAATTTGATTATGATGAGGTGTAGAAAAGATTGCTTGTTGAATACTTGAAATATAAAACCTTGGCATAATATATAACAAACTCAACAGGGCAGCAGACATTTGTCAAGAAGTCGGAAAAGGTTTCAAAACCCTTCACTTATTGGACAGAGTGAGGAGAGGATGTACTGGATAAATAAGAGAATTAGGTTTCAAAACTTGAATTAGACCATTGCTTGAATATGGTGACATAATATGGGATCCCATATTTTGGGTATGAAATGCAGCAGCGTTTCTCAACCTTCTTCAACCCAAGGACCAGTAAATTGATAAAAATAAAGCTGCGTAGCACTAACTTGTAGGGCCCTAATTTTTTACCCATGTGTATATTGTTAATATTATATTGCACCATTATAAAATGATAAATCTAAAAGCATGTTTTACATTCCTGCAGATCTGGAAGTGAACTATTTAAATTACACTAGACGACCCGTGCGAAAATTTTGCGAATAAAATGCTATGAATAGTGAGGTTGAATGCTTGTAATATAATGAAAAGTAGAACCGTATGTTTGTAGCTTATTTATTTATTTTTGTAGGTATGCATCAAAATACATGCAACGTATTACGAAACAGTTAGGAAAATTTAAAACACACTGTATTTATGACAAACTGTCACTGATCTTAACAGAATTAAAACCAATGTGAACAAAATGCACACAACATATCTGAAATATTTGTTTCTGTGCGAATAAAATGTGTGCATTGGAATTGTATAGCAAACTGACAGTGTTTCCATAACAAAAAAAAATATCCGAAAAGCTACTTATTGAATAAAAAAAAGTTTATTGACATCTCTGTGATATCCGCTGCTGCAATCTAGGTACTTTGCACTAAACAGTCTCATATACCACTTTAAGCACCAAATCCCGAAAAATTCTTTTACCTAGCTGGAGACCTTAATTTTTAAAACGATTTATCGATTTCGGCTAGGTATCGAAGAAGATAAATGGCTTGTAATAATAATAAAAAAACACGTTGTATTAATAATATTGATACTTTTGCCCTTTAAGGGTTGAATTCCTTTTATAAAATATGATGTGACCAAAGCAGCCACCTTGGTCTTTAAAATGATACCACATTTATCGATTTCGGTTAGTTATCAATAGAGGTAAAAAAAAAGAGAAATGATGATATTTTTGCCCCTTAAGGATTGAATTGGGAGAAAAATTTTCCTTAAAATATGATGTGACCGTAGCGGATAATTTAATATTTAAATCAATACCTCATTTATTGATTTCGGTTAGGTATCAAGGGAAATAAATAGCTGGTGACAGAAAAATTCGTTTTAAAAATATTAGTATTTTTGCCCTCTAAGGTTAGAATTTTGAAAAATTTCTTTCTTAAAATGTTGTAATGGAAGACATTACGAAGACCTCAATCTTTTAAATGATACCTTGTTTATCAATTTTGTTTAATTTTCAAGGGAGATAAATGGCTCGAGATACAAAAAAACGCATTTTAGAAAAATTGACATTTTTGCCCTTTAAGAATCGAATTACGAAACATTCCTTTCTTAAAATATAATGTTACCACGGCGGAGACATTATTCTTTTAATACGATACCTCATTTATCTATATGGGTTAGATATTAAGGGAGATAAATCACTCGTGACACAAAAAACTCATTTCAAAAATATTGATACTTTTGCCCTTTAAGGGTCAAATTCCGAAAAACTTCTGTCTTAATATATGACGTCACTAAAGCGGAGATCTTAATCTTTAAAATGATATTTCATTAAACGATTTCAGATAGGTATCCAGGGAGGTAAATGACTCGTAACACAGAAAATAGCATTTTAGAAATATTGACATTTTTGCCCTTAAACAGTCGAATTCCGAATACTTCATTTCTTAAAATATGATGTGAACAAAGTGGAGACCATATGCTTTAAAATGATACCTCATTCATTGATTTCGGTTAAGCATGAAGGAAGATACAGGCTTGTGACAAAAAAAATACCTTATAGAAATAATATATATGATATTGATCAGACTTAATATTTAATAAACAAATAATAATGTTACTGTATGTTGGATGCTACAATGTAATATTGACCTACATTCATAAAATAAATGATACTTTACAACTTTTGCTGCTGTTTGCTTCACCCCTCTTATGTTACAAACCCTACCATTTACACTGGTCCCTCAAACCTACTACAAGACACTCAGAAAAAGTGCCATTAACATAATCCTTAAACAAACTGCACACTCTTTAATGGAGACTGGAAACATATTTAGTGAATAAGCAATTTTAGGAATAATGTTGTCTTACCGTTATATCCTGGCAATGCCAGATATTTACCTGGTCAATGAAATATTTAAGGCTTTTAAAAAGTTGTGCTTATAGCTTATACTCACTTATAGCCTTATACAGTACAAGAACGGTGTCTAATTTTTTTAATATTCTGCCTACGGACCACCTGTATCAGCTTCTTGACTATCAGGTTGAGATACACTGAGTTGGTGAGGAGGGAGAGAATGGTTGCTTGATTTGTCTCTGGAAATTACTGTGGAGCACAATAAGCAACTGATGTAATAAAGTAGCTGGAGTTTGTTTCTTTGGAAGATGGGCGGGAGTGTACAAGGTATATATAGGTTACGAGCTGTGGAAAATTTTTTGTAGAAGAATTAAGAAATGCATGGAAGTGAAAAGATGACCATGACCACAAGCTGGCAATCTGTTTCAGGAAAAGGGGACATTCTTTTGTAGGTAAGGGGGTCATGGATTTGAATAAATTTCAAGAGAGATAGTGCATAATTTACCAAAAATTCTGAAAGAATTTAAAGTTGAAATCTGTAGAGGGAAAATGTAGGTGGGTGCGGGAAAGGGGGAAAATGGGTGTGTTGGGAAATTATCACCAAAGCCTGCACTCCATTGCAATTAAATTAAATAATCTCTGCACATGATCCAAGATTTTGCCACTATCATTCACACTAGCGGTCAGGTCAGATTAAATCATATACGATGCCATTTCATTTCAATTGCTCATAGCGAACAATGCTGTTCTGTACCATAATGTTAACTAAAATTGCACTGATTTTGGATGAAGAGACAAACAATACGCATTAGGTTCCTTGCGTCATCTCCACTATCTTCCTTCCTCCATGGTTTGATGCTGCTAGGATAGTTCCATTATCACTGCCCTGCCATTAACCATGGCTGCTCAACTTTCTGTTTGCACCAAAAAGAGCAACATTCAGTGATCCAGTTTTTTTTGTCACAATGGAGTATCGACGAATGGTTTGAAAAATTCAAAAATGGTCGCACAAGTGTTACTTACACACGACGAAGAAGCCGGACGCCCATTTACCGCTACAAATGAGGAAAACATTGAGCATGCACGTGACATGGTTCTGTTAGACAGATGAGTAACTATTGTCGAAGTGGCACATCGTCTGCAAATTAGTCATGGTTCTACCTACGAAATCATCCACAAAAGTCTCTGCAAGATGGGTCCCAAAACAACTCACAAAGTTGCATAAACAAACATACTTGGACATGTGTCGAAACCATTTGGATCGCTACGGTAACAAACATGACATCTTGTTATACAGAATCATCACTGGTGTCGAAACATGGATCCATCATTATGAGACAAAGAGTAAACGGCAGAGTAT
The DNA here is from genome assembly GCA_031002005.1 of Vandiemenella viatica. NCBI lineage: Eukaryota > Metazoa > Arthropoda > Insecta > Orthoptera > Morabidae > Vandiemenella > Vandiemenella viatica. The sequence goes on from JARYHS010008074.1 coordinate 233,948,231, forward strand.
GGAATGGAAACATCCAAATTTTCACTGCAAGAAAAAGTTCAAAACCCAGCCATCTGCAGGAAAACTGATACTTACAGTTTTTGGAACTCACAAGACCCAGTAGAGAAACATTATCGGGAAAGGGGCACAACAATAGACTGCGCATTGCATTAAGATGGTTACTGACAAGCTGAAGCCTGCAATTCGAAGCTAACGCCGACGCAAAGGAATGCTGTCGAAAGGTGTTTGTTGCACTTCTGACTTCCATTTGTTTGGTCCACTCAAAGAGGCATTAAGGGGCCGTCGATTATTTCGGACGAAACAGTGAAAGAAGCGTTGCATTCCTGGCATGCAGCTCAACCGAAAACCTTCTTTTATGAGGGCATAAGGAAGTTTGTGCAAGGTTGGATGAAGTGCATTGAAATGCAAGGAGACTATGTTGAAAAACAATGTATATGAAGGTCCCTAATTGTATTGCTATAAAAATTATAACTATGTTGCAGATAATAATTGACTTACCCTCGTAATATTTTTTCAGTAATTGTTGATTTCATCTGCTCTTGTTCCTCTCATAACTAGTGATAAAATTTGTATTCATAGATAAAAAATTGTTTGTTATGACCGTACCTTTTCCTACATTGTTTTTAAATATAACATACATAAACCAAATTATAATGTGTAATTAATTAATTTAATTGTTATGGAGTGTACACTCTAGTGGTCTACACCAAGAGCATATCCAGTATCAGAACTAGGGGGGAGATGCAACTTGTATTGGTTTCGAGGAAGTGTGTTGGGGGGCTGAAACATGATGATTTCTTACAAAATGAAACTCAAACATACTGAAGAAACTTTTATTATTGATTAACCTAGTAATCCAACCACTTAATCTCAGGACCTGCTATGTAGTTAATTAAGATAGTAACTCAGTTATAGTTTTTTTATGTAAACATTAATCGTCTTGGATTCTCAGAAAAATTTTCAATAACTTTGTTTGTCAATATCTATGGTGTTCATTCACAAAATTTCGTTGCACACTCATCAGGCATAATCCAGTCAATCTTTCCTCTCCCATAGTGCTCCTTCTCACTCGTTGAAGTGTACTCAGAATTGTGAATGCTTTTTTTCATGGCAGGAAAAAATATTAATTTCGTTAAACAGATCCACAGTTTCTACATCCCTTAATTTGTCTTCCAGTAAATTCTTCTTTATCCAAAAATTGTATCAAACATAGTTCTGCAGTGATATCATCCAAATCATAAAAATTTGTGAACAGTTCTGCATTCTTGTGTAAATCTGCTATACTCATTGTGGTAATGAATAAAGGGTGTAATCTTGATAACGCAAATGCTGGGGTATTTTTTTTGGGGAAATCAAATATTTAACAAAGATATAAGAGAATCCAAATATGGTATAATTAGTGCATGTCACCAGTATTCTAAGTCATTATCTGAGGGCAGATTGCTCCTGTTTTTTGCCTATGAGCAAGGTGCCAGACTGATTCTTATATGAATTCTTTTTTCCCTCGTACCATTAGGGATTGGAATGCACAGCAAAGAGATTAGCTTTGGTGCTGAGCACCCTCTGCCACCCACAATTTTGTGAATTGCAGAGTATATATGTAGATGTAGAACAAAAATTTCAATTTCCAATCCCATTGTGATATCTTGTGCTTCTTTAAGTAATTCCTTGGTGATTCGATTTGCATCCTTATGTTCATTTTTAATTATCTCTTTCATATATTCTCCAACCTCGATTAAATCCATGTTCTTTGTTTGTAAGGCATTAACTACTGGTTCCAACATTGCCGAATACTTTGCTATAGTAATGAAGGGTGTCAACTTGATTTTTCTTTTAGGGGGTTAGCTGAGCTGGATACACCCATGGTCTACATACCAATGTTATAAATGACCTTTGTTTGTTTGATCCTTTTTTTATATTAAATCCATATTAAACTATGTAGTTTATTTTGATAAAGCAATTAAAGAAAAAATTACCCCAAATTTCATGTTTATTCTTTAATGTTAATTCTAATCATGAATATGTTTATTTCCAGTTATCTATTATGGACAGGTATATGCTACAAAAGATTTTCTTCCATTAATTACATTGTTATTGTCTTTAATGGTTTAGTCAAAGAATTCCAGAAATTGTTCTGGTGGTCAACTTTTTCTGATCATTATTGCTCAGCTCCCATAGGTAATAGGTCAATATTTAACCTACATAAATCTTCCTCAAGAAGTGCATGAAACAGTAGTCCAAATTCTGTCCAAAATTTCTAGAGATTATTATGGTCATACGGACAGCCAGGTACTGGAGATTTTATTTTGTACTACATATAAGTTAACTGTGCGTAGGTTAATCAGATTTACTGATAATTTTATTGTTTATTATAGCCATAATTAATGTAACATAACGTGCAGTTTGATAAAGGAAGTGTAGTTCTGTAAAATGGAATGAATGGACACAAATAATCATTACAAAACTTATACAAGTACACCATGAACAAGTAATGATTTTTAATGAATCTTTTATTAAATTGTCAGCATAACAGCATACATTAGTTAATAATATATGTCATTTTGTAAGCAGCATTAAAAGTATATATCTTTTTACAGTATTACTATTACAATGTTTTGTAAGTAATAGTGAAGCAAAGTTACTTTATTTACTAAGTGGGATTTTTATTTTCTATCTTCCGTCCTTGCTTATAAATCAAGGTGGACCAAGAAATTGTTATTTCAAATTGATAAAAGCAAACGTGTGGATTTCTCAGTGAAAATAATGACCAAGCCATCTTCTAACTTCTTATTAAAATAAAAATTTAAATCTATGAAGAAAACTCTTTAACATATATTGGTGTAATTGATATAAAAATAATAGATCAGTCATTGTGTATATAAGTGATATAAATAATTAATTGCACCAAAGTTTGTTTTAAAATTCACAGCTATTACAGTGTCCTTGTCCTACCACACTGGAGTTATAATAGCTGTGAAGAGAAGAGGCAAATACAAAAATTAAATCTGTTTAACATATAGGATCACCATTTTCAGCTGCCTTAAGATCAGGACAACTCACTGTAAAAAGTAATTATTCCGGACGCTGAGTGAGTTGGTTAGTTGTCAGGAAAATCATGCTGAGTATTCTGTCAATATACAGCAGTAAGAAATGTGTTCTAAGCACATACAAAATTTCCTTCTGTTTAAGGCTGCAAGAATTTCCGGTGCTTTTTGGAAGCAGTATGACAAATTTTTCTATTTCTAATTTCTCCTGATTTATTTTTTTTGTCATATTTTGTAAGCCAGTTACTATAGATGCCATTGAGCCTGCTCTTGATTTGCAAATAATACTAGTTCTGCTCAGTTTTAAATCTCTTAACTTAAATCCATTTTGCTGATATGTTTTTAATAAAAGCTTAGTGACATATTCCATTGCTAGCACACGTACTTTTGCATTCTCAGAAACTGAAGCATACTTCTTCAATGTAACTGTATCTGTTAGAACTTTCTTCTCAAAAATGTTCAGAATTACATTCATGGGGATTTTCCTGAAGCTTGTTGCAACTGGCCTCTTTGATTCATCAATTGCTACTGCTTTTACAAAAGGGAAAACACTTAATATTACTGCAACAATCAAACATTTCAGAAGAAAAATGAAAATTCCTAGAAAAGTAACAAAAACCATGAACATCAATGATACAAAATAATCACATTTTGCTTCATTGATATATAATCTCAGCTGGCTAATATAATGTTTGGAACATGTAAACTGTAACGTAGTAACAAAGAAATTTTGCAGGTCTGGCAGTTTTTGATTAAATGTAATGTAAAAAGCAAATGTCATTGCAACCAAAGAAAGAACAATAGCAAGAAAATACCAATAAATTGGTTTTACTGCTAGCCTGGAAATATTTTTCAGGAGTCTCAAATGCATTTTGACAGCTACTATGTGCCACAATTTAATGAAGATCAGTACTAGTGTTATAGCAGAAGCTGATCGGGTTGCATAATCCCAGTCTAAAATGTGGGTAAAATTGACAAACTGATCCTCATTAGTGTTATATATTTGCTTATAAGCAAAAGTTAGTAAAACAGTTCGAACTAGAAATAAGACTATAATGGTAACACAAAGAAAGATCAAAATTAAATCCAAGAAACGCCAGACTGTACCACAGTATCTAGTATCAGAAAGATGATTTACTTTCCTGATTTTTTGATTAATATAATATAGCGTCAAGATAATGAGTATACATGTCATTGCTATAACAAATACTTCAGAAATGAAGTTTATAGGTTTAACCTTTAACTGTTCAATAAATATGTGGTTTGTGTAGTAACCATTGATGCTAATTTCAACTAGAATGGATACTGTAGAGACCAGGTATCTGTTTGGATTATAAAGAGAAAATTCCAAAAATAGTATTTTTGTTAACTCATCAAACCAGTTAGTTTTTCTCATATTATCTATAACTGCTAAAGATTTTTGTTTTGAACGAGAGAGTAGTTCTACAGATTCACCCACATCATTACTTTTCATATTAAAACTGTTACTGGGCTCCCCACTTTGATAGTGCGATACCTTTGTTTCGTAACAATCTTCATACCAAAATTTCATATCATCAAGTTCTTTCCATGTTTCCATATAGTTTTTTGTATCTCCTTCTGTCTGGTTGTACCAATCATAAACATTTGTTCGTTGGCTACCAGTTTCATGCATATTTCGTAGTTGACGAATTCTTGGAACACCTATTAAGTAATTTATCATCCCAACACTTGGCTGACTATTTTCTTGTAAATCGTTAGTGTTGAGCTTATTATCATAGATAGTAGGAATGAAAACAGTATACATATATGTGTAGAAATCATCTCTGTTTTTTATTTCATCTAAAGAAATTTTTTCAGCTCCTTTTCTGCCAATCATGAGGTTTTTCACATTGAATATATTGTAGTAACCCATTGTTTCACCAATATTTCTAACAATACAAGAAAGAATAATAAAAAATATGAGAAAGACAGTAATATCTGAAATAACGCTTTTCATTTTTGTTTCACTCCAACAGTTCTTTTTTAGCAGCAAAACCATAACTTTTGATAATGGTCTGTACATCTGCTCTTCTCTTCTTTTAAAATTGCTCTTTGCAGTTGGATCAGATTTGTTATCTTCAGATGCAAAGCTCTGATTCCTGAATACTACTATATCACTTCTATCTTCGATTGCCATTGTTTTACGATCAGTTGCTACTGAATAACAAGCAAACAATAATAATTTTGAGGGCTCTATGATAAATAAAATGATAAGGAAAGCTATAAGAGAAGTTGTTAAAAACATAACACTTTTTCTCCAATTGTATGATAAACCATACAGTAATGATATGTAAGTACATGTGATTACTATGGAAAGTACCAAGACCCAACAAACGTATATGCAAAAGTGTGGCAAGCAGTATAACCCTTCAGTGTTGCCAAATGCAACAGTTCGTTCATTCCAGTACGGTACCAACTCGGTATCTTCTTCACACCATTCGCGAATATGTCTCAGAGGAAATATATTGTTTGATTTTTGTTTATCACAATTTAAAAATCTACATTTATCCTCCTTTATGTTTGTTCTGTAAGTATTATTGTCATTGATTTCTTTAGAAACGTCTAAACTTCCTTTACTGAAGGATGTGTTAACATTTTCCTTTAAAGATGATATTTTTTCTCCAACTGCCATTTCACTTTGCTTTTGTATGTAGGCAGACTTAAAACCTCTATGAAGTAGAGACATTGCTTTCCATTTTGGAAGAGGATTAACATGCATAAATAAAAGTGACAAAAGAAAAGTTACAGGACACGTTACTAAAGATACCATTAAGCCTTCATATGCACAATTAAAAAGGTAGTAGGACTCAAAATCACTATCAGTCTGATCACCAAAGTCATCTGATGTAAACAGATCAGTTCTGTGAACTGACATAAGTAACAATATAGCAAAGTGTGCTGCTGCTACTCCTACTCTCTGACATCTGGTAAAATTGCTGTAAGTATGTCTTTTGAATATACTAATTAAGCAGTAATGACCATGTCCAATGTTTCCAAGAATACTGTTCCTCATTCTTTTTGTAATTAGAAAGATTGAACTGTGACTGCTTTTACGTACAGAGCAACTAACTGATCCGTCATAACTTAATGGTGAGAAGTTACATCTGATGTCAAAAAACCAAACATTATTTGTCTGTATATCATGAATCAATATATCTTCACAAAACCAATTTGGGCAGGCTCCTAAATAATCAGTCCACAAATGAATCCATACTATATTTCCTATTGATGCTGCTGTTTTTATGACAAACCAGTCTTGAGAATTACTGCATAAAGTGTTAGATTTACTACTGTTTAAAATATGAATTTGGCTTTTACTCTGGTCTCCCTGGAGCTGAATAGCAACATGTGATGTAGTTGCAGCACCTGAACCCCACCCTGTTTTCACCTTTATCAAATAACAGTAACTATGGTCTGGACTGTTATCTGCTAAAAATATAACATCTCTCTTTAAAAAGTCCTTTCTGTCTTTAAGAAATGCCCAGAAATGTGTCACAACAAAAATCAGAGAGCAGTAAAGCACAAAGAACAATACTAATGAACTCTCAGATGTACCAAGAATGAGGTGCACCTTTTGGAATCTGTGCAGTTTAGCAGTAACATGTCTAAGAAACACAGAGATATTGGATGCTGGAATGCAGTTGCATTCTATGTTCTTTGGAGATGAGCTAGGCAGGACAGTACATCCATCAATCCAACTCCTTACTTTACTCCCATTCCACAGTACACATTTAGCTGTGTATGTGATAAATTCATATTCAAGACTATGGTTCATCTCTTCTTGAATCTTACTGATTTTGTAATCCACAGAATTATATAAATGTTTCACATTATTGTGATAGTGAGTATTCCTAATTCCAGTAGCTTTATAAAAATTCTGAAAATATTCTATTTCTGGCAGAATTCCAATGTAAAACAGATCATCATCAGAGAAAGATAACTCATCAAAAACAATAAATAAATTTCTCTTAGATTGTGTTTTTCTAAACGAACTCCGTTCCTCACTACCCCAAAAATCACGGACCTGCGGGGGAACGTCTTTCTTAATTACTATATTCATTTTGAAACTGTATTTATATGGAAAAAATTCAACCAACAGTTTTTCCCCTCTGGGAACAACTACTCTGTACACTTGTACATCAAAATTATTCCAGTAAAAAGGTATTTCGAAAATGTCTCTAGTTGTAGGGTGATGTGACATTTTCTGGAGGTTAACTTTTATATGGAATGGTGCTTGAATTGATCTTGCATCTTCAGTTTTCACTTCAGATTGAATATAAGGGTAAGAAAGTAAATTAGGGGTAGAATACCACCAATAAGGACATTTATCCAAGTGCAGAACAAATATATTTATCATTTCACTATCTCTGTGCCAAAAATCAAGAGAATCAAGATTAATCATTACTTTACCTTTCATAAACAAATTTGTTTTGTGTAGCTGATGTGCATAAGTTTTCTTGACAAAAAGCTGAATACCAGGCAAATGAAAAATTGATGCTCTTTCATTAACAACCTTATATTTTAGGAAATAGAATGCAAATTTTCTAATATCCTCAAGAATTTTTTGAGTGTATGTTACAAAGTTTTGTCTTCGAAAGTTCTTCCAAATACAGTTGTTATTCTTAAATCTGTTTTCATTATATGATCCAGTTGACTGTTGTTGATCTGTTAAATCTTGTGGTTCTTGAAGTAAGAGCCTTGCAACTGATAGGATACAAAGGCCAATTTCTTGAATGTCTAATTTATTTATAACTTTACTTGTTATGATATCAATTATTCTTGTTAATACTTCTTGCCCAATTTTTGTTGAATATAAATTTGTATTTAACTTGCCTCCATTTAACACATTGTAAATAGCATGGCAAAGATGCTTCAATCCAATTATATTGGTTACATCAACTGCAGACAAATAACTTGCAAGAGTTTCTTTTGTAACAATTTGCAATTTTTCAATTTCCTTTTGCTTAAAATTTTTTATGTTCTTCACAAAATCTTGCACAGATAGTGAAACTGTTACTGCTGATTGAATTATATTTCGTGCATCTCCTACATTTAGCATCTTGTGGAAAGAAGAATCCTCTCCACTCATTATATGATAGAAGTGAATCAGTGTATCATGTGGATCTTTAAAGAAAAAATGGACAGGGAAAACAGTAACACTGTATTCATAGTGTGAGTAAACTCCTAGAGAATCAGTTACAAATATTTTTAGTTTTACCACATAATTAAACTGCTCTAAGCCAGGAGGGAGAATGATGTCATTAATTTCACTTCCTACATCATATCCTACAACAAATGAATTAAAGTAAGGATTCGATAAATTTGATATGTATGTTATCTCGTACTGTAATGGTTGCTCTGAATCAAAGAATCCATTACATGAAATTGTAAAACTTGTTATTGAAGCAAATCCTATTTGTGGTACAACAAGACAGTAACCATTCACAGGGGGTTTATTAAATTGTAGAATTTCTTCAACGGCTCCAACTGTAACTTCCATTCCTTTAGTTGTTTTTACAAATGCTTTTTTGAAACTATTTTTTCTATCTTCATTTTTGTGTTGCTGCATTTCTGTATCATAGGAAGAAGGTTGAATTAAACCAAATGGCTTAAAATTGTTATAGTTGTGGTAGGCACTTTGCCTTTTCAGAGCTACCTTGTCTTTTAACTTATTGTTGAGTAACTTGTCAACCACAAAATAATCTGCAGCTTTGAACACTATACGATAAATTTTACCACTCTGAAATACATTTTCATAAGCAATGAGATTGGGATTATTCAGTTCAAATTCAAAGTTATCTGTAATTTTTTTCATGATGGTGTTATTCTCATCAAGTATATACCACTTTTTATTATCAATTTTACCCAGTGATGTTAAACAAGAATGGCATTCAGCCATAATATTAGTTACATCATATGGATCTTGCTTAAGTTTTTGGCAATTTTGCAAGCATCTTATCCTTAATACAGGTGTCTGAGAATCAACAATTTTTACTCTTTGCTGAGTCTGTGCCATTTCTACTGCCTCCTCACTAATTGCTATACATTTTACTATGAAAGTGTAATAATTGTGAAGTTTCAGACTGTGCGGTGGTATAATTAGTTGTGATTTATTTCCTTTCAGTGCAGTGGTCATTCCTTTGCAATAGTCTGAATTGTTATTATACTCATCACTGCCGTTTTCACAAACACAGTACCACTGAAACTTCCATGATGGCTGATGACAAGAAGGCATGTTTGGATCATAGGTTTCACTGGCATCTAATGTTAGGCTCGAATCAAACTGAGAATAAATAACAGAACCCCCCTTCAGTCTAGGCTGCAGAGGAAGTTTTAGCACTGTAAACCAAGTAGTTGCATTGGCAGTCACAGGACATGGAGAATGGTTCACTATTACATCATAGACAACTCCGTACTTTCCAAAGGGCAGAGAATAGGGTAGGACTTCAAAAGTTGGTGAATTTTCAGTATTCAGTACATTAATAAACCAGTCATGATATGGAATAGTAGCGAAATTTGTTAACTTGTATAATTTCCATGAATGCCGGAGCTCAGAGTTACTACATTGAACTTTTGAAGAAGCAAAAATTACTATGTGACTGGTCCTGTCATAAGTGATAGGAGTGTTAACGGATTGAGCACAGTTATGAAGCTTAGTAATGATTTGGCACTGGTTTATATGTTGTACTTTCACTGTATGCACAGAGTTATACACTTTGTATTTGTAATTTCTTGCAGAAACTGTAATATTGTGCAAACCAGGGACACTATAGGTATGTTGGAACTTAAAAGCAAACAATGATGCTGATGGTAGTGATGTAGGCAGCAAAGCAAAATTCTTAAATATTTCTGTTGTGTCTTTGATGAAAGTAAAATTCTTTTCCTTTACATGTATTATTACAGATTGTTCCATGTGAATGAAAAGTTCAAGATCTGTGCCAAGTGAAACGACATAGAACCAGTAAGAGTAATCAAAATCTGTATACTGTGTTCGATGGTACAGGAAGTGAGGCTGGCTTAACCTTTTTATAAAGCTACTCCTCCTATCGGTGCAATGAATTCCAACACGCATTCTAGGGCAGAGACAGTTGTAGCCTCCAAGAAATGGTTGACACTGGAAACCTTTTGGACACCGATTCTGCATACAATAATTTACTTCATTTTCACAATACTTTCCTGTGAAATGTGGCATACATATACAAGATGAATTTACACACTGTGATCCATGCTTACACAAATTTTGTGAACAAAAGTCTCTCCCAGTCCGCAAAGCTGCTTCATGAAATGGTGGTTGACAACGGTACATTTTGTTGAACACATACATATCAAAACAAAGCCAAGTTTTTGGACATGAGTGTTCTGTGCAGTGTTTCTGTAGCACGTTGTTGGCTGGGGTGATATATGGTTTGTTGCAGGTGAATCCTCCTCCAAAAGTGGGTCGACATGATAAGTTATCAGACACACAGGGAAAATTTTTTCCATGGAGAATCGGATCTGCACATATATTAGTATGGATTTGACAGTGTTCCCCAGAATACCCTTCTTCGCAGAAACATGCGTACTGTGGTCCATTTGCAAATAAATGACCACCATTTAGACAAGGATTTTGTAGAAAAGTATCAGCTTTATCTCTGAAATTGAGCCAACCTTTTACAGTTTTTGTGTTAAGTGGAACCAAAATATTAAGACTTTCCTTATCTTTCACGTATTTTGGAAGCACCATTTCGTATTTCCTACTGTCATTCCAGCTCGTCTTATCCAATACTGCACCATCAACACCTAATTGTACAATCAAAATGTAACATACAGGTGTGATAAAAATGATTAATCTTGGTTTGGTAAACATAATTGAATATGAGCTGAGAATTCATTAGCATAACACAGAACTTCATATCAGTACAACAGGAAAAACAATGACACTTCATGTCAGTTTTTCAAGGAGAAACTACCGTACTTGAGCGCAATTTATTCTCTCATACAGACATCACAAACAAAGATAGTTATATAAAGTACTTATAAATATAAAACTCATTTCTATAAGTCTAAATGTAAACACAGATTTTGTTCTGCGTTTAATTCTTGTAATAAAATCACCTTTAGCGAAGGATATGGGTTTGACATAAAAAAAAATAACACGAGGGTTGCGGAAGTATATAATAGTAAATAAGAAGAATAAAGGTGTAACCAACTGCCTAGAGAAATTGCCACCGGAGCATGCGCTCCATCGCAATTAAATTTAATGTAGTAATACAGCAATTACTTTCGTCTGTTCTGGAAGAATTTTTCCATTCTGTTTACTGCGTCTGATTTGGTTAACGAGCCAGCGATCCTACGTTTTGTCTTTAAACGGAATCAAGGAACATTGTTTTAGTATTGTGAAGATGTATTCATTGCGTACTACGCAAAAATAATACGCTTCTAAAAGTTACCGCACACTTGCGAAATGTACTAGAACATAGTTGTGAGAGAGTTTACAACAGCTGCTCGGGAATTATGACTTCGGTTTAGCAGCAGTGGAACGCAGACATCACAAAAAGAAATATAAACTTTTTTATTTTGCGAGAAACGTCCTTAAATGGAATCAGCAGCAATAATTTTTGCTAGCACTGTTTGTAAGGAAGCAGTTACATTGGCAGGCAATGATTTGTTGAATATCAGTTGTGACATATCAAATGACAATTGCTTATTGGCTGCGCATTTTTGAAGTTGACTCGTACAGATTTATTTGCAGCTATCATCGCTTATTGTTTTATCACAATTGAATAGTTACTTCATGCAGCTTTTCACTCAATAGAACGGAAATTACATGTTGGAATATACCGCAGAGAAAATAGAAACAGAAAAGTTTGCAATCTAACCACAGCCACAGTGCCGGATCTAGGGGAGGGGGTCAAACCGGAGCGCTTGTCCCGGGCGGCAACTTTAGGGGGGTATCGAAGAATATCTCTATACTGCCCCGTGCGGCAAATTCATGTTTGAAGGGGCTGCAGTCTTAAGTTTTTGTTCCGTCTCGGAAAATTCGTATATCCACCACTGCACAGCTTATTTATAGTGATTGATGTATCCAGGTGCTTTCAGTTTACGTAGACTAAATTACATTAAATTCTGAATCGAATAGCACAGTGATCTTGGGTGCAGCACAACTGGGATTGTTCGATGTGAAATTACGTTTGGTAACGCTACTGCAAATGTCTACCCCACAGTGAAAACTACTACCATTATAAATGAACACTACTAGTTAGGGAGCGTGCATAAATCACGTAGCTCCAGTTTGGTCTCCTGTGAACCCCCCCTCCCCCCACGTAGCCCAACGTGGCTTTTGCTTCTACCCGCTCCCCTTCCCACGTAGCACGTAGCCTTTTTCTCAATTGACTCCAGAAGACATTTTGTACTATTTTCTCTTGTCAGACTATCGTAAATTACATGCGGGGATAATTAAATGGTGGAAATAAATATTTACATGCTGTTGTGTGTCCTGTATCTCAATTTAAATATGTCAAATAATATGAACGAAAAGCTACGTGGCCTGGTTCGAAACCCCCCTCCCCCCACGTAGCCCAACGTAGCTTTCCAGCCAACCCCTGCCCCCCCCCCCCTAGATCGAGCCACGTAGTTTGTGCACAATCCCTTAACAGTGGTGGATCCATGGGGAGGGAAGCATGGGCACTTGCGCACGAGAGGGGCTCGAAAGAATCGTAGATCCGTCACTGAGTGACAGCGAATGGCATGGGTTGTAACATGGTATTATTTTTACTAGTGATCGCCCAGGGGTCGAAATTCTACATTAATTCATTAAGTTATGTAGTTTCTTTCGTAAAAGAGTAATAATCAATATTAGAATTTATTCTATTGCGTTTGCATAGATATATAATATACTGCATACACTGACGTCGTAGACTGCGAGCATGTAACAATACGTTATTAACTTGTGTTGTTTGCCTTAATTCCCTGCAATACCTATAAAATGAAAATGATTCCACACGTGACTGTATCCTAAATTTTAGCTTCTGAACTAAATGTATTTATGAATGTTTTCAAAATAATTTTGACTTTCTATTTATCGATAGTTCATTTGAATTTGGTCCATCATACAATAGTTTAAAATATTCATTTTGACTTATGGCTGATAAAACTGTTTTAGCTTTATCGCAACATGAAGTAATTGCAATTCTTTCACCTGGAATGACTTCTGATCCGAAATGTTTTGAGTTGAAAAACCTGCACTGTTATTCGAAACTATCAAAATTTCTTGGAACGACATTTAGTGCGAATTTAAATGTATCCATCAAAATAATGTCATCATTTTGTGTGTTCACTGTTTAAATTTGGTCTATTACCATTTTGAATTTCACGCAAATAGGTATTCCTTCTTCTCTCTCTCTCTCCGACCTGTCAAAGTAGGTGCAAATATATGAGTAACGAAAAAAAAAAAAAAAATCGTAATGAAATTACTGAAATTCAAAAATCAAAATGCCGTTAAATTTAACCTTTTAAATCGCTACATTCCCTTTCGAAATGTTGCTTTCATAACTTCAAAGATTAATCTCTAATTTATGCGACTCTTTTGTTTCACCAAAGACCACAGAGTATCTGAATGCAGGGAATACTCGTCAGACAGTTGGCTCCGATCTGATTTGACGCACACAAACGTTCGCGAATTTATTTTGTATTTAGTAATGTATTTGTAACATGTATTTATAATGCTTTTTATTTTTTTCTCTACTGTTGACCAAAGACCACAGGCATTGGCAGAATCGCTAAGTGTCGTTACCACTAAATAAACAATTGAATGTAAACAACGAATGTATTATTTAATTTAATTTAATGTATTTGTAACACATATTATATATAGATTTTAGCTTTCTGCACTTCTTCTCCATATAAACTATAACCAATCCAAATCTCACACTTCTCCGTGCGCGCAATATTATTAAAAAGGGATCCGAAGTTTTCGCTTAGCGTATTAATATATAGATACAGTTTAGTATAACATAGTTCTCAATGAGGTAGAGGCCAAAACCGTAAAGTTTGAAATTTTTTATTGTCTGTATACGCATTACGCAAAATCTAATGGAGGGATTTTAACGAATCAGCTTATGTCGTATAGTATTTTGCCAGGATAAGTTGCAAAGTTCTTGATGATGCAGGGTCCAAATTGTAAATTTTGAAATTTTTGTCTATCTGTCTGAACATGACGCGAAAACTAATGAACGCATTTCAACGAAACTTCACATGGTGATAGCTTATGTTATCAGTTAACATATTGAATACTTATCTGCAACATATTCCGCGATGATTCAAAACACAAAACTCTAAATCCTGGGTGTGAGCGTCACACGCATAAACTAATAAGTGGATTTCAGTGGAAATGCTCATAGTTATAGCTTATGTTATCAGTTAACACGTAGGATACCATTTTTCGTCCATAATTTTATATGTGTGTGCACGCATCAAGCAGAAATAACGATTTCAACGAAACTGTGTTAGTTTTTATTATGTCATCGGTTCACTGAAAAATAAAAATCCTCCATGAATTTAAGTGTTCCGTAATAGAATCTATCTTATTTATTTATCGCATGAGTAAGCAATTAGTAAGATACAAATAAATATATACAAAGACAAGAATATTGGTAGCGTTCACAAATCTATGTCCATTTGTTGCAGCCAAGCTACGAACGAAGTTGTAGCACTGTAACATCTTCAAATAGTTCATCGTACTTCTTCAGAGGGCATTCCAAAATGAAGTGCTCCTCACTCTGGGTAGGAGCTCCGCTATCACAGGCAGGAGAATCTTGAAGTCCCCACTTACTAGAGACTGGCGTTGCATTTGGCGTGGCCTGTTCTTCGGTGGTTTAGTTTAACCCACTGATCTCTCTGCAGATGGAATGCCGGAGGTCCAGTTGTAGGAACTCAATATGATGTTTAACAGGTGCAGAGTTCAAGCTTTGTCGATATTTTTCCTTGACATCAGATACGTCATGCCATACTGGATTTCAAGATTTAAGACAGCAAGTACCTCGTAGATAAGGAGATCCTGTGGATGGTCAGGATGATGCAACTTTCTCAACGTGCCGTTGTTTCTTGACGTCTTATATCTGAAGGTGGTATATTACTAACGATATGTAACCTGGGGCTTGGGTGGATTTTAATGTGCCAGTTATGACTCTCAGACACTTGTTCAGATAAACGCCTAGGCAGGTTGACACAACTTTATCTTTCAGAAGCTGCTCTTAACAAATGACTTTGACCAAACAGTGCACAACAGTTCAGTTTCAGTGGCCATCTATACTGAATGCATGGACATATGTATTTGTGTGTGTGTGACTAAATATGGTGACAGGATCCCACTTGATCTCGAGATTTCACCATCAGCGACCACCTATGTGTTGATGGTAGATGTAATAAATTGGGTGTGATTAACATTGAAGTGTATGTCGAAACATGTCATACTTTGCACATCCTGTAACTCCTCTGTCTGTACATAGGGTGTTCAGTTCCCTTCCTCCAGTTACGTGTATGTGTGTGGTGATTTGATATGTGAATTTTTTGAAATACAAGTATTTCAAATACAAATACAAAATATCTATTTTCATTTTGTATTTTCAATACCCCGATATAAAAAGCATTTTGTATTTTATTTGAAATACTTTTTGAAACATATTTTGTATTTGAAAAATGCAAAATACTTTTCTTAGTTTTTTATATATTTTTATTTCATATTGATGATCCTCATAAATGCTGATCTATTAGTAAATTCAAACTAGTGACAACAATGCCAGAAAATTCAAATGAGAATTCGGTCTGTTGTGCAAGTAACAATGACATTGGCAATAATGAAACCTTTACAAACTGTCCCCTCCGACTTGCCTGTTGTGATGTTTGGTTTGTCGTTTGTATGCCAGTTTTGTTCACTTGCTGTTTGAAAGTTATCAAAATGTAAGTAAAACATAAAAAATTAATTTTTATTTACTATTGTTCACCACACAAAACACATCGCACAATATACTAAACTAACCAATAATAATATTTTATAAATTTGAAGAATCAGCAAGAATCTTCCTAACACAAACATTAATTTCGTATGGATTTAATTTTAATTTAGGAACAAGTCTTATATGTGGTGTAAACTAACGTAGTCCAGAACCATAAGTTGGTTGGATCCTCCCGTAGGAGGCATACTAAGCAATTGTGTCAGAGGTAGGATTAGTGTTGCTTTAACATGGTCGAGTGAAAATCGATTTCAAACTAAATTATAATAGCCTCGGAAATTTTACTTTCAGCTGCCGAGTTTTAAATTGGTACCGATGACACGAAAGCAATTTTTTTTTCAGATTGATTTTGAAATATATTATGCCATTTTTGTAATAGCGTTGTCTTTTTCTGCACTGTTTCCTTCACCCTTTTTTTAATGTTACAAACATCCTCTCAAAGTTCATCCACTTCTCAAAACGAGTTAATTTTTAGTTTTTATCTAATATCAACAATTGACCCATAAGTAAAAGAGTCATCTTGTTAAAATGACTTGAATAAGTCGAATTTGCTTTCTTTTTTGATTCTGGCTTTACGCCTCGACGACGTCGCGTTCGTAAGAGGCAAGAAAGCACTGAGGGTAAGGAATGGGAAGGAATTTTGCTGTGTCCTTTTGCACGGACCATCCTGTCATCCGCTTGGAGTGATTTTGGGAAACAATATTGCTTTAATTGAATTAGTGCTCTGTTTCTACATCTCATAATTCAAAGCTTCTCCGCGACACGCACAACAATCTTTTTTATTTTTGAAACTGTTTCATCCGAATTTTTTTAATACGAGCAATTCTTGTATATATATACTAGAAAGTTTTTTTAACAAATAATTGTATTAAAATCCATGAATAAATAACATACAGAATAAATGAACACTAAAAGTATTTTATTTTAATAAAATTATTTTGACAATACCTATTTTTGTATTTTAATACCTACATCTTAAACTATTTTGCATTTTGTATTTGAAATACAGAAACAAGAAGGTATTTGTATTTTAGTAAGTAAATTATTTTTAATAATTATTTTGTATATCTCTGGTGATGATGTATGGAAATATGAATGAGTGTATGTGTGTCTTCCTATATGGTTGTGTGTCTATCGTGATAGGAGCCTACTCGACTTTGAGATTTCACTATCACTGGCTACCTATGTGTTGATGGTATATGCAATCAATTGTGTGTGATGAACAATCCGTATGGGATAAGTACTGAAGTGTATGGCGAAAACATGTCATCCTTTGCATACACTCTAACACGTCTGTTTGATGATTTTTTGGCCAGTCATGAACCTTGGGGGTTCTGCTTCACTTTAGGTTTCCATGATTGAGCTGGCTATTGTGTCGAGCTGTAGGCATGGAAATGTGCGTATGTATACGTCTCTATCTGTGAATGTATGCATTAATATGGTGATACCTTCCTTTAACTCGTCTGTCTGTATGTATGATATGCTGTTCCTGCACTTATGTTTGTGTGTGCTTGTTTGGAGTGACATATGGAATTGTGGGTGAGACCTAGTATGAATATGGGAGATGCGATATCTGTCTGATTGCCAAGTGTCACTTGCAACTCATGGTAGCAGGGGCACATGTTGCTGAATGGCAGAAATGGTTATGGTGTGGGAGAGACGTGGCGGTGATTGATTGGTGCAGGCTATTGTGTCGAGCTCGTCGTAGGTACCCACATGTGTGTATTTGCGCGTCTCTCTCTGTGTATGTGTGCGTCTCTCTCTATGTATGTATGCGTAAATATGGTGATACCTTCCTTTAACACGTATTTCTGGATGTAGGATGTGTAGATCATTTCCTCCACTAATGTGTGCGTTTTGTGACGTATGGAGTTGTGGGTGCGACTTTGTATGAATATACTATATTTGTCTGATGACCAAATGTCTATTGCAACTCATGGTACCTGGGACACATGTTACTGAATGGCAGAAAGGATTGTGGTGTAGGAGGGACGTGTCGGACACGATACTGAATGGCAGAGAGCTCAATAGTGTGAGATAAATGGGACGATGTTGATGTGAAGAGTTTGGTGCCTGGAACACATGTTACCGGTTATTTTTTTTTGCAAGTCATGAGCTAGGAGAGTTCTGCCCAATTTTTTCGTTACCATGATTGATGCTGATTGTTGTGTAAAGCCGACTGTAGGCATGGAAATGTGTGTGTTTGTGTATGTATGCATAAATATGGAGACTGGTGCCTACTCAGCCTTCCTTTAACTAGTCTGTCTGGATGTAGGGTGTTCAGTCCCTTTCCTCCAGTTACAAGTACATGTGAGGTGATGTATGGAACTGTGGTGTATGCATGGACATGTGAGTGTGTGTGCGTGTGTGAGTGTGTGCCTCTCTCTCTGAGTGTGTTTTCATATATTTGTAAATATGGTGATTGGAGCTTACTTGACCTTCCTTTAACTGGTCTGTCTGGACGTATGATGTGCTGTTCCTTTCCTACACTTATGTTTGTGTGTGGGCGTGTGGTGATATATGAATTTGTGGGTGAGACCTAGTATGAATATGGAAGTTTTGATTTCTGTCTGATAGCCAAGTGTTTATTGCAACTCTTGGTACCTGGGACACATGTTACTGAATGGCAGAAAGGATTATGGTGTGGGAGGGACATGGTGGTGATCTATGTGTTGATGGTACATATAATCAATTGGGATCTTATGAACACTACATATGGGATAAACACTGCACACCCTCTAACCCGTCTGCCTGATGATATGTAAGGAGAGTTCTGTTTTTCAGTCAGTTATGAGGCAAGATGGTACTGCCCCACTTTTTTGTTTTCATGATATGTGCCGGTAGTTATGTGAACTCGCTGTAGGCATGGACATGTGTGTGTCTGTGTCTCTCTTTGTGCATGTATGCGTAAATGTGGTAATTTACGCTTACTCGACCTCTCTCAAAATCGTCTGCCTGATGATTTTTGTAACGAGAGTTCTGCTCAGTTAATCATTGGTCACGACAGTTCTGTTCCACTTCTTCGTTTCCTGTGTGTCTTCTTCCTCTGTGGATTGTGCCTAAAATATATGGTGATAGAAGCCTGCTCGACGTCGAGATTTCACCATCAATATGTGCTTGTAACCATTGTTTCTACTGGGAGTAGGCACTCTTCCATTTCACTGTGCTGTTTACAGTTTGCTGCCGTTTGAGTTGGGATACGAACTGTCTTTCTCATGTTGTTCACTATATGTCCTTCGGGACAAAAATCATGATGAGAAGCGAATGACTTTGGTTACAAACTCACAGTCATACCATTGCTTTCATATAGTGTTGTAATATGAAATCCACATTTTTTGGACATTAAATGCAGGGTGAAAGGGAGGGCAGCTAGATTTGTTGTTGGAACACATTCAACAACTGATATAATAAAGGAGCTGGGCTGGATGTCACTGGAATATAGGAAGAGTATTGCGATTGTATATGGCGTATAATGAGGCTAGAATTGATGTTGATGGAAGAATTCTGAGTGATGTTTGGAGCCTAAGTTGACCATGATCACAAGCTGCCATTAGACTTTAGGTGATGAGGCCTGGGTGGATAAAATATGCAAACACCCTCTTTCATATACAAATGACCTAACAATTTACGACAGTCCGAGTGTGGGCGCTGTGTTTGGCGTAATGGAACTAGTGTCTACTGTTTATACCTATGATGACGTTTTGGATACTTATCGATGTATGGGGATCTTCCATGGAAATGTGGGTTATGATGTCTGATTGACGACCATGAAGCTATCTGTAAGCTAAGAGCTGTATGATAACTTTATCATCTACATCTACATCCATACTCTGCAAATCACAAACATTGTGGGTGGCAGAGGGTGCTAAGCACCAATCCTAAACCCGCCCATTCCAATCCCGAATAGTGCGAGGAAAGAAGGAATACATATAAGTATCAGTACGGCATGTTATTTCTCTAATCTTATCCCTCCGGTTATTGCGACCTAAATAGGTTGGCGGAAGAAGTATTTCATTGCACTCGAAATTTAATTTTTTTTCGCATATTCTCCAATAAATTCGAACGCAAGCTACGTCGTCTGTCTTCCAAACTATCCCAGCCCAATCTATGTATCAATTCTGTGACGCTTTCATAAGGGCTGTAACAACAAGTCACGAATCTAGCGGCTCTCCTCTGCACCCTCTCAACTGAGTCAATCAGAACCTTGCGATACGGATCCCAAACCCCACAACAGTAATCCAGATGCGGACGCACTAGTGTTTTATACGCTATCTCCTTTGTTTGAGCATTACAATTTCTCAAAATACGACCTATGAATCGTAATTTAGAATTTGCCTTGCCTACGACGGAAGTTATGTGCATGTCCCATTTCATGTTGCTTTGTACTATCACCCCCAGATACTTCACGGAATCAACCGTGTCAACAGGTGAATTGCTTATTTTGTACTCGTGAACAACCTGATTCTTCTTGTTACTTATCCGCATTGTCTTGCACTTTTTGCAATTAAGTGTAAGCTGCCATTTACGGCACCAATCGAAAATAGCATCCAAATCACGCTGAATTTCTAAGCAATCGTCGGAGCACCTTATTTCCCTATAGATAACCGCATCGTCGGCAAACAATCGCAACCAGCATTTGACGTTGTCACCTAGATCGTTTATAAATATTAAGAAAAGAAGTGGACCTATTACACTTCCTTGAGGAACGCCCGAAGTAACATTTATCTTAGAAGAGGCTTCCCCGTCAACAACGACATACTGTGATCGACCAGTTAGAAAATCACGTATCCACTCACAAATCTGAGCCGAAATACCGTAAGCTCGAATCTTCGCTAAAAGTCGGTTGTGTGGCACAGAATCAAAACCTTTCTGAAAATCCAAAAAAACCGCATCAACTTGCGAACCTGCATCGATAACTTTCATTATGTCGTGGGAAAATAGGGCCAATTGTGTTTCACACGATCTTTCTTCCGAAATCCGTGTTGACATGGTGTAAGTAACTCGTTCTCATCTAGAAACCTTCATTATGTTCGAGCATATGACATGTTCCAGAATTCTGCTGCAGACCGATGTTAGAGATATGGGTCGATAATTCCTAGGATCACACCGATCTCCTTTCTTAAAAACGGGAATTACCTGGGCTATTTTCCAGCTAGAAGGTACTTTTCTCTCTTCTAGTGATTTACGGAATATATCTGACAGAAATGGTTCAATATCCTCCGCGTATTCAGAAAATACTCTTACCGGTATACCATCGGGACCCGGCGCTTTACCCCACTTCAGGAGTTTTAATTGCTTTACAATTCCTACGCTATCAATTTCTATCGGATCCATCTCTAATTCCACACCATGTGGTAAAGTGGGGATGTTCTCCATGTTTTCTTGCGTGAATGAATTTTTGAATTCGGTGTTAAATAAGGTAGCCTTGCCGCGGCTGTCTTCAACCTCCCGTCCGTCTTTTATTAGAACTGGCTTATTGTTCCCACTACAACTAACTTTTTTTACATACGACCAAAATTTCTTAGGGTTTTCAGTGAGGCTCTTAGAGAGAGAATTTTCACGAAAGTTATTAAATGCCTCACGCATCGCATTCTTAACACGTCCCCTTATCTCCTCTAACTTATCTAAATCAGTCCGATGCATCGTCCTTTTTGATCGTGCATGTATCTTCCTTTGCTTCTTGAGTAACCTTTTAACCTCCCGTGTGTACCATGGGGGATCGTTCTCTTCCCTGATTGTCCGTTTCGGTATATGCAAGTTCATACCTTCCCCGAGTATATGTAGGAATCGATGCCACCTCTCTTCAACGGTGCCTCCTGCTGGGAAGGTGTGGTAATTATGCCTCAAATACGCTCTAAAACACTCTTTTGAAGCCTTTTCGAATCTGTAAACGATCCTCTCTTTTCTCTTTCTGCGCGTGGTTGTTAGTTTTACTGTAGCAATTACAGCTTTGTGATCACTTATTCCTGCGGTGGTAGAAATATCCGTGATTAGTTCGGGCCTATTTGTAACAACTATATCTAAAATATTTTCGTTACCGTTGAGGCATCGCGTTGGTTCAGTTACGAGCTGTTCAAGATGGTGATCTGAGAATAGGTCTAGAATGATTTCGCAAGCTGCTTTATCCCTGCCCCCAGTAACGTGAACGTAATTAGTCCAGTCGATATCTGGCAAGTTAAAGTCACCTCCTAGCATTATTGTATGGTACGGAAATTGCCGTGCTATATTATTTACATTATTTCTCAAGGCCTCGGCAATATTTACGCTTGCATCGGGTGGACGACAGAACGAGCCTATCACAAGTTTTGTCCTAGCTACGTTGAGCTTGATCCATATGATTTCGCAGACAGTATGGGCATCTATTTCGCTACATGGGAGGTACTTACTAACAGCTATAAATACACCACCTCCTTGGGAATGCAACCTATCCTTACGGAAAATGTTCATGTTACTATTAAAAATTTCGCCGGAACTTATATCCGGTTTTAACCAACATTCTGTGCCTATTACGATATCAGCATCTGTACTACGAATAACGTTTTCGAGTTCAGGCTGTTTATTACAAACACTTCTGCAGTTAACTACTAGAACTTTTAATGTTCGGGATTCTTTTAAGCTCCCCTAACACGCGGTGCTGAATTTATCTTGGCTGTCCGCAACTGAATTTCCTCCTCAGGGTCATCTTGACTTCCTTTGAAAGGCTTCGTGTCACACTGGTCGCGGTAACAACTTTGTCTAAAAGGTTTTCTGCCACTTTTGAATAATGCAGAACAATTGTCCATTCTGTGGCAGGACCTTTAGCTTTAGCTAATTGGCGGCTAAATGCAAATGAATAGAACTCAACGAGTATCCAAGTTGAAGTTTATCTTTGTTCGGGTTGGGAACGACTGACCATAATGCAGGTCATTAATTGCTCTGTTACCATTCAGCTAGAAGCACAATTTGGCTTTATTCTAGACTTGCAACGAATAGTATATTCGGCCATACGCCGAATACCTAATATTCGGCGGCCTTCCTGGCCGAATAGCCGAATATTCGGCAAAAGTATTCGGCCGGAGTGAGCCAAAATCTGTATTGCCGTACTTGACTCTCGCCCGCCTGTTAAATCAGAGTTACTTCCCACCACTCGGGGCCTGTTTTAACAAGCTTGAAGTATGGCCTCAAGTATCTACGTTGGATTATTTATGACATTTATTCTTAAGAATAACATCCAATGAGGTGTGAAGATGAAAAAGCTTTCTTACGATAGTTCATATTACGGGATAAGCCATTGGTATAACCTTCTTAAGACCGAATTGCTGATACCACTTTCTGAACTTCCCCCTACATAGTACGATAGTGATTACTTCTATCGATAATCTTCTTGTAGTGTGATATGTCATTCTTCACTATATGGATCGATAACAGAGTGCAGTATTTCCGCAGTCACAACATCCTCATACCTCGCTTTCAAGTCTGTGAGAAGGGCCTTTAGACTAAATGTTGAATATAGGCCGAAACGTCATCATCCTCAACGTTTATAAGTTACAAGTTGGAGAACTGGGAAGATTCGTGGCTTCCGTTTTGTTTGAATAGGCTATATTAATTCTAATAAAAAAACTAAAATTATGGCCTTAGTTTTATTAAATTCAGACTATCACTTTGTAACCACAAGTCAACACAATTAAAATCAGCAAATACATCTGTTAAATAAGTCGTGTATGGTTCTCATTTCATCTGTACTAAAAGCTTGAAATTACTTTACAAAATGCCTGAACTGTTGAAAGTGGGTGGACCCCCGTTTTCATTTCGTGGATTCTCAAATTTCCTTGTTACTCACAAGGAAGTCCCTGTAGGGTCAATATCAACCACTTTGGGAATCATTTCTCTATTTTTAGAGATAAACTTCAACACATTCACCAGATCGACATCGCACCGCCACCGTCTAAGTAAAAAAAAAAAAATAGCTGTAGATGACGGTGGGTATCGGCCGTGTGTCGGTCGGACGGCGATGCGATACTGTGTCATTTGAACCAACTTCAATTGAGTGAGCGCCAACAATAGAAAAACAGTCGACGTGGTGGCGGTGCACCCGACTTTTAGTTTGATTTTGCAGCTTTTAGCATTCAGTTTACTTCATGTTGATTTGGTTACTTTAAATGTGAAGTTGTGTGGCAATCATGGCTTCTAAAAAGAAGTCGCCTATATCGACATACTTTGAGGACGATAAAAAAATGATACGAAAACTGTCATGTGTAAATTGTGCGAAACAAAAATTTCTCGACGTTGGCAAGAGAGCAACTACAGCAGGAATGGCAAACCATCTGAGAAATAAACACAACGAAGAATACCGTAAGTTGCAGCCTAAGCTTCCTAAGAGGCAAGTATTACGGATCAAAATATGGGTGCAAATAAACCCAAGACATCTAAAAGACAATTGAGTCTTGAAGAACGTACTGAAATACCTAAACAATGGGATATTAATGATCCCAAGGCTAAAAAATACCATCGCTTAATTGGCTAAATGATAGCACTTGACAATGAGGCAGTAAATATGGTAGAAAGGGCTGGTTTTAGAAGACTGTTAAATAGCGCTTTGCCTCGGTATAACACACTATATCGCCCTTACTTTTCAAACAAAATAAAAATATACCAAAAGGTAGTAAAGACAATTTAAAGAATGCTTTCAGAGACTGATTTTATTTCCGGCACATGTGACATGTGGACGTGGTTGCATAATCGCATTAGTTTTTTTAAGTTTTACTGTGCATTTTATTGATCGTGAATTCAATGTCAAACATGTCGTTCTGAGCATCAAGCATTTTGAGGGGCAGCACACTGCACAAAATATTGCAGTTGCTCTAGAAGAAATAGCAAGTTATTGGGAAAACCTGCTGGCAAAGATTCATGTCGGACGGAACATAGTAAAAGCCGTCAGTAATGCAGGGTTGGCCTCTGTTCGTTGTTTCATTCATACTCTACAATTAATTGTTGTCGATTGTCTGAAAGTTCAGTCAGAAGTGATGGAAATGATAGCTGCAGGAAGGAGATCGTGACTCATTCCAATCATTCCGGTATTGCGCAAGAAAAACTGCTTGCAATCCAAAAGCAATTGGGTCTCCCCGAGCATGAATTGGTGCAAGAGGTCAGTACGCGGCGGAATTCCACATATTATATGCTTGAAAGGCTAATGGAACAAAAACTGGCAATTTCAGTGTATCTCACGGACTGCAATATTGCCAACTTGACTGCTGCTCAATGGGAGCTTTTAGAGCAACTTTTGAGATTACTACAACCATTTGAAGAACTAACAAAAATCACCAGTTCCGGATATTATTCCGTATGTTGTTACTCTAACGCGATATTACGATAAAACTAGCACATCAGAGCTAACAACCAACTTAAGCCAAGTGAGACTTGTCATGCAACAAGGGTTGAACGAACGATTTGAAGACATTACCACAAATAAAAATTATTTGTCGGCAACCGCTTTGGACCCTCGCTTCAAAATTAATGTTTTCACCAGTCAACTGCAAAGAGAAAAAGCAAGGCAGTATATTTCGATCGATGGTCTAAAGACGTACTGTGAAACAAGCAACGACGGCAACGTGAATTCGTCCCCTATTCAGTCCAAGAGGATGACGGAAGAGTCGGGTCACAGTCAGAGTACACATTCATCTTTTATGGATTGTTTTGAAGAGATTGTTACAGAGAAAAGTACGATCAATGCAGGGACATAACAAGAAAATTGATGTTTATTTAAATGTTAATAGTATATGATGGCATGATAATCCGTACATTTGGTGGCAAGCAAGTATAGAAAATTTCCGTGTTTGACAAAGCTTGCAGCAAAATATTTGTCCGCGCCAGGAAGCAGTGTTTATTCGGAGCGGTTTTTCTCTGAAGCTGGAAATGTCTACGTGAAAAAAAAAAGTAAACTACTACCTGAAAATGCAGAAAAATGAGTATTCCTGCATCACAATCTTCCACTCCTAAATTTCAATTATGATGATTCTAGTGAATAGGTATTTAATATTTTTGTTTTGCTTTGACATCGTGTAAGTTGACCATACACGATTATTTTTTGTAATTGTAAGTTAAATACATTACCATACAATGAATCAATCGTTTTAGTTTAGGCAATTATCTAACCAAAAAAAAAATCCTTAGTATTCTGTAGTGAGGTCACCTACTTTCGGTATTCGGCCGAATAGTACCTAGATATTCGGTATTCGGCCGAATAGTAAAAAAGTGGCCGAATACCGAATAGTTGCCGAATATTCGTTGCAAGCCTACTTTATTCTCTAATTTATGCAGGTCAATAATTGGTCACTAACTGGAGATCATTAAATGGAGGTCACTAATTGTTGGTCGTTGGAAGAAAAACTGGTGATGATCATCGCAATGGCTTTACTCAGACTGTATTCCAACAAAATTTGAGTGCCAAACACATAGAAGAGCACTAATATCTATCAGCACAGTACCCATAATAAAGCCAAAAAACAATGATGGCAATTGAAGAATGACTGAATTTGGAAGAAAACGTTATAGTTACAAAACCTAGTGTACAGTGAGGAAAACTAAGCAATCACGAAACTCTTATAGATTCTGTGTTCTGTGTGTCATTATTTATTGACAAACTTTAACTACTGCGTTACAATGTATTGAAAAGAGAATCTCATCAGCTTCCTGAATTATTATCCATAAACTATAATATAACTCCAGAGTATATTACCAGATTCAGTAGCCACCTCAACAAACTTTAGATAGGGCAAAACGGTTTGGAGACATTTTGAAATTCCGGATGAAAAATCCTTGTACCGCGAATA
The DNA here is from genome assembly GCA_031002005.1 of Vandiemenella viatica. NCBI lineage: Eukaryota > Metazoa > Arthropoda > Insecta > Orthoptera > Morabidae > Vandiemenella > Vandiemenella viatica. The sequence continues at coordinate 233,975,093 of JARYHS010008074.1, forward strand.
TTGAAGAATATGACACAACTTGACAAGAAGAACTGTTAGAAATCAGATATGATGAAGAGAGTAAACATACATACGATAGTGATGGATATGAAAACCTGTGGCAAAATAAAAATAAAAAACGCTTGTCGTATCTAAATGTTTAATGAAACCTTTTCCTAATTCATATCTCATGTAATCAGGCTTTAGCGCTGTTAATCATATTATCACCATAGAAAGAAACCGCCTGACTATTTCCGAAAGAGGAGACCTTCTTTTGTTCTTTACAAAAATTGACCTACATATCCAGTTTTTACTTTATTAGCCTTAGGAATCTCATTAATAAAGTAAATAATAAAATGTAATTTCTCCAAACTTGATGCTTTTGTAAAGGTAATGTATAAATAAACAGGCAGATTCAACTACAGTAAGTCGTTTTATAAAGACTTATTCTGCCAAACGTAGCGAAAGTCTGTCATAAAGTATTTGGCAAGTAATTATTATTATTGGCTTTAACTTTAGGTCTGTTCCATAAGTTATATAAAGTGAAGTTTCTTCCCTGCTTTATAAATCACCGTTACTGTGAAAGCGGTGGGTGGTTAGAAAATTTTATTACTAACACTGATACAAAAGTGGGCGGTAGGTAAAGAAGGTTGACTCCTACGCTGTAGACCAACGTTTCTCAAAGTGGGGTACGCGAACCCCTAGGGGGTCGCCAGTTGATCGTAGGGGGATCGTGACAAGATTTCCGTAATGGCGGACTGGCTATCTCATGCGTATAACAAACAAAATGGTGAATATTGGTCATTGTTGCCCACTGTCGCTAGAAGTGGAGCTAAAGAAAAAAGGTCGCAGTATTTTCTCAAGAGGGTTAGCCAGCACCCTGGACATTTTATTGGGGTACATGCCCTTAAAAGTTTGAGAAACACTGCTGTCGGCAATGTGCTATTGCCTTTGACTCGCGCCAAAAAACCGGCACTATAGAGCAACGAGAGACAATATAGATCAACCACGCGAGGCGAGACTACGCGAGCGTCGTGTTGGTCTTTCCTAGCCTCGAGGAAACTCGTACGAGAGTGTAAACGCGGCATCACACTTTTTGCCCCGGCTCGGAAAAATCCTAAATCCGCCACTGACAAGTGACGTCACGCTATCTAACAGATGTTTAGTATCACATGACAAACGGCTGTAGTTTTAAATTTTATTATAGCGAAAATAAAACATTTTTAAATATTATTGAATAAATCTATTCATTTTCAGTTTTCTTACAACTCTGTAAAAAGTCATTGTTTTCTTTTTGCTGCCACATATCTTATTTTTGCCAACCGGATACAATAAACGGTGTCGTTTCCCAATAAACACTGTGCGACACCGAAACATGAAGTACTTCTGGAAAAATCCGCCACGGACGTGCAGGTAGGAGCTGCTTCATGACGAAGACATCGCTCCGCAGCCAAGCACACTTTGAAGGTTTAAACAGTTTCAGGATCACAATTTTTCGACTACGAAGTAAGACGATGTGTGTACTGCAGCTGCCTCCGTCAGCGATATTGTCAGAAATCGATCAATTTCGTTACACTTTTCTCATAAGAGTGTATTTACAAACAATTTCATATGAGCTGCCCTTATGAAATTGTATGCCGAGCTTTAGATCCTCGAGTGGGAGGATGAGAAGCTTACCGTCTGGCAATGGAACTTAGACAATCCACCCTGTGTTGCACCTTCATGAGTTGCCTTCTTCATTGTTATCTAGTCAGTTGAGTCAGTCGAAAAACCACACAGCTCCCTCCCTAACGCCAGGCAAGGCTAATATTTTTAGAACAATGTGACTTCTAGATATACCCAACCTTGGAGCGCCATTTCTACAAATCATATGATTCCAGATTGACAAATGTGATGTCTAATTATTACTATTTTCATATTTTGTTTTATAATTATTGATGTATTGCGGAATTTTAATTATTGAGGACATTATTATTGTGAACTTATGATTTCTGGTTGCATATCACAAAGAGATAGGGAAATATTTGAATACAGTGACTGATGGAAATCTTTGTATGTCGAAAGTACCATATCCTAAAACACTAAAAAATCTTTCAGAGAATGAAAATGATTCATAAGACATGTGGTTAGTGTCAAAGTGTACGCATCCGATCCCTCTCATCCTCTTTCCATGTGTATCATCTCTATACGTAATTATGGTTTTACACAGGAATATAGTAAAGTGTTTTTTTGCGGCTTTACTGTCTTCAAATATGGTAGGCGATTATCTCACTTTCAATATCTTTCCTTATTTTCTTTGTTTATTTTTAGACACATTATGATGCACGACAATAATAATTGTAGCAGTACAAAATCATCAGTAAGAAAAACAGTTTCAAATTCTTATTACTGAAAAAACAACCATCAGCTAACATTAAAATGGTTGCTTGTTACAACTTAAAGCAAGTCCATTATGAATGGTTCATTGAAAGCATTGCAATATAATCTTCTCGGGTGTTTAGCCGGATGGTGTCATATAAACACAGCTGACTCTGCTATCCTCATCAGATGTCCGGTAGCTTCAGGTGTTGCAAGCTACATGTCACCGCCCAGACTGTCTTAGCAGAAGCCGTTGTTTTGACAAATAACGGTTGGTCAAAATAACGGCTTCTACCAAGCCACTCTAAGCGGTGACATCCAGTTTGCAACACCTCACGAAGACAGCAGAGCCAGCTGTCGAAACGTTTTTATACGACACCATCCGGCTGAACACTCGACGCACCAATGTGAAAAAAGTGGTTACATATACATATTTAGAGTTTGCGTGGGATTTACAGTGCAGACCCGAAGGAGGACTCGCTTCTCAGTTTTTTTTGTTTACCTTTTTTTTAATTAAATTAAGTTGCAATGGAGCGCATGCTCCAATGGCAATTTCCTTAAACACCCATCTTCCCCCTTTTCTGCATCCACCTACATTTACCCTTTACAAATTTTAACTTTAAATTCTTTCAACGTTTTTGGCAAATTATTCATCATTTCTCTTGGTAACTAGTTCCAATCCCTGACACCCTTACCTAAAAAAGGGAATCTTCCTACACCCTTGTGCCTGAAATCGAGTGCCAGCTTGTGGTCATGGTCATCTTTTCCCTACCATGCATTACTTTCAGTTCTTACACTAACATCTTTCCATGCCTCATCACCAATATACGCCTTGAACACACTGGCGTAGCTAGGTCAACAGGGATCCCGGTGCAAAAAATTTATTTTGGGCCCTCACGCCAAATGGGCGACCTTTTTTTGCTTGTGTTGCTGGTAAGGGGCCCCTGAGCTGAGGATGGGGCCTTTGAGTTGTGCATAGGGGCCCCCTGAGCAGTTTTTGGGGTCCCAGAGGTGCGCTTTGGGGCCCCCCAGTGGTATACTTGGGGGCCCCCAGAGCGTAGGGGCCCCGGTGCACTGCACCGCCTAGCCCCGTAGTAACTACGCCCCTGCTTGTACACTCCCATGACCCTCTTCACCCTCCTTCCGTCTTCCAATGAGTCCCATTCTAGCTCTTTTATCATATCTGTTACTGATTGCGTTCTGCGATAATTTCCAGAAACAAATCTAGCAGCCCCTCTTTGCACCTTCTCCAACTCCTGCATTTGATACTCAAAATGTGGGTCCCATACTACACTACCATATTCAGGCAATGATCTGACCAAAGTTTCGTAACCCGATTCCTTTACTTCTCTCGTACATCCCCTCATCACCCTCTCCAACAAATGCAGAATTTTGAAACCTTTTCCTACTACCTGTCCAATGTGATCTGCCCAGTTAAGCTTGTTATCAAATGTAATGCCAAGATATTTACATTTCAAGTCTTCAATAAGCAATTCTTTCCCCACCTTATAATCACAATAAACCTTTTGTTTTTCATTTGTGTGTCTAATAAGCTGACTCTTCTTTGCATTTATCTTCATCCCATGTTAACCAACCCAACTAGATATCCTATCCAGATCACTCTGCAACTGTTTACAATCCTCAACCCTTATGATCCTTTTATTCAGCATTATGTCATCTGCAAACAATCTAATTTCTGATAGTAAACAATCAGCACAATTATTCATTAGAATAATAAATAGCAATGGTCCCAATACGCTATCCTGTGGCACTCCCATTTTTACTTCCACTTCTTTTGATACCGCATTTCCTAACCTAACTTTCTGTTTTCTACCTTTCAAAAATTCTTCTATCCAGCAAATAACTTGCTGATCCACTCCAATAGATTTTACCTTATTTACTACCATTTTATGGCTCACTGTGACAAAAGCCTTTGAAAGATCTAGTGCTACACTATCAATTTGACCTCCCTTGTCCATTTCATCTGAAATATCCTGCATATACCCCACCAACTGAGATTCAAATGAATATCCTTTGCTTACAGCCATGTTGCCTACTTGAAAACCACTTACGCTCCTCACACATATCTATGATGTGGTTGCATATCAATCTCTCCATTAATTTACCTACCACTCACGTCAAGCTAATTGGCCTATAATTTTCGATTCTATTTCTCACCCCTTCTTTATGTACCGGCTCTACTACCGCACTTTTCCAATCCTCTGGTAAACTTCAAGTATCAAGACTCAATTTAAATAATATTTCAAGATAAGGTACGATGTCACATCCTGCTATTTCTAAGACATCTGTAATAATATTATCTACACCAACCCCTTTATGTTTTTTCAGCTTTCTTAGTTCCTTGACGATATCCTCAGGATGAATTTCAGATTTTATGGTTTGCTCATTTCTAATTGTTTTGATAAGTTCGTTATCCGATTCAGAATCACCTGTTTCTGATTCATTGTACCGAATACTCTCACTAAACCGGTTACTTAAAATAGCAGCCTGTTTCAAATCCTCCGTAGCATCTTGTCCATCCTCATCTAAAAGTGTCTCAACACCCTCCCTTCCTCTCAGTTTTCTAACACAATTATAGAAATTTCTAGACGAATCAGTCAATGGTCCTCCTGCACTGACAATGCTCTTCATAAATCCATCTTTAGCCACCTTTTTATCTATTATTAGGTCCTTGTTTAATTGTTTTCAATATTCCCGACTACCCTGCTGTCTCTTAACTCTGTTATGTTCTCTTCTTACCAATCTCTTTAACCGCCTCACCTCCCTGTTATAATACAAAGGTTCTCTACATCTTTTTTTCTGTTTTGGGATACATTTTTCTTCCCCTTTCTTATTATCTCTTTGAACCCTTCCTACCTTGACTTTACTGTACTTGTGCCTTCCTTCCATTTGCTGAAACGTTCTCTGAAATATCTTTTCAAATTAGAAAACTGTGCCTTTTTATAATTGTACATATTTCCCCCTTCAATTTTGGCTGCTGGTTCCCTCCTTTAATGACGACTTCATAGAAGCGCAAATCCGTAAGCAAAAAGAGTGGATATTGAATCCGTAGATGGATTTTTCTAGTTGATTTGTTACTTTGAAGCTGATCTTCAGCATCCTTCTATAACAACAATGTGCAAACGAGACTAGTCTTCTTTCCTCCTCAGTCATCATCGTCCACGTTGCGCACTAGTGCAGCTCAACACTTTAAACCAATATTTTTAATAATCTTTTTCTTGTCTTTCAACTGACGTTATTTGAGGTGAGACGAATTTTCTTCTTATTAAATTTGCTCTTTTCCTGGCCGGTCCTACTTCTCATTTCCTCCCTGCTTCTTTTATCTATTGCGATTCTGTTTAAAAAACAAAACAAAAACGAGAAATGAACAAAAAGACATAAAACTTAATTTAGTGTTGTATATGACAAGCTTCTTACCGGTTGCGCATTTCGTCTCTGTCATATCCCTCTATCCTGACTAGGGTTTAGGTCACCACGTGGAATCCGGACAACATAAAGCAAGCTTTGCCGTAGAAGATGGCCAGGTTACCGGCCTTCCGCAATTCCTGCTGAGAGCGGGATTCAAACCAGCGACTAGTATCAGACTCCATAACCACTGAGTCACCAAATCGCTCATTCTGTTTTTACAAAGTTCTAATTAATGCTGTTATGTTAGTTTTTACATTTCCTTTTCATACTTACTTTTCTTTTAACCTGTGTTTTTTATGACGACACAAATAATTTACATACTTCACAGATTTCTAAATATCATTTCTTTATCATTTCTTTCTGCTTGACTAACATCACAGTATTTCCTCCACGTAGATCGTCGTTCAAAAAAGCACTACTAAATGAAATACTTTTAAATTCATGTGCTTAATTTATTGGTAAACACTCTACATTGGAAAACTAGGGTGAGTACTTTGTTTAGTATAATCACGCTGGTGCCGGCGGTTACATCTCCCTCCGCACGCCTGCTGTAGCCATCCTAACAGATGGCTTTCTCACCTGAGCCCAGCTCATCTTGTAGTCCGGATTCCCGCTGTGTAGAAATTACCTGGACACACAGGCTCGTACATTACATCAATCCTCCAAGTCGGCTGCCTTTGATTCTTGTGCTTCGAGTAATACTTGATATTTAACGACTACGTATTGTGTGAAATAGTGCTGACAAGTAAGTGGATCGTGAAGTTTAACCTGTAAAATGTAGTAATTTTGTAGTGTTAGAATTTTTATTATTATTATTTGAGGTTTATGAGTAATATATGTTTTTATGTGGAAGGGTTACGAGCCCTTCGCACAACCCCATCCTGGAGGACCAGGGTTTTATTTAAGAGTTTTCCTTCCCTTAGCCAGAGTGCCCCAGTTTTAAGACGCCGGGGGCTCGCCTTCCATCCTCTCCCGTTAGGTAAACTCGAAAGAGTGCATTGCCCAGGGGCCACGCGGCTTTCGCCTTCGTGGACGTGGGAGTAGACTTTGCTGGCAGAGCTGCTAAGATAGATCACAGAGGCATTTCTCGAGGTTTTATTGTCTCAGCCCATCCGGCGTAAGTTGAGATCCTTGAGACCATACCAGCCTTGAGCCCCTATATAAACAATATGTTGTTTGCAGATGACCAATTTATCCTCCAGGAAAATGAAGATGGACTTCAAAAAACAATTCATATACTAAATATTATCAGCAAAGATTACAATCTGCAGTTGTCTCGTGCAAAAAACGAAAGTTATGGCATGGCAGGGGAAATGCCTCATCAGAGTTAAAATAGTGGTAGACAATCAGCCAATAGAACAAATCTCCAGCATTACTTATCTCGGATGTGAATTATCTTTTGATGAGGATAACGAGGTGAAGAAGAAACTTCACAGATTTCAGTATATGTGTGGAACAATTCGACGAACACTGAAAGGTAAAGCACGAGAGGAGACGCAACTCAAGTTTTATAAAACAATGGCCGTATTGACTCTGCAATATGGCAGTGAAACACGGGTAAGTAAAACACAATACAAAAACAAAATTCAATCATCTGAAATGAAGTTTTTAAGGTCAGTAAAAGGGTATTCCCTAAATGATAGGAGGAGGAATGAGGAAATAAGGGAACAAAATATCTCCCCGCTAAATCATAGAATTACCCAAAAAAGGGATAACTGGAAGAACCACGTCCTACGGATGAGAAATGACAGATTTCCTAAGCTTGCCCTGGAGTACCATCCCACAGGCTGAAGGGACATTGGAAGAGATGGTCGGAAGAATGAGGTCGGAACAGGCTTTTGGCCTATCCATTAGGAGGAAGTAAGTAAGTATTCATGATTAATCGACTTTCGGGATATGCCGCGTTGTTTATTCCATTACCTGATAGGAGGAGGAATAACGAAATAAGGGAACAACTGAATATCTCCTCGCTAAATGTAATGAAATAAACAACGCGGCATATCCCGAAAGTCAATTAATCATGAACAAAGACGGCCGCGGAAGTCTTAGGAATCATTTAAGTAAGTATTATTTTTCTAATGGCTTTATGCCTCGTCGACGTCGAGGCCATTAGATGCGGGCGTAGTGTTAGAATCAAGAGGTCGTATTAAGAACGAGTAAGTATTCCGGCTGAGACCGGTAATCAAAGAGCGGGCCTCACTATTCTCATTCGAGAAATATAACCGCTGAACCATCAGACGTTCCTTGCACTTATCTCGCTTTTGTGGGATCAGTTTTTTTTCAGGATGAGTCGTGTTTGGGATTTGACCTGTGTTTCGCTGAGCCTTACGCCCCGCGAAGAGGAAAGATGTCTGCGAAACCTGTAACTATGTTTTCTGGCGCTGTTTTTTTTCCTTCGTTTTTGTATAATATTTTAGTTTATCAGGCGGAGATTGGGGACCGTCCCGGCATTCGCCTACAAACCTGTATACGGCTGGTATACAGGCACCTCACTTAGTGTGCTGCGCCTTATCTGAGCCACACTGTTGAGTACTCCGTTATTCTAAATATCACGGGACGCAGCACTGACCATAGCGTTTCCGCATATTTAAAATCACACGCATCTGACACTTGTACAGAAATTTTATATTATTATTGACGTTACAGTGTTTCGAACCTCTTCCTTACGTGTGCTGTTATTGAAATAATAACAATAATAAAAAGTTAAGAATTATAGGAAATAGCTTTTGTTAAGAAAATTTTAAAATATAATTTGTCTTAAAATATTTGGTGTATTTGGTAATATTTTGTATTTTCATTAGGAATTTTAACAATGATTACTTACCGGAAATGAGCGTTTGTAGGAGAATTGGTACCTTCCTGATAAGTACATAATGGAAATAAATATGGAATTATCAATCATTGAAGCTTATCCCAGGAGCAATAATGTTACCTCTGAATATTTATTGTTCATCCCTTGGCAAAGTTTAGTAGTAACAACGAACAGAGCCTACTTGTTACAAGTGTCTTAAACAGTTTAATACAAGCTATTTAACGTAACATTAATTTGCAATACTGTTCTAAGTGTTTAAAATATTTGATCTAATAATGATAATTCATTCCAGTAGATATCAAAATATCGAAACTCCAATAATAAACTTGCCATCTGCCAACGAAGAGATTTCTAGCTAGCTGTAAGATAATAATTTCAGAGTAATTTAGTGTGGAATTGCAAAATCATATCATACCCCCAGATTTTTTTTTTTTAATAAACTGAAGTACCTGCTTTAACTGTACCATCGTTTATGCAGTAGTTTTCAGCTTCATTACTACTGATCACTGTTGGGCAATTCAAGCTTCCGTGCTGTACGGTAGGGTTGTCAGTTCTTCCTAATTGTATTATTGCTTCTTGTATCAAATACATTGCTTTTCTTAAGTTTTCCCTTTTCAAATATGTTTTAAAAAATTTAAGTTTGAATTCCATTTCTGTACTTGCAGTATGCAGATAATTTAATGGACATTTCTGGAAAACGAAGCAAGGACATAGCTGTTTAGCCAAAGGCACGAGCTCAGTGCATATAACACTTTTCATTCCTCGGTATCTACAACAATGTTATCAATGAGAGAGTTATCTGTATTTATTAATTATTGCTACCTTTAGTGTAGTTTCTTGATTGTAGCTCTCGCCACTGTCTAAAGCAGGGGTGGCCAACCCAAATGATCTTGCGGGCCACTTTGGAAATTCATCATAACTCCGCGGGCCGCATATAAAATTATATATTCGCAAGAATATTATTTTAAAATCAAAGTTAATTCTTCCTCATAATTTCGACAGTTAATTTTTGTTTATATGGACGCACAAATATATTTTTTTTTTTTTTTTAAAAAACAACATTGGATTTCACTACTTTATCGATTATAAAATAAATATATTTTGTAAAAGTGTGATGAATCCCACGGGCCGGAAACATTTTCAAGGTTGGCCGCATGCGGGCTGCGGGTTGGCCACCCCAGGTCTAAAGAATGCTGTGTCCAAAAACAAAATAGCTCTCAACAATTCATATCATGTTAAATCTTTGCAATATTGTTGCAGACCATTTTTTCCGCATTTGCTTAGTTACTTAAAGGATAATACTCGTACATAACGCCAAAGCAACAGTTTTATGTTTGTTTTATGCCATACACGTTTCACCTATTATCAAGATATCATCAGCAACGAATTATTTACGTTTGTGTTATGTGGTTGGTACGATAGCAGCATACACGGGGAGGACAAAATAATACAAACACCTGTGAAATAATGGAAAATATTTATTAATAGGGGGTTGGACCACCCTTTGACTGAATTACAGATTTAATGCGACGTGGGATAGATGCATAAAGGTCATGGACAATATTTAAAAGTATATTAAGCCATTCCTCCTGCAGACCGGTTTCTAATTCCGAAAGGCTGGATGGAGGAGGAAATCGGGAACGAAGTTTGGACTCCAAATATTCCCATAAATGTTGAATAATATTAAAGTTCGGAGATTGAGGGGGGCCAGGCAAGATGTTCAACTTCATCGTCATGCTCTTCGAACCATGCTTGAACACACCTAGCAGTGTGGATAGGGGCGTTGTTGTCTTGAAAAAGCGGTCGCTCTCCAGGGAATACAGTCTGGACAAAAGGATGCACATGATCCCCTAGAATGCTTACATAGTGATTGGATTTGATTCTACCATGCAGAATAACGATTGCTTGTGTTTTCGGGCTACTATGCGCTTCAGGAACCGTCTGTCCCTATCAGTAAGCTTTGACTTTCGGCCACTGCTGTGCTTTGAAGACGCCGTCTTACCCTCTTTCGTGTACGCTGTTATAACGGCTGATACCGTACTCCTTGCAAACCCCAAAAGGTTTGATGTTTTCGTAACCGATGCTCCACTTAAACGCGCTCCGACAATCAGTCCTCTTTGGAATTCTGAAAGGTCTGACATTTCAACTTATCACAGACAGTTCGATAGACGCATGCAACGCAGGTGACTGCTGTTGAGAGACTGATACCTTCCTCTTCACGCTCGCTAGGTGGCAGACTTCTGTTGCAGGTGGCGCGGCTGTACTGCAGGTATGAAATACGTCATACTTTTTCACAGGTGTTCGTATTATTTTGTCCTCCGTCTGTATCTCTCCTTTTTCCCAAAGCAAGTTCCTGCTGGAGCCATTTGTCTAAAAGTTGCCACGTAGATAGCCCTAGCCAGAACATGCTACCATGGGTGTGTAGGGATATTGCCACCGGAGCCTGTGCTCCATTGCAATGAAATTAAATTAAATTAAAACGTTTCAACACCAATGTAAATTATTTGTCACTGATGATGCCTCAATAAGAGGAGAAATACTAGGGCATTAAACAAGCATAAAACAGTTACGTTGGTGTTATTTATTAACATTTACTGTAAAATCTTCTCTGAGAATTGATTAACTCAGCGGCTTCGCAGTACTACGGCCAACTATTGTGATTAGAGACTGGTCACACGATACTTACTGAAAAAATTGCTAGCTTCCATTAGCGCAGTCGAATTTCCTTTTTATTGCTCACGTGATCATATATATCTTTAATTTTAAGTCAGACCCTAATTTTACAAACTGTGAAAACACCGTTACGTTGTGCCAGATTTCAGACAAAAGAATTTGTTGTTCAGAAGAGGTTTTAACATCCTGTTCCGAAACCAGTTGACGTACCTCTGATTTTAACTCGGAATCAAAGGTTTGAAACTGTGAGATCTGCGTCAAAATGTGGTAAGTAGTTGTCAAGATATGCCAGTTATACAAAAACAGAGCAGATTTTACTATCCTGCTGAGGCATCAAGTGACAGAGTGTCATCAAACATACTTAAGATCTTAATTCAAACACTGGGAACCCGATCAAAATTTGTTCAGTACATTTGCGTGATGCTGGATCAAACAGACATAGTCCCCTAACTTATTTATAGTAATATATGGATGTATATGCTCTTAATATATGATCTTATGTGCTATCTCCTACGTGATAGTTGACTTTCCATTTTTCCCTGGACGATGATGTCTTTTTTAATTTTTTCCCCCCTTCCAGTCTGGAGTCCTTTGGCCGAATAATATGACCCAATGATTTTTTTGATAATATATGAAGGGCAACCTCGTTTATACGATTAGTGTTTGTAGGATGAAGATGCATCCGTGATATTAATTTTCTCCTCACATTTCTAATAGATCTATTTTTCTGCGATCTTCCGCTGGTTGATACAACTATCAGCGCCGTAAAGAAATATTCGAAACGCTCAATCCCATGTATTTGTTAAGTACTCATCACTACAGAATGTGGGTCACATTTACTCGTCTATTTTTCGGCATGAAAGTCAATCCGTAGAGCAAACACTAACCAGTTTGCGGAGTATAAAAGGAATTGAGTGCGAAACCAATTTCACGGTTCATTCTCATGCCTCAATGTCACCTTCCTTGGCGAGGCATGTGTGCAGCGCGATCTGACCAAGACAGAAATTTCCCCAGAACAATTTAGTCGCTTCCTTTATTTGTACACCATGTCGGGTATAAACATTACACTAGAGCGATACGATCACCTGGGGCCATTGTGAACGTGGCTACTTCCCTCCCTATTCTTCTCTCCTTTTTTAACCTCGAGGGGAAAAAATTGCTTATTCATCGATAGGAAGGTCTCGGAATGCAACGGAGGGACCAGCCTGGTCCGCGAGGAGACGCGAATGCTGCTCTCTGGTATCACAGCCATTGTTCCGCTCACATTTTAATAATCGCGCCGCGATCTATCACAAGTGTTTACATAACCGCCCCACCTCCTCCCAAGGTAATGGGTTCTGTTCTGTGTAGCTGCGTCACGCCGGCTCCGGACAAGCGAGCCGCCTGCGATCAATAAAGATAAAACGGACGGACGCCGCGCCGATCGGAAACAATGAGGTGCTCGCACGCCAAGCTCCTCATGTGGGCTGACTTTCTTCGTCTGCGTGCCTATCCCCTCGGCCACTGATATCCTTCTGTCTTCCTTAAAACTGTGAACGAGACTAATGATAGCAAAGTACCGGTCCACTACAACACGGCTGAGGTAGCCTATGTATCTTGAAGACTGATTACAGACGTGGCCGGAATTTTTGGAGGCAATTCCACGCTGAACTGTAGGTCACTGGTTCAGCATTATCACTTTTTTTGGGGGGGGGGTGGGGGGGGGGGGAGGAATACATTTACCCTTCGCATAATGGACAAAGATAAGTTTGAAATTTAGTTACTTCGACCAGTGATGGCGGTATCGATTGTTTTTTGTTCCTGATAAATAAATATACAAAAAAATCAAAATAACTATAATGGGTTATGTAGAGTAACGAAAACCCCATTTCTGTGTTATTTCTGTTCCGCATTTTGCTAATAACACTATCATCTATACTTGATGTCAAGAAATTTTCAGACAAACCTGGAATTTGCTACTTTTGGTGGAAAAAGCGGCCCCGCCAGTTTGGGCGTGTGGGTTACAATGCCGTAATAGTAGGTGCTGGAGGTATATCGGGAGCGGTTAGAACATCATGCCTGCCATATAGGTCACCCTGATTACAAAAAATCAAATCAGCGTATGACATTGTTGGCCACAAGATCCCTGAAGGGCTATTTGACCGCCAAGTAAGAGACTTTTCGATTCGCTGGGCAATGCGTCTCTTGTTGTGTATAACTAAACTAATCTTACAAGGTATAAGGGACCTACATCTTAACGTGGAATCAGAACTACGGAAGAGTTCTGACGAATTTAACATTATCAATCAAGCTTTGCCAAAGGTGAAGGTCGTGTTTAGGGCCTTCAAAAATCACAGCGGAGACCGGGATTCGAAGCGGGGACTTTTTGGTCTCCAGCCACGCGCCTTAACCTATGAGCCACCAGAGCTCTCGTCCTGATTACAGCTCTCTGGAAATTGATATAACCGTTCTCAATCTGCGTCTCATTAAACAACCATTTCACAACTGAGAGTCCATAGGTATTACCTAAGATATCATTATTTGAAAGTAACAGTTATACACATTGGAAGTACTCTATTCCTTTAAACATTTTGTAAATAATAGTTCAATGGTAATTCAATAATAACTACTTTTCTTTTATGGAGCTGGATAATTATTTTTTCTGTTATACCATTCATCATGAATTCACAATTAAAGAGTAATAAACATTAAATTTACTTGTAACACAGGTAAAAACAATTTTATTTCATCAGTAAAGAATAAAACGCTCTCTACTTTCAAGTTCGTACTGTTGTATGGTGGTCATTCTCATTGTTGTATAATAAAAAAAAAATATGATCCCTCTCCGACGTCACCACATCCGTTGCATACGCATCACTAATTTTCGTGACAATTCGAAGGTTGGTTAACATGTTTGTCTCGAAAATTCTTAGTGCTGGTTTCAAAACCAGGCGAGGCCAGAAATTTTTACGGTCCTGGTTTTGTTCATACGATTATGCTAGGAGACTCCATGATTCAGGTCCAGCACGACAGAAGCGGAAATGAGCTTGTCTCTTGGCGCGCCATCATTCGGGAAAGGATAAAAAAGGTAGGAAAGTTGTTTTATGATGCGGGGCCCTTGGTATAGGGGATTCGCATATGTAGAGTTAAGCACGAGAAGTGGGGGAAAGATGGCTAGTGAAATGTACCGACCTCTTATTTCCAGGAGTTTCCTGATTTATACTCTTTGGACAGTAGGCTGATTGGGGTTTGCGGTTGAGCGGTCAGAACATTCAGGTCTCAAGAAAAATATTAATAACATTAGAGGCTATCGCCGTTAGCAACTTCGTGAATACTTTAATCGAAACTCATACATTAATTGGATGATTTTTATTTATTATATTTGTTGTAATTACATTCTTCTCCTGTCAGCTCGTCTTTTGCTGTATGTTTGCTCGCCTGACAATCAATTTTGTAAAAAAAAAAAAAAAAACGTATTTTTTTTCAGGGCCAACTTTATTGTTAATCGATAGAGACGACAAGGTTTTTTTGATATTGATTTCGTATCACTTTTATGAGCTGAGCTTGAAGTAGAATGCTGGTCATTGCAGTGCCGTTTCAATTTTTTTTAAGTTTCTCCAGGTACTTTTTTCTTAGTCAAGTTTTCCACTGTGCACTTTTATCTGTGTGCAATTTCTATTTAGTTCCGCATTTGACATGCATATTAGTTTTCTGATGATATAGACATTTTTTGATTCAAGTGCCTGTATTTTTTTTTTCAAAATTTTTAGAGGAGAATATTGTAGCTACGACACCTATCTTTCAAATTAAATTATTAAAGTCACCAGAACACTGTAATAGAATTATCAAACCTGTCTCGTTGAACTTTCGGTACCTATCTAAGTCGTCAATTCATACCTTGATGCGCGATGACATCAGCAGCTATCGGAAATAGTGTCGAGAATTTTGCATGTTATCCCCCCCCCCAAAAAAAAAAAGTTTGTAAGATTTGATCATTAGGTTTACGAATTGTATCATTTTGAAAGTACACTTGTGTTGAACGGTCGTTTTTTCTAGAATGCATCCTCATCAGGCAAAGTATCAGACGTTAATAACATTCACGTCAATATCAGCGGTTTCACTATTAGTGAAGATTCTTTTACTGTAAGCCTTCCGAGTGTTACACGACCACACCTTTTTCGGAGGTGAGGTCATGTTGGTATTATTCCTTTAAAGAAAAATGTAATCTATAGCAATGTGTTTACTTTTATTTTCCTTTGGACTCATATGTTTCTTAGCGATCTGATTAGACCAGAAGGCATTCAGCACAGTTATCCAAACAGTTTAGATCATAACGATGAATTGTGCGTAGAAATGTTATATCGCAATGCCACATTTTGCACAAATTGCGTTGGAGATCAGCATTATCTCATCGTCGTTCAGGATTACGGTTTTAGTAGACATAATCTCTTATCTGGATGGTATGTTGTTAAAGGATTTATTTTGCCCCGCCTTCGGCTGCCTGTTCTTTGCGGAGGAAGCTTTAGGATTAGTGTTATCTGGTTCAAGAATTTGACGAACGGAGAATTAGCAACTGATAACAGTCTGAAGGACAAAGAATTGATTTGTGCCAAATCATTTTACATTGAATTTTTTCTTACAGCGATATTCTGTTGTTAACTATGTTCGTGAAAGATTGCCTGTGCTATCTAGCGGTGGACCACTCAAACTTTGTGCTGATATGAGTTGTGATATTCCATTTACCTGTGCGCCATCTGTCCCAACACCGTATAACCTTCTTATTAAGCGATTTGTGTCCAATTACAGCCATGTGATATAATTTTTAACTGTCGTGAATTACTCCTCTGTCGTAACTGGACCTTCAGTCTAACATGGAATTAGAACCACGGAGCGTAAATTGTGTAATTCATATAGACAAAGCAAGCGATGAGACTTGAGTGGATATTCTTAGAGGAATGAGTAGTAGTACGTGGAAGGGAAGGTCACAATCTAGCACTTGATTTCAGGCGTAAAGGAGTGTGAATATATGCCTTCGTAGATAAGGGGACTGGAATAACTACGGCGGGAAATGCTAAGGCAGCGTTTACACGATGCTAATAGGCTGGAACGAGTGTACTGTCTTGGATTCCCGCGCAGCACTTGATTGTTACTCTCCTCCTGTCAACAGGTTCAAGACATTCAGTTTACTGAATATAGTGAACTCGGTTAATGACTAGCTTTAGGCGTGCTAGTTCAACAAACCACATGGCGACAACTAGCAAGTTGAGTAAGCGGAGTTAAGCAGAAGCGTTTAAAGTGAAAAAATTCTGTGGAATTTTAGAAATAAAAATTGTAAGAACAAGGATTTTAGAGATGCTGCTATTAAGTAATTGCCTGATAACAGTGTCATATTTTTTTATACTTACATCGGCAGAAATATTTGACAGCAAATTGAGATACAGTTAACCTTAAATGATTTCTATAATGCTCTTAATCTTCAGTTGTAACTTCATTAAAAACAGTCGCTGAGGCATCTAAAGCGTTACATTTTGATATCCAGTCTTTTACCCATTTTCGCCGTTTCCTTTTGTTATTCTTCATACTATTTAACGTTATAATTAACAAATCATCTAGAATATTAATTTCTTCTAGTAATATGAACATACGAGGGTTATTAAAAAAATAAGGTGACTTTTTGAATTTCGCCGGATAAGTACAGTCGATTTTAGTTTGTTTGTTTTTCTAATTTTGGTACACTCGTCCCACACATATCTTCACAGTTTCAACTATATAGCATTCTTTCCATTGTTTGGGACAGGCATAAGTGTTAGAAGTGTTTTGTATGTTCGGCGATTTTCTGCTGTCGAAAAAAATGGATCAAAGAGTTTGTATAAAATTTTGTATAAAACATGGAGTTAAGTGCTCCGAAACACTTGAAAGGTTGACAGTGGCTTACGGCGAATCTACTTTGAGTAAAAAAAAAAAAGTTTATGAATGGTACAAGCTCTTCCATGATGGCCGAGAAGATGTCAATGACGAACCTCGCTATAGACGCCCCAGCACGTCAACAACTGATGAAAACGTTGAAAAAGTGAAGAAAATGGTGTTGGAGAGTCGTCGAATCACCATTATAGAAGTTGCTGATGAAGTCGGAATCTCGGCTGGCTCGTGCCATGCAATTTTTTCGGATGTTTTGGACATGAGATATATGTCAGCGAAGTTTGTTGCAAAACTGCTGAATTTTGACCATAGGAATGACGTCAAAGAAAATTCTGATTTACTCAAAAGGGTCATAACTGGTGAAGAATCATGGATATATGGTTATGATGTCGAAACCAAGGCCCAATCGTCCCAATGGATGAGACCAGAAGAGCCAAGACCGAAAAAAGCACGCCAAATTCGATCCAGAGTCAAGGTTTTGCTCACTGTTTTCTTCGATTACCGCGGCGTAGTGCATCAGGAGTTTTTACAAAATGGTCGTACGGTCAATAAGAAATATTACCTTGAAGTTATGCGCCGTTTGCGAGCAGTAAAACGAAAAAAAGTCCGGATTTGTCGGAAAACAATTCATGGCTTTTGCATCACGATAATGCATCTGTTCATTCATCTTTGCTTGTCAGTAATTTTTTGGCCAAAAGCACCACCACAATCATGCCTCACCACCATATTCACCGGATTTGGCCCCCTGCAACTTTTTCCTCTTCCCAAAACTGAGGAGACCAATGAAAGGACGAAGATTTACAATGATTGAGGAGATAAAGACTGCATAGCTGAAAGAGCTCAAGGCTGTACCAAAAAGTGCTTATCAGAAGTGCTTCGAGGATTGGAAAAAACGTTGGCACAAATGTTTTATATCTGAGGGGGATTACTTTGAAGGGGACAACATAAATATTGATGAATAAATAAATATTTTTTGATAAAAATAAAAAGTCCCCTAACTTTTCGAACAAACCTCATACTTTCAAGATTATCACAACGTAGGACTGTAGAACTGTCCTAACAGTGCACTGTCTTTAAATTATTACTAAGATGCCAGTTCACTCTCCTGCCCCCGCCACCGACGCTCCTGCCTATTGCATTTTTAATCAACTCGTATTGTGTAAACGTGGGGCTATTTGCTGCATTTTGAAACAAATAATTGAAGTCACAACTTTTCTGTGACCTTGGAGAAACTCGAACCAAAACCATGAGGTACGAGATCATCTCATCCGTCAGCATCTGATGAGATTTTTGAGAGACATTTACACATTCTACATCAAAGCTAATAGTTAGTGACGGAAATTTGGTCTGATAACTAAGTTGTAGTGTCAGCACTGTATCACGTGGCTGTAACGCTGTGGGCAATGTTTAAATTTTGTGGATGGCGTCAGTTAGCGACAGTTTCAACTTTTCTGTCTGTTGTTAAGTCTGGAAATCAAGGAAAACCTAAATCAGGATAGCTGTACCTGGGATCGAGCCAGTGTTTTCTCGAATGCCGGGCTCACCGACCAAGTTCGGATGTTACACACAACGTAAATTCTCTCTGTACTCGCATAGACATATGTGTTATCGGGAACCACTGCTCTTTGTTTAAAATTCCAAATTCGGTCGTCACAGTTCGACCTTGTTACAAGGCATCGAATGGGCTGAAGCATGTCGACCGAAATGCAGGCATTTTAGACAGTGACACAGCAACACGCGGCTAGCCTAGATAGTTTCACATAATCTCTGGTATGAACAATTAGCCTATTGATTACTCTCACATTAGTGAGATCAACAATAATGCTAGAAGTAAGTAGTGTTTCAACAAACATACACTGACTGAAATCAAAAGTTTAATGCCCAGTCAAGAATGATGGAATTTTAGGAAACTTTGTAGTTATATCCAGTGTCATACTCAGAAGAAATGATAAATTGAAATGGATCAGGCTAAGTTTATTACCCCTTTAGATACAGTTGTCATCAAGAAGTGCGACCTTAAGCATCTACCCATTCGTGAATCCTTGCCGGCAATGTATCAATAAGTGTTCCGGTGTCTTTTTGTGGCAAGTCTTGTCTCTCTACGCCTGCAAGTTACGTGCAGTCAATTGTTGCACCGTTTGTGCTGGGACACCAAGTGATCTAATGTGCCTAAATTGTGATCGCAACTCCTTGCAAGGCTTGAGTTGTGATGGCCACAGTATCAGGACGGGCATTATCCTTTTGGAAGATGCGATTTTGGATGATGGACATGAAGGGTATCACGGTAGGGTGCAGCACATCGTCCACATTGTGCCTTCAGCAACAACCAACTCAGTCCTGCTGTCGAAACTGATTGCCCCTAAAACATGACACCACATGACAGCTGTGTTATGTTCTAAAATCACAGCAGGGTAAACCGTTTCTCCATTACGCCTGCGTACTCGTTGTCGATTACATCTCTGCCACAGAATCGAGACTCGTCTCTAAACACAAGTGTACGCCATTCACGGCTCCATTTGCGTTATGCATAATATCAGGTTATACGATACTGGTAATGAAATCAAGATAATGGAACACATTGGTTAGGGGTCAGAGAGTGTAATTCAGCTTCAAGCAATTGGTTAATAATCGTCCGCGGGGTGACTCTCTGTGTAACCACTGCTTGGATCTGGCCTGCATTCACCCGTCTGCCAGCAACAACCACCTACACAATCTTCACGTGCGGTTGTCCTACTATATGGACAACTCCCTTCTCTAGAAGTACTCCATTGTGTAACACGTCTGTAAACTGAAATTATATTACGGCTAATCCTTCGGGAGATTTCACGATATGATGCACCCATTTCAAACACGCCAATTCTCCCTCTCTCACATTTAGATATTTGGGTGTAGAGGGTCGTCACTCTTCTTGGTCCACAAGAACTTGTAAACAAAAAAGTGTCATATTACCCCCCCCCCTTTTTTCACCACTTATATGCTAAAAAACATAGTAATTTTGCATGATAAATAGCACCAAAATTCTCATACTATTACATATAAAACTTTCAATTTTTAATCATTTAATACTCTTCCAATGGGAATACTTCGGACCAAATTTCATTCATTTATTACAAATCCGTCTGGGTGTTGCACTTTTGATTTCCACCTTGTATAAATATAAAATATTTTATCGCAAACGAAAATCTGCGGAGGCTGCTGGGTGAGCGGTAAATGTTCCGGCCTAGCATTTGGGAGGATGGGGGTTCGATGACGGGTCTGGCCTTCCAATTCCGATTTTTCATGGTTACCAAAAATCACTCCATGTTGGGAGAATGTCGAGCTGTTTCGTTCAAAACGTTATAGCCAGATTCATTCATTTTTCTTTCCTTCAACTCACTACCACCTCTAATAACTTAGACGATCCGTAAATCTCTAATATGTTTTTTTAAAAATACTATATTAAACACTGAAGTACGGAATTTTTAAGATATGTCGATACTAACTACAGTCATATTTACACAGAAGCACAGTAACATAATAATAAAAATTATTCCCTATGTGTATATCATTGGTGTAAAACTATTCACTCTGTTGATGCTTGTTAAGCTACTGAGAATATTTAATTGTTTTGAAACAGAAATATAAATAGCGGAACCTATTAACCATATTGCCGGCAGACGGTTCTGCAACTAAATAAGAAGTACTGCGCCTACAGAAACTTTTCAGAAATATCAAACATAAAATGATCTCAAGCACTACGCGAAATAACAAAACTTACGAGAAGATCCGAAGGTATATGACAAACTGTATTTTCCCGTATAGTAACATAAAAAACAAAACAAAATCACTATAGGTCAAATTGAAGCGAGGCTTGTTCGAAAACACTACATTTTATCACTCAACACACCAGTGACGGTTTACACGTGCCCATTGCAGTTTGATGTGTTAATGGTTTCTGGTCATTGGAAGCCGACGCCACACCGATTGCAGTGCTCCAACGTCGAACCAAAAATGTGGACTCGTCTGTTCTGTCAGTTAGGGCCAAGGGGACGAGATATGTATGATCCTCTTCTATGTATTGGTTCCCCATACGCATCACTGTGGTTGTAGCATGCCCTGTATGATCCGCAATGTTATGGTACGAAAAACCCGTTTCCAGGAGACCAATCATTCTGGAACATGTGAAGTCACTCACACGCTATATTGTGCTCTGTAATGTGGACGAGGCGTACCGTCACTTTTACACGTTTACACTTCGTTTGATGACTCTGCACCGACTGAGTGTGGTGCAACATTGACATGCGGGGTCACACGAAAGAGGGCGCTGTTAGTGCTACGTGAACTCCATCCATTATGCAATATTAATCGCTTATTATGGTTCCATTGTTCTGCACATCCTCCGATTTTGGACTGATTCAGACCATTTCTTATGGGCGTAGCTTTGCTATTACGCGCTTCGTAGGTTGCATACCTGCAGGAGCTACGCGATGTCCGTATGCGTACGCTGAAGGCAGGTCATAAAGATCGCACAAGATAAAGATGTGTCAGATTTATTCCACACTTCTTCAGTTCTGTTATTGTGGCATGTGTCATCTCCTTCCTATCTCTCGCTTATAACAGGAGACATTCAACAGTTCATATCGCATAAGCACCCGTTGTAGTGAAATTGTTTTCCAAAATAATATTAAAACATCAGGATTCGTGGAACCTTGGGAGTTTTATGTGCCCAGAATTAATAAATTAAAATGAGATATTTGTAAAAGGTGAAACTGCATTTCGTCTGAGAACTTCCGTAATATGAGTTACGGGGGTATTATGTAAAAAAAAAAAAAACACTCACCTAAATACTCCAGAAATTTTAAACTTTTTCATTCTTGTAATTACTTCAACTTGTGAATGTCAAAAAATCTGTGTCTAACTTTCAGAAGTTATTTGACTGTTGCCAACGATGTAAGTGGTAACTTATATTGCTGGCGGATGTCAGGAACTGTCTACTGAAATCAACTAAATGAGGACGATGCCATCGATTTTACTATTACAAACATCAAACCAACAATTTTACCAATGACAATTTTTTTTGAAATTATGACCGATATAATACGGTCGTGTATGTATCGCTGGCTTTGAGGGGAACATTGGAGGAATATTAAGTATAGCGGAATTCAGTGCATTGGCACTGACACGAGTCAAGTTCGTAGATTGCGGAATGAGGCAAGCACATAGTGTGAGCAAGTGTTATTACTGAGTGTTTTAAATTGCATTTTTTCCTCCTGCTTGATTGGCTGTGGGGCCATGTGGTCTTATAAAAACAATAATTTGCTGCAAACATTGAAACCTTAAGTCAATCATCCGAGCTGACTTCCTGGGCTTGCTGGTTAAAGATCAAGGCAGAATAAATTTCAAGTAATTTTTTTTTTCTTAATAAAGGATGTTTTCTCAAACTCCTGGATCCTATTTGGAAATGTGCATCATCAGATGTCATTATAATTTTTATTCTCCTAATATTTCCAAGGTGTGAGAAATGAAGCGATTCGCATTATTGTAGAATTAATCGTCATTTTCCATGCTATAGAATTTCAAGTAAGTAAATATTATTCCCAGCGTTTGCTCTGTCTATATAATAGTCAGGCCGAGTTGGTTCGAGCAAATCTATCACTCTAACGCATTTTGAACTAAACATAAATATTTCAAATTTTGTGGATATAACTCTCAGAGTCTAATACAGGTCCAGCATGTATTCCAGCCAGATCGGGTCGCGCAGTCGTGACCTCTGACTATTTGTTATATAGGGTGTTTTTTTAAGCCCGATAGAACTTTAAATTGTAAAAAATAACACACAAAATTAAATTGTAATCAAAATTTTTTTTTTTATTCAAAAGATCAATACGTGACATTAACATTTGAAAATGATTTCGGGCATATGGGCACCGCGGCTGTTCTTGACGAAGTGCATTCTGGACGTCCAATTTTGGGCCACTTTTTCGAGCACTGCTGGCCGTATGTCACGAATAACACGAACAATGCTGGCCTCCAAGGCGTCAATTGTTGCTGGTTTATCAGCATAAACCAGTGACTTCACGTAGCCCCACAGGAAATAATCGAGAGGTGTCAAATCGCACGACCTTGGAGGCCAATTGACAGGTCCATTTCTCGAAATCAACTTATCGCCAAATTTTGATTTCAATAAGTCGATGGTTGCGTTCGCCGTATGGCACGTAGCGCCATCCTGTTGAAACCACATCTCCTCCGGATCAATGTCATCCATATTTTCAAACAAAAAATCATTGATCATGGTGCGGTAACGATCTCCATTGACCGTAACGCGAGCTCCGGCCTCATTTTTGAAGAAATAAGGTCCGATGATGCCACCAGCGTGAAAACCGCACCATACGGTGCATTTTTCTGGATGTAATGGAGTCTGTAGGGTCTGTTGTGGATTGGTCTCACTCCATATGCGGCAATTTTGCTTATTAACAAACCCGTTAAGCCAAAAATGCGCCTCATCGCTGAACACAATTTTGCGATAAAACAACGGGTCAGTTTCCAACTGCTCTAGAGCCCAATCGGCGAAAGAACGACGCATATAATGGTCTCGTGGCTTCAATTCCTGCACCAGCTGGATCTTATACGGGTGTAGGCCGAGATCTTTGCGCAAAATTTTCCACGTAGTGGATGGACAGAGCCCCAATTCCTGCGACCGACGACGAATCGATAAATTTGGATCTTCTTCCACACTTTCGTTTACAGCGGCGATATTGTCTTCAGTACGCACATTCCTTCGACGTGCTGGTGTTCTTGCATCCTCTAGAGAGTATGTGGTACGAAATCTATCCACAGTTCGACGAATGGCTTGTTCAGATGGACGATTATGTACGCCATACAAATGACGAAGTCGTCTATAAGTTGCGCGAATCGACGACTGATTTTCAAAGTAAATTTGGATAATTTCGTAGCGTTGTTCCAGCGTGAGTCTATTCATGATGATTTGTCAGAGTATACTGAAACAAATAAAACAAACAGTTTCGTCAAAATTTAATTTTTTGTGTTATTTTTTACAATTTAAAGTTCTATCTAGCTTAAAAAAACACATACTATATTGCGTAGTCTTTTTCAGTGCGAAATCTCTGTCTTTGTGCGTTATAACTCCCTTCAAACTCAACATGTACTCTTTAAATCATGTGAAGTGAACCCATAGGCTGAATTACAGTACATGTTCGTATTTCAGGCAGATCGATTCACTTGGTCACAACGTTAGGCCCTTTTACTCTGTATTGCGTTCTCTCTGTCGGAACAACCCCCATGCATTGTTTACTTCCAAGTCCTTTCAGACACAATAGATATTCTTTAAATTTTGCAGAGTGAACTCTGATGGCGAAATATCTGCCATGTTTACATTTCGGCCACACAGGGTCAAGCGATCATGACCTTTGACCTTTTTATATATGCTGCAATAGTCTTCGACCGTGCAAAATGTCTGTCTTTACTAATTCCATGTCCCTTCAGACTCAACAGAAATACTTCACACCTTAGGTGTTCGTATTTTAGCCAGATCGAGATAAGCTGTCATACGATTGGCCCGAAAATGGGAAATTACTCTAGACCCGCAATCATATCCAAAAATCCGCCACGGCAATAATTATAGCAAACGGCAATAATTCGCATATTTCGTTGTATAGACGAGGCAATACCTTCAGTGGAATATGGGACACTCCATCGAACAGGTATAAGGTCTGTTCTGTCAAGAGATTTCATCTCTCGTCCAACTGATGACATGAGAATGTAATTTCAGCGTTCTGATATCGATGCAGCTGAATGCATGACTTTGGTGCACTCACTGTTATCCACCTTTTATATGACGGGGGTTACACATAAGTATTGCTTTACCATGCTTAAAGCAGATGGAAACGTATTTTCTTACATCAGAATGTGAAAGTATTTGTACATTTATACGTAGGTGAGTTCTCCTGTGTTGTATACTAATTTTACTAGAATTGTATGGAACTACTTGTTGTTTGCTTCGTGCACATTTAATGGCTGTCTCTTGCAAGAATTCTGAAACTTAGGAGAAAAAAAGGAAGGTTCCTCTGGGAAAGAAACAATGTTTTGATGCTGTTAGTATCTTTACAAAAAACCTTAGCAGTTGTCCCACAAGGATATGGTTAACTTAGAAATAAACGATAAAAAACAAGACGAACGGAGAAACTTGAGGCCGTGTGACGTTGTACAGGAAGCGGACAGATAACAACGCATAAGCTGACAGATATGAGAGCGCCTTGTGTGCGACAGGGGTGGATATCTGATACGGCAGCCGCAGCCCCTGCCGGGAAGGGAACATATTTCAAATTGCTTTTTGTGCTGTTAATTTATGGAAGAGTCGAGGAACAAAGGTCGAGAAGACGAAATGTGAAGCAAGAAAAGTTCTTTTACATCTGGGAAACTGTGGAGATTGCGGAGAGTATATTATGTGACAGCAAATAAACCTGACGCCTCAGTAATTATCCACAACTGGAGTTTTAAGTCAAATAAAGAAGGATGATACATACAATCGGACGTGTCATCCAAGCTCGAAAAAGTGACGTCTTAGTATCGATGAAAGTTCCTAGATTCACCAGTTTCTCGTGTTTTATTCCAAAACATATGATCGCATATGTCAAACCACAGCGTATCAATGTTCTGTAGATGTTAAGTCACAATGGAAAATCTTAAAGTATCAAAATACAAAGCAAAATATTTATGAACAAAGACGACTGGATATATATTTTTTTTAAATCTACCGTGTCACCACCACTATTACAAAACAGTCTAATAAATATTCACTAGTAAAAAACTAAGTCATCTATTATTTCAAGTTTCATTAACGATTATTTTTTAGATTTTTTCCCCTCCTGTACTTAATTTTCGCCCTTTATGCAGAGAACCTGTCATAAACGTCAAATAATTTATTTATTTTAACAGAACAGCGATCTGTCATCATCACCATTTCTTGGAGCGTTTTCAGCAACTGGCCAAGATCACAAGAATTTTCACCGCCTTCTTTCCTTCAACCATTCCTTCTGTTTACCACTTTACAATTCACTCCTTCCTATTACAAACTTCCTCTCATATTTCATGTTACGCATTTCCTTTTTACTCTTTCATCAGCCGTCTTCTTCATGTCTTTATATTATAGTCGTTCCGATATTCCTATTATGTTTGTACAGTTCTTTTTTGTTTGCCAGTTTCCTTGTATATTCATTTATTAATTGTCCAGTCTGGCTGATTTAATACAACTCGCCTAAAATTTTATCTAGATCACCTGGATTGTAATAGCATTCCTTTCACTATCCGGGCTTCAAAAAGGTACGACAGAACTGGTTATAAAATTTCCAAGTTGAGGTACGTTTCTGAAGTTTGGGTAACAAAAGAAAAATATTAGTAGAACTTAAATTTTCGAAATGTCGTTTGTGTGCAACCAGCCTGGACAAAATAAATATGCGAGGATAACAAGAAAAGCTCTATCTCCTCTCGGTGCTAACTGAGCTAAGCGATCATTGTTTACACACCACTTATATCTATATATATATCCATATATGCGTTTGTATAAAATTTTAACTTTCATCTTCAAATTCTTTTTCAATTTTTTATTTCAGGAAGTAAGGACACAAAATAAACGCATCCTAACTACTGCCTACCATCAGTACGGCATTATTATAAGAAACTCATAAGTTACCACGGTAAATGCAGTTCACCTATTATAAAGTCAGAAATTTTTCAGTTTCTACAGCGCAGACAAGAAGCAACTATCGAAAAAAGTTGTCTCGATTCAAAAAAAATTCAGCGCTGTATAACAATGTTGTATTAGCTGTAAAGTCTCTTTTTCCTGGGTCTTTCTATTTCAATTGATAAAATTTCAAGCGAATTATTTGCAAATTTATTGCTAATCGAAACAACTGTTCACAAACTCATAACACCTTTCATTGATAAACAATGCCCAATGAAGTTCCACCGTTATCTCTTATATGCCATTACATGTAGTAAAGATGTTAAAATACGAATAATAGGATCTTTATTGCTATTAACGCAATTACTTCACCGTATCCTCATAAGGATAAAATCACATTTCAAAGTTTTATTAAAAATAAGAAAAATAAGCAAATTAGTTTGTACCCTATTTGATTACAGAGTTTGAGGCGGCCTTATTTTTTGCTCATTATAATCATGCACCATGTCTGTTCATATACATTATAGCATGATATGTTTTGCACCATGACGTCCTCAATTCTGCAATATCGAAAGATTGGAGACATATGGAATCGTCATTGAGCGTTACCGCAAGATACTATTTAGATTGAGTCTGGAGACTTGATGCTTACCAGAGGTCTCTAAAAGTCTGATCCGTTAAAGAAAGGCAGAAAATGGGGTTTAAAATTACAGGCCGACGATATTTGTGGTATGTAAATCAATGCAGAGATTGATATTCATCCATAACAGAAATGTCTGTGAGGAAAGAAATTGGTTTGCGAATCGACATTCATGTAAATCTCAGTTAGTGAGATAGATGCAGTACACTTCGAATGAAATTGTCAAAGGAGGCTAAGTTGTTTGTTTAGCACCAGGTCTCACCTAGATATTTGACAGAGTGAGCCATGAAATGGTGTTAATATTGGAGTGAAAATGGGAGAGCTACGGGGTAGTATATTGAGATTATTGCAATTCATTATTCTAATGAATGATTGTGTTGATAGTTTACAGTCAGAAGTTAGGTTGTTTGTAGATGACATAATCAAGAAGGGAGTGAAGTGTGAACAGCTACTGATGTATGTGAACAGGATATAAAGATGAGTAGGTCAGCATGGACTAAAGATAAACGCCAAGAAGAGTCAGCCTATTAGCTACACAGATAGAAAAACCTAAAGCTTGTTTGTGATTATAGGGTGGGCAAGGAATTGTTTGTTGAAGACCTGAAGTGTAAATATTTTGGCATAACATTTGGTAATAAACTGAACTGGGCAATATACACCAGGCAAGATGAAGGAAAAAGTTTAAAATCCTTCTTTTCATTGGGGGTGGTGGGTGATGTGCTGGGCAGAGAAGTGAGGGAATTGGGTTACAAAACTTTGGTCAGACCACTGCTTGAAAATGGTGAAATACTATGGGACCCAAAATTTGGCAACTATATAGAGGATTTGGAGGAGGTGCAAAGAAAGGCAGCTAAATTTGTTTGTAACTGATATGACAGAGCTGGATTTGGGAGCCATTCTAAGATAGAAAGAGGATGAAGGGAGTGATGGTAGTATAGAAGGCGTATATGAGTGATGTGAGATTGATGGATATTGGTAGCAAAATTAGGATTAATGCGTGGAACGGAAAAGATGACCACAATCTTGCACTCTGTTTCAGACACAAAGGAGTGATAAAGTTTTCTTTTGGTGATAAGGGGAATTGGAATAAATAACCAAGGGAAACGCTTTATAATTTACCAAAAGCACTAGAAGAAATTGTAATTAAATTCGTAAAGTATAAAAGTGGGGGAAGTGTGGGGAAGTTATGCAAAGAATTTAGATTAAAACCAAGAACTGGGATAATAGATGTGTATGGAAATTTCCTTCGCAATTGAATGAAACCTGTACAAGCTTCTCATTTCTCGAATACAATCTCATTTATCGTTTAGAGTAGTTTAATGTTTTAATTTTACTGACGCATTTAATTCCTGGCCTGTATTTCTAAACATAAACCTGATTTACTGTCTATAGTCATGACATTTTGAATGGGTCCTTAAATTGCTTCCTATTACGCTAATAGTTTGTACCTGCCACGAAAACAAACAGTTGCCCATTATAACGCCAAACGGCCCTGTTAATCATTTCGCTGGATGGGAGGAAGGACGTTTCCGGTGGCAGGGCGCAGGTAAACGAGGGAAACAAAGGAATCTCCCCTCCCGGAGCTGTTGCCTGCTGCCTGCCTGCCGGCCTGGACCAGCTTCCAGCCCTAACAAGGGACAAGAGTTAACAAAACTGTACCTGGTAGTTAACAGGTGCTAACTAGCAAGCCAGTAGCTGCTCTGACAGTTACACGAAGCAACTATTATACACATGTGATTGTATAGATTACAGATAAAATAAGTCGCAAATATAATCCTTTAAAACACCATTTGTTTGAAATGTACAGTTCCACTTTTTTTTTATTACAAGGACTTTGTACCAGAAAAGTACTATGCGTTAAATGTTGTTGAAAGATGAACTAAATTTGTCTATATATCTAATAGCTTTTGTTAAAAGAGATATTATTATACTGAAATCCTAATTCTGGATGCCGAAAAAAAGAAGTTCTGTTATTCATCTACTCTGTTTTCTTCTTTACTCGAGCTTTCGAGAGTCGGAAATACCACCAGAAATATTGTAAATTGTGTTTTTTTATTTACTGCTCTTTATCTTTAGGTTTTCGACCTTCCCATTTCTTCTTTTCTAAATGTGTCACCCAATTTGACTCTTCTCGTTCTTCATTTTCATTATCAGTACTATCAGTCAGTAGTTTTTGTATTATCATGTACGAAATATTTGATCAGCCGTTTTATTTAAGGAAATTTATTGAAAGTCGCAACAGTACAAACATCGATTGGTTTCGCCTTTTTGCGAGACAGCTTGTGAATTTGTAGAGAATCGTCACATAATCGTAGCATCATCATAATAAATGTAGTGTTTTAATTGTCATCTTATATCCAATTTTCAATTTATAATGTTGGTAGAGATACAATTTCTTCAGGTAGAACAACAATTTTGTATAATTATATCAAAATTCACACATTTCGTTAAAAAATGTTCATTTAAGATTTTTCTGGTTATATTTAACTTTCGAACATTACATCACACAATCTCTTTTTTTTAAATTATCCCTGTAGTCTTCACACTATGCGTTGCTTTAACCTTTGTTTTACTCAAATGTAGATATTTATGACATTCCTGAATTGATACTGTTTGGTGGTCTTCTAAAAGCATTGCTCCATAAAATTTCCTCATTTCACAGTTAAAAAAAATTGTACGATATTTTTTGTGTACTTGAATTCGCTTTCTGATAACATCTCAAGATCACAAATTCAATTAACTTGTGATATTTTGATTTTCTTAAACGTCTCGTCTGGCGTATAGTAATTACTTCCAATTAGTCATAGTGGTTCGATTGACAAGCGATCATTGATAGCATAAAAAGTTTAAGGAATTAAAGAAGAAATGAAATAAAGAAGATTGAACATATTTTCTATTGGCTTGTTAACTTAAAGAATACTTCTGGGTATTAAATATTCTTTCAAAAACTTGTATTATGTAATTAAGTAAAAGACATTTATACTGGTTTTCCGGGCTCAGACTCTCCGATCAGAACCCTTTATAATGCCGTAATTTCAGGAGTCCGTTTAACAAAATTTCGTCAGGAACAAATATTTAAGGAAAGTATGGGTATATGACCGCATTTAGAGTTCCATACTCCTATCATTCGAGAATAATGAATGTAATAGGTCTGAAGACACTGATTTTAAACCATCTTATGAGCACTAAACATCTATCAAGAATGGGAATATTTCAACAGTTGCTTTGGCGTCAATAGAAATTATAAGCCTTGCATATAAAATATAGCGTCATAATTACGACAATAATGTAACCGTCTTCTTCATCCACTCACATGCGAATACCCAGTCGAGGGACAGCAACTGAGGACATTGGATCAGCCGGATTCCTGGACTAATTGTCAGGTAGTAGATGGAATCTGTGCGCGGAGAGAGAACCAAAACGTGTTGTGGCGGCTAAGCCTCTTAGCAGGCCGGCCGATGATGGCCCTCGATATGGAGTTAGAGTTTTGACATAAGTAAGCTGCTGCACGATGAGTCAGGGAGACCGGAGTGCATGACTTGGCAGCTTCGAAAACACAACCGGCCAGCCAGGTACAGTCCACTACCATCGGGGCTCATACAAACAGAGTTAATTGAGTTTACACTTCCTTTTGTTTCTTTCATTAATAACTGGTTTTGACTGCGTCATTGTATGTTTCTGACAAACATGTAACACTGGAAGATAACGTCAAGAAGGTGCTGAAGAAAACACAACGCATACAGCGTCAATAAACGAAACTGTAATTACTGGCTGTCTGGCAATGCCAGTGGAATGCTGAAGATTTACTGCGTCTACAATTAATCAACAAGATCAGCATTAACAACCGGTCTTCTAAAAAAGCCTTTCTCTATAACAGCACTCAAAATAGGATTTCAATACAAGCTGGGGTTGTGATTTTATTTTTGGAGATGAGATATAAACAGCTAATTATTTGGCTAATAACATCTATTGAATCTTAGTAAGGAATTGGAATCCTGGCTACAAATAAATTCTATTTGTGCGATTTACTTAGCATCACATTATGCAGTGCCTACTGTTAGGCAATTTCCTAAAAATCTAAAACTTACTAGAACAATATCGGGTGTTACTAACACCTGACAAGAAGTGTAGTATTTCCTGTTTTTTAGGTAATTCACCTGTCATTCTCAATAACTAAAAATAAAAAGTAATGAATCAATCTGCAACTAATTTCCCGTATGAGATTGCACAAACATGTAAACTTAAGAAATCGATTGAAACCTTCTATTCAATTCATGTTGCTTTTGCCACAGGCACGGAAGAGTATCTAGCTTTTTTGCAACTGTAGAATCAACGAATTTTCACCGTATGTTATTTTTTAGATTGGTGTGAAAATTTACTGTTTATTCCGATACTGGTTTTCTTTTTAGACAGATAATATTCTTCACGATAAGGAACTGACAGCTGTAATAAAAAGAAACGTCAGAAAATGCACTGGTCATTCCTAAAGTCGTTTATCCGATATTCGCCATTTGACAATCTATAACTGTAGACCCCCTTCTGAATTTTTTTAAAGACATAGTTAAATTAATAACAATTTTCAAAAAAAAGCATCTCAGTAAGATAAGGTTTACAATAAATGAAGATTAACCGAGAGTTAATTGCTGTTTTATATCATTTAGTTACACCTCGTTACATTATAATTTTGTTGTTTGTTGTAGACCTGTTTGTGTTTTCCACCTTGCTCCTGTGTACACTACCGCTCAAAGAACCTGTTGTGTTGGCAATACTGACTTCATTCGTTCGGCGCGCATTTCAACTTGAGCCGGTTGATTGTGAATGCAATTACTTCGCTTTAACTAACAATATTATAATCTTTCTGTTTACAAGACAAAAAAAGCTTACTAACGAAACCACAAGATCAGATAACTATTCAGATTTAGACATGAAATTATTATCATCATGCTTTAAGATCGTATTCACAAAATGCCAAATTTCATCACATTTATCATACAGATTGAAAATTACACAGATCCATTATTTTTCATGATACTCACTTTATTTCGATAAACTGTCAGAGTTTCTGCTTAGACTTTATTTATCTATTTTTACCTGCAGAGGAAGAGAAACTTTGCCGAAAAAATGAAAATAGTTCATGAGTCTAAAGAAATTAAACGTTTCCATTAAATGTATTGAGGATTTGTAATTTGAATAAAGTCGTAAATTTTTCAGTTAATGCGGAAAAGGGACGAAGATAGATGATTGCGTTGACTTTGAACCACTATCTTAAAGCAGGAGAAAGAAAATGAAATACCTGGTTCTTCGTTAGTGAAATTTCCGAACAAGACATGTAAAGCAAATAACGAGAAGAAAGAGTTCTGTTGTACATGAGTAAAATATTAGCTATGCAATTCTTGATGAGCTTGAGTCCCTTAAGCAACATGAAGTGGGGTCATCAGATGAGTTCGGTTGTAGACTGTGATTTACGGCTCGAATTTTGAAAAACTGTGACGCACATGCAAAGGAGACAGATTTCAAAATTCTCGTGCGTCCTTATTTTGAATACTTCGTGCCGTGTGAGACGCACATCGCAAGGACTGATTACTTGTATAGACTGGAGTCGCTCGCTTTGTCATTGCCTGTTGTAGCACTCATGAAAGTGTCAGGCTGGCGATGTATATTCCGATCGAATTTATCTGCAAACCACCAGTCTTCTTGTATGACTGCGGAGAAATACTTACTGAGTGTTGTGGATGAGCGATAACGCTCTGATGTAGCATTCACGAGACCCGGGTTCGAATCCCTGTTCGGCCAACGAGATTTCTGTTTTCTATGGTTTCCCGAAATCATTCCTGGCAAATGCCGCAATTGTTTTTTTAAAAAATAGGCCATGGACGAATTCCATCGAATTCATTTCCCCACCCCTTTTTATCCTTTCCCGGCTATAATGACCCAAGCATCGACGAGGAGCAAAGCCTAAAAAGAAAGAAATTAAATGATGTATCTAATACGTGCAGATACCGTGATGATCCATTCAATCATGTTAGAGTTTTTCAAATTGCTGGTCGTAAACCAACTTCCTTAGTTGAGCAGTTTCAGATGCACCTGATGGAAAGATGTTTACAAGTCTCGATAAAGCAAAGATTTATAATAACAACTTCCGCAATATTAGGTAATTGTTGAACCAAAGTTACTCGGCATACAAAGTACTCGGGCTTCTAGCCTCATGAGCACTGAAACACTTGACACTTCGAGATGACACTTAATTCTCCAGTTTGAATAATGCAGCTAACCGCTGTGTGAGCGGTAACTCTGAGCCGTGCATTCGTGATGACATAGTTCGATTCTCTATCTAGTCATCCATATTTTGTTTTTTTCTATGATTTCTCGAAATTACTTCTGGAAATTGCCTTAATGGTGCCTTCATGAAGACCATAGCCGATTTCCCTCCCGTTCCTACTGCCAAAGTGGAGTGATTTTTTTTTTAAATGACTTATTCTACTGCACAGAAAAAAGAAATTCGATTTGTATAAAATTTGCTTTTCAGAAATCTGAACGAATATTTCCATAATTGCTGTGCAAATTTTCTACAAGATATCTTTGTCTCTGTAACTTGCTTCGGATATGGTATATAAATTAATAATAATGAAACTTATGACGGGTTGCACCTTTTCTTCAAGCCATTTTATTCGAGAAGTTTTCTGTGATTACTCTTCGAGAGAGTTTAACCTGAACATTCAAAAACAGATGGAATGAAACTGTGTTGGATTGAGTTAGAGAACCATCAGAGGCCAAGAGGAACACCGCTAACCAGTGTTTCTCTGCCTGTCGTCCGCGGACATCAGATGCTCTGTAGGCAGAATTTTTTTTAAAAAAAATTATTAAAACTGAATTAAACATAACATAATAAAGATAAATTAATAGAAATTATTCACAACTATAAACAAAACTTTTTTTGAAGCCATGAATATTTCAACTACCAGAGAAAAATCTGGTATTGCCAGGATATGAGAAAATGACTACATTGTTACTACGATAGTTTAATCGCTAAATACGTTGCTTTGAGGATTAAGCTAACGACCGTTGGTAGTGGTTAATAATACATAGAGGTAAAAATCTAGGTCCTTGTAAGTTAGTGGTCCCTAAAAATATTTCGGAAATTTCTGGTCCTTGGGTTGGAAAAGGTTGAGGAACGCTGCATTACACCGATCGAACAAAGACATACAAGTACACAGGGTTGTTGGAGTAAGTTGGCAAAGAACCGACTGTGAAGGTTGTTGAAATTCTATCTGAATTCATGACACTAAGAGACTACATCATTTCCCGATTGAATTTGCTCATGATGACTCATATACTTGAAGGTTGGCAGTAGCCTCCGTTAGCGAACATGGTATTACGTTTGACGAGAAGCGTTCTAAAAGGCGACAGGACAATGAAAGGAATAAATTTCAATAATCATATATACTCATCTTTTCAAGCTAGTAAGATGTAGCGCACTGTTTGCCCAATGGTTAAGGCATCTGGCTGACGATGGAATGTCCGTGATTCGAATCCCTATCTTGGTGGGAATTTTCAAAGACCCTTAACCCGACCTTCAATTCTGGCACAGCTTCCTGTGTAATGTGAAGTGCGGCAGAACGCTTCAGTGGTTCGGATTCCACGTAAAACTGTAGGTTCCCTGTACCCGGTAGGATTGTCGGGTTAGGTTAAGGCGGCTAAGGATTGCGCCGTCGATAAGAAAACACAGGAATTACTTTAACCTAGTTAGATAAAATAATTATGTCAATTTTCTAATTATTTTTTAAAAAAATAAATAGCTTAAATATCTAGATTTTTATCCTGACATTGTTTTTAACTTCAGACAAATAGTTTCTTCTTTTATGAGTTCAACCCAAAAGTTAGTTTTCTTCTCCCGCGCAAGGCATACCAATTATAATTACATAGGTAAGACAGCCTGTTTCTTTTCTCTACGTTTTGTTGTGTGAAGGTTAAATAAGGTACGTCCTCTTTCTATCACCGAACCACCGTCAACGGTGTAGTATCAAATCTCTCTGTAAACACTGCGGAAATTTTTGTAGTATAACTTATACGCTGGAACGTAATCTTGTGATTTGAAATAGTGCACCACAATCTCCCCTATGTTACCGAACGATGAAAACTTCCCGTACAACAGTGCAAACCAACACAATGCCTTAGCGACGCCGGTCATTCCTCTCGAAAAAGAAAGCGAAGTGTTTAACCAGAGGTCAACAGATTACCCTCTCTGCGGCTCTGTATTGTAATTGGGGGTCAGGAGGCGCTGCAGCCGTGGCCGCTGGGCGGTGCGCGGCCGTTGTGTTGGCAGCCGTGGCGGGAGGCAGCAGCAGCCTCCGGAGCAGTGCGAGGCCGGGCAGTGAGGCGCGTGCCGCCATGGCGCCAACACCTCGCGGACGCGGAGCACCCGCCGCGGCGGCGCTCTTCCTGCTGCTACTGCTCGCCGGAGTCTCGCTCGCGTGCGAACCCATAATGGTCGAGATGTGCCGTGGCATCGGCTACAACCACACGGGACTGTCGGCGCTCGCGCAGAAGGAGGCAGAGTTCGTGCTGCAGACCTTCAACCCCCTGGTGCAGTACGGCTGCTCCGCACAGCTGCAGCTCTTCCTCTGCGCGGTGTTCGTGCCCATGTGCACCGACAAGGTGGCGGCGCCGATAGGCCCGTGCCGCGGGCTCTGCCTCGGCGTGCGTCGCCGGTGTCTGCCGGTGCTGCTGGGGTTCGGCTTCCCGTGGCCCGCCTCCCTCAACTGCTCCCTCTTCCCCGCGGACAACAATCACGAGACCATGTGCATGGAGGGACCCGGCGAGGAGCGCGATCAGCCGCCACCCCCCGCGCCGCCTCCGATCCTGCCGCCAGCCACAATGCCGCCCCCAGCTATGGACGCCTGTCCGCAGGTCAGTGCAACCCCCTGATACTCTACACCTTAATACAGCATCAGCTGTCAATTTTGCGTAGGAGCTTTAAATAATGTTTTGTGTTTGTATATTCGTTTGCGTCAACACGTTAAGCCTTCGTTTAGCTTAAATTTGTTTTGGATGTGAACACATCGGTGTTACGACTGTGGTTGGTAGTTCTAGAGGGGACCTACAGTGTAACGTGGAATATGTACCACGGAAGCGCGCTGGCGTACTTCACATTAAACAACAAGCTGTGCCAGGGTTGAGCATCGGTTTAAGTGATTATGAAAATTCCAGCTGAGACCGGGATTCGAACCGGAGACCTTTCGATCTCCGGGCAGATGCCTTAACCAATCAGTCACCATGGCACCTAACTAGCGTTGTGTTATTTACTGTTTTAAACATGCGGTATTAAAAAATGCAATTTGCGTTGACCAATGCGTATCTCTGTCAAGTTATCAGTGAGTTCCCACAAATATAACGTCACCTTTCTGCGTTACTATTTTAAATTCGTTGTTGCACTGGGGCTTAAGAAGTTCTTTCCTAATCATTAGCCTCTAGTGTTTCACGTTGAACATATATTCTTACGCCAGATACCTCCACATGTTATGCTGTTGTTTGTAAATACTATTTCCATATCATTTTAGTTTCTCATATCTTAAATAACCAATTACAATATTCCTCCAGTTTCCGCATTTATTAATGCTTTCTAACTATTTATGTATCCGGATTAGAGTTTTCTAGATCTAGATAACTATAACACAATAATATTTCCTTTCCAGTGCCAAATTTTTCTTTCCTGTATGTACCTGATGCTGGCTTTCATCGAAAAGTGTTTGTTTTCTGGATTTTTCCCCCTGAAAGATACGAACTTTTTAAATAATTGATTGCTGACTTGCTCTACGGCAACAGCAAATCTAGTTTATAGTGAATTTTTAATAATCCACCTATGTAAACGGTTCTTATAGTTTCTAATTCCATTCTTATAAGAGAGATGAAATGTAAGCGGAAAAAATACTTAAGCCAAAATTTAACTACGATACACTGTTCCATTGTTGTGACTATCGGTCTGCATTCGCGTTCATCTTTCTTGTAGAGGGTTCCTTACAACCCACTTAAAACTTTGTTCTATGTTACTGTCAGGAAGGATCGAATATAGAAGTCTGTATCCACGAAATTCAACATTCATCTGGAATTCTTCGTCATGTTTACGAGTGGAGCTCTACTCTTTCCCTGTTGCGGTGGAAATCTTGTTGTCATTACTTATGTCAACTCATAAAAACCTCTACAAGCATTCAAGAACGATGAGTAATGTTAGTATATGGCAAATAGTTCACTTGTTGAAGAGAAATTCTGAAACAAATTGGAATTCCGATCTTCTACAAACAATTTGATTGCAGCGAAGAGACACTAAAATAAATCTACGCTAAGAACTTGGTTTTGTGCTTAATGAATGAGATCAAGGTTGGAGGAAGATTGTAAGAAATAATAAGTTAGTTAAAAGAAACATATTGGAGTAAATCACCGGTTGCATTAGCAGTTATAAATTAATTGATTCAACATAGCTTCATCTGCGAAGGTATAGTACTGTATTTTGCTTTCCACTCTTTCTTGAAGAAAAAACTTTGGTGTTCTGCGATTTAAATATAGAAATATCCTGTTCGAGAGTCTGTGAAAACACTTAAAAAATAAGGCATTGTTCCTAACTTTATTACTATAAAATGTTGATTAATGTTTCCATTTTTAAATACAAATAAATCACAAAGATATAATGTAGAATACGATATCTTCAAAATATTCGTATTATAGACAACGTTTTTCGAAAAATTAAGCTTTTCCTTCATCTAGTTTCTAGAGTTGTTTCACAGCGAAGATGGATGAGTGCTAACAAATTTCAAGTACAGGATACTGTATGGTCTTTCCCCTCCATCCGTCTCGACCTTCACTAAAATGACATTGGAAAGCATTATTACGCTAATTAATTATTTAAAAATACATACATATTATACACACAATACATATAAACTAGTTGGCTGAAAGGTTTAATTTTTTGTAACACTTAGGTCATCGGAACACATAGAACGGTTAGCTAAACTATCAACGCCTTCACTTCAATCGAACAAACGATCATCTTATGTAGCTTGAGCGGTCTTGTAGCTCAATGGTTAAGAAATCTGATTGGAGACCGTAAGGTCCCCGATTCGAATACCGATCTCACTTGGAATTTTCATAGGCT
Organism: Vandiemenella viatica; assembly: GCA_031002005.1. Taxonomy (NCBI): domain Eukaryota; kingdom Metazoa; phylum Arthropoda; class Insecta; order Orthoptera; family Morabidae; genus Vandiemenella; species Vandiemenella viatica. The sequence continues at coordinate 234,013,707 of JARYHS010008074.1, forward strand.
CTTTCTCCGGCCTTAATCTCTGACATGGCTTACTGTTTAATGTGAAGTACGCCAGAACGCTTCCGTGGGAACTATAAGTTCCCTCTACGTGGTGGGATTATTGCGTCGGGTTAAGGAGGCTTATAGGGGCAGGTTGCGCAGCCAATAAACATCCTGTAATCAAGTCATTACGACCACAGGGACACCCATTTATGGCCACTCATTTTTAAAGGTAAGACCTCTCTGTAATTTTGATGTATGTGTAAACCAACTTTCCCTCTGGCAAAACCCAAAACTTGCTATGTGACTGTGATGCTTGCAATAAAGCTCAGTGGTCGGATTCCACGATAAATTGTAGGGGCAGCCACGATGAGGCGGAATGCGCGTCAACTTGAAACTGTGTCTTGAGTCGTAAGATCTCACGAATTTTTTTTTTTTTTTTTTTTTTTTTTTTTTTTTTTTTTTTTTTTTTTTTTTTAATTACGGGAAGGTGGCTTCTTATATGATGCGCTCCAGATTCTACTAACCGGCCATAGCAAGTATGTACTTACAAAAGAGTATTATAGAATTTCATTGTCATTCCTGTAACCGAAATTTTCGCTAAACTATCATTCTTGTTGGACCCCCTGGTCAGAGATATACCTGTGACAAGACCAGGGCTGAGAGGTAGAGTGGACTGAAAGCGATCCCCCGCGCCCACCACCTGTAATGGATGAGCCCGGGGCTTCATCCATCAGAGGCGATGGACGGGCCAGATACTGACCCGGGCACCCTCGCAGCCCAGAGGACTCTCACGAGCAAAAAGCCACCCCACAATATGCCATCCAGCCCCTTGCCTACCCCAAGAAGTCACGAATAACAGCAACACGGGATCACACGAAGTGCTTCACTCTCGCAGAATTCCGTCCTCGTCGTTAACATTCATTAAGATAAAGTCACGTGGATAATTTTCTAACTTCCTTGCTGTTAAAGGAAAAGACAATAAACTGTACTGAATACGAAAGAAAATGAAGATCTGCACAAAATAAATAAATAAAGGCGATAGTAGAATATTAATCCATTGCATCACGAAACTAAATCTAGCAGAGCGCAAATCTGCTTCTTCGAATGTCTTTCGGATGGAAGATATTCTGTGGAGGTGTCTACTTTGTAATAGTAACCAGTAGTGGAGAATCTGCGAAGCTCTAAAAAAGAAAGAAACACAGATTTCAGGTTTTTGAAATCGGAATGCACATTAATTTTAGTTAAATCTTTGACTGTAAACTTAACATCTTAAAAAAAACAATCTTTAAAGCACAATGACAAGGACACGAATTTCGCGCCCAAGAAGTGATTTCGACCCTCGACTAAATAGGTATCAATACATGAGAAGTAATTTTAGCTGAGAAAATCGGTCAACAGTTTTCCAACTTGAGTTTCTTCGCCACAGAATCAAATGTCTGTGTATAAAATAAGTGACGGCACGATATTAATAATGGAATAAAATGTCCACGCATTCTTGTTTCTCGGAAACACCCATATTTTTGAGATACCTGTTTACATGATCAGATTTCTTAAAACGAGGTTCTTGCTTAAATTAAGGACATTCATTTCAAGTTCCAGTGAGGAACAAATTTCTTCGGTAAATAGTTCCAGACATAAAATATTATCTTGCCATACGCGTGTCCGGGCGTAGACTCCTTCTTTAAACAGTGTAACACTGCTCGGGGAACTGTTAACTGGGATGGGTTTCCCTGCTGTGTTCGATCGTGTTACTGCTTTTATGAATTACTTTAACGTGTGTGTAGAGTGCAGTTATATTTCTATTGTGGATAAGAGATTAAAGAAGGGAGAATGAAACCTGATCTACTGTCCCGAAAGACGACCTGGGAGTCATCCAAAGATTAACATTGCAATCCGACATAAGAATCACCACCAATAATGTCATATACACCCACTCCGTACGCTTTGCGGGGAGTTTTGGGATTTAACCCAGGACTTTGGTACATAATCTGGTGATTAGTAATCATGCATCATCCCTTCCGCAAGGTAAAAATTTCTTGAATTGCCGTGGCTCGAACAAATTAACCAAGTGGCGAGCGTTGCCCTCAGCCAACAGGAAGCTCCAGCAACATCTTTATTTTCTCCCAAGTCATTCAAATCTTCGACCCAAATAAAAGTTCAGATGTAAGGTAAAATCTCTCTGAAATTAATAATGAGAGACACTTCGATACGTGAGTTTAGTTCGTATGGCGTGGTGGATGAGATCGGAATATATCGTGTTACTGGAATTAATTCATACTGTCTATTTTTAAAACCCACAAATGACGCTTAAAACACATTTAATTTGAAACTTTTTCAGTAAGAAATTTGTATTAACTGTGCCAATGCAACTGAAATTTGATCGTACACTTTTAACTCCACTGAAACTACGCCTAATCTTCATAGTATTTCTGACAGATTGATATTTGCATGTTGGGGTGAAAAAAATATATATAAAATACTGTACCACACTATTTTTTCAGTATTAGATTGACTACTAGTTGTTGTTTGCAATCAGATTGCTTTGTTTTGAAACAAAATTTAAGAAATGATTTATACATCTTACAAACCAACACAACTTAGCAGAGCGAGCGCTGATGTCGTCACATAACACATGTGAAATAGAAGTACATATAAATCGTTAACGATACTGCAGGAAATTGTGTGAAGCATGTGCGAAGAAAATAAAACAAACAAATATTTCATTTGCTCCTGGCGTAATATTAATTATTTATACAAAATGATTATATACAAATGATGAAATAAATGGCTTACAACGTCCAGTTGTTAGTTTCATTAAGTGTGTCAGTGGTCATCATGTTACATTACTTGCCGAATTTTCGTTACTTTCAGTTAATGCGAGAAGATAGATAACAAATGCTCTCAAACGTTATGTTGTTTCGTTGAATTTCATGCATCTCACGAACAGTGTGTACAGTGTGGCTGCAGAGCAGTTCTGCCGTTGACGCCCTATACACCACCAGGAAGTGGCTACTCATCGCTTCTTCCACCTTGTTCATTGGAGCAACTGCACTGCAGTTCGGAGTGTAATATTTCCGGTGCACATCAGTGAAACTATGAATTCTGTTTCAGGTAATGCAAAACTTCGAAACCACCAACGTCCTTATTTTCCAAATCTTTACAAGATTTATTTCGTTCGAAAGATTTCATTGAGGATGAGGACTATGAAAAATTGTGTATTATGTCCACTCTAAGTTGTAAAGGGGGTACCTGTGAAGATGCAAGTTTTCATTCAAATCTTGTGAATGTAATTGTCTCGAAATAATAACTGCGTAATATTAGAGAGCATACATCTGAAAGTTGACAGTAAAAGTTCTGTTATGCATGTATTTTATTATGGATTTATGGCTTGACGTCGAGATCATTAGAGGTGGGAAGGAGCTTGAGGCAAGGAACAGGAAGAAATTCACGCATGGAATTTTGAAGGAACCGTCCCAGCATTCGCCTGGAATGATTTCTGGGAACCATGGAAAGCCGAAATCTGAAAGGGCGGACGGGGTTTCGAACCTGCGTCCTGCCGAATGCGAGATCAGAGCATTACCGCTCACTCACCACGCTCGTTCTTTTGTGCATATACATTAGAAGGAAAATAAATTCATCAAATTTAACTTCGCATAGAAAACTGAACTGTTTTTGCCTATAATTCGAGAATACTACGCGCAAGGGTATGACAACGTTCGTAAAATTCAGTATGTCCCAAAGACCTTAAAATTTTTAGCTTTTCCACTGTGTACCGACATTTTGCTTGAGGACTCTCACAACATTTCTTTTCGCAATCTGGCTTTTAAATCATCTCTGTTTTCATCGATAGCGTGATTAAAATCTATTTAACACACTTTTATTAGCTATAAATGTTAGCAGGGGAATTAGAATTTCATCGAACTTTAATACAAAATTCTAATAAACTTAAATTTTTTTTCTAATACAAGTCACTTACTTTGCAGCTCATAAAAGTTAATCAGAGAAAGTTGATGTGCTGTAGAAGATCCACTTCTCAAATTGAAACCGTTCTTTAGTGTGATATTAGGAAAAGATTCTCGTTTTTGGTGGGATTGAATGCATTAATATCACAGTTCATTCCGTTCCTTCAAAAAAAATCACAGAAGACAATGTGGATTATTATCATTTATTCTTCTATTCCTCTGTCATTATTGCCAGTTTTAACAACGATAATAACAAGAAAACTGTGTCCCAATTTATGGAGTTTAGTGAATGAGAAAGCAATGTTTCTGGAATCAAGGCGATAAACTTTTTTTGGTAATGGTTATGGATTCCTGGCTGCCCGCGGAGTAGTGGATTTTCAACATGCGAGGCTGATAATTTTTGTTTTGGAGTGTCGATTTTGAATAAATAGTTCCTATTACATCCTTCTTAAGTTTTTGAATTAGATGATTTGACTAAATATGAAAGTAGCTACAGGGTGTAGAAAACGACGAAAAGTGTGTTGTTCGCTATAAATTAGCTGATTTTTGAACGTTCATATCATAGTCTAACCTTGTCTGATTTCGGAGCACTCTCATAACCTAGGAATTACTTGGCACGTGCATGTTCTTTTGTAGATGCTTACTAAAATTTTCTGTGACAACTGAAATTATATATAAAAAGAAATTCTATTGCATTTTAAATTTGTAAGAAGGTTATGTAAGAATCATCTTAATATTTAAATCAGTAATACTATTTAGTTGGAAAATTTCTGTTAGGAAACTAATATAAATGATTTGTGCTCTGAGTAATGCTTTCAGAAAACAATACTATAATTTAGGGATGATACCTAAATTATAGTATGACCTATGAAAACAAAAAGGCTAATTTACGTAATTTTTACTTGAGTAAAATCGACTTTAGGTATGTAATCACTAAGGGAGCGTCCATAAACTATGTGGTTCGGTCTAGGGGGGGGGGGGGAGGTGTTGGTATGAAAGCTACACTGGGCTACTTAAAGGGGGGGGGGAGGAAGGTTCCGAGCCAGTCCACGTAGCTTTCCATTTATATTATTTGCCTCAGTTAAAATGAGGAATAGAACACGCAACAGCATGTAAATATTTCCGTCTTTTAATTATCTCCTTATGTAATTTACAATAGTGTGACAAGAGAAAACAGTACACAATGTCTTCTGGAATCAAAAGGGAAAAAAGGTACTTGATACCTTGTGAGGGGAAGTGGGTGGTCATGTCAGGCTAAGTGGGGGAGGGGGGGAGGAGGGGGTTCAAAGGAGGCCAAAATGGAGCTACGTGGTTTATAGACGCTCCCTAATCAAGCATTAGATATACCCCTGTATGTAGACTCTCGACCACAACTCTGCCCAAGCCAGTCTCCAAAGTATCAGTTAAACCTAACAGGGGAAAAATTTGTAATGATTTGATCTAAGCACGAACGCATAGCCCTTATAATATAACACAACGTTCAGCCTATTTACTTCTTAATGGCGCCACAGAATAAATTACGAAGTGGTGATAGAAAAAAGGAAAGATGTATCAAATATCGGTTAAATAAATTGTTTGAAAATGGGATTGATATTGATGAAAGTTGTGATTACTGCGCAACAATATTAGAGATTATTTTCTAATTAAGAAGACGCAGCGGCAACTAGTTAACCCACTTTTTCTAGACAAGGCCAGCCGGAATGGGATGTCTGGTTTTTGCTGTGACGGCTTTGCATTTGAGTTATGCGAAGCATGTGTGTCAACCAGACAAAACATTTCTGGGGCTGTGGGACTGTGACCTACTTGAATATATCTGGAATGTCTACCGTTCAATAAAAGTGCTGTTATTAACAGCCATTGTGATAAATATCAAGCGAAGGTGTTCCGCGGAACATGTAGCCACAAAATATCTGACATTGGCGTATTCCTCGCTGTAGTTATTTCACCTCTTGAGCTTTGTTTATTAGCTGCCGATGAAATGCAGATGCAAAAATGATGGAGGCACGTGCACCCAACGATTTAGAGACGTTGGCTTGTCCCAGGAGTCACTAATTCTAACTAGATGCTGTAATATTCAGAACTAATTTTCTGTACCTTCATCCCGAAAAGGGCAGATTCCAGATAGGGATTCAATTTTAAAAAATTGATTTTTGGAACTTGCTAATATGACACTGTCCAGGGATTGGCAAAATTCAAATTGAATCAATAAATATGACGAGTTTTTGTTAGTGAAATAAACTACCCAGTTTCACTCGGCTATAACAGTAAATGACGAGCTTTCTCTGTTTATATTCAGAACTTTTCTGTGTGGATAAGAAAAACAAGTTTGAATTATCTTCTTAATTTATAAGTTTATAGATCTCAAAATGAATTTCCAGACATTAAAACACTGTTTCATTTTTAATTATTGTTCTCATTTATTCTCGACTTGAGCAGTGACCGACACCAGCGCAGTTATTTTCTTGAAAACGACAGTCATGTATAGTAAACTAAATACAATTAAAGGCAATAATTAAATAAATATAAATGTAAAAAAATGACCCACGTTCGTGGGATGCATAATGAGTTGTCCCATATCGCTTAAACTAAAGCTAAGCTTGGTATTCAAGCCAAAGGTTCGTTGGACCCTCGTGAAGGAGGCTATGGGAGTTCCTTTCCTACTTGCCTAACCTAACCCGGTAATCCTACCTGGTAGAGGGGACCGCAGTTTAACGTGTAATCCGAACCACGGAAGCTTTCTGGCGCACTTCACATTACACAGCAAGCTGCGCCAGAGGTGAAAGCCGGGTTAAGGAACTTTGAAAATCCCCGCTGAGACAGGAATTCGAAACTGGGACCTAGATCTCGAATCAGACGCCTTAACCACTGAGCTATCAGGCCGTCCCATCTTGTTTACGCTTTGTACACACTTTGACAATAAATTTGGCCGCCGCTGAAAAATTCAATCACTCTTATTTTGCACAATCTGACATCAATGTCAGCCTAAGAAACAGTAACGCAATAGTGGCTTGCCAATATTGCATTACTGTGTCCTGGGATGACATTGATGTCAGATTGTGCAAAATAAGAGTGATTGAATTTTTCAGTGGCGGCCAAATTTACTATCAAAGTGTGTACATTCGCATTAGTTTTCGATTCGGGTTCGGCGTTTTCGGTGTCACGTTTTTGTGATTCTGGTTGTATGCTGTTCTCATACACGTGAAATTTTAAGAATCGGAAATTTTTTAAACTTTTTCAAATTTACAGCTTGGTATCTTTTTGGGTTTTTGAGATACAGATTTTGAGCTCAGAATTTGCTATAATACATAAGTTCTTCTTTAAAATAACACTTTATTCACTCAGACCGAATAATTACGACCCCGTTTATATACACGCAGCGAATCCGGAAAGCCGAAAATCCACGTCGAGCTTTCACGGATGTGGGAGTGGTGCTGACACAAACTTTCATCCTTTATCTTTAAAACGAGACCAAGATGCGATGCTATGTCTACTTTCAACCCAGTTATTAAAGTTTGAAATTATTTAGCTCATTTAGGTACCATTGCCTCTCCACACGCGGCATCGAATTTAGAGACGCTATCTTTTCTAGCGTGATGCAGATCTAACTTTCCTTTATGTTAGACCACGGTTTTCCCATCAGGTGAAGATCAAGGCAGTGTGCAAGAAATTTGTAGGGTAATTTGCTACCAGCTACTTGGAGCTACCTTCCTGATTTGATTAATTACTAGTCGTGATGTAGTTCCTGGTAGGCAGGAAATTTCAGCAACCACCAATCGCAGACATTCTTATACTAAAAATGTTTCCTAAAGAGTTCAGGAACTTGCATGAACAATTAACTCGATAGTTAGTTTAAATTCACAATTATCTGATTTGACTATGAGGTGCATACGGTGAAAATTCTTACTTCAACGAAATTTTTAGAAAATAGCAACTGGTGGCTCCATCATCGCGCAGTGAAGCTGCATACTGTTCCAGAGAGTTATCAATGGCTGAAGGCCAGCACAAAATATCAGATGTCGTTAAATTAATTTATAGAAATAAACAAACTTCATGTCAAATTGTGGACGGGGAAATCCAATTTTAACTGGCTGGCGCAATTAGGCTCTGAATTATCAATATGAAAGTTATTTATTTAACCTAGAATTGTATTGGCAAAGATTTTAATTAATTTCACAAACAATTAAAGGTTTTCAATATTAACTTAAACATAAAACTACTGAAAATATCTCAAGATACGAAGCCATCCCTGACGCACTCAATAATGGTTTCAAATGACGATAAAAATTAATTTTTAGTACAACGGTTAGGCAGTTTGCCATGGAAATGCAGTGTCCCCAGTGCTGATAGAAACTTTTACGGGCTGAACTCTGTACATATGAAACATTCCAAGATACTCCGTATTTCGGATTGCACATTAAACTGTTGGCCCAGCCACGGGAGAGGCAAAATGTGCGGCAACTTGAAACTCTGTCAGGAAGTTACTTCTTCTTTTTTTACTTCTACACACACTCAAAGCAATTTTGAAACTCAATAAATCCCACTCTGACATTTTTAATCCAACAATAACGTTCTGGCCTCGCATTCGGGAGGACGTGGGTTCGAATCTCCATCCGGCCCTACAGATATTGGTTTTCAATGGTTTCCCCAAATCACTGCAGGTGAATGCAGGGATGTTTCCTTCAAAAAGGCCATGGCCGAATTTCTTCCCGTTCGTTGTCCCCAATCCTTTCCCGACTCTAATGACCTCGACGTCGGCGAAGCGTAAAGCGACAAAAAAAAAAATCGAACAATCCTTTTTAAATTTTAATAAACAAAATAATTTTATTTGTTAACATGACTCAATTTATTAAAGGTCTGTTAACTGAGGGTGAATGGCTACTGTTTCGTTACAACCTGACCGGCATGATATGTCAGAACCTCTTAAATACATTTTCTTTGAAAAGTCCTTAACAGTCGGGAGAATCCACATGTTTGATTTTATCCCCAAGTTTGTAGGTGTATTGAAGGTGTAGCCTAAATTCATCTACTATTGTATCAAGTGTGTTTTTAAGATTAGGATGACTTTCGCTTGTCGGCCGCTGATCCATCAGTGGGGTTGTGGCAGTTCTTAAAATGGGTCTCATACACTGATGACGAATGTTGGTGCCGTTTGAAACGCCAACTTGCTGGTATGCTAGCAAATCTTATTCAAAATAAATTCGAAGAAAGCTCATCGACTTTTCCGTTAGATTTCTCGCCTCTTTGATCGTTACCCGCGGGTATTTGAGTCCATTGGTTAGAGTAATGCTTACTTGATGGGCACAAATGATTTTCTCATTCATCAGACACGGAGTAAGCATTTCTAATACTTTTAATAAAAGCTTTTCCCTTATGACTTTGAAGGAACGACAAACGATGATTTGATATTTTGAATGGCATTTGACGTGTTTCGTCCCGTCATCAGCGAATAGTCTCAAGACACTAGCACTATCAGCTTCGTCTTGAAATGATATATGAAAATTAGAAAGAAACTGCTTCTGTGTGACTTCCCTATGTTAACTTGGACGGAAGAACCTATGATGGTAAACTTTTACTTCACTTGATGATCCGTTCACTAGTCTGTGGTGTTGTTTGAAATTTCTGCTAATAAACGATTGTACGGAGATACTTATTGAAATGCAATTAATTCGTGTTGCTAATCTCAGTTCCTGTTTTCTTAACAAGCACCTGTTACTAGGTTTTATGTCCCTGACTCCAATTATAATGCACACTCGCAATTTAACGCTTTTCTTATGACGGAAGAGATATGGGAAATATTTCGTTTGTGCTATTCTCCGACAAAGCTCTATAAGCGACAATCTCCGTCCGGGCATCCGGATTTTGGTTTCCTATGGTTTGTCCAAATCATTCCCGGCGAATGCGGGGATGATTCATTCAAAAGGCCGTGACCGAATTCCTTTCCTTCTACCAAATCCCATCCCGCCTCTAATGACCTCGACATCGACGAGGCGTAAAGCTATAAGTAAAATAAAAAATATAAGCGACGTATGTTCTTTGGTATCTTTACCTCTAGCATGCCATTCTCATTATTTGCAGATGTATGTTATTCGTATATCAAATGTTGAAAGTTATTGTCAGCATGAGTTTCTACCAATTTTCTATACTTATCTTGATATTGCATGTTCTTGTGATGCTGCTTTTTCGGTGTAAAGACACTAATTTTGCTTATTTCATATAAAGAATATATCTTCCTCTAGGATACAAAAAGAGGTATAACAGGTGCATGGATATTTTTATCGTTTTGGTGTTTGTGTACGGTGTTCATGATACTTAACTTCTGTTAACCGACGAAGATGAGCTTGAAGGCCGCTTCTGTCAGATGTGACGGGGACAGGTAGTTTCAAGCCGACTTAAGCCGCTGATATTAATGGCGTTATTTATAAAAAGAGCTGAGAGATGCGCACGAGGATTAGGGTAGGTGACAGGTACAAAACGAGCGGCCATTAGACAAGTTCCACGGATGAGTTTATCGCTGATGGAGTTGGTCTCTCCCGCATCCGCTTTAACCTCCCACCAGCCATGTTTCCATTTTCCCCAACTTCACTCTGGGCGGTGATTAATTGGTGAGTAGACTTCATTGAAATCAAATACCTGGGTCTGACGTAGACGAATTTTAGAGCCCAAGAGATGTTGACTGTACTGACTTTACGGATGACCCTGCAAAAATAGTCAAAATTTTGCTGAACGTAACTTACTAGAGGAGACATATTACCATAATCCATCTGGCATTCAGTGAGGTCCTGTTTTCCACCACCACTAAAATCACTTGTTTGGAAATTTCTTTTTGACGGAAGATGTCCAAAATATGTGGGGTAAATAGCATATCTATTCGTGAAGCCCAAGAATTCATACATTCATCTTTTCAAGAATTTTTTTCGTTTTTAAATTTTCATTTTTTACGTGTAAATTGTTTTCCTGTCATCAGCATCTCGACTGTTTTGATGCAACCTCTCAATTCCAATTATTTATATCTTCAGCTAGCTTTCGTCTCAAGATTTCCCTTACTACCTACGTTCTCAATTATATGCTTCGTATATTTTAATACTTGTGTCTTCCTTCAACTAATTCCTCCACTAACAATTTAACCAATCCTAAAAAGTGAACTACCATCCTGTCTGTTCTTTCTGTGGGAATCTTCTACAAACTTATTTCTTCACCTATTATTTCCAAAACATGTCGATTTCGTACTTTATCTGTCCATTTAATTTTAAATATCCTTCTATAGCACCATATTTCAAATACTTTATTTTTATTTTGTGTGTGTTCCTAAAGTTCATGTTTCACTCCCATTACATGCAGTTTTAGGAAGTTCTTTTGGAGTCCTAGATCAATATTCAAAACTAAAGCAAGTCTCTTTTTCAAAAAGGTTCTTTTCGCTTTTGTTATTCCTGCTTCCTCAGTAAAAGAATTAACTTACTTCTCCTATTACATATGATCTCATTTTTCTATTCAAACTGCTTTCGTATTTAACATTTGTGTTTCATTTTATGACCTTTGTCTTCATGTGGTTTACATTTAGTTCAAATTTTCTCCAGAATATTGTTCAGGCCATTTAGTAATTTCTTAAAATCCTCTCTAGTCTATTAACCCGACAATGTCACTAGAAAACCGCAACATACTAATTTTTTTTCTCTTTGAACACTCATGTCACATAGGTTATAAATATATGTCTATCTTGATATTTTACTTCTGGCTTCTTTAAAATTTTGAGGATCTTGTCCCAAATATATTCTGAAAAGCCTTTTTTCTATGTTAAGAAATGTTATTAAAGTCTCCTTGCTTTTCTTGATCTGATCTTCCAATGTTACTATTAGAGCCAGCATTGCTTCTCTTGTGCCCCTGTTTCCTAAAACCAAGATGATCTTCACTTAATATCTCTTAACCTATTCTTTGTATTCTTCTGTAAATTATCCTCGTCAGTAATTGTAAAGGTTGTGATGTCAGTCGTAATGTGAGATAATTTTCTCGTTTGTGAGCTTGTGCTTTCTTCGGATGTGTGAAGATGATACGTCTGGAATGTCTCCCGTTTCGTAGCATTTTGAAATCAGCTTGAGTAATCCTTGGATACCTTCTTCTCCTAGAAATTTTAGAAGTTCTGCAGGAATCTCATAAACCTTTGTCAAATTCTATCCTTAAAAGAAGACGTCTTGTCCTTCCAGCACATCGTTGTTTAAATCATCCCCATCTTACAGTACTTATTCCTGACATCGCTTAGATAAATCATTTTAGCCTAATAAAAAGTTTCGCATCTGTACCTTTAATTTTTATACATCTCTTCTTCATTTTACCAAAATAATGTTTGATCCTCCTTTCCTGTGACCGTATCCTATTCTACTTGTTCGCCATTTATCTTTTGCTTCCTTCCATTTTCTGTTTATTTGATTCTTGAAGTATCTGTGTTGAGCTCTTCCGCATCCATCGTGAAATTTTTGTCTATTCCCCTATGATCCATCAACTCCAAAATTTATACCGTGTACAAAGATTTTTCGCCAACTTTTTTTTTAATTTATTACGAACTTTGACTATCATTCCCTTTAGTGGATTGTGTTCTTCTTTTCTAGATTCTCTTTCAGAGTTATTTCTTGGAACCACATCTACAGTTTCTGTAAATCTTTCTCTCCTGAGAGATTCTTTCAGTTTTTTTGCTTCAAGCTATTTTGCGTAAATTGCTTATTATCTTGAATTTCAGTCTGCGCTTCATAATTATCAGATTGTGGTCAGCATCTGTACTAGCATTCATGTATGATTACAGCCTAGAACGTGATTTCTGAATCTATGTTTGATTGTGATATAATCTGATAGGTATCTGTACCCCTTGGACATTTGTCCTTCACGCGTGATCTTAAACAGTGTGTTTGCTATGATTAGTTTATATTTTTCACAAAATTCTAACAAGCTGCTTCCTAACTCATTTCTTTCTCCTGGACTAAAACTACCTACAGTATTCCCCTCTTTTCCTTCTCCCACTACCGCATTTCGATCATCTGTGATCTCTTCAAACATAGAATTAATTCTTCAATTTCATCGTATATTATCTGTATTTCTTTATCATGCTCTCATGACGTTAGCGGATACACTTTTTTTTTTTCCTTGCGGCTTTACGTCTCGTCGACGTCGAGGTCATTACAGACGGGAATGGACTGGGGACAAGGAACAGTGATGAATTCGGCCCAGGCTTTTTAAAGAAAAGTATCCCGGCATTCGCCTGGCGTGATTTTGGGAAACCATGGAAAACCCAAATCTGGATGCCTAGACGGGTATTCGAACCCACGTCGTCCCGAATGCGAGGCCAGAACGTTACCCGTTCACCCACCACGCTCGGTGCGGATGCACTTGTACTAACGTGGATAGTGCAAGGCTAGTTACTACCCTCATCAAAATAACGCTGGTCACGGTTTGTAGATGATTTTCTGTTGTCACCAGGCGACTTCTGGAAAGTCCCCACTTCATACCTTAAGAACTTCACGTTGCGAAACCACAATGACAAAACCGTAATTCCCGAAGTTTAAAATGGTTTTGAGACAGATGGCAACTCTCTCTCTAAACTCCATTACGTTAGATCATCCTGATACTTCACCGAGAAGGGAGAGGGGGAAGGCAAGAATGAAAGACTGTGTTGCTCTTTTGACTAAGAAAAGCATACAGCAAACATGCGGCAGCTGTTTTCGCATATCTCACCGCCTGAGGACATAGCCGGTTATTTATTTGGTGGCAGCTACCATTTGAAGAAAACAGTCGGAAGAGGTGAAGAGGGGCGGAGGGGAGAAGGTGCGTGTCGTGTCCCCAGCAGGGGTCACTGGGTTCCTTTGTGGACGATGGACCCCCATCCATCATATCGGACCGCCGTCTGCTAAATAAACATAAGCCCCTGGCCGGTAAGGTTCACGTCGAACAGCGGCTGTACACACGGTAAATCACATTAAACGTTCCGCCGCGAGTGTGGCGCTGTCTCAACCAAATGGATCGAGAAACATAATATAAAGAACGCATGCTGGACTTCGTGACTTGGGAAAGGGACAAACGTGTCACGCTTGTCCTTCTGTACCCGCCAAAAAAGTTTCGAAATGCGTGGTGCACAATGGACATGTTATGAAGGCTGGGTCATAATGGTTTATTGCTCAGTGTGTTTAGTACACCGATAATTTTATAGACAGCTAGTCATTTGTTTGTTCTTTCTGTGCTATCGGCAAATGAAAGAACTGATCACCATCCTTCTGTCTGAAACAGCTGATGTACTTAACATACAGCTATATACACTGATGAGGCAAAACATTATGATCACTGCCCACCGCTAGATTGAATGTCCTCTGGTGTCGTTGTGGGTACTCATGCACACGCGTTAAGTAAATATATACTGGAGACGGGGGACTCATTCTTGCAACAATGTGTGTGGTAAATGGGGAAATCCATTGACATAAGGACAGATTCTATGGCCCAACCCCTGCGAACGAGCATCTCTGAAAAAGCGAGGCTGGTCGGCTGTTCGCGTGCTATGTAGCGAGCAGCTATGGAAACTGGTTGAATCATAATGAAACCACGAGTAGGCGACAAGATGGTGGACGTTGACGCCTCATCGCAGTACGTGGAAGACGGAGGCTTGACCGCTCTGTAAAGCAGGATAGGGTGCAATCTGTGGTAGATCTGACAGCAGAGTACAATGCTGGTACAACATATTCTTTTACGAATATAGTGTAGACGAGATCATAGAGATCGACCCGTGGATCAATGGAAACGTGTTGACTGGTCAGAATCACATTTCTTGTCGATGGTCGTGTCCGGATACGCTGTCTTCGAAATCATGCGCTGCGCCACGGACGCAGTACAGTGAGGGCAGTATTATGCTATGGAAGACATTCACATTGGTTTCCATTGGAACTGTGGTATTGATGAAAGTTACGTTGACAGCCGTGGACTACGTGAAAATGGACCACCTTCATCCCTTCATGCTTCATATCTTCCGCATCATCCAGGAGGATAACTGCCCATGTAACAAAGCCGGAATCGTGCTACAGTGGTCTGAAAACATCGATAGTGCACACAGGTTGATGTCTTGCCAAACAAATTTTTGCTGATCTTAACCCGATAGAGCACATCTGGGACGCTATCGGTCGCCACCTCCACGCACGTCAACCACCGGTACATAAGGGAATTGCGTGATATGTACGTTGACATCGTATTAAGGACTTGACAATCCATGCCACGCTGAATCGCGTTTCAAAGGTGCATCAACACGTTATTAAAAATGCGGTCATAATGTTTAGGATCATCAGTGTAGTTACACCGGTAGAATAACTTCTAAGCGGATTTTGATGGATTCAAAACCAAATTAGACGCCTCTATGTAGCACCATTATTTTTTCTCCTAAAATGTAATGAAGTTTTTCGGACGGTGCACGGAAAAAATCTAAGAAACACTGGTTTGCTAACTATGGAAACACCAACAGAAAATACGGGCTTGATGAACTCATATTTGTCACTCATTATTGTTTGCGGGAGAGCTTCCCTGGAATTGAAGATTCAGTTTTCACCAAGCGAGGTGGTTGAGTGTAACACTTTGGCCTCACGTTCGGGAGGACGTGGGTTCGAATCCACGGCCGGGCATCCAGATTTGGGTTTTCCATGGTTTCTCCAAATCAGGCGAATCCCAGGATTTTCCTTCAAAAGACCATGGCTGAATTCCTTCCCGAATGACTTCGACGAGGTGCAAAGCCATAAGTAAAAATAGAATAAAAATATCTGTTTTCGCGCTACCTTTGCACCATAAGTTGAACATAATATTTCAGTACTTACATATCCATTACGTTTAGAACTAGTTGGAAAGGCAAGGCGAACGAAGGAAAGGATATGTTGCTTGAAGAATTCATATAAGAATCAGTGCGGCACCTTATTTCTCTAATTTCCTATCATTCCGACGCAAATATGACAGATAAGTTATTTTTCAACTTGGCGTGAAATTCGCTGTGTGTGTTCTAAAAAATAGCTTTCTTACAATCATGGAGATGGAGCAGAAGGGTTCTTCACTGAGTTTATGCACATTTTGTGTAGCTGAAAATACATCACCAACAGGTCGCTGTCCTTTAACCCTTCCATTTTTGGGGACCTAATGACAATCGCAAGAAAAGAAGCAAGAGAATCATGGAACAAAGAGTGGGAGGAGTCACAACTGGTCAAAGGAAAACACTATGGGCAGATCCACGCCGTCATCCCTAAACTGCATTGGTACCAACAACTCAAGATCCCAAGAAAAACTATCGTAACCATCTCCAGACTAAAGTTCAACCATGGCTGCTTCCCCGCACACCTGAACAGAATAAACATAGTTCAAAGCCCCTTATGCGGATGCGACGAGACGAGCATAGGGGACATGGACCATATCATCTTCGGCTGCAAGGACAGATACAACAACACCACAGACCTAATAGAACAACTGGCAAAACTGGGTCACGGCCAACCATCAAAAGTGTCACATCTCCTCGCGACCGACGATGCCAGGATCTTCACTCTGCTATGCATATTTCTAAAAAAAACTATGAGATGAACACATGAACCTATAGATGCTTATGAACATTAGAGTTTCCAACTCTTGGTAGATATCTTATAACTGAAATTATGTACTTAACAATAGATATCAGATGTTTTATGGTAATAGTGATCATGTACTATATGTGATAGATACTTACAATAATAATAATTAAAAAAACCTTCCCTTTGACAGTGTTCTGAATCGGTTTCCTGATAACGACTGCAGTCCAACGGGGCTCTCTGGTAATACCATTGTATTCAAAGCTCAGCCATGTTCTGTAACAAACCGGCCTGCTTAATTCTTCCTGTTCGAGATCTTGGCAAATTGTTTGCTGCATCATGCTGATTTGGGACAATCCACTCCTCCCCTCCTGCACCCCCCCTCCTCCACCTGCCTTTTGAGCAGATCACGCTTACCTTTGTTCTTCTCGCTATGATGCCTTATTTACTCTTTTGTAAGCTGTCATCTTACATAAATCGGAACGGATTTTGATGTACAGTTAATGTTACGAGCAAGTAGTTAATCGCCTCTAAACTATGTAAGTTTTTATAGAAGCCCATAAGTATGTGCTTTCTTTCCCTTCTTTTTTGCTTATGGCTCGTAGACTTCGTTGTCATTAAAGGCAGGAAAGGACTGGGGGCAAGGAACGGAAAGGGATTCGGCCATGGCGTTTTTTACAGGAAACATCTCGGCATTCGCCTGGAATGATTTGGGGATACCTTGAAAACCGAAATCTGGATGGCCGGACGGGGATTCGAACATGCGTCCTCCCGAATGCTCGGTATGTGTGTGATTGATCTCATATGCATGCTGGTGTTAGGACGTATCTGAATTTCTTTGTATGGTGTAGAACTGAGGCTAAATTAACGGAGTTAAATTTGTTACGACCTCTCTCAGGATGAACAGAGTTCTCTCGATCAAGGTATCTAGTCCCCACCATCTTGAATCTACGAATCGAGTAGCCAGCCTCGAATCTATCAGATGTTAGTACGAGCTTCAAGTTCGCTATCTTTTCTTCTTTCTGTTCTATTTCAGATTCATCTGACACAGACAACTGTCTGCAAAAATAACTCTCTCTACCAACAGTCGATACAACTCTCCCACAAAACATATGCTTGTACAGAGGGTGTGGAATCTGCTTCCTTTCAACAGCTAGCCTTCCTTCCATTTTTCCTTTCATGACAGTTTTTTTTTTTTGTTAATTGTATTTTTCTGGTGATATCACGGGATTTAGATGTGCAGCTTATTAGCATTCGATTTTTGTAATTACTTGGCGTTTTGTTCTTGTTGTTTAGACAGTTTCTTCATTGGCAGTTTTAACAGTACAAGGGATCTTCAGCATCTCCTTCGTATGCATCAAGCTACTTCATATTAATGTCAGAGACTTAGGCTGATATAGAAAACCTGAGTGCGCCCATGTATCAGTTTCATCGTCCCTTGTTGAATATTGATTTCGAAGCCGTTGTCCCTAAACAAAGATGCAGTTGAATAAAACGTCGAAATGGTGGTTTTAATACGACATGTAAGTTCTGCATTGGGATAAAGAGGGTGTTATGAAAGAATTTGTAGCGACTTTCCGCTTCGTTGACGTCGAGTTCATTAGGGACGGCAAAGGATTGAACCAAGGAACGGGAAGGAATTGGTCCTTGGATTTTTGAAAGAACCATCCCGGCATTCACCTGGAGTGATTTCGGGAAACGATAGAAAATCGAAATCTGGATGGCCGGACGGGGATTCCAACCCGTGTCCTCCAGAATGCGAAGGCAAAACGTTACCGCTCATCCGCCACGCCAAATAAAAATTACTTCTCCGTTGCCGGAGTAAACAAGAACTGTTCCAAATATGAACTGAAAAGTCCGGGTATTCGCACAAAACCTGACAGTGGCACACATTGTCTATGAAGGGGGTATTAGCGAAGCATTTAGTTGCAAATAGTGAGCGAAAGTTGTTCCGTCGCCAGATCCATTCGTTGTACGTTTAGATTTTCATTTTCTTCTTTGTGATTATATTATTGTGTCTGACTTGTCTCTAGTGATTTCGAGTATAGTGGGCATTGTGCATGGTGGGAGGAGACGCAAGGTGACGTATTTTTCGCACGTCCGCTGGTTGTCTCCATGCACGCCGGGTTCATCGCTCGCTGAGAGGCTCTATTTATAAGGCACCGCGGTGCCCCCACTTCGCACCAGTCCACCAAGTGCTAAACTGGCTTTGCGTTTCGAGATGAGGAAAGATTTGCGGACTTAATCACCAACAATTATTTAACTAAGTTCGTATGTAACCCATCCGACTTTTTAAAAGAAAGAAGCGAGGAGTTACCCCACTTCTCTGTTATTGGTACTGACTACCAAGTATTCTCACAGGCGCGAAAACTGTCCTGCTGTTTAATATGACCATCTGTCTCCCACTAAACGCTGACTGTTTGGATAACGTTTACATGTTAAAGAACGCGGAAAGGATTAATTCTATCTATTCTGCGTGTTTAAGTTATTTGTTTTTCTGATTTATCAAAATACCTTGTCGTAAGTTAAACTTCAACTCCAGTAGAAGTTAATTATTTAGCCATTTCTAATAAACTGAATATAAATGCTCTGTGTTATAGCTTTGTAGTTCCTCCTTAATTTCAGATACTACAGGGTAGGGCTGTTTAAAAAATATCGGATTTTCGATATATCGATATTTTAAAAAGTATTAATATCGGCTGTCGATATATCGGAAAAAAGTATCGATATATCGATACTTTTATATATGCAATTTCTTAAAATCAAATCTTGTAAAAATAAGGCTGTCCATTGATAAATAATGTGTAATATTGTTCTTAGTCAAGTTTTTACTTTCGAATGGTTTCTTTTGGTGATGATTAATGTTGACCTTTTTTTTGTAAATTGACCATAATGCGCGTCATAATTTTCATAAAAATTAATATTTTTAAAACTCGAAATAGGTTCGAGGCAAATCTTATTTTGCGTATTTTTAAGATTGATAAGCAATACAGTTGAGGCATTTATTTAGGTACAAGTTTAGCTATCATAGCATACATTATGGCCAAGTTACATAACTTTTTTCATAAATTTTTGTGGTATTTCATTTAGTATACTTATTCTGATTTGCCTTCTTTCTTTTCTTGGTCTCTAACTAGAAACTAGCCGGCCTCGGTAGCGTAGGGGCTATAGCACTACCTCCACGTGCCGAAGGTCGCCGGTTCGAATCCGGCCGCGGGCATGGATGTTTAAGTGTTGTGTGTCTGTGTAAATGTCCTGTCCGTCCTGTGGTGTCTATACATAGGAAGCATAAACGCACAGGATAAACTAAAAATTTCACATGAAGAGATCATAAACACATTGAGCTGGCTGAATGGCTTAGTCGCCGAAAGCCAATAAATAAAAAAAACAACAAAAAAACAAAAAACTAGAAACTATTTGTTACTTTCACTTCGCGCTATTCCTGCTAACACACTAATTTCAAGTTGGAGTTCCCTGGACAATGCGCACACTCATTTCAAACAATGGGCTCACGTTCGATTCGTGCTGGGCGAGCGATGCCTTGCCTACACTGTTGTCATCATCTGAGTAGACTTGGTACCAATAACTTTCAAATTAATGATAGGGACGTAGTAAGATTTACTCAAGCTTGCTGACCTCTATGCGTAACAGAAATTTGAGGGACATAGTGTCATTCAGAGCAAACGAAAACTGATAACTTAATTTTTAAAAATGTCGACGCCGATATCCATATTTCCGAATCAAAATATCGCCCTAGAAAATATCACTCATAAATATCGATAGTTTCAAAAATTAATATCGATATTTCGATATATCGATATATTATCAACAGCCCTACTATAGGGTCAATATACGTACTTCCAAGTTAAGTTATAGGTCCTGGAGGAAAGGAACTTGCCATCCAATCTCGAACACATTGGCTTAATACACCTCCTGCAGAAGAATCCAATAAATATTCGAGTTTTAGATGAATTTTTAAAACTGCTGTCCTGAAAATGCTGGTTTCAGATTAATTACATATAGTAGTAGGACCCTCTTTAAGGTTTCTTTGCTGAATTTTCATTCGCTCATCGTGTTTCATTCGTTTCTGTAGTCGTTTTATTTGTTATTTACTTACGCATTCAGATAACATAAATTATACTGGATATAAAGGTAACGCTATGATAGTATCCTCCAAGGTCCCACCGATGATTGCAAGGTTCCTTATTCCTTGCTATTGGCCTCAGGACGTCGAAGCCTATTTCTGCACTCTGCCGACAGTGTCAGCTAAAGCTGTAAGCTCTTCCATTCAGTATCTGTGTAAGTTCGACTTCATCCACGATTGGCAGTGAAATAAACAAGGTGTAACATCTGTTCACTTTCCTTATTCCCTGATCAACACAAATAACATTATGTATCGTCAATGTCAGAGAACATTAGACCTATTCAGCATCTTCTGCCTCTCGACAGCAAAAACATCTCGCGCAGACCACAGCTTTCCACCCTCTCTCTGTAGCTGCCAGTCAGCCAGTCTCATCTCCCCACAAATCCTTTAGACATTCAGGTATTCAAGGAATTTGCGAGGCGTCACTGCACAGATCGGGTAAACTGGCCAAGGTTAGGACCTTATATGGTACACTACAAAATATTGTGAAAGATGACCGAGCATAACATAGAACTCCGCTTACAGTTATCTCCAGTACACGAAGAGGTGGATAAAACATTGTTGTTACCGGGTTGTATGGGACGTCCTTTACGACATATGGCATTGTGTGAAACCATTATGCGGGGAGTAACAATGCACTATAAACTAAAATAATTTAGAGTGGGTAAGGCAGTAGACCACAACTGAATTTGTTTCTACAGGCACAGTGCACTTCCCAAACTTTTACGTCCTGATCGTGAAGGAACTAGAATGGGAAGATATAGCTGACAGGGACATTGGTAGGCACACGGATACGTCCGTATCGTTTCCCAGGAGAACGCACAAAAAACGCGGACATTGTGTGAGCTGTGAATATTCTAGTGGCTGGCTCGGCGGGGCGTATAACGCGGTCAAGTTTATGGGGCTGTGAGGTAGGCGTGTTGTGAGCGCACAGTGGTTATTAAATAAGGCGGAGCGCCGGCACAGCCGTCACAATGAGTCGTTAGCGCTCGCACGACAGCCACGCCTGCACCAGTCCGTTTTTTGTCGCTCCTCGCTATTTATCGGTTTAAAACTCAAAGGTCATTGGGACCTGAGGAGTAAAGCACCGCATATCCTTCTGAGACCTCAGCAGTAGGACTGTGGCTGTGAGGTTATCACACTTTGAGGTGGGTTGTGTGATTTTTAGACGCCGTTACACACGTTTTTGGAGCTCTTTACATCCAAACCAAAGAATAGTTTCCTCCGGTACTTTAAAACATATAAATTAAGAACAGTTGATACAGGAAGAAGAGAAAAATGATTTTAGGGCAGGACGATCCTGTATCCCTGATATATTCCCACTAAGAATCCTGATCGAAAAACTGGTAACAAGATTTATTGTTTTACTTATGGCTTTGCGCCTCATCAACGTAGAGGTCATCAGAGGCGGGATGGGACTGGGGACAAGGAACCGGAAGAAATTCGGCCATGGCCTTTTGAAGGAAGCATTCCGGTATTCGCCTGGCGTGATTTGGAGAAACAATGGGAAATCCAAATCTGGATGCCCGGGGTAATAAGAGGACGGCCTGTGCATCTGGTATTCGTTGTTTTACAAAAGGCAAATGATAAAGTGCCATTAAATAAGTTATGGCCTAGTATTAGAGAAAATGCCATCAGTGAAACCTACATAAATGTGGTAAAAGTAGCTGTACAATTTCCTAGGAGTTCGATTTGACAAAAGGTCTAAGACAAATACCCTCTCGTATCATTTCTGTTTGAAAATATATTCCCTTAAAAAAGTTGAAACAAAAATGTAGTGGTTTGGAAATCTCAATTCGTAATGAGACACTGTATATCCTGCTCTTTGCCGATGATCAGGTCATAGTGGCTGGCGATCAAGATGATGCAAACTACATGCTGAGGAAACTTAAAGAGGAATTCGAAAAGATGAACTTAACATAAACTTAAAAAATACTGAGTATAAGGTAATTGGAAAAAAACTTCCCTGTGACCTCAACATTGGAACATGCACTTATGTTTCAAATACCTAGGTGTTAAAATTTCTTCAAATGGCAAAAGTAGTGAAGATGTGCTCAGCAAGATAGAACAAAGGGAAAAAGTGATTCGTCAGCTAAACTCACTATTGTGAAAAAAACAAAATAATCAAAACTATTATGTAGCATATGATAGTAAGCCCATAATGGAAAGTATATGTACACATACTTCAGAGACCTAGATAAGAAAACAAGATATAGATAGATTGTTGTCACTTGAAATGAACTTCTGGAGAAGTATTAATTGTACATCAAAACTGTTATAAATGACATAATCATTTAAAAAAATGTAGAGAGCACCACTATAAACACCATAGAAGGGAAACTGCTCACATGGTTCAGTCACCTTCAGTGAATGAAAAGTATCAGATGGCCAAAAAAAAGAGTTTGGGAATGGACAAACTCCGAAGGGAAGAAAAAAGGAAGATCACTGGGAAGCAAGAAGAAAGACGTAGAAGATGCTATGTTACCATGTTAAACAGAGGATTTCAGGAATGCGACTGGTGGGACCGAATGCAATGGTAACTGAAAACCGGGAAGCGGCTAAAGCCGTACTTGTGTGAATCACCCCCACTATCATTTTAGTTCAGGTATGCGTTTCATTCAATTAAGCCATCCCTTAGTTCTTTTTACTATGGTGGTAGCTCTAATTTTATAAGTTAATGTTAGGGTGCTTTTAAACTCGCATGGGAACATCCCCCATGCTAACGGCCTGCTCTCGGACACGGGACAAGACGTTCATAAGAAGAAGACTTAATTTCAGGATTTATTCACATACTGCTTGTGTGGTAAAATAATACCTGACAGATAAATTACGTGTGGTCGTAACGTCCTTCGGACAGAAATTTGAATTGCTTTGCCTCCGCTTCTCTAGTGCCTTAATTTAAAGTGGTAATCTTACCTGACAAAGGAAACTATAATCTAATGTAGAATGCTAACACACTTTCCACGAAAATATAAAGCTTTTCCGGAGGTGAAGGTGAATTTAAAGATTGTTTCATGTGAGTCCGTTGATATAAGTAAAGCACGTTGTCAACTAGGATTACTTGATAATTCAACTGCTTGCTAAATACAAGATAGTGAAGCCTTCCAATTAATTCTGAGAGGTTAAATATGAATCAAGAAAATTTAAGGAGCACTTAAAGACTATCCTGTATCGTCTCGTTATTGTTCTTGTTATGACAAATTATTGCCGATAGGTCTTGCTTCAGGGTTTCATTCTTTCTTCCTGATTATCTCTTTGGTAGGATCTCTTGATTGATTCTCTAGGTACTTCCTGATTTAATCATGTGCAAAAGCTACAAAAACCTTGTTTTAGGAGAAAAAAATAGTCGTTAATATAACTCTAACCATGGTGAGATTCTATTCTAATGATTGAGAAATAAATTGATAATACCCATTTTTAAGTCAAGTAACTGGCATTCTACTGAAATTAATTATTTATATGTTGAGAAACCAGGATTTGTCACGGAATACTTCGTTATTCGAGAGCAGAGATGAGGGAGTTGCGCTGCTGCAATCCATCAGTTTACGTCTCGTTCGTTTCTAAGATTAAGCGGAGTCTGGGATAGGATGATTGCTGCGCATTGAGTGTGTTATTAAGTGATCTGCTTGCTGTTGCAGTGCAAACCTGTATCGCAGATTGGTTCTCTCCGCTCAGTAAAGCCATCACTACCTCTACACCCTACACGTCTGGACGGAGATCTTCGCGTGATTATATTGATACGATTTGACCGTAGCTTGTTCTCAACCACGAACGACTTAATACGAAGTTTTTGCACTTGTAAAGAACTTCGTATTTTAGTTGTTTTATGTTGACCTACTCTCTTTGTTTCTTTCCATCCCTCTCCTCTTATTTTGTTCTCGACCTTAGGGGAAATCCATAAATTACGTGAAGTGTTTTTACGGATTTCCGGACCCCCGCCTCCCTTCTGGTGAGATCTGGTCCATGATAACCCCCCCCCCCCCTAGAAATCGCCCTCGAAACTTTTAGAGACTTTTTTTTTTTGGTCTCACCCTTCAAAATCCAGTTACATCCCCATTTTTCGACGAAATACCCCCCTAAAATCGACTTTCACGCAATTTGTTGACCTTTTTTCTTTCTTTACAAAACCTCACGTGAAATTTCCGTAGCCACCCCCTCTCCCCACTGGTGAGATTTCGCCGGACCCCCCCCCCCTATTTCACCTCACGTAATATATGGATGCCCCCTTATTAATTCACCTCGTATCCTATTAAGAACTTAATACGCAAAACATTACATACATTTCACAAAATCTATTTCATTATTTTATCTTGCCTAATTGCTCATCACATAGTTTCGCGCGTGTTCTCTTTAAAATAGTTTAGTTTACCCATACGAAGACACTTTTTGTTCACTTTGTAGTAGTGATCACTACTTCTCAGATTTATTTATATCACTGAGAGTCATCACTCATATATTTAAGTTTTGAGTATCAACATAGAAGCTTCTCTCCAAGCAATCATGTTATATTTTATCAATATTTCTTACTTTATTCAAAATCGTTGGTGGAATAATAAGCAGTTGGAATTTCTTCGCCTATTAATCTGAGACGAAAAATGAATATTTTTTCCCAAGTCAATTTCATTCCATGTCAAAAACTTTATTACTGTTTAGATTACAGAACTTAGGTCGTTGAAGAAATCCATGTACTGAAAGGAATACCTTTTGGAACAACTCGGCCTTCCAGCCATTTCATCATTTAATATTAACTTAACTTAGTCCACAACCCGAAGGTTGGTTTGATCCTCCCGAAGGAGGTATACTAAGCCATTGTGTCAAAGGTAGGACGTCCTGTTCCTTTTCTCTGGGACCTACAGTTTAACGTGGAATCCGAACCACGGAGCGTCCTGGCGTAGCTCATATGATCAAACACAACTCTTAAAATTCCTGCGCCTGCCGGGATTCGAACCCGGGACCGGAGCAGTGAATGAATGTTAGCTTCTCTTAAATTTTTTCTTAACAAATATACTGACTGCGCTTGGTAAGTGAGTGGTAACGCTCTAGCCTCGCGTTCGGAATACGAGAGTTCAGTTCCCGTCCCGCCATTCAGATTTATGTTTTCCACGGTTCCCTGAAACAATTTCAGGCGAAAGCCGGAATGGTTTCTTCAAAACGCAATAGCCTAATTCTTTCTCGTTACTTGCCTCCAATCCTTCTCGCCTCTAAAGATTTCGACGTTGACGAGGCTTAAAGCCATTAGCAAAAGCAAGATTAACAAATACTTCCAGAAATCACTCCTTGCGAATGCTGGAATAGTTCCTTCAAATGGGCACGGGTGAGTTCCTTGTCTCCCAAATGCTTCCGTCTCTATTGTGCTCAATATCGAAGATTTGTAAAGCTCCACAAAAAGACATATACAACTTCCGTGATGTCTGCCGATATGCTGTCATAATGTGAATAATGTTAGAATAATGGTATACTGCTATCTTGTAGGCACGAACACGGAATTCACAAATGTTATATAAATTGCGTACTGTTAACAACCAAAGAACATATCTGGCATGCTTTATGTAATACGGTAGTTGCCTGGTGCCGGAAACAATGCCTCAAATATTACCAGATTATGCAGTGGATTCCACTCTCCATCAGTTCCAACGCTGCATCAAGTTTCCACTCGCACTGCTGGTGCTATCGTTCAGCGGTATATTAAAATGCAATACAGTCTGAATTAAGAATATTTTAAATAAAGGAGTAGTCCGCTAATTTACTGGACAGCACATCAAAATAAAAACTTACAGGGTGTCCAGAAAAGGACTCCCTGATTTCAAAATTAAATATCTCGAAAATAAAGATCGATAGAGGAATGCAGTAAACGGTATGTTTATTGTGACAGCTGTAAGAAGTGTATACAGCAGTGTGAAATAATAGTTACAAAAGCTGCTAACAGATGGCGCTGTACGCTGATATCAGCATACATAAGAGAAATAATCGTATGAAAACAATCTTTGCAAACAATCACATCACAATGTTTTCAAAATGTTCACCACTGGCACGTTTCAATGGTGGAACTGATCGCCCTGAGCTTCGGATCACTATTTAGGCATTACGTATGGCGATTACAGCGCCATCTGTTAGCAGCTTTTGTAACTATTATTTCACACTGCTGTATACACTTCTTACGCCGGCCTCGGTAGCGTAGGGGCTAGAGTGCTGGCTCCGCATGCCGAAGGCCGCCGGTTCGAATCCGGCCGTGG
The DNA here is from genome assembly GCA_031002005.1 of Vandiemenella viatica. Lineage (NCBI taxonomy): Eukaryota > Metazoa > Arthropoda > Insecta > Orthoptera > Morabidae > Vandiemenella > Vandiemenella viatica. The sequence continues at coordinate 234,040,588 of JARYHS010008074.1, forward strand.
GTATGGATGTTTAAGTGTTGTGTGTCTGTGTGAATGTCCTGTCCGTCCTGTGGCGTCCATACACTGAAAGCAATTATATACCTAGAGCTGGCTGTATGGCCTCCGTTGCCAAATGCCATTAAAAATAATAATAATAATAAAAAAATACACTTCTTACAGCTGTCACAATAAACATACTGTTTACTGCATTCCTCTATCGATCTTTGTTTTCGAGATATTTAATTTTGAAATCAGGGAGTCCTTTTCTGGACACCCTGTATGTTTGGTTTGCTCACAATTAAAGTATACGCTGTATGTGTTTTAATATTTAAGTACAGGGTATGTCATATATTTGGTACAAATTTCAAGTTCCAAAGTGAAATCATGTTTCAGGTAGACCTGATAACATAACTGGTCAAAAATTGACATATTTGGTGTTAGAATACACTTTTTATTTTCAAATTTTTAAAAATGGATAAATGTTGTTATTCTCGACTTGACGAGCACAAAACATCTCCCAATCACTAGATAGAAAAAATACTTTCGACTGTCTAACGCCTTCTCCCTGTCCGTCTTACTCTAGAACCCTTCCCACTGCCCCTACTGCGCAAGAAACGGTAAAATAAAAATTTTGGACACACACATTGTCTTAATATCGTCGCGTACGAAAGTATTAAAAATAAGGAAAAAGATATTGGTTGATTTCAGAACCCGCTTTCAAAACTAGATGATGGCAATCCTGGTAGGTTTAATATCTGCGTAATTTGACACTGGCTTTATTTTTATTTGGGCATTTCGCACGGTCGTCCTAAAGTCATTAAAAACAGTGTAACCTAAGGGAAGATACAGAGGACTGCCATATTTTTTGGGAATTGTGAAAGCCTTTTATGTAGATGTGACTGTGTTAAAATGACAAGTAATTCTTTACCAAAGATACAACTCCAATGTTTGTGTAGGTGAGTTTGGAACTGAGCTGAAACCATGCAGAGAATGGTAGCGAGGTTTGAAGCCGCACCGTTGTTTCTTTTCCTGCCCACAACGCCAAGTTCTTATTGCTGGCGTAGGTGGTTCCCATGGAGGATGTGCCCCTCGATGAGAACTTTGTTGGGAAGATGAACTGGCTTGTCTTCCCATTGCCTCCCTCAGCGTGTGTTCGTATAGGTGTGGATGACTACGATATTGGATGTGCTCAGTATAGGGTGTTGTTTGAAATGAAAGATGAAGAAGGGCGTCGCGAGGCTTAAAGCCGCCCTCCGGCTGTCGGATCACCATCAATTGTGTCGTATGCCCTCACTCCATAGGATGCGTAGAGTTTTGGGATTTAACCCAAAACTTTGGCGGTCAATCTGGTGTAGGAGTGGTGCACCGTCAACTCTTCCATCCTGCCGGCCAAGTCTTGATGATGAAACTTTCTTCCACCACCAGGAATCGAACCAGCTAACCCCCGTGTCAGAGCCGGACACCATCACGATGCCGCAGCCAACTGAACCAACGAGACGGGCAAAGGCCAAATTAAAAGGTCGTGTTTCTAAGTGTTCAATATGTTTTGTACCTCCTCATCCATAGTTCAGGGTTTAAGCAGTCTCCTGGTATAAATTCGACACCTCTTCTTTCCGGATACTATTAGCTAGAAAGCATAAATTAACATCACTGTTTGGAGGCAGAAGAAAGTTCGTTTATTTGAGCATTGACATTTTGAAGGATGAGTATCATATAATTTGGTTGACGTTTTGAATATTTATGAGGTAGTTTCCTTATTCAAATATTTAATAGTGGTTTATTTGATTACCATACGGAATGCAACGTAATAAATTATGGCCAGCCAGGTATTTAAGTGACGCCCAAGCATACAGCTGCTAAGTGGAGAAGGAAGTTGTGCGTGGGATTTTTCAGATTACAGCTTCGACTGTTGTACCGTTAGAACACTGGAGTAATTATCCGACATTAGGTACATGGTTTGGTTGTTTGAACCTTCTCGTTGTACAGACAGAGAGGAAAGGCAGCTCACTTAGCCTTCCGTAGAGGATCCAAAGTGCAAAATACATTCCACCTTCCATTGTGACGAAATACTGTTAAAACTGGAACACTACGATTGCCTCTTTTTTGGAACAAATGTTAAACCGATTGCATATTATTTGCTTTTAAAATCGAAATTTATAAGCTCGGCGAGTGAAAAATCTTGTCCTCAAAAGCAGACGTAAATTGCTTCGTCACGACATTATAAAAAAATAAATAGCTTAAATAATAATATTTTATTATTAATTAATTAAAATAATACATGTGAAGGCAATACACAGTAAGTGATAGATTGAATCACGTCAACCTAATGATACTGAATGATTGAAATGGAAATATTGTATTTGTATATGGTTCTTAATATGGGCGTGGATTTTAAGCAAACTTGCTTCCCTACAGCTTGCTTTTCGCCTTTAGAGAGCGGGCATTAATATTAATAAAGTTCAACTTCCGTTTACTAGCACCTGAGGAGAATAATAAGACCGAAAACCTCAGGATGCCACATGTTATCAGTACTTCGGGTAAAACTGTTTCTGTTATCAGCAAGACTATTATTATTCCGTGTAAAGCTAATGTGAGGTTTAACCTATGACATTTAACAAAATGCAACTATGTGAAGAACCTAATATCACCATAAAAGTATATTAAAGGGCGTTTTTTGACTATCGCTTTATACGTGTAACGAAGGCATGCATTAAAATGCCAAATACATAAGGCGCTGTGCAGATTCATTTATTATTTACTACTGCGCTAGTTGCACGATGTAATATTGAGAGAAAGTGAAAGATATTTTTATTAATTTCCCTACATGAACTAATAGTCTAAGCGATCTGATGACATCGCAATATCAAAGCATTCGAAAAATCTGAGATGCCATAAAAATGGTAATCTTGAAAAATTATTTGGGAAACGAGCGTGGTGGGTGAGCGGTTAACGCTATGGCCTCGCATTTCGGTGGACGCGGGTTTGAATCCTTGTCCGGCCATTCAGATTTCGGTTTTCTATTATTTCAAAAAATTACTCCAGGCGAATGCTGGGATGGTACTTTCAAAAGTCATGGCCGAATTCCTTCTTTTATCCCAATCCTTTTCTCCTCTAATGCAGAATGAAGTCAACGAGGCGTAAAAAAAATAAAAAAATGTTTATATTGCGGAAAAACAAGGAACCATGCTTCTGCCGGTAAATTTTAAAGACTGAAATAATAGAAACCAAAACAATATTTATCGTTTATATCATACTTCGACATCTGAGACCAGAGATTGAATTTTCGTCCAATGTTCATGGTTCATGAGCTTAGTGAGAACATGTGTGGAGATAAAGTTTCCTGTCTGAGGCCTTGGCACTAGTGGCATGGGCAGTCCATCTAGCAGCCGATTTCACCCCTCACAAGTTTGCTCCATTGCACTCCGGACTCTTAGTTTTTTTATATTATTATTATTTATATAATCTATCGACCATACGGCCAGTTTCAGTAATTACATTAGTTTTTACATTTGCTGTTTGACCTTTTAAAGTAATGTAATCAAGCCTTATTTCACAATGGATTACAAAATCAATCAGTGATGCAATATTAGTATAATAACGCTCGGCTTTGAGGATAAATCGTCAACTATAACGTGATTTGAGCCTCGGTACCCAGTTGGCAATCATTCGCTATACTGGCAGAGTTACAAGATCTCTTGCTGATTCTCAGTACACTATTCTCTACATAACGCGACAGACTTAAGAGACTGATGACGTTCTTTACATGTGATGGGAATGATATAAAGGTTTCCTTAGTGTTCCCAACATTTTAACACATAAGCACCAACCATAACATCTCTGGTTAGGCCTCTATTGTCAACATTTATGAAGCAAATGTATAATATGATTATTTTATATTACCTTTCGTTTCTTCAAATTCTTTTCCCTTATGGCTTGACGAAAAAAATCTACATTTGTGCGTATTTGTTATTGTATTTCCCTTATTTTATGACCTCTGTCGTTGCCTCGTAAGACTGAGGAGAGTTTAGTTTTCGGAGTATTAAATTAATAATAGAATTCTTGTAAAAACAACTCATAGTCTATTTTTTTTTTAAATAATTCCGCTCTGATGTACCATGGATTATTATTTTTTCTCGGCTGATGAAATTTGTTTCTATTCAGCTAGATATTCGCAGATAACAAGTCGCGTAAGTAATAAACGTTTTTCGAGAACAGGACAAAGCAATAAAAATTACTATTTAATTTTGGATAAAATAATGAAATCCGAAACCTGAAACATAAATACTGAAATTTATTTGACTACCAAATAGCACAGAGAAAAGCCTCAAATTCCACTATTTTTTCATGTGAAAATCACGTCATTTGTCCTCCATACAAACCAATCCAACATTGTTATTAAGTGAGAGAAGCTTTCGTAAGGAGTATGGTAAACGATCAGTAAGTGCGATGGATCCGATATAATGCAACAGTATTTTAGATGAGACCCAACACTCGTATGTATCCTTTGGACATGCGATAAAATTTCTCAAAGTTCGAATTATCAGACGCGATTTAGAATTAGTTTCATCTGGCACTGAGATTCTGTGCTGACCCTACCTTATTGTACTATTACATCTAAATACTTTGCAGAGTTAAGGACTGTGAACTAAGTCAGCAAGCAACTTGTCATTAGAACGGCGGAATGATAGCTGTAAGAAACGAGCAAGAATTCAGCCATGGCCTTTTTATGCCGCATTTGCCTGTAGTGGTTTCGAGGAAATATAGAAAACCAATGGGTGAGGAAAGAAGTTTGTGGAAGAAGCTTACAGAAAGAAAAGACTGGCTGGTAGGTCATATTTTGAGACATGCTGGATTGGTTAATTTGCTTGTGGAGGGAACGGTCGAAGGTAAGAACTGTAAAGGAATACAGATATTAGAATATATGAAGCAGATAATTGAGGACGTGGGTTGTAAGGGATATGTAGAGATGAAAAGGTTAGCACAAGATAGGAAAGGATGGAGGATGGCATCGAGCCAGTCAAAAGACTGATGATAGCAAAAAAAAAACTAGTTTGGATGGCAGAATTGTGAATGGAACCAGCGTTCTGCCGAATCCCAACCGCTCGCTGATGCGATCTGATAGAAAACAGCTGAAACCTCAGATCATTTATACGGGGCTAGCTTCACTTCACTTTCCCTCCTATTCACTTGTCTGTAGATTAATGTTTGGTGTGTCAGACAGTCGGGCTGGTGGCCAGTGGAGCGACGTTTGAGGATGTGCCCGCGGCGGATTGAGTTATGACTGCCGCAGGCGGGCAGCCGGCCCAGGCTGTTGACGCCGTAATTGGAGGGCAATTTACCGAGACCGATCGGCGCGGACGGCTTGTTTGTATTCTGCGGTGCCGGCACAGCCGAAAAACTTGCCGCACACACACAGCGGCGCCGGCCGTCTGCTGTCACAGTGTGAGTGACCCGGGAAAAAATTAAAAACACGCCACGGCCGGTCTGATTCGTCCACAGCTTCTGTTCTCACAGTATGTATCGTGCGGTTTCTGCGGCAGCTATTAGAAATCGTTGTAGCCGATACCGACGCTACATTAAGCAGGGAAATCGCTTCCTGTGTTCCTTTGCGTTTTTTCGTCGCTCTTCATGACTCGTTAAGGAGCAAGGTAAAGGCTGGTGTAGATAACAAGCGGATGTTCTCAAGAAGACAGGTATCCGCGACTTTCAGGAACTTGTCTGCAAAGTTGTCTCTAAACGTGTCACAGCTATTCGTTCCTGAAATACCTGAAATTTGAATATTATTTGTTTAATTAAATATTCTCGTGCTGTTGACCTCATGTTGACGTAGTGTTTTTTTCTCATTAGCATATCCAAGATCGAGTAGTCACTTTGTTTCTCGCCTGTGTAAACAGGTTTCTGTCACTGTACACTACCCACACTGAATTACCGATGAACTATTTGTCTTGCGTAATGAAAGACACTTCTCTGTCCCTAAAATACCTGCCACCACCATTACTGTAATTTATTTACGTACATTTTTTTCAGTTAATGTTTTACACATCTCGAATCACCTCAAGAGAAGCTTTTTTCTTAGTTTAGTGCTTATACGAAAAAATAATAATAGCATTCCTTCATCTCTTGATGACTCAATGATTTTGTTAGAATTCACATATGTTAGCGCATTTTCCGCAACAGAAATAAATCATTGAAACTTCAGGTATTGTACCAATTTCCGGAATGGTTTTTAAATCCCATAATTTGAAGCAGTTGTTTGAGAACACTTGACGAATTAAGTGGGACATGGTGCAAATGCTGTCGATTTGAATACTATTAGTGCCTGTTCCCATGCGAATTGTATCCTTTTCCAATATGCATAAATAAAAGCAGGTCTAAGAGTCTTAAATCATTTCTGAAATAAACTAAAATTTCACCACAGTTAAACAAATTTTGCACTGTTCATGCGCCTAAACAATCATTATCGTATTTCAGGAAGCAGCATTCTGCGTTCAGTTGTATGTTCATCCAAGAGTGAAGCAACCAGTTGTAATTGAATTTCTCACAGAAAAGTCCATCAGAAATTTGAGACGATATCTCTGCAATTTGATGAGGAAATTTCTTCAGACATAAAGGTCTATAAAAGTAGTGAAAAATTTGGAGATAGCTGAGAACGAGTCGATAATGAACTGCACTTTAGAAAACAACGACATCAGAAAATTTGCTGTATCGAGTAATATGTAAATCGGCGAAAATATGGCGCCAGTGATTAAATTGGAAGTGGACGATATTGGAAAATAACAGTATGGAAATTACTTGTTGTACATTACTTTCTGAATGAATAATAAATTTAAACGTAATGCCCCTCGTATTTCACATTTTATTTGCATACAACAAACAAAATTTATACAACTATGCATATAAATAGAAATTGACTTCCACCGTCCTTACAATGTATGCTGATGAATTGTCTTTTCCTGTCATTATATTTAGCTGCAAAATTGCAGTTTAACGTATCTTTTTTTTCCTGTCTGTATTCTCTCTGTGTATCGTATGGCTATAAACCCGATTTTTTAAAAAATTTCTTAGTCTCCACAATTATTCTTTCGTAAAAAGAAGTCATGTGTGTGGTACGTTAAAAATGTTGTGAAAATGATTGAGGTTCAGAAAATTAGAAATGCAACTGATATTGATGTATTTTTTTCTTTTTTTTTTTTAAATACCTTGACCACACATTTAAGAATATTTTTCAGTGGTAAGGAGTTAATGTAATTTTTTGTTCTGTAATTAACTTACAATGAAGTATCAGCTGATTATTGTTTTTCACATATTCACTACTCTATAAACACTCTTCTTCACTACCTTTTATCAATATTTTGGGGTCGCGACGCCAACGATATGTTTTACACATCGTTGGCGTGATTAAATTTGGAGCTAAGGTTTTATCACCGCATGGCCTTACTGACAACAAGCATTTTAGACCTACTGTGAAGTCCTTCTAAGTACTTGTGGGGAAAGTGAAGAGTTGCCATCTGTCTGTGAAACGTCTAACTATGTTCAGCTGTGGCAAGTGTATTTTCTGTTTGTGAGAAATGTAGTTCATGAGGCAGAGATTGGGGATCGTCCAGGTATTCACTTTGATGACTACGGACAGCTGCCTAAAAACCACAGCCAGGACGGCCGATACGCAGGTGTCTGGGCTCGAGCCCGGTCCCGTTGTACCTCCCTGGTCCAGAGTGCGGTGCCTCAAGCACTGAGCCACACTGGCGCGTACTCTACAAACATTAGTGAGTTATGCTTGTCATATACTGATACGGCAGCCACAATCAGGTGATTGGTATTACTACTAAATAATGTCTAGGAAGTCTTGAAAAGACTGTAGGATAGGAGCTGCCGTAACCCTGTGAATAGCTGTTAGTCAGTTGTCATTATTTAAACATTAATTTCATCATCGATGTTGGCTGTTTGCAGTTACCTATGAATTTTAATTACTAAGTACTTCAGTTTCTTGTTTTTCGGAAAAAAAATTATATTTGGGAATTTTACTTTGTCAACGCTCCTTGCGTCAATTTGTTGAGTCCGTGGTTTATCATCACGTTAGGCCGCCTTGCCAAACAGTGTATGTGGCACGCAATAACAGGATGTCATAAAGCCAGCATCTGTGGGGAAATTGTATTGCTTGACTTTGGTCGTGAGACAGAATCCGAAAACGAGAATACAATGACTTCTTAAGCCCATCCTATATTTGGATATCACCCATAACGCTGACGCCTGAGATTTAGAAACACGTTTTGGAGATCTATAAAGGTACTTGCACAATCACCACAGCAAGCAAGAATTCAAATTTGGCTTGCAATAGCTGAGTACTTCAATCAGAGGTTGATACCAGATAACCGGACTTGAGGATGATTGGATGACTTGAAGGTACTCTGGATTTGCATGACCAATCAACAAGAAGGGAGGGAGGATCTATTACGGACTGTACATTTTGTGAATGCGGTGAAGCGTTGATCATATTCCATCCTCATCAATAGAGACTATATCGGTCAGATGCGCAGTAAAAGACCTGGTTCAGGCGACACCGAATGCACTTCAAGTAGTTGATCTTGGGTCATCTGAAGTTCTAATGTGTGACCTTTTCTACTTGTTACTCTTCGACAGAGCCGGTCAGTTCTGGTATTCGGAAGGACGCGATTTGAAATCATTCTCCGGCCATCCAGATTTCGGTTGTCAAATAACTACAGGCAAATGCCGGAATGGTTTCTTCAAAAAGGCGTTGACAGATTTCATTCTCACTCCTTGCTTCCGTTCTCTTTCGAGTCTAATGACCAGAAACAACAACTAGAAAAAAAATGTTATTCTTTGCTATGACTCTCATGTGGAGCTCCCTTGTGAATAAATGGTTTAAGCTTCTTACTAAAAACTGGAGGGTCCTGTATGAATCCCTGTAAATATCTGTTGGCCCTTAACCCAGCCTACACCTCTGGCACAACTTGCTGTGCAATGTAAAGTACGCCAGAAAGCGTCCGTGGATCCAGGGGCGTAGCTACTAGGCGGTGCAGTGCACCAGGGCCCTCACGCTCAGGGGGCCCAAGCATACCTCAAGGGGTCCCTAAGCGCACCTCTAGGGGCCCTCAAGCGCAGTTTAGAGAGCCCACGAGCCTTCACGGCAAACTGACGACCTTTTTTCTGTTTAGCTCTACCGTCATCTAAGGGGCCCCTGAGAACACAGGAGCCCCTCACTAAGGGCCCTCGCTGCTCAGGGGCCCCTAAAGAACAATTCAAGGGCCCCCATCCTCAGTTCAGGGGGCCCCTACCAGCACACAAAGCAAAAAAAAGTCGCCCGTCTGGCCTGAGGGCCCAAAATAAATTTTTTACACCGGGGCCCTTGTTGACCTAGCTACGCCACTGCGTGGATCGGATTCCACGTTAAACTGTAGGTCCCTAAACCCTTTAGGATTACCGGGTTAGGTTATGTAAGGAGGAAAGCAAGTGGCTACCCCATCTTATATACGAGGCTGAGTATACCTCTTTCGCCAGAGTTCAACAAAACATCGGATTGGATATCAAGCTTAGATTAAGTGTATCTTTCCCTGCAACAAAATCCTCTCGGGTGTCCAGCCGGATGGTGGTGTAAAAACACGACGTTTCGACAGCTGACTCTGCTGTCTTCATCAGGTATCTCGTGGTTGTTCTCAGCTGCCTGTCTCTGCCTCGACTCTTTCCCTGTTTGTATTGGTTATATACTTTTGTTGCTGTAAATAAATCACATTAGGTCTTCCTGAAATTTTGCGATCATTTGTTGAAAACTGAGTGAAGCTGTAGCGGGTGTGTATGGTTGCAGGGCCGGTGCCAGCCTGCGTGCGAGGCGGACATCCTGTGGACGGCGGGGGAGAAGCGGCTGGCGGAGGCGTGGACCACTGGCTGGGCAGCCCTCGGCTTCGCCGCCTCCCTGGCCGCGGCGCTCACTCTCATCTCCGGGGGCGGCGGCCGGGGGCGGCCTGCCTCGCGCTGCTACCCCGCCGCCGTCGCCTTCATGGCGCTGTCTCAGAACCTGTCTGCCGTGGGGTGGGCGGTGCGCGCCGCGGCGGGTCGCAGGGCCGTGGCGTGCTCTGCTCAGGGCCTGCTGCTCACCAAGGACGGACTCGCCAACGCCAACTGCGCCGTCGTCTTCCTCATGCTCTACTACTTCGGCACCGCCGCCTCCGTCTGGTAAGCCAATCCAACACCACAGCGGAGGATGCATCGCATATCCTAGAGAGAATGGTTGAGAATGGAATACAATAATTTACTTTAAGATAGGGTTACCAGAATTTTTTCTCCAAATCCGGCGATGCTTCACAACTTTTTCACCAAAATCCGGGTACGCTTTGGGCATTTGTTCTAATTACGCGTTGTACTATTATAAGTTATATGATATGATTAAAGGTTAAGTTAACTTAAAACTCACATATTGTTTATATTTTGTATTTTAAATGAGGATCACAGACATCCATGTTGCACACAGCAAGTAGACTTGATTTACCAAAGCTGTTGTGTCCAAGACGCAGTAGCCTTGTAATTTTCTTTTATTCCTAGGCACGCACAAGGAAAGAAGTGCGCTTCATATCCCTTGCTTTAAACGAATGCATCAGCAAATAAGGGCTTTTAAAGATCTCTCGTTTGATTTTTTTTAAAAAAACCTGAGGACAACAGTAAAAATCCGGGGACATTGCGGGGACGAAATCTGTCCGGGGACAGAGAGCTAAATACGGGGACTGTCCCCAGCAAACGGGGACGTCTGGTAACCCTACTTTAAGATCAATATCGCGTAATTCTCCTTTCTATTCAGTTACACACTATCTGACCAAAAGTATCCGGATACCTATTTGCGACTCTGCCCGCGACACATCCACTATTATTGCGTATTATTATGGATTAGGTGCACCCTTTGCCTTTATGATGGCTTTAACTCTGTTGGGGAGATTTTCAGAGAGGAGGCTGGATGTAAGTGGAGCAATGGTAGCCTATTAATCTTCAGTAACTGAAACAAGAGAACGTAGCGATGTAGGATGCTGAGGTCTGGAGCGAAGTTAACGTTCTAACTCATCCCAGTTGTGATCTGTTGGGTTCAGGTCGGGAGTTTGGACAAGAAACTCCATTTCAGGAACCTTGTTTACAAACCATTGCTCATAGATGCAGCTTTATGACAGCACTGTCATGCTGATACAAACAATCATCCTTTCAAAAATGGTCCTTTACCGTACGCACTACACAGTGGTGTAAAATATGTTCATATCTTTCCGCACCGCATTTAATTTTCTTAAGCGCTATAACGGCCACATCCCAACCACGATGAACATCGTCATACCATAACTCGTACTTCGCTGTTGGCATTACACATCATGGCAGTTAACGTTCTCCAGGAATTCGCCTAACCCAAACTCTTCTATCAGATTGCCACAGGGAATAGCGTGGTTAATCAATCCAAGTCACTCATTTCCAGTCATCCAGTGTCCATTGGCTTTGCTCTTTACACCACCTCAAACGTCGACTACAGAATTGGTTGGCTTAACAGCAGCAGCTCGATCTTTGTACCACATTCTATTTAACTCCCGACGCACAGTCATTGCGCTGGCTGGAATGCTGATAGCACTTTAGAACTCACGAGTGATACCTTCCGATGATTTTTTGCTATCTTTTACAACCAACTCCGCAATTCTCGACGATACCTTCCCGAGGTTTGTCTGGTCTTGGTTTAGTTGTAGTTGTTCATTCTCCTTTGCACCTCATAATCACGTCACCAACAGTCGACTTGAACAGCCTTAGAAAGGTTGAAATGTCCCTGATCGATTTGTAACTCAGGGGACATCCAATGGCTAGTTCGTGTTCGTAGTCACAGACCTGACCGATCCATTCTGTTGTTACTACTTTTCTACTGACGACACGATACTCCCTGCCTCTTTCAATACTGGCATTCTGTTTTGCATTGCATAGGAGTGTCCGGAAACCTTCTATCACGTAGTATATGTCCCCATTGTGATGATGTACGTCTCTTCCCTGCACCTTTTCTATTGCACCTACTAACCATGTTGGGTACTGAAGGAAGGTTCCACAAACAAGACGAATAGATTTTTTTTAAAGGATTTACGACTCCTTTATAGCAGGGTTATTAGAGCTGGAACAGGATTTGGGACAAATAATGTGAAGATATTCGGCCGTGGCCTTTTGAAGCAACCATTCCAGCATTCGCCTGCATTAATCTGGGAACCATGGGATATGGAAATCTGTATGCCCGGACCGAGGATCGAACCAATGTCCAAGAATGACTGATCGATATATTAACAGCTCACAGACCAGATTCAGCGAAAAAAATTGGTTTGAGGAATAAAACAAATATTAGGTATTGTGCTCTTTTGAAAAACACTGGAAAAATATTTAATAATGACGAAGATAAGGACATCGTACCACGTTAATTTGTTTCGTGAATTTCGCCCAATCCAAACCTTTATCATTCTCAGGAAGCAGATGAAGGAGAAGGTGTCTCTAAAGCCTTGTTTTTATATATTACTTTGCTGTGACATACAAATTTCAAGGCAACAAATTTCAAGGCAACAAATTGTTATTAAATTCTTTATAGATGTTTTCTCCCATTAATTTTTGATGTAGTGCCTCGCAAGAACTAACTCTTCTACACTGGACACCCCTCACTGGAAGACCGCAAGCGTTCACTTACACTTTCTTTCAGTTAATGTATCTCGTTGTGAACGGAACGTGCTAATTTGCCGTGCTCCTTCTCTAGCACTCGTGCAAATCAGTTCAGGCAGATTAAGGTAAATGGAAACCAAACAGAAAGTTCGTTTCAAAATAAAGCGCTTGCTATCTAAGAACATAGTGTTCGCCCTTCTCCGTTTCTTGAGTGCCAAATCATGGAATATTTGTCTCTATTTTATAGGTACTGAAGATTCTAACTCGCGTGTTCCTTTTATCCACTCCAAGATTAAATTGAACTGTATGACTATTTCATATGGCTTTTTTCCGATGCTGCGAGAATATTAATAAAAATGGCTTCAGTTGCGTAGCTACGGAGGTCATGGATGAATTCCTTCCCTTCGCTTTCACGTCTCTAATGTACTCGACATCGACGAGGCGTAAAACCACAATTATGAGAAATAGTTACCTTGCTCGGCATTATCGGTAACACCGAGCGTGGTGGGTGAACTGTTAACGTTCTGGCCTCGTATTCCGGAGGACGCCGGTTCGAATCCCCGTCCGGGCATCAAGATTTGAATTTTTCATGGTTTCCCCAAATCACTCCATGCCGGGGATGATTCCTTCAAAAAGGCCATGGCCGAATTCCTTCCCGTTCCTTGTCCCCAGTTCCATCCCGCATCTAATGACCTCGACGTCGAAGAGGCATAAAGCCATAAAAAATTATCGGTAATGAAGGCGACCGTAGATTATAGTCTGATACGGTTCCATTTACACACTGGTAACTGAGATTTTTGATAGATTAGATAAACTGAAATATTTCCATCGTGGACAGGATCACTTCAGAACTCAGATGCAACCACTGGTTATTGTGACCCTCCGTGCTCATTCTCATTCCTTGCAGACACCAGAAATTGTCTTGTTAGTAGCAACGGTAATGTCTTGAAGAGAATGAAGGAGGTTAAATATCCTTTTCTTTTTGCCGCACTAACGAAGAAGATATTTTTGAATGGCAACGAAACCCCGGGATATCGTCGACTCTAGCATCAATGGACTTTGAAACTTAATTTCACTAACTTCGACCGTGTCTCCCTTGGATTAGACGTCACAGGACGACAAATTGCTTCATACAGTAGCAATTACGGTACATCTCTGTTGGTAGTACTTTTTGTGGCATGTTCGACGGAGATAGGGCTTATCTGCCAACTTGGAGATTCTTCATAGTAGAATAACTGTCATAACATGCCACCAAGTAGTCAGATTATGATCTTCATAATCTGTGTTCTCCCATAAACGAAAACAAATGGTGATCCCAAAATCGTCACATTACAAGTGTTTTTATAAACTTCTACGTGGAGGTTATCATTTAAACCATTAAATTCAAGCTGAAGAGAGAACAGTAAATACATGGAAACTCTTTCTAGGACACGGAAGGTGTACGAACAACAAGTATATCTAAAAAAAGGCATTGCTAGCGTAGAAAGTTATCATAATTGAGTAGAAGTATTACCGTATTCAATTAATACTCGGCAAACTGTTAATTTTCTCGGCCGGATTCATGTTTGGTATTTTTCAATATCAATGCTCAACCTGAATTTTCGACGACATATCATAGTTTTTAGTGACTATTTTTGTCTGGAGTGTTGCATTTTTTGGACACAGCTGAATGAACGGGAAATCACTCGTTCACTGCATTGCCAGCTACCACTAGCCCAGAGACTCAAGTATAGAAAAAGCTTCCTGAGAACATCGCGGCACTAATTGGGTCACCTGAAAAGGCAAAAGTGCAGTTGTGGGAAACCAAGGTCCCTAACGTCTTGGGGCCACTGACATTGCAGAGCACTTGACATCTGGTAATGAAGAGAAATGGCACGTGTGTAGGTCTTTGAATCGTTTGCGGATAGGAGTGGGCGGATCCAGAGCAAATCTGGTGAAATGGGTTTATATTGAAACTGCCAATGTTAAATGTGCATGTGGTGACCAAGACCAAATCATGAAATCATATGCTACAGTACCTCAAGTGTCCATCTTCCTGCAACGAAGATGATCTGTTTCAAGCAACACCAAATGCACTTCATATAGCGAAGTACAGGGCAAAATAGGTTTAAAGTGATTAATTTGAACAATTGGCGAAAATGAGCGTTATCCACCACTGTGCGTGTCATACGCTTGAAATATCCAGTCCGCCATTACGTCGCGAACCCCATAGGATCAACTGGCGAACCCCTAGGGGTTCGCGTACCACACTTTGAGGAACCCTGGTGTATATGTTGTTTGTGACTCGAGAGTAAAATCTAGTGAACGTAGATGAGAATTTCGCTAAGGGTGAAAGTGTCTCTGTTGAGCCGTTGCTTGTCAGATGAGCCCTGGCATTGTGTGGTGTGGAATGTTTGCCTGGTGGCCGGGTGCCTGCTCGTCGGAGCGTGTCCAGCAGCCGTCTGTTGCGGTGACGAGCCGCTGATTGGAACGTGACTCAGCGACACCAGCACTCTCAAAGCTCCACCTTTTTACTTGCGAGCTCCTAAAACGGACGCCATGTAACACGGCTGCACTAGAGTTCTTTCTACGTCTTCCAACTCTCTCCTCAATCCAAATTCCTCTACGTGACGAAGAAAGATTTAGATCAGTTCCATTCTTTACTCTGTCAATTACATTCTACCGTGACAGCTAGAGAAAGAGTTACGTTCCCAATCCGCAGAAATCTCCGCTACATTTGTTACTGTTTGCCAGACTGTTCTCACCAGTGATAGATAGCATGAGCCGTCAAGAATTTTTGGTGCAATGGAATATCTAATGGCAGACAATAGTACCTCTACGTCCGAGATGGACCCTGCAGATCTGGATCTGAGCAGGTCGCATACTCACTCTTTCCAATAGGAATACTTCGTTAGTGGCATGAAGAACTACACAGGGTGATTCAAAATAACGTGGACAAAATGACATGGTAGATCAGTCATACAACAAGAATAAAAAAATCGCATAGGAACAGAGGGTCGCAACTGCGATCTGGAACCGCTACAGGGCGTCTAAATACTGGCACAAAGAGAACGATTCTTCCTACCAAGTCTTCCGGCGTTTCAACAGGTGTTTCATACACAAGTCCTTTTAAAAATCCACACAAGAAAAAAATCCAAGGGAGACAGGTCTGGTGATCGTGGTGTCCATGCTATTGGTCCACCACGACCAATCTAGTATGCAGCCGTTTGCGACCCTCTGTCCCATGCGAGTTTTGATCCTTAATGTATGACAGATGTACCATGTCAGTTTGTCCACGTTTTTTTGAATCACCCTGTAGATTTGCTCTCATATGGATTGCAATGAAAAGAAACGAGGGAAAGGGTAATCAACCTTATTATAAGGATCATGATAAGGCTGAGTAGCTGCGGAAATCGTGATCGCATAATATGTTTTATTTTCACGCTAGTTGCTTTACTGTCTCGATGTCGACTCAAAAATGAATGATCTAAGAAGGCATTCGTCGTTTTTCTTTGATAACGGTATAGGATAAATTAATTTTGAAGTCGTGAAAATAATGTTCTTGTCGATTGACTAATTACTTTGGAAAACGAGGTGGCGCATCCAATGCTGCAGTTTATTTTTGAATAAGTAATTCAGTTATGTCTGTGATGACTGATAAAACAAGTGATTCAAAAGAACCTAGCTGGTTGCTTTTTCGGCCCTCGCTATATCTGCACCTAAAACCTGCTGGTTGATCTGTAACTTTCAGGCCTAGCGGTTTGAAGATACCATAATCGATTCCTGGTAGGACCATATTTTGCTTTCCCGTCAATTGCCAAAACAAATTAATGCGATTGCTTTGATGATTACGTCATAACATTTATGACCGATTAAGTTCTAGTTCCTCATCTCAGCACTAATGAGCTGAAACGGGGAGGAAAATGCTCCTCAGCAAGCATCATGTCATAGTTAATTGGAATTTATTTCCTCTGTTTTTCCTTCTGGTGGGTGTTCTACACCGCCCGGAACATCTCCAGTGGCACCAGTCGGAGAAGACGAGGAGTGTCGTGACGGACGCAGACAAGAAGCCGTGTTTTTTTTGTCTGGGTGCGAGTGTGAGGGGAGGAGGACAAACAGGTTGTGAGGCACGGGACGTGACTGGACAGCGCTCGTAAATCACTCGTGGGGCGACACTGCGGCGACCGACCACCTGTCCAACACACGCACCCTAACTGTGTGTATGGCAGAGCTGCGTTCCTATCTGCCTTAGAAGACTTTCATCGTATAAACACTGTGTCATGAGACAAATATAGTATGAATTGCTAATTCCCTCGCAGAAAAGCTATACAGGGTGTCCACATTAAACCTAAATGATTTCAAGGAACTATATATATATATATACAAACGATTAAAGCATCTCAAAAATTATTCCCAAAAAATGAGTGCACTTCTAAGTGTGTTCCTTTCGATAGTCCTCAAAATGTCTAAGCCATACTCTGTCTCAGCCCATGTATGCCAAAGGTTGATGAAACCGATTGCACCCACAATTCCCCTGCGGAGATCAGCAATATCACGTACATGTGAGCATAAACAATGTCATCCCATATAACCCCACAGGAAAAAAATCCGTTAGGGTTATTTATGTCTGTAAATAGTGGTGGCTGCTTGGTCGGTCCATCTCATCTTATCAATCGCTGTGGAAATGTCCTGTCCAAGAACTCACGAACCTGATTGTTTGTCCACACTCCAGTGACTAGAAATTTCCCATACCATGCGTACTTGTCTTTACATCTTGTGGCATCCAATCAAACACATGTCAGAAATTTCTTTGGATAGCGATTGATCACGATGTTTCAGCATACCACACCATCCACTGGACTCTCTCTTGTGAAGCTGTAATTTTCGATAATTATTTAACATCTGAAAGAAAATTAATGCACTAACTCAGACAAAATTGCACAATAAAACTTTCTGGGTGGCTTCACAGGATGATGGAAATTGCAATTTTAACAGTTTATTTTATATTGTACTTTGAAATCATGCAGGTTTCATGTGTTCTTAGAAGAGCAACCAGTAATAATCACATTTATGTTTTAGGAGGGTTTGAAATCTTGTGAAATTCGTAAAAGAATACCGGATATAATTAGAATATCTAGAGTGGCAAGGAAAGGGCATACGGGAGCACTGGCTCATTTAAAACAGAGCAAAGATTAGTAATGACAAGGTGCATCATAACAGCATTCTTGCAGTCTTTCGTTATTATTTACCTAGACATCTGAATGAAGCGATTAAGATTCGGAAATGATGATGAGTTCAAACAGCAGGTGCAGTCATGGTTGATGTCATAACTATAGCATTTTTACTGTGGTAAATTAGAAATTTGATAAGGTAATTCCGTGTGGACGTAATGAGCTGATGATAGGGTTTCCTTATGGCTAAGCAATCCGCACCTATCGTAGCCGCCTAGCCTTACCCGGTAGTCCCACCTGGTACAGGATACCTACAGTTTAACATGGAATCAGAACCACGAAAGCGTTCTGGCGTACTTCACATTACACAGAAGCTGTGCCAGATGTGAAGGTCGTGTTACGGACCTAGGAAAATCCCGCCGAGATTCGAACTGGAGTCCTTCCATTATCCAGTCAGACGTCTTAACCACTGAGCCACAAGGCCGTTCACAAATTTGATGAAACAGTACAATAGGTATGTTAACAATGGGAATACAGATCAGAAACGTGGACAGGGATGTGACATCTCCCTGTATTGCCTCGCTCGGTAGAGTGCATATTCCATTGTTGCCATGCATTTGGTCGAAAAGAACATACTTCTACTGATCAGCCAGGTTATTGTCTAATATTCTTTATTTTACCGTCCACGTCGTTAAGAGATATATGTTCGCGCTAGAACACTTCTTGAAATGATCATGGAAAAGTTTTGTTATAGTTTCCAAGGAAAACCTCTCCAGTAATATCGCCTTTGGTATCTCAGTTATTTCTAATTGAATTGCTTTTGAAATTCCCTTTCGCACTCTCTTGTAGCGTTAACGAGCGAACCCGTGGTTGGCCTCTACAACCCAACACTATCTTCATCAACTCGTTTTGTATGGGTCCCAGACAGTGGAATAATGGTCCCTATCAGGTCGCATTAGAGTCTTCTCTGCTACTTAGGTAATTTCCGGCGAAAACAGGTTCATAGGTTTCTACTTAAGAAAAGGATTTTTCCTTTCACCTTTCAGTTTCTTTTGATCTACGAATATTTTCTACACTGAATTTCACATACTTAACAGTGCTTTACTATATAGGACAATAACGTCAGTCTTATTCCAAACTGTAATCATTTCCAGGACTGCCAATAACATGATTCGTTATTTAACAGTCCTTGCACTCTCCCATTATTTTTAAAATAAAGAATAAATGAACTATGGATATGTTTATTTTCTTGATAAACAAAAGTCCCATCGCCAAATACCTCATCTTCCGCTGTATTTCGCTACGTGGCTCTCATTAAAAGTATTTCTCTTTGTCACTCTCCGGATTTCTCTTGGCACCGAGGATGCTCCTTACAACTTTGACAAATACTTTCTGCGATTCAAAAAGTCTGTGATCCAGTTATCTGTTACTCCCAAAATGCAAAAACTAGCTGTAAGGAAGTGTATCTAAAACTTTTTTTATCGGTTGTAACAATTAAGTTGTAATGATCGTCGACAGTATGAAATAGCTAAAGTGTTAAGAAAACAATACGTCTCTCCCAGCTTGATGTTAGACCGGAGGATTTTCCAGTGCTCTGCTACAATATAATCTTCAAGGGCATTCCGCCGAACAGAGTAGCGAAAATACCCAATTCTTCAATCTTCAGATGAAGAACTGCTTCTCCAAAAGAGGAAGCTGCCGCAATTTAGCTGATCTCAAAGTGACATTACGTCACCAAATGAAAAAAATCATATTCTCAAGAACTGCTATGTCATGAGGTGAAAGGATCCTCGACCGTACTGTGTTGATGTTTAGAAACAGATTTGACTCTCCAGGAAAGTATAATGATATGTCGAAAAGTTTGAACAATGTATAGCTTTACAAAAAAATGGAGGTGGTTTTCTAAAGCAACCGAAGAGAGAAAATTGTTTCCTTTAACCAAGACATTAAGTGAACATTATAATAAGCTGTCAATCTGAGAAAGAAAGGGACGTATTGCCATCATGAACACTTACTTTTTTTTCAGGAGATCTAAAATCAAATAGACTTAATTCCCAGTTGGTTATAGCAGTTTACGAGTATCCCGGGTTCGGCTCTTGGGCAAAATATAAATTACCATGTTCAGAATTTGAGGTAAATAAATAAGTTAGTCAATGAATATTAAAACCGAGCGTTTATCATTAGTAGTGGCGGATCTATGAATTTTCATAATTGGAGCAAAAACTGTGATTACCGACCCTTCGAACATTATTTTGCCGCCCAGGGCAGTCAGGCAGTTCAAAAAGAAAGGTCGCTGCGACATAAATTTGTCGCCCTGAAACACGATTTTGCGTCCCCAGGTTGCCACACCGGAAAACCGCCCAGGTTTGCCTCCCCCCACCCCTAGATTCGACACTAATAATTAGCTACAAAAGATAATTTACTCTTTTCTTACTGTAATGCTAGAAGCAGCATATAGGAATAACTTGGTACGAACACAGAAGGTTACTCGTAGGTGTAATTAGCAAGTGATAATATAAATAACATCCTGCACCTTTCTTTCGATATTCATAAGCTCTGAAAATTCAAATTAACGTACAGTTTAAGAGTTCGTAATCTGTATCTTATTTAGCATTCACGATTAATAGTTGGAAAATTTGCCACCGAATTAACATACCGGCCAGGAGGATGTATGTTTTTGTAAACAATTTAAACAGTGAATTGGTGCTTATATTTTACGAAAGTACATATCATCGGACGCAGGCGTGAAAAATCTCTTCTCAGGATGCTAAGATGTAAAGTTGTGTAGCGCTATCTTTATACTGAAGCTTTGGATAGAAAATTCCGTCACCACCGGTTATATCGGGCAGATTTGTTGTCCGTTCGTGAGGGTGAATTAACAACCCAGATGAAGCCATGCACCACAGGACGGCAGAACAGGCCGGCAATTTCGTTTTTCGCTTTTTGGCCGCTATAAATTACTGCCTGCAGATAGATGGGCGGATCTGGCACGGCATCTCCACGTACGCCGTAAAAGCAAACAAGTTTCCCCTTTCCCATCAGCGCGGCGGACAAAAAAACGACAACGAAAAGATTATTTTAAATTATCAGTAAACTGTAACCAGCGCGAGACCGCCTTTTTTCTTTGTTATTGTTTCTTTTTGGTCGGTTGTGTGCACGGTCCTAAGTGCCCGGGGCGTCATTACACTGTAGATATGGCCGTGTGGCCCGCTCAACGCAGCCCACAAAAACCTGGACGGCCACTGTTTGTCTAACAATTACAGTCCCCTGGTCGCCGTCTGCAGTTTCACGCATGGCCGGTAATGGAAGCAGCTTCCTTGACTCCCATCCTACGTGGCAGCCAGTATCGGGGAGTGCTAAACGCCCACCGTTATACCACCGTGTTAATTACAACACAATTTTGAAAAACTTGGTTTGCGAATAACAGTAATAGGATTTCGTGCAACACAGTGGTTTGAAATTATCGCAGTCCACTGTTTCAGCCCGGTGTTTCATTGAAATCATAGTCTTAGACAAGTCTAAACATTATCGTAAAAAAAATCTATATTTATAAAACGAAAACCGGATATATTGGTCTTATAAAAACTTGGAAACTACTGACCAGATTTAAACGGGGTTTTCACCATTTTAAATCTTAGAATCTCAATTCAGTTGTTTGGCACGTATTATGTTTCAACGTTAAATAACGCTGGAACATTAAATGAAATTCTGAACGTATGATGACAAATCCCAAAGATGCAAGGGTTAGATGTTGCATACTTCGCACTAAATACACAACTACAATGTCTCTGACCATAGCCTTTAATGAAAACAATAAGATAACTTTACAATAATAACTATTTTGCATACTAAACAAAACTTGAAGTATTCTTTCCTTTAATTTGCGATATTCAATTTTTAAACGCCATAGATAGCCGTAAAAACAACAGAGATTTTCTTTAAGAACGATCTCTGGACAATGTCTCTAGCCTTCAGTATTAGTCTTCTGTATACGGTAATATTATTCCGGATTCACTTTGATATTTGTATAAAAGGATGAATCTGCGGAGTTAAATTATCTGGCGTTTCGAGAAAAAAGTATATCCATTCACTTTGCAATTGAATCAAATGTGAGTTTCTAACATGATCTAGCGTTTTTCAGTAGTAATGCAGTTTCTTAACCAAATTAACGAAGCTTGATACACATTTTTCGGACGAATGAAAATAGTGTACGTGTAAATTAACTTCAACCCACCCGTTTCTTGGTAGGGGGCGGGTGAATCTAGGTTTGCTTTAATTCCGAAAAAAATTGGCGCGAATTTTATGACACTTTGTACAAATGTTTCTTATTGCGGGAATAAAAATAGGGTACGTGTAAAACTATACCGGGCAACGCCGGGAACTCCACTAGTGTAGACTATATATTGTGAAAATTTTAACACCCAGAAGGAATGGAGTAAATAACTCCAAAATCGGAGGATGTGTAGAACAGTGGAACTATAGTAAAAGTTATTAAGATTGCAAAGAGATGGCGTGCACGAAGGCAAGGCAGTTCCATATTTTGTGTGATCGGACTGGTTACTGTTACGCAACGTTCAGTCGGTGTAGACCTCTCAGACGAAGAGAGAACGAGCAAACAAGGGCCGGTTTCTCGCCAACGTCAAAGGGCGCAATAACAGCATGTGAGTGAGCAAGTGGCAGAATGATTGGTCTACGCACTGGGCAAGAGGTTACGACAGTGATGCGTGTGTAACCTGAAGATCAGCTAAGAGCGGATACTAGACCACAATGTGGTCTGTCATAATGTGACCACAGATCGCGATGCCCCTATCTTGTCGACATGTCCGTATTTGACAGAGCAGCTTCGTCCAGAGTGTTGGATCGAGCCCACGTTGGAGCACTCCAACTTCTACGTCGACGGTTCGATACAGTCTGCTGAGGGCTGGATTTGTGGCACAAATGCCATCGGCTCGGCTTGCACTGGTCAGAAACCACCAACGCCTCAAACTGAAATTGGCACGTGAACGCTGTCACTGGCGTACGGAGGGGCAAAATGTAGTGTTTTCGGACGAGTCCCCGTTCAGTTTGTCCTACAGCGATGGCTGCATACGAGTTAAGACAGGGTTGCAGTGCCGTTACGTGACGTGAATTCATGCGCCATCACGATATCATATTTAGCCCTGCCTTCACACGCTACCGGAATAATGTATTTTTGAGTGACATAGCGGAAAAACGCCAAGAGTGATGGTTTGGGGTACCCACTGGCTATAACATACCATCTCGCCTCCCAAGTATTGCGTGCACATGAACAGCAACCGCTACATCAGGGAGGCCGAGAAATTTACTCCCCTGCAGGCAACTCCATATGCCATATTCCAGCAGGATAATGCCCGGACACATGTGGCGAAGGATGTGTAAGCATCTTCGAAGAACGACGGGTACCATTGCTTTCCTGGCCTGCATTTTCGCCCATATATATGATCGGTTCGCAGTTTGTCATTTTTGGTCCTCGGCGCGCCTACAAACCGCGTGGCAGTGTGTTTCCCAACAACATATCCATGTTCTCTTTGGTTCCATGCAGGGCCGGCGTTAGGGGGGGGGGGTTAAGTGGGGCAAAAGTACCCCGGGCCACCAAAAAGGGGGGGGGGCAAAAGGCCTGGGTGCCTAAATAAATAGAAATCAAATATAAACTTTTTAATCTGCACCAATAATTTTGAACATTTTTGTATTAAAATTTTCTGAAAGGGGGCCTAAGATCTCTTACCCGGGGCCCGGGAATCCTAGCGCCGGCCCTGGTTCCATGCCGCGACGTCTAGATGACTTGATTGTAGCACGTGGCGGCGACTTCACATTACACTGAATTCTCATGGTCAAAGTTCATGTACGGTTCTGAAGTTCCTATATGTATTGTTCCTATATAGGGCTATCTCAACATACGTCCTCAATCATCTGCTTCATGTATTCTATTCTTTGTCTATACAGTTCTTTCCTTTGACTGTTCCCTCCACTAACAAATTAACGAATCCCGTATACTTAAAATGTGTCCCACCATCTTGTTTCTTCTTACTTTGAGATTCTTCCACAAGCTTCTTTCCCCACCCATCATTTTCATACTGTATTTTTAACATTCTTCTATATCATACATTTCGAATACTTCAATTGTTGCAAGTGACTGTAGCTATGGGGCGTTCATTAATTACGTGAGCACAAAATAGGGGGAAGGGGTCCGACAAAATCTCACCAAATACCATTTAAAAGGAGGGGGTCGATAAAAATCACACATCAACTTTTAATTTCAGATTTCCGTCACTCAAAGAATATTATGTCGCCCTTGGCAATAGAGCTATTAAATATTTTTTTAAAAAAATCGAAATTACTAGGTCAATCTCACCAAGGAGAAGGGGGATCCAGGTTTGAAAAAAAACTCACGTAGTTAATGGATGCCTGTTTAGAATTTTTTCGCTTCGCTGGTCGTTTAATTTGGCACCATAAGTCGACAACCGTTTTTTTATTTTTATTTTTACTCCTTGTTGACGGCTAAGGTCATTGAAGGCGGGATGGGACTTGTGACAAGGAACTGGAAGGAATTCGGCCATGGCCTTTATGAAGGAAGCGTCCCGGCATTCGCCTGGAGTGATTTGAGGAAACCCACCACGCTCGGTATAAGTCGACAACAGTGAGTCAATGTTTCGACCCTGTAACTCTATTTCTAGACATACTCAGCTTATAACATATTTTAAAATATAGATGACAAGACGAAATTTCTCACTTCACGAAAAATGTTAATTTTACGTTTAATCACGAGCGAATTAACAAAATGTTTGAATTGATTCTACTTTCCTGTTAACGTCACTCAGCTTAGAACCAGTCCATAGGTAAGCTGGGTACATCGTTGAATAATCAGTTAAGTGTATTTTTCTACTTAGGAGAACTTTTTAAATGTGTGTAAGAGTTCGTTGAGATTATTAACTGTAAGTACAATAAATTGATGTAATAGTTCCTGAATATAGTTTTAGTGACTTTCAACACCAATTACATATACGTTTGTGTGTATAATTGTTATTATCACGTTATATATAGCTACGAGAAGAGGCAAATAGAAGCAAAAAAAGGGTGGATGCGAATGACTGCAACGGGAACTTAATATCTCCACCTAATAACCTTCAACAGTGCCGAAAGAACTCGCTTCAGCCACATTTCATACACAGTAACAAATAATAAGTTTCTGCCACTTCGAGGAAAGGAAAATATTCTGTGGACGTTAGTATTATACGGATTGAATAATTAAAATGGGGTTTGTAGCAAATATGATGGTATTACTCGGAAACTGAAACTTTAGCGTAATACTACTAGTAACAATCACTGTCCATGCATCAAGGATAAAATGTATATTCAACACTACATTTTTTATACGAGGACAACATGGAAGTTTGGTTGTGTGCGATAAAGTGCTGCCGCACTGGGCTCTGAGATGTTCAACGAACACAGATTCACATCCTCCTCCTAAAATATCGCCCTTCCTGATTACTGTATTAATGAGGATTGGTATAATAATATAGGTTTTCAAGTTTTATCTGAAATATTACACGATATACAAAAAAGCTAATACCTACCATACAGAAAGAACAAAATGTTTGTGACACATACGTTGCTGTATTAACCAATATGTAGCCCCGAAAAAAGCAATGGGGTAAACACTGCAATACTAATCGTGGAAGGTACTTTCTAAATGAGCGTCAGCGTCAGATGAATCTGATGCAGTACAAAAAAATAAATTAATAAAATTCCACCTGCTACCGAGACGAATTGACAAAATGACGTAATGTAAAATCTCTTCATAACCATTCGATTTCTTGCCTGAGAACAGTTGTCATTTAACAACCACTTGTTGATGTGTAAAGCCTAATTCAGTAGATCTGGGCCCTTCCTCTCAGCTCCTCATTACCTGCGTGACATCAGGAGCAGCCTGTTGTTGGTGTGAAGTGATGGAGCCACTTTCCAGTTTGTGTTTGTTGTGATCATTAGCACTGCTCCGTTTCCGCAGGAAGCGAGCACATCATGTGTCCCCGCCACAGCTTCCGGTGACACTGGCGCCACGCTAGCCACGCAGCAGAGCTCAATGTATTTCACCCTAGTTGCTTTCACGTACTATGTTATAATATCTACACATTAGAACAGCGAATTTCTAAAAAAAAAAAAGAAAAAAAAAGTGCGTGAAACATTGCTGTCATTTCTATTCGTTAAAAATTGTACTAATTGCAACAGTTTTTGACTGCAGACTGCTGTAAAATTGTAACTTAATACACGAACAAATCAGGAGTTAAATCACATATAAACAAATTTCTTAATTCTGCCTTATACCAACTAACATGTCAGAATTATGATACAGTTTACATCGACCAAACGAGAAGGCAATTCCAAACATGATGCAAAGAACACATAAGAGTTAAACTGTAGGTCCCAGAGGAATGGAACTGGCCATCCTACCTCTGACACAATGGCGTAGTATGCCTCCTTCTGGAGGATCCAACCAACCTTCGGGTTATGGACTAAGTTAGTTTTTAAGAGAATTCAAATACGTTAATCGCTCAATTTTTGCTGAACACGTGATAGACAATGACCATTCCTTCACAAACATAAATGCGGATACAAAAATTCTAACAACGAACGACACAAAACACAATTTTTAGAAAAAAAAATTATCAATAGAAACAGGGAAACATGTATTCAATGACATGTCAACTTAACTAACAAAACCATATTCAAATAATTAAACAGAAATGCTTATTCAAAAGAGCACTAAACACACAAATTACGCCAACACACAAAACAATAAGTTACTATTACTTCTTCCTCTACAACACCTACTTAAAGAAATCAAAAAACACACACAAATATAGCTACAGATTTCAAACTTTCTGCTTACAACACACTTGATAGAGAAAAACAGCTGAGCAACAACAGTGCGCAAAAGTAACCTTGATTCTGACCATGGTGGAAGTGAAAACAAAACAGTGCACCAAAACTGAAGCAGTCGGAAATGACATAAGTTTTCACCTGCCTCCAACTATTATAATAATGTGCAATATTGCAAGCAGCATGGTGGTTGAGGGCACTGGTGGCCCACCACTGCACCTCAATGCGGAAATGTAAATGTAAGGTACAATAGTCCACATGTATATAAGAGTAATTGTATTTGATCCAATCAAAATCATTCGGAACGAAATTTAAAAACTGTCACATATTGCAGTAAACATTGAACGGTGAAGATACCTCGACGAGAGGCGAAACGTGTAGCTCCTACTTCATAAAAAAATCATCAATAGTTTGTCTGGCTTTTTTAACCAATGATGGATTATTATTGCAGAAGAAATGGCATATAATAATTACGAATTAAGTTGAAAAGCGTAATTAACCTGAAAAAGCGTAATTAAGCTTTGTACTTCTCAATTAATTTCGGTCTCTCGAGATAATTAGATTTCAGTATTTACAGTTTAAGCGTAATTGTTTTAGGGAATCATTTCCCCCCTCCCCCCTATCCTATCTATTTAATCTTAAATTTGCATCAAATACATCAGGTAAATACATTAAATGTTTGTGTATGTTTTGAATTTAATTAAAATCTGTGAACCGGAAGTCATACAAAACGTTAACCTTTTCACTTTTTTGAACAGCAATTAAAGTTCGATCGTCTTGCGCGAGGGTCGCACGTTTAGGAATCCTAGCGACTATCAAATGTGTAACCAAAATGAATTCCACGACTTTGTAAAGACATTACTGGGATAAAAAATCGTTACACAAACAAAAGTTATACAACAGTTTAATATCTAAGCAACAGAATATTAGTTGACGCATACAAGAGAATTATCAGAAATCAATCTATGATTTTTTTAAGGTTTCGTGGTAAAAATGGAGCCCTTATGATTTTGCTATGTTCGTTCATCTTCCACAGTTTCTTGATTTCTGATAAATTTAAAAGGAAAGATTTCTTTTATGGCTCACCTATCAGTTCGTAGATAAACAATAAAAAATAAAGAAGAAGGTACCTCCCCGTAGGCTACATCTAACCGAGGAACGACAAATTTTTTTCGTATACAATTTAGAGTTGATCAAATATTAAAAATTGTTATCATTGTTATTTTGAAACATTTCTGTTTGGTTGAGTGATTCGCGAAATGTGTCCTTAACATTGTATCTCCCTCCCAGCTCTAATTTTCCAACCATACGAATGAAAAGTGTGACAAAATTCCCTTGCTTTTTACGAAAATTGTTTGGATCTCATACATCGTCAAGTTCTTTTTTTTTATTTAAATTTACCAACAAACTTAATTTTTCTGTCCAGTTGGGCAAAATATTCCTTCTTCCATCGTTATGTCCAACTGAGGAGCACGAATGAACTTATTTAGCAGATGTGTTCTTCTTCTTCATCCTCTCGCTTCCTATTTTCCTTCGTCAGGTATTCCTTTTACTGATATACTGTTTGTTGGAAATTGGAAATTATTGCCCATGCTGCTAAATCTGCATCTGTCCTGTATGATATCATCTGTGATTCCATTGGCATTAGCTTCAGCACTTTGTTTAAACCATGGAATCTGCACCCTCAAGAGAAACGAAGGCGGCGGCAGTTTGGGGGTGATTTCCAGCGTGGAGCAGTGATCTGAAGTCGACCAGAGCAACACCTGCTGTGGAGAAACACGACTCCCGGGCCAGAGGGCTCGGCCGCGACGGCCAGAGTAGTGTTTCACCTGAAACCGCACACCCGGGCACGCCACGGCTGCCAAATGTCGCGCCTCAACCGTCTCGGCTACCTCCGCCATCTCGGCCTCTTGGAACCAGGGATTACATTTTCATACAACCTCGTTTATTTCGTAAGCTAGTATACGATATAAAACTGTTTAAGTAAGTAAACCGATCTAAGCAGTAAGGTTCGAGTCTGGCGTTCGGGAGGGCGCAGCTTCGATCCGTGGACATGTCATCCAAATTTTGTTTTTAACAGTTTTCCGAAATCGCTTCAGTGGTTCCATGAGTCATAGCTGAATTCTTTTCCGTTACTCGTCCAACAACCTCTCCAGGCTCTAATGATAACGACATCGACAACCAGAATAGCTTTTGATCAAAAAAATTTAGTAACTCCCAAATGATTTTTTTTTTAATAGGTAGTATAGCTGATATAAAGAAAATTCACCCGTCAAATAATGATATCAATATTTCGAGCTACTGTTGTATTATACTCTCCACACAAATTTTGCGTTGCTGAAGTCACAGAACTGATAGTGTGCCATTACGTTTGGCGAATAATGCTTTGATTTTTGTGCCGGTAAAAAATCTTGAATCTTCGCTGCGCCAACAGACTTCAGTTACAAGTTAATCTCTGAGATCGTAAAAGAAAAATTTCTACTGTTCGTTGTTAGGACACTAGCGTTTGGATTTGATCATACAGTCTTTTAACTTCTGTCAGATTTATTCTCCCCCTATTCAGAAAAAATATCTCTGACTACTTGCATTTTAGCGTGACTGGTAGTAATAAAGCTACAAGGAAGGCACTTGTTAGGCAGCCTCAGCGAGGCTACAAACGCTGGCGAGAGAGACAGAGCTCCAACCGTCCCCGGCAGCGGAGAGGTAGCGTGTTGCTTCACGTTGCAAGAGTCGTCTGTTAGAGTCCGGCCTCGGGAATAGGAGGTTTCAATTAAGTCCCTTGTGTTGTCTGTACTTTGTGGAGTATATATATATAATATTCTATGAAAAAATCAACTCGTAAACTTGGAAAGAATCAGAATCCTTCACAGTTGTAGCTGGCTCAACGACTATTTGTTCTTTCCGATAATGACTAATTACGCCAGACTGAACTACTCTTGCTCTGTGGTAGGGGTTCCCAAAGTTTTAGCCTTCCATCAAATGAAAAGCTTCCACTCTCCACTTCCGTAATTTCCCACGTCCGCCCCCTCCCCCCTCTCACCACAATTATAATGTTAAAAATGAAAAAAACAAGTATGAATCGACTATATTTATTTTTATTTCTTATAAAGCTTCAAATTATAAATTTTCTGAAAAAGGTAAAAAACTACAAACTTTAAATTTAATTAAAAGAAGTAACAAAGAATAAATAAATCAATAGTAATGATGAGCTTGAATTTTTTTTTTTTTTTTTTTTTTTTTTTTTTTTTTTTTTTTTTACAAGTTTCCCATTTTATAGGATACTAGCTGACCCGGCAATGCTTCACTATTGCTGGACTTGAGTAGGCACATAGATTAAATGAAAAAATATTTACATATAAATTTTAAACTGCTGTTTCATTCATTTTCAGTTGGAAAGGGTGAGGGGATGCGCTTTGGAAAACATATGAATTCTTGTAGAACTCGACTAAATAAATAATATAATTTTTGATATATCGCTTTTTTTCGAGTTTTAGCAAGTTAAAAATCAGTTATAGGTAGTCTATTATTCCATGTACTTTTGGTGACGTTTCTTCTGGCCCAGGCCGTATTTCAACCATAATAACATTCAATAGGAGAAAGTAAAACATGTATAGGTAATTTCCACCGCGAATATATAGTGGTAATGGGAATTTTTATTCAGGTCCAGGCCGGATCTCACCCTAACCTCCTCACTTTTGACATACAATATGTCGAGAACTAAGCTAGATATCAAGAAAATGTATCATTTGTTTTTGATTTGTCTCGTCGAGTTACATTATGGGGAAGAGGGGTGGGTTTTTAAATATTTGTTTTTTGACAGGAACCATTTTCGACATCCCCTCGACAATTCACCATACCTTCGCCGTAATCGGAAGAACGGTTTGCGGGTTTGTTTAAATTATGGGGTGTTATGGGGAAGAGGGGGTAATTAAGGTGGTGGAAAGAGAGGATAGGTATTGGGTTTTTGTGAAATTAATGTGTACAGTATTTCTCTCTCTTTTTTAATGTATAAGTGTACAAATTCTTATCTAAATCGGATAAAAAATGTGGTTTGCCTAAAGTATGGGGTGAAAAGGTAATGGGGTTGGAAAGGGGGAGAGGGGATGAATATTCGGAAACCATACGTAGGCAGTATTTTTCTGTTAGTTTTAAAGTATAAGTGTACAAATTCTTATCCAAATCGGATAAAAAATGTGGTTTGCCTAAATTATGGGGTAAAAACGTAATGGGGTTGGAAAGGGGAGAGGGGATGAATATTCGGAAACCATACGTAGGCTGTATTTTTCTGTTTGTTTTAAAGTATAAGTGTACAAATTCTTATCTAAATCGGATAAGAAATGTGGTTTGCCTAAATTATGGGGTGAAAACGTAATGGGGGTGGAAAGGGGGAGAGGGGATGAATATTCGGAAACCATACGTAGGCTGTATTTTTCTTTTTGTTTTAAAGTATAAGTGTACAAATTCTTATCTAAATCCGATAAAAAATGTGGTTTGCCTAAATTATGGGGTGAAAACGTAATGGGGTTGGAAAGGGGGAGAGGGGATGAATATTCGGGAACCATACGTAGGCAGTATTTTTTCTGTTTGTTTTAAAGTAAAAGTGTACAAATTCTTATCTAAATCGGATAAAAAATGTGGTTTGCCTAAATTATGGGGTGAAAAACGTAATGGGGTTGGAAAGGGGGAGAGGGGATGA
Organism: Vandiemenella viatica; assembly: GCA_031002005.1. Classification (NCBI taxonomy): domain Eukaryota; kingdom Metazoa; phylum Arthropoda; class Insecta; order Orthoptera; family Morabidae; genus Vandiemenella; species Vandiemenella viatica. Next base: position 234,071,971 of record JARYHS010008074.1, read on the forward strand.
ATATTCGGGAACCATATGTTGGCAGTATTTTTCTGTTTGTTTTAAAGTATAAGTGTACAAATTCCTATCTAAATCGGATAAAAAATGTGGTATTGCCTAAAGTATGGGGGTGGATATGGGGCGAGGGGATTAATATTCGGAAACCGTATGTAGGCAGTATTTTTATGTTTGTTTTAAAGTATAAGTGTACAAATTCCTATCTAAATCGGATAAAAAATGTGGTTTTGCCTAAACTATGGGGTGTTATGGGGAATAGGGGGCGACTTTTTGGAATTTTTTTTTCGCAGGAACCTTCGCAGGCGCACACTCGAAAACTCTCCAAAGTTTCATTGCAATCTGATAAATGGTACAGGAACGCATAGAAGACGAACATACAAACAAACAAACATTGATTTTTATATATAAGATTACAAAGCGCACAGCATAAATCATTGGCTATATCTAGTTTCCTTCGATAGTTTCTTTTTATTGCAAGAAAAGCTGAAAACTATCTTTCTTACAAATGAGTGCCTGAAACAGGTGAATATAATCGCAGCGTTTGCTGTAATGTGCTGGGACACATTTTGTAATACTTGGCGCAAAACGTTTATTTATCAATTTTTTTAAAAAAAAGTCGTCATTTTAATTTCCAAAGCTTGTTTTGAACTACTACTTTGATTAATTACAGGGCGCTGCCAATATTTTTCGTCTTCAGGCCTGCAACGTCTCAGTACTAA
>JARYHS010008074.1:234073686-234123695 GCA_031002005.1 Vandiemenella viatica
CACTTGTCAAGTCCTTTTCTCAGTGCTTTAACTAGTTTTACAGTTAATAAAAGTACGAAATTTTTCCGTGACTGCACTCTGAACATTTCAGTGCTCTGTTACAACCGGAGAAACGAGACCTGAGTAATACAGATAAGGAGACCAGGGGTTAGGAGGTAATAAATGATTGTTTTCTCTTATGCTGCTGTCGAGGTGCAGCTGGGGTTCGGTATCAGTGCAGCTGTTGCACTCCGACGCAGCTGCATCGCTCGAGAGCAAACGTAACACGTACTGCACTTGTTCTGTTTATGGTCATGGTGAGACCGTTATCGAGGCTTTACAAGCACCCTCCGGTAACACACTCGCTCTGCACGCGTTATTTACGGCCTGGGAGTATATCTCTGCGACACGGACACGTGGAACTGCGGGGAAAATAAAAGAGCACGAGGGAGCGGCGATTGGCGGCGATACACTGGATTGCGGAGACGTGACTGCTGGCAGTCTCGGGTGCTGATTTACGATGCGCCGAGCTAACTGTCGCAGTAAACAGACATGGGCGGCAGACAGCCTGCTGTGAAAATGAAAAGACCGAGCGTGGTGGGTGAGCGGTTAACGCTCTGGCCTCGTATTCGGAAGGACGGCAGTTCGAATCCCCGTCTGGGAATCCAGATTTGGGTTTTCCATGGTTTACCCAAATCACTCCAGGCGAATGCCGGAATGTTTCCTTGAAAAGGACATGGCCGAATTCCTTCCCGGTCCCGAATTCCATCCCGTCTCTAATGACCTCGTCGTCAACAAGGCGTAAAGCAATAAGGAAAAAAATCAGAGTTCCTTGCGAAGACTAAACCGTAACAAATGTCATTTACAGGCGTAACAATATATATATATATGTGTGTGTGTACCTATGTAATTTGTATATATATTTGTTTCCAAACATTATTTAATTGTGACCGAACGTTGAGCGATTAACGTTCTGGCCTCGTATTCGAGAAGACGCCGGTTCGAATCCTCGTCCGGGCATCCAGATTCTGGTTTTCCATGTGGTTTCCTCAAATTACTCCAAGCGAATGCCGGTGTGCTTCCTTTAAAAAAAAATTTAACTATGTGATAGTTACATCCTGTACAAAATTCAACTGATCTTACCAGACATATTCATATGTAAATCTTGTCATAAATTGAAAATATGGGTCCACAATAGACACTACGTGCAGTCATACCTTCAACGGAATAAATTATTGCTCAATTGCGTCTTGGAAAAAGTGATCAAGGAATGACGAAAAAATCAGTCAAATGTACCGAACGGAATAAGATTAGGACACCAGAAGAACAGCCTATAATTTGAATGCCTCGCTTTTGCGGATGACATTATGTTCTTTGCAACAGATCTTGATATTGCAGTCAAACAGACAGAAGTCTTGAAGGAATCAGCTGAAAAGGCAGGACTACAAATATTGTTTGAGAAAACTGAATACACAAAGTTAATACGAAGCGTTAAAACGTCGCAGAAGCTCAAATACCTTAGTTAGCATTATACTACCAATGTCAATGAAAAGGCTGCAGTTGAAGATAGTGCGAGAAAGATAAAAACATATTTCAGGATATGTCAAAAGACCCTTAGATCCAAATTACTCTCCCATCAGGCGTATATACAAGTGCTATAGTAAGGAAGTGAAGCCAGAATTTTTATATGCAGTAGAAACATTAGACAGAAAGGGACAGACAGAAACAGAAATTTCTATGGAAGATCTTTGCACCTAAAAAGTGGCAGGAACCAATTTAATTTCCGTTTGAGACAGAACCTAGAATTATCAGTTCGAAAAGGTATTAAACAAAACTATGAAAAGGAGGTTAGCTTTCTAAGGCCACATCAAGAGAATGGAACCAGAAAGAATGGAAAATAAAATCTTTAACTTTCAAGAGATCAGAAAGACTCAACTTTTGTGGATGAAATAAGTCCATCAGGATCTGAAAAGATTTGGAATCAAGGCGGAAGACATCGAAGAAAGGAAAGTGTTCAGAAGAAATATGTACGATGAAAAATCAGTCAGGAAAAGGATGTGCAGGTCCTTCTATATATTTACCGTAAAGTCCCAAATGAGATGTGTACATTTTCCGCGATTCTCTTTATCGTACGCTGCCAGACCCCAAGGTTTGCTGTTTTCTTTCTGATTTTATGCCATCCTCCTGCCTTAAGTGGACAAGTGTTTTATTATTTTTTTCGTGGCTGGTAATAACTGCACCCATCTGTCTTGTGCTGAGTGGAACACGACAGCATCAACCTTCTCAGCACGAGTCTCTAAAGCGTTGCCTTGTCCCGCCTGACTGCTTCCGCAGATCACAACCTGTGGTCAGGATACTCGACACCAATCAATCAAGGCGCGACAGGTGTCCCAAGGATACTGGAGCTTCGTGTATTGGTAATTGATGCGTTGTAGAGTCAGGGGGAAAACTTGGTACTGCAATAGACTTCCCACCGAAGGGTGGGGGCGCTTTTTGTGCGTGAAACCTGAGCATGGGGCAGACCCGACCCTCCATTCATCAAGATAAATATCGCGGTAGCAGGGAACAGACTGGCAGAGGTGTTCGGGGAAAACTCACCACGCCAAAAGTCACTAACTACACAGCGCGTAACCACATGTGAAGCCATATACCAAGCTTCAGCTGCCACAGCCAGGAAATGTTCGGGAACTAAAGGATACATACTTATTCGAAAAAAACAATTTAAATAAAATCAAATTTCGTCTTTGTTGTAAGTTGGTAATTGTAAAGGAAAGAGGCACTATATTCCTCGGAAAGAGCAAAAAAAAAAAATTAATAACTTCAGACTTTGTTGTAGGTTAGTAACCGCAAAGGGAAAAAGAATCTTCTTACACCTGAACGTGTTGCAACATTAAAGGAAATTATACATTTCATACGTACACACTTTGACAATAAATTTGGCAGCCGCTGAAAAATTCTATCACTCATATTTTGCAAAATCTGGCATCAATGTCATCCTAAGAAACAGTAACGCAATACTGGCTTGCCAGTATTATATTTATTATTATACTGTCTGTGATATTTATTGTCAAAGTGTGTACGTAAAATTAACCGTTCAACGGTCATAAAATTCTCAACTCTTTACACGAGAAATAAATTTGTGATGGTAAAACAAATAACCATTTTGTAAGGTAGTGAATAGTAACCAAATTAATAAAACTTATCTCTGAATAAAGTTATACTCGAAAAATAAACAAACGGATAAAGTTAACCAAACAAAGAATATTAAAGGATTAGAAAGTGCAGACTCACCTATGTAACACTAATATATTTCACTTTTCATGTATTGGTAGTTTTACAATTTTGAACTTCCGTGGTTCGAATTCAACGTTAAACTGTAGGTCCGCTGTACCCGGCAGAATTGCCGGGTTAGGTTAAGGCGGCTACGACAGTTGCGGAATGCGCAGCCAAAAGAAACCCAGTCACCAGGTCATTACGACCACACGTAATTATTATTATAACTGTAAACTACTGATAGATAAATTAATTTTACAATTACGGTTAGTAGTTTAAGGGAAATTAGTTCCTGTTTTGAGGTATAATAGAGTGGGAAATATTTTGTTTACGGGCAAGCGAAGAAGAAAAAGTTATCGATGGTTATGCTGAACAATCTACATCAAACAGTGGAAGCATCTGAAGTATCAATGCCCATAAGTCTAACATAAGAAAGTGTGTAGTATCGTTCACAAAAGTACAAGCACGATACTAATTGATAAGGGACAGGAATTTTTAAGAGTTGTGTTTGATCATATGAACAACATCAGGAAGTTCCGTGGTTCAGATTCCGCGTGAAACAGTATGTCTCAGGCCGTCCAACCCCTGCCACAATGGCTTAGTATGAGTCCTTCTGAAGAATCGAACCCTAGCATTGTGTTTTTTTAATAGCAACAATAGCAAACACATCATATTGAGCCAATACAGAAGACATTGACGGTAAAATTTATGCGTCGCATTTCGTTTAAGAGACGAATGTGACAGCGTTCTAATAAATGAAAATAAATACCTGCAGCAAAGTTTAAATGTTTAGATTATAACCACTATTCATCTCCGTCGTTGCTAACCTAACTTGACCGTCCAATTCCACAGGGTAAATGATACCTACAGTTTTACATGAAATCCAAGACACGGAGTGTCCTGGTGTACTTCTCATGTACCAAGTAAAGGTAGGTATGTCCTATATGGACATCCTTGTCGGGAATTCTAAACTCTCGATCCCAGGTTAGGTATCTTAATCACTGAGCTACAAAATATGAAAACAGCTTTTCCCTCTCCGTACTTTCGCCACTCTCATAGTTTTTCAGTCACACAGACTGTACCAACTCTTCTTCTTCACCACATTCTCCCGACATTTATGGGTAGGCTGTCTTTGATGAGTATTACTCATCGTTGGCATGATAAAATTTTACGGCTGCATGCCCTTGCTGCCGCCAAGCATTTATACTTACTGCCAGTGGTGGTGTAACGGTTAGCGTTCTGGCATCACATTCGGGAGGACGGCGGTTCGAATCCCCGTCCGGACATCCAGATTAGGGTTTTCCGTGATTTCCCAAATCACTCCAGGCAAATGCCGGGATGCTTCCTCCAAAAGGTCATGGCCGAATTCCTTCCCATTCCTTGCCCCACATTCTTTCCCGTCTCTAAAGACTTCGCTGTTAAGAGACGTTAACCAGTTATAAAAGAAAGAAAGAATACCGCCAGGTAGTACCACGTACTAACGGAGGAAGTGAAGATTTGCCATCTGTATGCGAAGCTTGTAACTATGTGATAAGTGTAATTTTAACATCTGGATATTGTGGGCCAATTCCTAAATTGCGATAGGATCAATTTTTATGAATAATTGTCACGCCAATGCAATTGAATTTGTTGTTTCATTTCCCGAACGCGTTTTACCTTATTCTCCGAAGCATCTTCAGCAGTTCTGTAGTTTTTATTGCACACAATTTTTTATTTTTTTTAAACTGCTGATGGGAAACCTTTTTTAAGCTCAGAAGATAGAGCTAACCGATGGAAGGAATACATTGAGAAACTGTATGATGGGGACGACTTGAACAATAGTGTAATGGAAAAGGAAGGCGATGTCGACATTGATGACTTATGAGATCCTGTTTTGAGAACAGAATTTAATAAAGCTCTGAATGACTTGAAAGCAAATAAGGCAGTTGGTATTGATGAGATCCCTGCAGAACTTCTTAAATCTCTAGGAGAGGAAGGAATCGAAAGATTATTCAAGCTGATATCAAAAAGTTATGAAACAGGAGAAATTCCAACTGATTTTAACAAAAATATCATCTTCACACTTCCAAAGAAAGCACAAGCCGACAAATGTGAGAATTATCGCACCATTAGTCTAACATCACATGCTTCAAAATTACTGACTACAATAATACACAGAACGATGGAAAGGGTAGTAGAAGAGATAGTAGGTGAAGATCAGTTTGGGTTTAGGAAAAATCGGGGTACAAGTGAAACAATTCTGTCTTTAAGATTAATACTTGAAGGGCGGATCAAGAAAAACAAAGATACTTTTATGGCATTTGTTGATTTAGAAAAAGCTTTTGATAATGTTAGGTGGGACAAGATGTTCAAAATTTTAAAGAAGTCAGGTCTAAAGTATCGAGATAGAAGAATACAAACTATATAACAATCAAGTTGCTGTAATAAAAGTAGAGAATCACGAGAGACATGCATCATTTAAAAAGGGTATGAGACAAGGTTGTAGCCTATCCCTGTTAATATTCAACTTGTATATAGAAGAAGCATTGAAGAAAGTCAAAGAAAAATTTCCAAGTGGCATAAGTTTTCAGGGAGAAAAAAATCAGTATGCTACGATTTGCTGATGACATTGTCTTGTTAGCAGAGAGGGCTGAGGATATTGAGAACTTATTGAATGGCATGAACAAAATACTGAATTAAGAGTTTGGTCTGAATATAAATCAAAGTAACACAAAAGTGATGAAATGTAGCAGAAATTATACCAATACTAGCAGATTAAATATAAAAATAGGATCGGATGCAATAGGAGAAGTGAGTGAGTTCTGTTACTTGGGAAGCAAAATTACAACCGATGGCCGAAGCAGGAATGATGTTAAAAGCAGAACAGCACTAGCAAAAAGAGCCTTCATGAAAAAGAGAAACCTTTTAGTTTCAAATATTGATCTAGGAATTAGAAAGAACTTCTTAAAACTCTATGTGTGGGACACGGCACTTTACGGTAGCGAAACATGGACTTTAGGAATACTGGAAAGTAAGAAAATTGAAGCATTTGAAATGTGGTGCTACAGAAGAATGCTGATAATTAGGTGGACAGACGAAGTAAGAAATTAACGAGTTTTGGAAATGATGGGTGAGAAAAGAAGTTTATGGAAGAAGCTTACAGAAAGAAGAGACAGGCTTTTAGGTCATATTTTGAGACATGCTGGATTGGTTAATTTGTTAGAGGAGGGAACAGTCGAAGATAAGAACTGTAGAGGTAGACAGAGATTAGAATATATGAAGCAGATATATGAAGACGTGGGTTGTAAGGGGTATGTAGAAACGAAGAGGTTAGCACAGGATAGGAAGGAATGGAGGATTGCATCAAACCAGTCTAAAGACTGACGACAACAAAAAAAAGAAGTCTTTTAACAGCGAGGTCTTCAGAGACGGGAAAGGATGGGGGGGGGGGCAAGGAATGGGAAGGAATTCGGCAGTGGCATTTTGAAGGAAGCATCCCGGCATTTATCTGGAGTGATTTGGGAAACCATGGAAAACCCAAATCTGGATGCCCGGACAGGGATTCGAACCGGCGTCCTCCCGAATGCAAGGCGAGAACGCTAACCGTTACACCACCACTCTAGGTCATTTGCTTGTACTTGTACAGTATTTCACCATCAGTTGTGTCTATAGCAGCAGTTTGCATCACAGGTGTTTGTTCCACCTTTATGAATAATTTCGTAGCACTTTCACTGCACTATAGTATCTGATGGCTTACAACAAATTCAGTTGCATTGGCGTGACAATTATTCATAAAAAAGTGTAATTTTAGTTTGTGCAATGTGCAATGTTTATGAGGCGGAGATTGGGGAGCGTTCCGGCATTCGCCTGGATTGTTGCAGAAAACTGCAGTTAGGGCGGCTAATACGCGGGGGCCCAGGCTCGTGTCCGGTCGTTGTACATCACTGATTCACTGTCCCGCACGTCAGCCACTGAACCACACTGCCCGACAGACCAAGTGTCTGCAGTTATTTCGGAAGCTGTCGTTCCCGAGAAAACATGCGCCAGGAGAATCGGAACTCTATGAACGCACTTTGCCTCGTGTACTGTGGGGGCCCAGGTCCCCTTGCGCTCGGTGTAAGTTTCCGCCACCGGGCCTGTGAACAATGCCGTCGTGGCGGCGAACAAAGCGGCCCCGACACCCCTAAACCGTTTGTTTGCTCGCTGCTCTGTATGGCAGTCAGTCTCAATTACCAGCGCCTTGACGAGCGCCTTCCTCCGCTCTCCAGACGGCTTTTGACGCCCTCCAGAGGGTCGCCTCCATTGTCACCACTCCCCCCACATCCGAAACGCTCGCTATTCAAATGAGACGCGGCGGCAAACCGCTTTGCTGGCTCGCACACTCGCGGTTTGGCTCTGATCGGCATATCAGATTACCAACGGCCCTGGGATCCAGACGCAGTGGGGACCACAGCCATGCCGAATAAGATAAAAATGGTAACTACCATAATCGATAGTTTTGTTCCCCCTACCAACATAACGCATTGTCCCAACACAAAAGATCGTTAACAAAATTCATACTGTAATGCAGATCGAAGGTGAGTACATGATATTCCTCACGTGACGTTACTCAATTTGCATACACTCAAGTATTACATTTTTGTTAAATTCAATGCAATTTTTAATCGACAGTTATAGTTCTTTATCGACCAAATCATGAAACTAAAACACCAAGAAGCTTTAAAAGACATAGGGATTATAAAAAAATCATTGTAACTTTCTTAGCTTTGGAAGTATCAACACATGAAACCAATATTACTACTAACGGACACTACCAATACAATTAAGGGAAAGAGAATTGTCCCATTGCGTCAATTCTTTCGGGAACATGTGTTCAAACAATTGTAGCACTCATATTAAACGTAGGGGAGACCGAGGCAAAGTGGTCAAGGCGGGCAAAGTGGCCACGGGGGTTTTTGGGGCTAAGGGATGGTGGCATCACGCGGGAAAAATCATAACTAGTGCGACTTAATACATTCAGTTACCTTGAGAAGCCCGATCCGGTTAGCATATCATCTCTCGAAGTTATTAGAATTTTTGTGGTTTTTGATGAGCCTGGTGTTTGGTAAGTGGTCAGTTTATTTATTACTAAGAAATCAAATGACTTACCGCTTCTGAACAAAATTCATTTTCAAGAAGGATTTTTTTCTGTAAGTTCCTGATTTTGGGATCATGATTGTTTGTTTGCACTGTTAAGACGGCGCCAAACCGGGCAAAGTGTCCACCTGCTGGTGGCCGTGGCCTCTGTCTGCAGCGCACGGATTCTGTTTGTTCCTTGCAGGTAATTAATGTTATACAACGCTTTGAACAGGTGCTTTATTATCATGTGAAGCTGTGCTGAGCATATTAATAATAATCAAAAAACAAAAAGTAATAAATTATTTCTATTTTGTGGTGGTGTTTCAACGACCGGAAACTTATTTTTCCGTGAGCCCAAAGGATATTTTGGCGCAAAAGTGGCAGGAAAAAGCAAATGCAAAGGCTGAAACAAAGGTTCTTTGCAGATGTTCACATCAAATTCATATAAAACTGTACTTGAAGATGCAAAAGCAAACAAAAAGAAGGATACCACCAACCGCAATAAATAACCCAAAAATAGTGTTATTTAATGATGACGATGATCAGAAACACACACAGTTTTCAGCTCAAGATTACAAGAATCATGGATCGAATGCCAAATGTGTTACTTTTGGGCTCACAATTCTGTGATGGAGTTGAATGAAACAGCTATTCCTTCGTTTGCGATAATTGCAATTAAAGTGCCTTTTGCTGCTTATAATTTCTATTATTTATAAGTTATAAGACTTCTAAATAAAGTACACTGTTTTGCGAATTTAGTTCGTTTTTATCACTCATTCCTGATTTTGAAGCTAAGTGGACACTTTTTTTGAAAACTTAATTCAAAGGTTAACTAAAAAAAATCTGGTATGTACTAGAATAGGTTGAGCGTTGTAATCCCTGATTTTTATGCCTCTGGGTGTATTGTAAGTTACCTTTAAACATCGTCAAAACTTAGCCTGGCCACTTTGCCCGGTCTCCCCTTATTATAAAAGTGGGAGGAAAGGCCTTTTAGACGTTAATTTTACTGTCCTGTAGACTTTTTTTTAAACACACATTTGTTTCCTTCTTATTTTCCTCTGAGGTAGTGTAGAACTGATAAACCTATACGAATCATTTTGTTCGTGCTATTTGGGCTTTAGCATGCGTTGACGTGTATATATTACCTGAACTCTAAGAGGCCACATCATTTAATGATATATATATATATATATATATATATATATATATATAAGGTCGATGTTGAGGTCATTCGCGGCGGAAAAGAACTGGTGGCAAGGAGCAGGAAGGAATTCGGCCATGACATTTGGAAGGAACCATCCCGCCATTCGCCTGGAGTGATTTGGGGAAACCAAGGAAAACCAAAATCTCGATTACCGGAAAGGAATTCAGACCCAGCTCCCGAATACAAGGCCAGTGCATTACCGCTCATCCACCACGCTCGGAAGAGATGGTATTAACGTTTCATAAAACAACTAATATTCTTAAACAATGACTCCTAAGAAGAAGGGATTTGCATCATAAAGTAGGAAGTTCTTCGTAGTTACCATTAATGACTCGCGACTAATCAAGAAAATATATCACATCATTAATGGACCCCGACAAACCCAAGCACGCTGGCTTGTAGAAACCTAGAAGGACCTTGCAGAAGTCAACCTAACCAACTGACATCTACTCGGAGTATAGTTAGACAAATAATCACCTCGCATAAATTTGCACAGCAAAAAATCTGAAACTCAGAAATGCATGGCCACAAAAGAGACGTAAAGGCGAAAGGATGAGAATGTTTTGGGAAGATAAGAAGAACAACAAGAAGAATAAGAAGGACAATGCAAATTATTGTTCCACGTGCTCCCTATTGGGCCAAATAAATAAAATAAATGATATTTGATTATTGTAGGCCATTTTCTTCTACAGTTGCTTGGTAAATTAGTATTTGTTGTTTAATAATACGCCATTACAACTGTTGGATATTGTTTTTATTTTCCGGACGCGTTTCGCCTCTCGTCGAGGTATCTTCAGCTCACAGTTTTGCTGTAATATGTGATTTGTCAATGACTAAATCACATATTACAGCAAAACTGTACGTTGAAGATACCTCGACGAGAGGCGAAACGCGTCCGGAAAATAAAAACAATATCCAACAGTTGTAATGGCGTATTATTAAACAACAAATACTAATAAAATAAATAATATTATCTGAAGTTTCTGCATTAGCAGATGCACATAGAACACCTAGCGTCTTAAACGACATTACAATTGCATAAGTTACCAGAGGGCTATTTAAATTATCTAATAAAACAACATTTTATACAGTTTAAACCTTCGTCGAATACGAGAGCATTACATCCACTCTGTTATGGATAGCGTATGGAGATCACTCCAAAGAGATTACCCCAAGTGTTACGATATCACTGTCCCTTACGGCCCATTCAAAAATTCGCCCCGTTTTTCTTATATACCTGTTTCTTTATGAAGTAAATATATTGCAGTTGCAGCTTCGTAGTCAGATAACGACAAGTTACATCTTGAGCGATGGTCTACTGAAATTCTCTGAGTAATGTGATTCTTTGACCTCTCTACCATATGTTGTGGCAGATATTCCTATGTTTTCCGTAAAAACAAAAAGAGGTAACATATAAGGATGATAACATCATTTAATCAATTGTTACTTTCTTTCATCTCCTCTTATATCTGATTTAAATCATATTTTTGATGAAATTTTCCGTGTTGACGGTTCAAAAGACATGACTTATAATTTTAAAACATGCTCTTTCAGTTAAGTGTACCGTGTAACTGTTATTACTGAGGCGAAAATTTATCATTACAGCAACAGTTTCTTTCATACATCGATAACATTTCGAATGTTATTCAGTTGAGTGGTACTTTATGTATACCATCGTTATCGGAGACTCCGTGGCGCAACGGTAGCGCGTCTGACTCCAGATCAGAAGGTTGCGTGTTCAAATCACGTCGGGGTCATCCATTTTTATTGGATGTATAGATCACATAATGTTTAGTGCTGAAAAATCTACCTGCTGTTTACGGAGAAGGTTTGAGAGATCCTGTTAGAAAAGAATTCTCAACGCGTCCAATAGAAAAAATATAATTTTTATCCTACTGGTTTTCTTTCTCTACAGGTTAAAATCATGTAAAGAAAAACTTCATGGTTCTCGTTTTTACGTAAAAACATCGCAGTAACCAACATAGTAAAGAAATTGAAAAATTGTTTAATTTTACAGGGAAGCTGCACCACAAAGCTAAAAGCATGTTGCGTTTAAGAAAAGTCACGCTGATTGATTGTTTATTTGTTTGCGTAATCATTACATTCAACACTAATACAAAATAGACTAAAAGAAAAACATCGATTGTTAGTAAAATTATGGACATCAAGTAATCATAGAATTTTATCTTCCACCGTTAGTTAGTAGAGTCTACTGGTAGGTTTATTTGAACTTTTGAGATAAGCATCGAAAATTTTCAAAAATTAAAAGTACTACCAATCTTTAGTTTCGAAACAGCTAACATTGCTGCATGTAGTATGAAATTAGATTATATGTCACCCAATCTCAAACCATCATGGCCCCTTTACAACCATCCAAGATGACGTAAGGACTAAAGTACCAGTAGCCCTTTTAAAGCCACGTCTGATTTTATTTTTGTTTGCTGTCTGCATGGCCAACCCCTTTACAGTCGACCAGGCAGACAGTGTTTTAGTACATTCTATCCCACAGTAATAGCTGGTATTTGTTAGGGCGCTAATGACCCCGACGTCGACGCGCCCTAAAGCAGCAACAACTACAGTAACAACAATCAAACCGTCATCTCCACAACGAACTGCACAAAGTGAGTTAAAAATCTAGTTTTAATTATTGTAAGCATAACAAAATCTTTTTACAACGAAAATAATTTGTATTTGGTATGTTTCATGTTTGGACTGGAGGCCTGAGTCCGCGAATTATGTATGAAAATAATAATGGAGCTATGAAGAACGCGGCAGTGTAAGGAAGTCCTCTTATCGTTATGCATACACATTTCGGTTGGTTGTGTCGCCCGAGAAGAGATAAGCGCCCTGTAGACAGAAGCTTGCACGCGAGAACGCTAATATTCAGCACAGAATCAGAGCAACTAATTACAGGAAGTCTTTGTCTCCTCAAATATGCACTTCAGTTCTGATACCAAAAGAATTGAGGCCTATAAACAAATCAGTAACTAATGAGAAGGTAAAATATCCATTCATTGTAAGAGTAACCTAAAAAAAACGCCATTTTTACTTTTTTTGGCTGAAACTGTTACCATTTCGGAAAAGAATAATACTGAAACTTTAACCAATCCAATCGCTAGTATTCACTATTATCTGTGAAAATTGCAACGCCAAGAAGGAGACATGTGATTATAATTAAATAAATTGCACAGATTAGGGACGTGTCAATAAACAAGTGATTGAAACTACAGGGCTCTGCATGCACTTTGACAGTGACTGTGTGAAGCCGCCACGTACTATAATCAGTCTCCAGACGTCGAAGCGCGGTATAAAGAGAGCTTGGATATGCTGTTGAAGAACACACGGATTGTAGGCGCATCCTCGAAGTATGGACAGTGGTTGCAGGAGGACCAGAACGGATCGTCCCCCAGACATGTCAGGTGAGAGTGCAGGCCAAGGAAGCGGTGGTACCCGTCGTTCCACATTCCTCGCCATATGTGGCCGGCCATTGTCCTGCCGAAACATGTCATGTGCAGCTGCAGGAAGGCCATTGCTTCGAGCTCAATATGTAGGATCGCCAATGTCGCCCGAAACCATCACACATAGCGTTTGTGCGCTATGCCTCTCAACAATGCAGTCTGATCGATTTCGTTCAGCACGGAAGAGTCTAACATGTACGTGGCCATCACCGAAAGACAGCTTGAAGCGTTACTCGCCCGAAAACTCTATATTTAGCCTCTCAGCACGCCAGTGACGGCGTTCACGTGTCTCTCAGTCTTAGGCATTGGTTAATGGAAGCCGACGCAATAATGTGCGTGCCACCAGTCCGTCCCTTAACAGAACGCAGACATGAACACACCCGTTGCAATGCTCCAGTGTCAAGCTGTGCAATACTGCGGACGAACTGTTCTGTTTTTTACGGCCGTGCGGACGAGACGTTGGTCATCTTGCGCTGAGGTCACATTGTGTGGTCCAGTACAGGCTCATCGCTCTTCTATCCACTGGTTACACACACGCATCACTGTCATAGGAGAGTGCTCTTTACGAACCGCAATGTCATAGTGCGACAAACCCATTTCCCGGCGACTAATCATTCTACCACGTTCGAACTCATTCACGTGCTGACATTGCTCCCTTTGACGTCGACTAGGCATACCGGCACTTGTTTGCATGTTTCCAATTCGTTTGACGGATCTACAGCCACTGAGCTGGCGTAACACTGACCTGTCCGCTCATACAAAAGAGGGCGCTGCTAGGCCCTCGTGCACGCCAGCTATCCGCAATCTTAATCACTTATTATGGTTCCACTGTTCTGAGCATCCTACGATATTGGAGTGATTCAGACCATTCTTTCTGGATCTCGAAATTTTCATAAACTGTATAAAGCAAAGGCATTAATGAGGTTAGAATTTCCTTAAACGGTTTACGAAAAAAGAGATATATAGTTTTTTCTACGTAACAAATGTTAATGACACCAGCTTCAAGGTTTGACTTGTGTTGGAGCGTGCATTGTTTGGCTACGTTTAACGTCGACTCTCATCGTATTGTTTTCTCGACTGCGTTAATATCGTCTTGCGATCTGCCTAATGAGCGTATTCTCGTACGATTAACATTTGTTGAGATTCATTAACATATCTCGTAATTGCAAGACAGAGTTAAAGCAAATTTTCTTCTGCCTTAGGGGGCATCCATAAATTACATGAGGCGTTTTTCCGGACCCCCCCCCCCCCCTTCTGGTGAGAACTGGTCCGTGGGGACCCTCCCCTCCCCCTAGAAATCGCCCTCGCAAGTTTTTGAGGACATTTTTTTTTTTAGCTCCACAGTCCGACAATTTTTCCAAAACCTCATGTTAGATTTCCGTAGAACCCCCCCGCCCCCCTTCCCCTTGATGAGATTTCGCCGGACCCCCCACCCCCCCTATTTCACCTCACGTAATGGGCGCCCCCTTCAGTGGTATGAATCTTTCAAATGGTCCACGACAATACTTATTATGTTTGATCAGCTACGGAATTATTATCGGGATTAGAATGAAATCTGTATATTCATTTTCAAGACCGGTACAAAGCAATTTCGCATCACATTCTATAGAAGTACGGTTCGAAGCAGTACAAGCGGCTAAATTTAACTGCCGTCCAGAAATCGATTGAAAACTTTCCGTTTAACGGCAACCGCTACGAGCAGTGGCCCAACGGTCGGGATTAGAGTAATCCCTGATAAAACGACTGACGGCCGGCAGATAGCAACAGTTTTAAGTGATACCACGCCTCGCTCTGCCAGCTAGTACAACAAGTAACGTACTTCCGCTGAAGCAGCTGGTTTCACTTTAGAAAGAGTTGTAAAACTGTGTAAGAATCTCTGGTGCTTCCAGTTGTAAAAACGTCACAATCCTGGAACTCGAGAACTTTGTAGTAAAATACAACGACCTGAAACTCTTTCGTCTTACAGCAGTAAAAATGACGCTCCTCTGTATTCTGCATTCCTATTCTTGTGTGAATGCAAATAACTTAAAAGCAACTGCAGATGCTAACGCTAAGTGTACGTATCTCTGTTGACATATTAACTTTTGACTTAAAACTCGATTCATTCAGCTTCATATTTTAATAATGAGAATGAAGATTTAACGAATGTGACTGTATTTTATTTATACAATCATTTGATGGGTACGTTACAGTGATAAGGTGTTAAATTATAACAAAACCACTGTTAGTTGTAAATACAACAAATAGTTACGGATGTAGAAGTAGCAGTATAAAAGAAAAAAGGCAAGGTTGAAGAATATTTTCTGCGGTGTTCAAATTATATGTAGAAGAAGTGCTCTTCAGGAATATCAAGAAAAATTTTAAAATGTGATAAAGACCACTGCATTGAGGTCTGCTGATGTTATCCTATCGACTGTTAATAGCACGGATTCTTAGCAATCGTTCAAGCAAATTATTGGAATAGTTGTTTTCACTGATTATACACCATAGCACAACAATAATCAGGAAGCGAAGACAAACTACGAAACAAAAGTAATTTGATAAACTGCAGTAGAAGCAGTATGAGGCTAATACAAACGAAGCAGGGTATATGTGAATAGTACATCGGTGCAAACAGAATGAACTTTCTGTGGAGGGAGAAACTTTTTGTATTAAGTATTGGCATAGATCTCAAAATTATCATTTTTCTTAAAAGAAATGTAGGCTACGTATAAACAGGACCGGCAACGGAGAAAATTATCACCACAGCTATAAACCTACATGCATCACCTTTATAGATAAATCCTCTGTTATGCATTTTTTTAAAAATTTGATCCAGATTGATCTGTGATCGTTATACTTAATCCTGTAGTTAGGGTCTTCTAAAAAGACAACGTCTTGATTTACAAACCCAGCGATTCGTGCTCACCCTGCATTTTTTAATTTAGTTTTCTTCCACAGAACAAAAACTAAAGATCATGTAAATTGAGGCTGGAGTAACAGTTATGTAGAGATCTACAGAGAACATGGACAGGTGAAACAAAGCATTCCGCAGCCTGTACACAATAAATAATGGGAATGACAGTAACTATGAGCACAGGTAATGAATGAATGAATTCGGTATAATTCTTCTACGACAAACGACCGATCAGATTCATTACGTTTTGATTTGGAGCGAAGAGGAACAGCATTTTATTTTAGAGAATTAGCATAAATTTTGAACATTTTTTTTGTAACGAACTAAATTTTTTTATTGATTTGAAACTCGCTTTTGGGTTACCATATGCAGCTATCAGTTTCAAATGATCTATCTGCAATTGACTCCTTTATTGAAAAATTGCTGTCTTTATTTAAAATACATTGAGAAGAATAAAGAAATAACCACTCAACTGAGACGAAGAAGTTTGCTGAAGCCTGCTCTGGAAATGGTGTGGATTGGGCTTTGAAGTGAAACCAGCTACTTGTGGCGGGCCCAGTAATGAACCGTGTGGAACCGCAGCTCCCCACCTTTGGTATACGCGTGGCTTCCCGTCCGTGTGTGTACGCCGTGTGTCGTGACAAGGTAATTTATTTGGTTAGCGTCCACTGGTTGTCAGGATGTTCATTCAGCTGCACTGGGAAGTGACAGAGTACTATTTTAGGACGGGCGCCGGGAAGAGGGGGAGTCGGTCTGAGCTGGCGGGCTTTTTACTCTTGTATAAACTTGACGAGGCCCGGGGCGAGCTGTCTGCTTGGGTAAACACGGGGGAGGCAACTGGGAGCCGTGACAGCCAGCACAAACACACGGCAGCGACGACCGCTAATGCACCTCGCCCACCGGGAAACAAAAACCAACCTCACCTGTTTATTTTACTTAATTACCAGGTAAAACCGGGGACGGCAACCGAGATCAGATTACGACGCACGGTAGCTTGTTCATGTTACCTGCTCCACGGACAGGACCCTTCAGGTAATTTCCAATTTCATCACTTTTTTTTTAGGGGAGAGACAGAGCTATCACCAGGGAAGGCAAGCTCATCATCAAAATACATCCCGTGTATCGCTTCAGACTGCTTTGAGCAGTAACAGTTAATGAATTCTGGATGTTCGGAAGTAGATTCGAACTGTTGTCCCTCAAAGTCCAAATTCAACGACACAAGACCGAGCGTGGTGGGTGAATGGTTAATGTTCTGGCCTCGCATTCGGAAGGACGTGGATTCGAATCCCCGTGCGGCCATCTAAATTTCGGTTTTCCGTGGCTTCCCCAAATCACGCCTAGTGAATGCCGGGATGGTTCCTTCAAAATACCATGGCCGAATTTCTTCCAGTTCCTTGCCCACAGTCCTTCCCCGCCTCTAATGACCTCGATGTCAAAGAAACGTAAAGCTATAAGCAAAAAAAAAAAAAAAAGCCATGGTTTGACAGTAGATATATCTGTCACTTTCATAAACAACATTTGGACTTTTAACATGCATGTACTTTATTTTAGATCCAAATTGATAGTGTGGCCTTGTATCACTCCAGAGCATTTCAACTACCAGAGGACGGAATCAACATGTGCGTATCTTAGTGGGTGAAAGATTTCTTATGAAACAGGAGATAGGCAAAAAATTAGTCTGTGAAATGGGCTGGCAGAGGATATGCCGGTAAAAGCATAAGTGCCACAATTTAGTGCATTTCAAACTTTCCTGTTCGTTATTTGCTGTTGGGTTAAAGCCAGAAGTTTGGGTACTCGCAGATGAAACAATATCGTATAGTAGGATTACCCCGAGAAGGTGTTACCAATAACTACAGAGGGATATACAAACGATTACCTAGTTATGAAAAAAAGTGTCAGCGTATTAGGTATGCAGGTAGGAGAATAATGACTTTCGATGACTGTGTAGAGGGTGTGGAATTGCTGATGGAAGGTTTAAGGCGTAAATATATTCCTATTTTGCTGGCGTATGGTGGGTTCATGTGGAACCCACGTTAGAGGTATAAAACACTGGACTTGTGTAGACTTCAAAGGAGGGAAGTTGCATTTGTATGCGGAATTTACTGTACAAGAAGAGAGCTTGGGAGGCTTTCTTTTAGAGTTTGTGGAAGATAGGAGGACGAATTAGGAGAGTTGTA
Organism: Vandiemenella viatica; assembly: GCA_031002005.1. Taxonomy (NCBI): domain Eukaryota; kingdom Metazoa; phylum Arthropoda; class Insecta; order Orthoptera; family Morabidae; genus Vandiemenella; species Vandiemenella viatica. The sequence continues at coordinate 234,091,771 of JARYHS010008074.1, forward strand.
GGGTATATAGAAGGCTGAGTTGAAACTGAGAGAGGAATAACGAGTAATAATTGGAATCGAAGAGAGGACACTGACAGCAGAACTACCATAATTTAACATTTGATTTTAGGTAGAAGAAGGGGTCCTCTTTTTTCTGCTGTAGGGAACAGAGTTGGGTATCGAAGTAAGTTAACATAACAGAAGCTGATTATTATACTTGAACGGCGAAAGGTTTTAAAGTAATAATGTGCTTACAACTTAAGTAGATAGGTACGAAAATTGCCTCGTGGTGAGTCGCCTGTTCTCGGGGGTGAATAAAAAGAGATGATCTTATACTATGATGAGGTAAAATGGAAATATGGAAGGAAACATAAATTTATCAAGATGAAATACCTCTGAGAATACATTATAATATTCTATCGCAAGACTAGGAGCTTATATTGAAGCATTTAGAATTCCTGTGCTGATATTACATAGCTACTTACGCGACTGTCGTGATAAAACAGATGACACTACTAGTATCTCATATCCGTAGTCCTTTGGAGTCATGAACCACTTGAGATGCTCAGGGTCAGAGAGATGAAAAGTTTATTTATACGCGTCAAAACACTTAATCTCTCTCTGAGACAAGTGACGTCCATTACAGAATCACCATGTTGCCTCAGCTCGGCTGGTTCTGCAGCTATAAGCTTTCTGCCTGCATTTACATTTAGATAGCGCGTAGGTTGCACTGCCAGCAGATACAGCGTAGATAGCTCTGAATTAACCACATGCCAGGTGCATTTGTCTTCTCCCAACACGACTGGTCTTCTAATACTAACCATGTACACTCTGAATTATGCTGCCAAAGCTTCATGTAGTGTACATTAACCATTTTCACTTCGATAGTTTCATGGGGTGCCACTTCCTGTTCATGCATCAGAGAATAGGAGATTATGCAGGAAGGTATAAAAGAGTAAGCTATCTGAAAATAAATGAGTGAACTGAATGAACAAACTTCCATCTTTTCATTTATCGTTTCAGAGACGCTAGTTTTCTATTGATTTCATCGGCATCGATCACTACGCAAGCAATGAAATGAGTAGGAAATGCTGCCTAAGGTGTGCTCTATTAGCAACTAACTGTACGGTGAGCATGTATTTCCAGTCATCTGTGCTAAGTCAAAATTCACCAGTCTCTTCTTTCCCAGCTTCTTGAATTAATCTGTGGTGCAGAGAGAGGTGACACTTATCTTGTGAAGTTTCATGTTTCGCAGTATGTCGATCAACCAAGAATTTTTTCATACCATCTACGTAATTTAGATTAATCTGAAGTAAAAAAGTATTTTCTGTAAAACAGGTTTTCTGAAGGGCAATATTTGTATCACAAACAAACCTTTTTTAAATTAAATCCCGCGGAAGTATAATTCACATTTCTGTTATCTTTTTTGTGCAATTAATTTATCTAAAGGCTGATTTATTATTAATGCTTTGAATATAGAACAAAGAACACCCCCAAGAAACGTGTTTCTGGTATTAAATTTTTGAGCCTCCGTTCATGCTGGAGTAGTTTCCGTGGCCGAAATATAGAAGGGTACGTTTTGCCAAGAAACTATTAAATCAGGGAATAAAAGGTAACCTTATTTCATCGGTGTAAAACAAATGTTTGATTAAACAATGAAATTTTATGCGAGCGTTGGGATCACAGAAATAAAATACCTTGTTGCGTATCAGGAATTTTATAACTAGTAAATATTTACCTTAAAAAAAGTACACGACTATCAGCATTTTGTGTTGATATTACTAAGTGAGCGTCAACAGTCAAAGTAAAAAGTGTACGCTAGTGTCAATTTAACAGATTTCGTACCTGTTGCGTAGTGGTGATAATACACAGAAATAGTTTTTTCAGTCGTTAGGAACAACTAGGTAAATATTGCCGACAAATTTCAGTCGCATATTTGACGTAGGATCATTGTAAACAGCGATAGACTATTTTTTCTATAGAAGTTATAATATAAACAACAAAGAAATAACCTCACCACCGGCTTGGAATATTATTTTCTTCCCCTCCTTGTTACTCGGAGAAATGTGCTGGCATACAGGGCAGTGATCAAAACTATACGCCTTGTCGACGGCTATGCGTGAAAGAACTGGGGTCAATGGAATGGAAGTAATTGCCCCACGGCCTTTAGAAGGAAACATCTCGACATACACCTGAAATGATTTCGGGGGAAATCCAAATCTGAATGGTTAGACTGGGATTCTAACCGGCACCCTCCCGAATGCGAAGCCAGAGCGCTACCGCTCATCGACCACGCTCGGTATCAAAACTAAATTGAATCATTAATGGAGGCCGTAGTCATTGTGTCTTCTGGGTTTTTAATGAGACAATTCTTGGTATGTGACAAATTTCTTAGAACTAAAACAAGCGAGAGACAGCGAGAATGAGGCAGTGCACGTGCCGGAGAAGGTGCGTGCCTCATTGAGGCTCTTCAGCACGCATAGCCAACACGTCCGCTCGTCAAGGCATCCAACAGCGAGAGAGCCTATTTTGGCACGCTGTCTGCGGCTTCTCGCCGTCTGGAACGTCGCTGGATTCCTGCACAGACTGCACGCCTGCCGGAGTTATCGCTTCACGACTCTGCCACATCATTCAATACAATTCAAAAACATTGTTTCGGCTAAATTCAAGACAGGTAGTGGGACAATTGTGTAGTTGGGTTCACATTTCTCAACACTCAGGCACTGATTCCGATCAGATCAATTAGATTTCGTATTTCTAAAAATCTGTATATGCGTGCATCATTCCATGAAACCAACCCAGTCACATTGATATTTTAGGTTATTGCCATTTGTGTGAGTCTTATGGCAGTAAAATCTCCACCATCACCTATAAGCAGGAAGATATGACATAAAATTAGTTTCGAAAGATGAAATCGAATTTGAGGCAACCCTAATTCCTAATCAAATACACACCTTATAGGTTCTCATCATTAATGAAACATAAAACATACTTATGAAGCAGTGGAATTATTTTCAGTTCCCTTATATCTGGAAAAAAGCTTGTTGTTGAAATTACTGTCTTGAAAACTGTTGGTCCTCGGTATGACCCGTCTTTTTTAAAGTCGAAAACTACAGTTTTATCCATGGAAAAGTTTTTTCGTTTATTTGAAATTTGCTGTGATAGATCTGTGGTTTGCATTGCATGTTAAACTGCCGATTCAGGAGGAAACAAACATTGTCCTTCCTGCCTCTATAACGTTTCCTTCAGGAAAATCAGGCATGCCTTCAGGTTGTAGTGAAACCTTAAAATGGGGTCCAGGAAGCACCCCCACGCGGTTACCCGAACAACTTCAGGATTCATGCATTATTTTTTGTTTTTCTGTTTCCTACCAGTGTCGCCATGTTTGTTTTTGTTTTGTGGTATCTCATAAGGGAGAGTGCACAAACTACGTGGCTCGGTCCAGAGAGGGGGGGGGGGGAGGGGTTGGCTGGAAGGCTACGCTGAGCTACGTTGGGGGGAGGGGGGTTCCGAGCCAGGCCACGTAGCTTTCCTTTCATAACATTTTTCATAGTTAAAATGAGGTACAGAACACACAACAGCATGTCAATATTCATTTCCCTCAGTCAATTATCTCCGTATGTAACTCACAATAGTCTGACATGAGAAAAAAAGCACAAAATGTCTTCTGGAATCAAAAAGGGAAAATAGCTACGTGCTACGTAGCCGGGGGGGGGGGGGGGGTAGAGAAAAAGCCACGTAGGGCTACGTGGAGGGGAAGGGGGTTCACGGGGGGCCAAAATGGAGCTACGTGGTTTATGCACGCTCCCTAAACAGTTTTTCTTTTTCCAGTGTAGAGCTAAAATTATCATTTTCCCGATTGAATGCCAATTTACGCGTGATAGATTAAATATTGTTAATTAATTCTTCGTTAATTTCGTTCAAGAAGTCAACTTCTGTTTAATAAATAGAATTTGATGTTCAGCTATTTTAGTTTCTACAGCTCACGATTACATGGTTCACTTCCATTAATTTTTTACAGGGAACTAAAGCCTGTTTCTCTTACAGGATGAATATCATGCGTTATGAAATGTCTGAATGATCTTTTCTGTCTCAGATCTTACTCCTACGGCTTTGCGTTTATTTCTTGTGTTTTATTGCTTTTACAGCAGAATACATAGACGGTTATGAACATTTTTCTTTATTCTCCATCCTAAATTTTGCTCAGTAACAGTTTAGATCGTTTTTTCTCTCTTCCTGTAGTAGGTACTACGAATGAGATAATCAAACAAGTTGTAAAAATTTCTGTTATTTTTAGAGTTCAGCGCCTAATAGAATAAACAAATGTTGAAAGGTGCTACTTTATTAACGTAATTCAACCTCTGAACATTCAGCGTTCAGTGTCATTAGTCTGGAAATTAACGAGTGAAATTAAGTTGCGTCAAATACTGGATCACCGCATTATTATTAATTTTCATACACAAAATTTTTTTAAAAGGCTTAAAAGAAGTTTGATACGAAGATGGCCTGACAGAAGCGTCTATGAATTGATAAAATCTTTCAAAGGTAACACAGAACGAGTTGTGGACATTCGAAAACGAGTGAATACAAAATAATTTGTTTCAAAATTAACTTTGCTTCCTAATAGAACCCGGGGCACTGAAAAGAAGGAATATTACGACAAAAAGTTTGGTAGGTATTGGCATAACGAAATGTGATTTAAATCTGAACGTTGGTAAAAAAGTTTTTGTATTTTTTTAAATAAACCGAATCTATTAAAATAATGTGTTATCTTGGTTGTCCGGGTGGAACCGAGTCAATTTATCGAAACCTAACGTTTCAGCCATCATTTTGGGACTTTTTTCAGAGGACTGTTTAAATAATGTTACCACTTGGCTATTCGTGCGAATAATAATGGCATTTCTAACACGAAATTTCATATGTACGGTGTTACTCAATTAGTTTTAAGTAGGATCTGTTCTTAGTGTTGGAAATTCACAATAATTTACGCCAAAACGGGTTTGTCCAGTTCTTAAGAAAGCAAAATAACGTAAAAGGGGTTGAATTTTATATTTGATAACTAATGGTATTCATCACCGAATTTTCTTATACATATTTTTATTTTCAGGGTAGGGCATTTACGTTCGTTGGTAGCGGTTTCTTCTGAGGCTAGTTATGGTTGATCTCAGGGAAATAAAATAAATGAACCATATCTTTTATGAATGCACCATATGGGCATTGGCCTAGAGTGATGATTGGAAACAGGAATATGGATGGGCGGACAGAGAATCAAACGCGCGTCCTCCTTAAAGGTAGATCCTAAGGCTGCCTCTTTTCACAAATAACCATCACTTTTTAGGCTTGAAATTATCGTAAGAAGAGATAAATAGGTATATATATTATGACAGACACCATCACTATTAAAATTTTTATTTTGATTGTTTTAAATGTTGGCGTATTTCATTTGAAAAATATTAGAGAGCTGGGAAGCTGATATTGCGGAATTGCTTGTCAACGTTGAGCCTAGAAGGAACGACCGGAACCCAAGAGCGCATTCTTTGAAGGAATGTGACTGTTTACTGTGTAGCAGGACTTCCCAAGTCGTTACTCTCTTTGAGCCCCAGCGTTAGCTGTCAACGCCTCTTCAGGCGCTAAGGGTTTCTCAACAAGTCCTGCCACTTCACACGCTGATGTCGTCTGAATGGAATGCAGAGCCACAAAAGCAATCAGGGGAAGCTCCCAGCACGTCTTGACAAGCACGCCTGGGCCGTCAACAAAGGGGCAGGGCTAAAGTGGTGGACCTGTGTACACAAAAGACGGACCTCTTGACTGCACGCTGGCTGCAGGCAAGGTAAGGTGGGAATTTAGTATCACCAAGTCTTCCCAACAAAACATTAATGCAAAATTAAATTTATTTATTCGATTTTTAAGTATAAATAAACGTATTTTTACTGTGGATTTTTATCTTTTTCCATACATCCGGATAAAAATGATTTTTTAAAATGTTTTTATTATGGTCCTGAATATTCGAGGACATCAAGTTTTACATGGTGAAATACCAATAATTTTTTTTACATCCGGTAGAAAGTGATTCGAACCCCCGGTCTGGGTACCTATAGTGCGCGCCACGAACGATGGCGGCCCCGTTTAGCGAGGTTCTGCGCATGTACGTCATCGCTCTGCCAGTAGCCAATCACATTCAGTAACAATCCAGAGCCTGTCGTGGTAACACGAGTGTCGAATGCGATGTTTTAGTGAAGTAGACGATTGTAAATCAGTGAGCATTACAATAATTCCTATTCTAAATAATTGAATACAAGCAGCAAAAGCGTAAGGTTCTGCGTAGGCAAAGCAGAGAGCAAATTTTTAACGTATATAAGCATTTTTAGTGCGAAACAGATGCCAGATGGCCGAACTGTGACGTTGCCAGAGCTCAGGAGAGAACTGATGAAGCATGTGATATCAGCCTTATAGTGTACAGCGAATAGTTAAACGCGGTAACGTCGCATATTCTATGTCATTCCTATTTCTCTCTCTCTCTGCGCGACCCGCCATCGTTCGTGAGGCGCACTATAGATTTCAGTTTTGCACGGATTCCAAAAATCACTTCAGGTGAATGACGGAAGAGTCCCTTCGAAAAGTCATGGCCAAGAAAACCGTTCCCATTCTTTGACCTAAATCCTCCTTGATGGCGGCGAGGCGTCAAGAGAAAATCTATAAGTGTCGGTATTCAGACAGTTATAGATAAGGATGGAGAAGAAGTTACTGAGGATTTGAAAAAGGTAGAGATATTACGTAACTGGTTTGACCTGATTGACTACGACTCAGGAATTGGAGGATGTAAATCGGCGAGCGAGCTTGGTGGCCCAGAAATGAGCAGGCTAAAAAATTTGAAATTCATCACGAGGATATTATGAAGGAACTAAGAAAGTTAAAAATGAAATGGGTTGGTGTAGATAATATTACTATGGATGTCTTAAAGACAGCAGGATGTGACATTGCACCTTATCTTGAAACTTTGTTTAGATTGAGTATGGATACTTGCTGCTTACCAGATCACTGAAAAATGTAATAGTAGTACCGGTCCGTAAAGGAAGGGTGACAAATATGGTCGAAAACTATAGGCCGATCAGTCTGACATTAGTGATAGGTAAATTAATGGAGAAATTGATATCCAACAACATGTCTATGAGGGAAGAAACTGGTTTTCATAATCGACAATGTGGGTTCAGGCAAGAATATTCATACGAATCTCAGTTAGAGGGCTATATGCAAGATATTTCTGATGACATCGACAAGGGATGCCAGATTAATAGCGTAGCACTAGATATTTCTAAGGCATTTGACACAGTGATCAAGGTAAAACTATTGAAGTGAATAAAAAAATGATTTTTTGGGTAGAAGAATCTATAATTAATATTCGTAGTGGGCAAAGGTAAGTGGGTACAAGAAAGGTGAAAAGTGTGTGGCCCTGGGTAGCAATTAAATAAATTAAATTAAGCGTTTTTCTGTGAACCATGTAATCTCTGTCCTAATGTTATCGTTGTTTTATCTGTGAAGCGTATATGTTAACACATGTGATGATGTGGATTGCTGAGGCGTGTCTTTTCTGACTGACCAGTAGGTTGTGGTGGTGACAGCGTGACAGCCTGTTGCGTAACCACCTGGCTCGCAGCCTACTCACTTTCCAACCACACACCGGGAGAAATCTACCAACTAACACTGTCACTGGATTCCTTATCACTCCGTCATTATTACTATCGTCAATTTCGGTGGAGCTTATGCTACGGTGGCAATTTCCGTGGACACTTCATTAAGAATTATGCGCAGTTTTATTTTCATTCTTTTTTCTGTTTGAGGTATAATGTTTGTAACCATTGCAGGTAACTTTTTTTTTTTTTTTTTTTTTTTTTTTTTTGTAACAGTTTAACGTCCCTTTTTAACAACGTGGTCTTTTAGAGACGGGAAAGGATGGGGGCAAGGAATGGGAAGGAATTCGGCCATGGCCTTTTGAAGGAAGCATCCCGGCATTCACCTGGAGTGATTTAGGGAAACCATGGAAAACCCAAATCTGGATGCCCGGACGGGGATTCGAACCGCCGTCCTCCCGAATGCGAGGCCAGAACGCTATCCGTTACACCACCACGCTCGGTGCAGGTAACTTATTCCAGTCACTGACCCCCTAATCTATTAAAGAAATTTTTCACTCTCTTATGTCTGAAATCAGTTTCTAGTTTACAGCTAGTGTCAGCTATTTCATATTACATTCCTAAGTCTTCGTTCGATATCCATTACAAACATATCTCTTTACCCACCTCATGTTTCCAGTGACACCTCAACCCAACTCTTTTAATTACACCAATAAAAGAATGTGTTTATGCTAATTTCTGAAGCAAATTATATCTACCTGTCTTTGTACCCATTCCAACCTCTATATTTAATGCCAATAATGTGGGTACCACATTTCACCACCATAATCAGCCTAAGCTAGGTTTCATACCCCGGTACCCTTGTTCACCCCGCCCCTCCCAATTACCCTGCCTAATAGAATTTCGAACATCTTCCGTACTAACTTATTATGATGTAGCTGAAATGTGGAAACCAGTTTCACAACTATATAGAGAGGAAGTGAATGTCTGTAGTAGATCATATTATTATTTAAACAAAGGACAGTATGTATTTCAATAATCCTGATGAATAAATTATGTAAGACGGTAAATATAAACAAAGTTATTCGCAAAAACAAACTAAGATTGGAAATTCATAAAAAGTCCAGTGCAGCAACCAAACTCGAGCTTCCGATATACAATTCCAGGTGATCTTTCGAATTAAACTCCGTATCTGGGTGCAACATGGAACATTGAGATTAAATGTGGTGAAAGTAATCACGTAAATAAGGATCCCCCCTGCATGTTGGTATCCATAGTAGAACGGATAAATTCTTGTTGCTTTACGTTCCTCTGTACACACAGAGCGCCACACGATGAAGTTTGCTCTGAGCTACCGGCTGTAAGGCGGGACTTCCGTTTGCTCAGGCTATCAGCCCAGCCTCATATCAAGCACTACATCACCCCAACCATAACGTGTCCGAAGCTCTTGTCAGGACCAGGGTACTCTCAAGAAGCTAACACGAAGATGCTAGCTCTTTATAAGGTCGAACAGAAATCTATCATAAACAACACGAATCAAATGTTCAAATTTCGAATAATCCAGATTCTTTATTTTCTAAGTTGGATTGCAGTTAAGTCATTTTTGGAATTCTGACCAATTGAACATTTATTAAATTATTTCGACGAATTTATTGTTCGTGATTTTAGTCTTTCATCCGTCATTTGCGTTACTCATAGGTCTACGTTAAAACTTGAAGAAACCGCATAATTCTCTCTATATGCAATTAAGCTCCAAAAATGGATACCGTGTATTTTGTTAACGGGGAGCGCATTGTCCAAAGAGATGGCATTTCTCTTCGTCTTGATCTTATAACACAATAACAGGCGAGGTCAACCATGAATCATTAAACAACTGCTCACTTTAGTCTTACACTTCAGTTGTAACATAAAATTTATACTTTGGGAAAGGAAGCTATAACATGTTGATAAAATAGTATTAAAACTGGACAAAAAGATTCCTCTAGTCTTGTTCCCTGTTGCAGGACATCACTGTAACTTAAGTTGCCTCAAATTTATCATTTTCTCCCTCATGACTCCCCCCCCCCCCCTCCTTCCCACCAGATTCCATTACTTTGTGTTCGTGTATATTTGAGGCTTCTAGATAATTACGTAAACTCGCTTAGAAACTATAATCATGACGGCCTTTACGTCACGATCGAGGTTTGAATCTGTGACCGCAGTGCCTCGACAGTCCAACATGGCGACGATTTTTCGTGTTCGCCCAAACTGGCTCTTTAACTTTGCTGTAGACGCTAGTACGTACGTCCTCGGAAAAATTTCGTTACGACCTAAATACCATACAACCCAACAAGAATGTTTTGGATATACAGATCAGATTTGAAGTTCTTCAGAAAAATCGGATTTACTGAATTTTATTTCTCATGAATATCTAAATGACGATGATCCAAGTTCTGGTTGAAACGCAGTTAATTACTGGTGTAGTTGACATAATCACTCCACATTCTGATCCAATCGGTACGATTCCGTATTGACTGTATCGACCGTATTAACTTACTGACAGATCCATGTCAAACTATCACAATATCACCTCTCTCTGTACTCTTTAAAATTACATTGATAACAGAGTTCAGTTTAGGTAATGTGACGAGATGAAGAAACAAATTCCAATAGTGTTATCATAATATCCGGTAGCTCAAACTGTCTGTGAACATACCACTGTCAGAACCGAGAATTTATATGCGTTATACATAACGAGTAACACCGATGAACTTTATTTTTACTCAGCATTTCTAAAATTGACGAACGGCGAGTGTCGTCCATTACATCCAGTTATTAATTAACTAGCTGATGCCCTACGACTTCGTTCGTGATTGTAAAGACTTTTGATTGACAGCTACCGACATGTGACCACCATACTGCACGATGGGTGACTCTGTGCTACTACCACACACAAACACCAGTGATCTGCGATAGATAGTTTTGGCTGAAAAGTGATACACCATGACACATACGGCTTTGGTAGAAATATGACAGTGCCGCAGGTTGACCACTTTCAACCACCATATCTCCCACACCTCCATAGCTACCGACATCTAACCACCATAGTGCACGATGGGAAATTCGATGCTATTACCACACACAAACATCAATGGTCTATTCTATATAGTTGTGGCAGGAAAGAGAAGAATAAGGATACACGAGTCTTTGGTCGAAATATGAAAATGTCATGCATCAACGACTTGTAACCATCATCGGCATTCGGCCAACGTTGTGCACGACAGGAAACTCCATGCTACTTCCACACACAAACACCAGTGATCTGTGCTAGGTAGTGGTGGCTGAAAAGTGAAATTTAGGGAAACACACGTCTAATATATATATATATATATATATATATATATATATATATATATATATATATATATATATAAGATTTACTGTTTATGTATAAGCAATTCAGATGACAGTTTTCGTTTAATATATATAAAAATGGGTTTTGTCAAGGAGGCCACACAGCCAGGACTATATCTGTAAGTGACTTCAATCTTTTTGACGGAGCACTCTTTGGTAATTGAGATTTATGATAATATAGACGACTGAAGACGGACATAACATTCAGTTGAACCCATCCCTGTCCGAGTCCAGCTTCGAGTCGAGGTCCCTTCGCTGCAACACGAAGCCTGCTCTTTATCCCCTCCTCTATCAGGGTTGTGCAGTTTGTTTTTATTGCACAGGAAGTTGAGGAAAATGGGAAAGCATTAATGTTGCATTTTCACGAGATATAGCTGATTATCAGCAGATTATATCAAATATTATAATTTCTGTGTCAAACTTGTAAATTGTAATGACTAAATATATTTTCGCGATTTTCTATCTTAACCTCTTTTGCACTTTATCGATTCAGTTAATTTTAGAATTGATCATTTTATTCTGTTATTTAGATTAATTTGATATTACTTCTTCCAGCTTCCACCAGTGTCTCCATTCCTCTCAAAAATATAAGTTTGTACCTGTAGATATTTTTTACAGCTAACTGATCGGAGAAATGATAAGTGTTGTCAGGTATATCGCTGGCACGACGGAGAGAGAAAGAAACTACAAAGTTCGCATTGGCACACGTATCGAAAATAAACAAGTAAAACTGCTCCGTGGCTTCAGGCCGTAACTTTAATAAGCTGTTAATGGCAAAGTTCTGATTAAGTCCGGTCATAAAGCCAACAGTAGCTATAACATTTTACCGAGATGAAGAGAGACGGTTTGACAAAAATGCGTGTTCGTTGGCGGTTTCGTCATTAGTGTAAGCTCTTCATCAAGATGCTACGACGCAACGCAGCGTTCCTGCTTCACGGTGGTCTGGTTTCCAAAACTGCAGTCGTGCGCATTCACAAATCCCTCCTTTTCCGCTCTTAATTACGACTAAGTACTAACCGAAGTCGCATTTGCATACTAAACAACCTACTAAAGATCCATAATCACTACTGGAGCAAACCGTCTCGTGGAAACTCTGTGTAATGAGTTTCTACACTGCCCACTTAGCGCTGCTGCCTGCCCCGCTTTATCTTAAGTGGATTCCAGATTGTCACCGGCGATAATAGTAACCACTTGTCTACTTGTAGGACTGCCTCTGCAGGCTCTCGTCTCGATACTAATTAGCAGCTGTCATCACATACCAGCAGCGTGTACTTAGCCGAGTATGGAATACCACCACCAGCTTTCCCTACTCGGATTTCAGGTACTAAAAAAAGGGGGAAAATTATCAATCATTATGTGTGATGGAGGTAGTTACGCATTAACGTCGGAGGATGGGCAATGAAATGAGATACCTGGCGGCAAATTAGTCTGGCTCTCGTCCAATCGTAGCACAGGACAAAGTAAACATGAGGAATGCCTTGTTTGCTTTAACCAGTTATTACGGCTGTGCGTGCGGTGGGTGTGTGAACGCACGCGTATAATTTGCTGGAGTAATATGCCATTAATTAGTTTTATTTTCTCCAGCTACGTTAGCCAGGGTAAGTAATGAAATCTTGCAAAACTTAATGGTTCTTTCGATCTTTTCTTTTTAGGATGGGGGACAAGCAACGGGAAGGAATTCTGTGATACCCTTTAGAAGGAACCATCATGTCAATGGTGGGAAACAATGGAAAAACAAAATCTGGATGATCGGACGGGAATTTTATCCGCATCCACCCAAATGCTAGGTCCGAACGTTAATGCTCTTTCCAGTTGTTTAAGTTTTCATGTTGACTATCTTTGGCTTGGCTAATAACGTAAGCCTTATTTGAAATTACTGCTTAGCTTTTACAAATATTAATTTAATATCTATGCTCGTGTTTTTGCATTGTTGAAATTAAAGACTCTTTACCAAGTTCCCTTAATTATTAAACTATTTTTCGATTACTTGGCAGAAATTATACACAAATATAAGAAAAATGCAACAACTTGTAACCTGTAATCGCGAATAAGGTTTCCAAATTTAGCAACTATGGTCCAGAAACTAAATTAATTACAGCTTGTATTTATCGATAGTGACCTCTATAAGCTTGGTAATAATGATCGATCGCAATCAATGAAAATATTTTCATATTTCATTTCCTGTTTTCGACATAATTAACTAAAGTATAAAGTTCTTCTTATTGAATTATTAGCTTATTTTTAGCAGTTATGACAAGTTTACGTAATGACTTTATACTTATGTGGAATATTTACATTACATTACTTACTACTTTTAGTAATAATAGATAGCCGAAGAAAGAGTGATGCGAAACGAACCTTCATTAAGAAGAGAAAAATCTTAGTTTATAACACTGACAAGGACTGAGATAATATTTTATTTTTTTTTTTAATATATAGAAGTAGATTTTTGCTTCTGCGATATCAGAAAGAAGAAAAATTATTTTATCATATGTGGCGTTACAAAAGGATGCTGATAATTAAGTTAACAGATAAAACACAAAATACGCATGTTCTATAAAAGATTGGCGAGGAAAGAAGATTGTGGAGGAATTTCTGGCAAAGAGGAGACAGTATGAAGGTTGACAAATGGGATTGGCTAATTTATAGTAATAGATTTCTGTACGGGAAAATTTATTTTCATATGCCAAAATATTTTATTTGATTTTAAAGGATTTTTTGCATTATTTCCATGTGTGAAGGAATCAATAAGTAATCAGAGTTGGGGAGCTTCACGAACATGAAGAAAGTTACTCAGTTGTTTGCTGTCACCATCACGTTGTTTTTGTTTGCTTTCTACATCTACACTTCGCAAAATTGTGAGTGGCATAGGGTGGTTTACTCCAAAAATAATCTCTATTCAATGCACGAAGCCACGAGGGAAGAAAGAATTCGCATAAGCATCAGCACGGCACGTATTTTCCCTCATCTTACCCGTCCTTTCACCGTATCGGTTGCTGGACGAAGTATTTCGTCGCATTCGTAAATGAAATTTAATGTTCTCGTGTTAGACAATAAATTCAAACGGAACCTTGGCCGTTGCCAGACAATCCCAGCTCAATCTGTGCATTAATGCTGTGACGCTTTCATAAGGACTGTGGCAAGCAGTCACAAATCGGGCGGTTCATCTCTGTACCTTGCGAGACGGATTCCTAAGGCCCTTCTCACACGGCGCTGCTGAAAAGAAACCAGTTACGAACTAGGATCACCAGTCAGTTTCTTTCCAGTGACAGCACTAGTGTTTGTATGGAGTCTCCCACACGGGGCGATCGGTTGGAAACCAGTCCGTGATTAGTTCGAGGCAACCGGTATGCCTCGCTAAAATCACACGAGTAACCGGAGTTCCAGAGATTTGAGTAGCATCGTGTGCGAACATTGGTCAGTAATTAGTTAGCAATTTCAGCATGGGTTCAGTTCCATTTCCTTTGAGTAGCGTCGTGTGAGAAGGGCTTAACGGCCCAGCAATAGTCCAAATGTGAACGCACGAGAGTTTTTTACGCTATCTCCTTTGTATGTGGGTTACAATTACAAGTTCAACCAATGAACCGCAGAATTAGTTAGGTGCTGGTCTCATTTCATTTTGCAACTAATTCAGAGAATCAACTATATCAATAACTGTACTGTTGAAAAAACTTATTCTTTTTAGTATTTATGCACATTGCTTTGTATTTTATTTAGTTCCAGTTGCCATTCGTCACAACGTGCCGGAATAACTTCTAGATCATGCTGAATTTCTGAGCAATCGGCAGAATTCCTTACTTTTCTAAGCTAAGAAAGTAATTGCTTGTTGCTGGATAGTCAGTGTTGTTTCCTCGCATGTGAGCAGGTTTTGCTAATGGGTGTTGTTGCTAGTGTGCACGCACTGGCTCGTACCCCCGCGTGCACGGGACGGGCAGCGGCAGCGAGGCGTGACCCGGCCAAGGTCGCTTGCCCAGGTCTGCTCTTTGTTTGAACAGCGATCGCACTCAGCACCGCCACCAAAACGTATCGGCTCGCGGTGCCAACGGAGCAGCCACAACCGCTGTAAATCGTTGTCCGGAAGAACCACTTTTGTTTCTACCACACTGCTCTCAGTCAAAGTTGTTAATGCCGATGAACTAAAAAGTACATTATGGCCACTGAGTTACAATTAATGTAATTTTATGAATTTGAGTGGTGGATCGTATGGTCACTACCGGGGAACCTACAATAAACGTAGCGCCGCAATTTAATGATGGATTCTTCTGTAACTCGACAAAACAAGTCAGAAGTGAAGAATAAAATTTTTCGATACCTCGCTTAGTTCGCGAGATGTACTGTCTCAAGATTGAGGTGGTTAGGTAGAGTTGCGACCTGGACCAAAAAAAAATTCACCAAAGCCACATGGAACTACACGCTGGACATGCACATGTTTTGTTTCCTCACTACCGGCTGTGGTAAGGTTGAAATTAGGTATGGTCAAGAAAAAGGTGAACAAAAGAACAAGGAATATGCATATAATTGTTTTTTTACAGTAAATATCTTGTAAAAGTTTTAGTCTTCACTTTCGACTTTTGTCGTCGAGTTACATAAGAATCAATTACAAAATTGCGGTGCTACGGTTATGATAGTGCTGCCCCACCAACTACTGCACGAATGCTTCTAGTTCATGGATAATACAAATCTAATCTCTAAATAGAGCAACGGCCTAACTTATTTCTAGTAAGAGCTGATGCTTCCTCTGCGTGAAATTTCGTAGAAATCTTGCGTTCTAAGCGACCGAAATCTGCTTAGGTGATGTGAAATGGAATGGGGGAGGGGGGGTGGGAGCGGTTCAGACGAAATCTCACTAAATATCACCAAGGGTGAGGGGGGATCGACGGAAATCTCACGTGATGTTTTGAAATACTTGAAGGACAGTAGAGTTAACAAAAAGGAGGTACTCAAACGACGCGGAAACCGACCTTAGGGGTGGCATATCCAGCCGCCCTCGGAAGCAGAAGAGCGAAAAGAAACAAAAGGTCTCAAAAAAACTACGAGGTCGATTAGCAGGGGGGGGGGGGGGGCTCCGTCAAAATCTCACGTCATTTTAGAGGGGGGGGGGGAGATCCAGCCAGATCTCACAAAGTCTCACCGGTGGGGGGGGGGGGGGGCGCCGATCCGGAATTCAGGAAAAACACCCCTTGTGACTAATGGACGCCCCATTCATACTTCGAAAATTTCTGTGTAAGATACTAACTTATTCACTTGTGAATTACTCTAGAATGCTCCGAGGTCCGGATTCCAAATAAAAATGGTCACCCGAACTAGGTTACATAGCCTCGATATATATGGGTTAAGCGGCCAGTAGAAACTGTTGGCTTCGAAATTACACTTCATACCACTTATATGAATAATGACAAGCGCATGTATTCATCTATTGCAGCCTAGAATGATTCTAATTAAAACGTCAGTATTACGGTAGAAGCGTGCAGCTGATAAACCACGAATTTAAATAGCAATGAAACACTTTTATAAGTTTGCTGTATAATGGAAAATGTTACAGGAGAAAGAGTTGTTACCCGGTAATTACTGTCCGAAACGCTTTGAACATTTATAAAATTAGCCAACAAAAACTCAAAGTTCATCAGGAGTTACTGACATTGGCTGATTTTTAGTGTCAATAATATATCGACATAAGAATGCAAAGCTGCACTACCGTCAGGCGGCGATACAATGGTGCACCAGGCCGACTGAAGCACTGCAGGCAGACAGGTAACGACTGTGCCACGCGGCGTCGTGACGGTGGCTTGCTCTGCCAGTCGGCCTAATTTGTGGGGGCGCAGAGCTGACCAGTGGAAAATGATAGGCATCGTGACGGACAACAGTCGCTGCACTCGTCGGTTCGGCTTGATCGTGATCTTGTAATGTAATCACCCCCACACAAATATTTCTTTAGGCGTACAACAGAGTGTGGGAAACCTAGTCATTTCATGTCAAAGTTGTTTTCTATAAGTTCCATGTGATACGTAAGCTAAAAACAAGTCACTAATTGTTTGAGAGACAGCAGAAAATATAAACTTCGTATTAATCCAGAAATTATAAATTATTTATTTTTATTCTTCTGATGTAGATGAATCATGGGTATTGTAAAAGAAGGAAGTAAAACCCAGTGAGGTTTTTAATTTCCTTTGCATTCACTGGCGCTATACTACCGACGTCATTATTTCATGCGCATTTAACTACAATGGTCAAAAGATAGGCAATACAGTGAATGTAATTCATAAGCGTATTCTTTAGCTATGATTTTCGAACGGCATTATTAGTGGAGATCGTGGTAAGGTTGAAATGCAGCATGGACCAGAATGACAACTGAAACACTTTGTAAAGTATAAGCTACGATGCATTTAGTTTTCCACACACTTTAAGCTGCTTTCATAAGCGCTTTGTTATTACTTCATGCGGATGGAAGTAGTTCCATGATTATCATGCTGAATGCGGCCTGGACCTGGAATAAAAATGATATTACACGGTACAGAGTAAGTTTTTAAGATTCCCGATCTATTTTTAATGTCATTGGTTACATGCTGTTGTTTTTATTGAGAACAAACCAGCTATCAACATCTATCGTAGTATGATAATACTTTAATTTGTGCTAAAAGAAATGGAAAAGTAGAAAAAAATATTGCTCTCACTGGTCTGCCAACTGGATGTAGGGTATGTACCGGAGAAGTGAAGGAAATGGGTTACAACATTTTGGTCGTATCATTGCTTGAATATGGTGGTGTAGTTTGGGTGTTAAATACAGGAGTTGGAGAGGATGCAAAGAAGGGCTTCTAAATTTGTCTCTGGAAAGTACCGCAGAACACAAACAGTAACTGATATGGGAAAGGAGCTGAAATGGGATTAATTGAAAGACAGGAGGAGGGTGAAGACAGTCGTGGGAAAGTACAAGGCGTATATTGAGGATAATAATAATTCCGTGTGGTCGTAATGACCTAGTTGACAGGGTTTCTACTGGCTGCGCATTCCGTCCCTGTCGTAGCCGCCTTAACATAACTCGGCAATCCTGCCGGGTACAAGGGACCTACAGTTTAAAGTGGAATCAGAACCACGGATGCATTCTGGCGTACTTCACATTACACAGCAAGCTATGCCAGAGCTGAAGGTCGGGTTAAACAGTAGGTCCCCTGTACCCGGCAGGATTGTCGAGTTATGTTAAGGCGGCTACGAGAGGGGCGGAATGCGCAGCCAGTAGAAACCCTGTCACTAGGTCATTACGAACACTCGGAATTATTATTATCCTCAATATACGCCTTATACTTTCCCATGACTGTCTTCACACTCCTCCAGTCTTTCAATGAATCCAGTTTCAGCTCCTTTCCCATATCAGTTACTGGTTGTGTTCTGCGGTAATTTCCTTACGATCTCCAGTCAGACACCTTAACTACTGAACCAGAATTTGGAGAGCTGCACGTAAGGGACGAGAGATCATGGCTTCAAGCAGGCACTCGATTTCAGGCATAAGGGTGTAGGAAGTTTTTTTTCGTAGATAAGTGTGTCAGGGATTGGAATAAGTTACCAAGAGAAATGATGAATAAATTACCAAAAACATTGAAAGAATTTAAAGTTGAAATTTGTAGAGGACAATAGTAGGCGGGAACAGGAAAGGGAAAGAGTTGGTGTGAGCGGAAATTGCCACCAGAGCGTACGCTCCATCGGGATTATATTAAATTAAACATAATGCAATTAAGTGTTATTTTCACCCTCCCTATGCGTTAGCTCATCAGACAAGAGGTAGTGGCTTTGTCGCTGAGTTCGCCGAGCCACCGTAGTCACAGGACGCGAGACGCCATCTTGCTTACAAGCAAAAACCGGCGCCGCTTAACGGCAATGAGTGTCTGTCGACAGGCGTGACAAACGTGACAGCCAGAGTCACGACGTGACAGGCGCTAACTGGCGCGGACAGCTGCACAAACAGACAAACACCTTTGTTTATGCGTGTGCAGGCAAATACGCTGATATCTGATCTGGAGGAGCACGAGGGTGCATCAACCATTACAGTATATACATCCCATATTTGATCCTGCATTTAAATTCCGCGGTGAAGCGTCAAACGATCAGAGACTGCAGAAAACTCTCGATCTTTCTTTACAAATCTGTATTAATTTATTAACTCTAGTTCAGTGTACGGCCTCGCAAGGATGAATGAATGTTTTCACTGTAAAGATAATTGCTCTCCTAAAAACTGCACCAAACATGGTGGGTGACCCTGCGGGAGGACGTGGTTTCGAATCCTCGTCCAGATATCCAGATATAGCTTTTCCATAGTTTATCTAGATCATTCCAGGCGAATGAACTGAAAGGTCCATGACCGAATTCCTTCCCGTTTCATTCTACAAGTACTTTCCCGCCCCTAATGACCTCGACGACGACGATGCGTAAAGCCATAAGAAAAAAAGAAAAAAGCCAAAACCTGCAACCTGATTTTCCAGACCAGCCTAGGTATCAATCAATACACCGTTCCACCGATTTACCCCAAATTTCTAAACCAAGCGGGTAACACTTTTCACCTGATAGTTTGATTATCGATACCCTTTAGCGGATGCTATGCCTTCAAATACCTGTGTTGCGACTTGTTTGTAACTGAAGTTGTGGTGGAAAGATCGAATTTTGTCATTTTAAGCTCACAGAAATTTAATTTGAAATAAATACATTATGGGGTGAGCGAAAGGGGTGCAGTCCATCTATTACTAACCATCATACATTATCGGAGTAAAACGTGGAGTTTAAAATGGCTAACAAGTCTGCGAGAGTAGTTGTGGGTAACGGCTAATACTACTAGTAGTACTATTTAGCGTTGATACCGACCAATGTGTATGAACTGATTTCGATAATCCCCAGTTCGCACCCTAACAATTTTCGGAGGCAGTTCATCTGACACTACCCAAATTTTAAGTTTAATTTGTGAAACCTCCATGATTGGAATTACAAGTTGCAGTTCCTGTTTCCTTGTTAGGTTTAACGACTCAAGCCACGATACAGACGAAAAGAGCTGCAACTTAAAACTTTGTCCGCAAAAAGATATAACAGAATAATTAAGATTATTACAACAAACATTCCAGCACAAAGCGTGTAACATTGCTCTTGAGAAACTAACTGAACTAGAAGACCCGTGCGAAAATTTCGCGAATAAAATGCGATGAATAGTGAGGTTGAATGCTTGTAATATAATGAAAAGTAGAACCGTACTTTTGTAGCAATTTTTGTTTGTTTGTGTGTGTGTGTGTGTGTGTTTGTGTGTGTAATAGGTACACATCAAAATACTCGCAACATATTACGGAACAGTTAGGAAATTTTAAAACACTCTGTATTTATGACAAACTGTCACTGACCTTAGCAGAATAAATTAAACCTGAACAAAATGCACACAACGTATCAATATCTCTGAAATATTTGTTGCTGTGCGAAGAAAATAAATACCTGGTGACAGAAAAATACGTTGTAAAAATACTAATACTTTTGCCCTCTAAGGTCAGAATTTTGAAAAATTTCTTTCTTAAAATGTGGTAACGGAACCGAAGACATTACGAAAACCTCAATCTTTAAAATGATACATCGTTTATCAATTTTGTTTAATTGTTAAGCGAGATAAATGACTCCAGATACAAAAAATGCATTTTAGAAAAATTGACATTTTTACCCTTTAAGGTTCAAATTACAAAAAATTCCTTTCTTAAAATATAATGTTACCATGGCGGTGATCTTATTATTTTATATGATACCTCATTTATCTATATCTGTTAGATATTAAGGGAGATAAATCGCTCGTGACACAAAAATGCGTTATAGAAAAATTTATACTTTTTCCCTTTATGGGATGAATTCAAAAAACATTCTTTCTTAAAATATGATGTCACAAAGCTGAAACATTACTCCTTATAATCCTACTTCATTTATCGATTTTGGTTAGATATCCAGGGAGGAAATAGCTCGAGATACAAAAAACGCATTTTAGAAGAATTGACATTTTTGCCCTTTAAGGGTCGAATTACGAAACATTCCTTTCTTAAAATATAATGTTACCACGGCGGATACCATATTCTATAAAATGATACTTCATTTATCTATATCTGTTAGATATTAAGGGAGATAAATCGCTCGTGACACAAAAATGCGTTATAGAAAAAATTATACTTTTTCCCTTTAAGGGTTGAATTCCAAAAACGTTCTTTCTTAAAATATGATGTCATAAGGCTGAGACAATATTTTTCATAATCTTACTTGATTTATCGATTTTGGATAGATATCCAGGGAGGTAAGGGGCGTGAGACACAAAAAACCTATTTTAGAAAAATTGACATTTTTGCCCATTAAGGATAGAATTCCGAAAAATTTCCGTCTTAGTATATGAATTCACTAAAGCGGAGATCTTAATCTTTAAAATGATACTTCATTAAACGATTTCAGATAGGTATCAAGGGAGATAAATGATTCATAACACAGACAACAGCATTTTAGAAATATTGACATTTTTGCCCTTAAAGTGTCCAATTCCGAAAACTTTATTTCTTAAAATATGATGTAACCAAAGTGGAGACCATATGCTTTATTGCATTCATTGATTTCGGTTAAGTATGAAGGAAGATACAGGCTTGTGACAAAAAAATACCTTATAGAAATAATATATGTGATATGATAGACCTTTTAAGTAAAACAAGGGATCGCCCAGAGGTCGTAATTCGACCTACTTCATTAAGTTCATAGTTTCTTTTGTAAAATAGTAATAATCATTGCATATATTTAATTTTTAATTTGTTCTATTGCGTTTGCTGCGAGCATAGATATATTATATAGTGTATATATTGACATCTTTGGCTGCGAGCGTCTACCAATACGTCATTAGCTTGTGTTGTTTGCCTTAATTCCCTTCAGTAGCTATAAAATTAAAATGGTACTCTCCACGTGAGACTGTTTCCTAAATTCTGGCTTCTGAATTAACCATAGCAAATTATGAATTGAATGTTTTCAAAATAATTTTTTGACTTTCTTTTTATCGATGGTTCATTTGAATCTAGTTCATCATACATTTAAAATATTCATTTTGACTTAAAGTCGGTAAAACAACTTTAACCTTATGACAACATGAAATGAATGCAACCCTTTCACCTGAAGTGACCTCTGATTTGAAATGTTTTACATTGCAAAATCTGAATTTTAAATTCTAAACTATCAAAATGACATTTAGTGTGCATTTAAATCTGATCTATTATCATTTTGAATTCCTTCTTCTTTGTCTCTCACTCCAATCTGTCAATGTTCTATGTCGAGGCATAATGGAAGTAGGTGCGAATATATAAATGTAAAATAAAAAAAAGGTAATGAAATTACTGAAATTCAAAAATCGAAAGGTCCTTAACCAAAGTTTAACCTCTCAAATAAGATACACACTTTTTTAACTACCAATCCAATTTACTTTTTCGCACAAACCTTAGGCAAGACTAAAGTCAATTCAAATGATCCGTTAGGATGTCGAATTATCTGTAATAAAGAAAATTTTCTTCTTGGGAAATGTTCCTTCTATAAGTTCAAAGATTAATCTCTACTTTATACGACTGTTTTTTTTCACCAAAGACCACAGAGTGTCTCAATGCTGGGAATGCACGTCAGTTACTTGTTTCCGAAATTCCGATCCTATCCAATTTCAAGCACACACATGCTCGTGAATTTATTTTTTATTTAATAATGTATTTGTAACATGTATTAACTATTGCTTATTATGTTTTTTTCTTTACTGTTGATCAAAGACCAAAGACATTAGCAGAATCGCCAAATGTCTAGTTGCCATCAAAAAACAATTGAACGAATGTTTTATTTTATTTAATTTAATGTACTTGTAACACATATTATACATAAATTTTAGCTTTCTGCACTTCTCCATATAAACTATGCCAAATCTCACACTCCTCCATGCGCGGAATACTCTTAAAATGGGATCCCAAGTTTTCGCTTCACGTATTAATATATAAAATAATTTACTTGGAGGTGTATCACAGAAGTACCAAATTTAGTTAACCACGCATCCTAAATGATTACAAGTTAAAGAGGTCCTACAGTTTAATGTCGAATCAGAAAAACTGTAGAACTGTTGTGGCCGACCCTGGCAGTGCATTGGAAGGGTCGCAGTTTCGAGCCCGGTCTCTGGCATGGTTGCTTTTAGTTAAGTGTTGTATTCGTCTTGTACTGTCCTTATTGTAATGTCCCAAAACTACACGAGCAAAGTCTACAACAATACTTAGCACAAACCGAGCGTGGTGGGTGAGTGGTTAAAACTCTGGCCTCGCATTCGGGAGGACGCCGGTTCGAATTCCCGTCCGGGCATCCAGATTTGTGTTTTCCATGCTTTCCCCAAATCACTACAGGCGAATACCGGGATGCTTCCTTCAAAAATTCCATGGCCGAATTCCTTCCCGTTCCTTGACCCCGCCTCTAATGACCTCACCGTCGACGAAGCGTAAAATTATAAGTAAAAAAAAAAAAAAAAACCCTTAGCACAATATAGACCGGAGTTTCAGAAACTGAAGATCTAAATATATATTTAAAAAAAAAAAAAAAAAAATAAAAAAAACGATTCGTAGTGTATTTCATATGCAGCTGACAACTTTTTCCGGAGGATAACAAGGACATATTAAGAGTATACCACTAACCCTTGGTGACATAGCAGACTTCTGCGTCTTCTGTGAGACCTTTTACCATTCAATCAGCAAAAAGTTTATTGTTAACAGTAAATAATATCTGCAATTCCTACTCTATCCCAACGATTTGTGCATGATTACCACATCGATACTAAATATCAGAATTTATTCATTAATTAACGGTTTTGCCTACAAAAGCACATACACAACACTAAGAAAGTGGAGTCTATAAAGACACATTGGTAGTTTGTGGCCGAAGGTGTACAGCACAGCAAAAAGAAAACGCAGCTGACAGTTAGGAATCCGCCTTGTCGTGTTGGAGGTGTGGTCACGTGGGCTGCCGTAAACATTCGTCTAATTGGCATGCCGGCCATCAGATTGTATCAGCTGGCCGTAAAATAGCGCCAGCTTTATTAACATGTTGTCACTTGCGGCTACGCCGACTCATTAGACATGTGCCTCGCCAACCCACTTAACAGTACCGAAACAATGTACGAGTCGCGAACGTCGGTCAGAATGGGCACCTAAACTGCTCAATATGTATGTAAAATCAGGGAAGAACGACAGTCTACGCAGATTAGGCAGTTCAGCGAAGAAACACATAGTTGCTCCGAATGAAACAAACATAGTAATTTTCGCTGAGACAACTTATTCAGTCTCAAAGAAGAAACGACTTTCCGTACCTACTTTCGAGAAGGCAACTTTATTTCGATTCCAAGCACAAAATACGTGTGTTCCTTTTAACCAAGAACAGCTTCGAAATTCAGCCAATTAACACTTGATTTTCTAACGAAAGTGGGTCGTCACAATACTCGATCGTGAAATGGAGAGCAATGGTGTGTTGAGTGATATCCCAGAGGAAGACCGCCAGAACAACGCGATAGGATAGACGTGTGGAGGGTCTCTGGAGATAGCTAGCAGAGAACACCGTCCTATCTAGAGTAGAATGTACTAGTTTTAACTGCGATAATGAACCTAAGAAGTCATATCATTTCATGATTCGTTGGCTGGTACAAAAATATTTCAGCATTTAATATAACGCAATAGAATGCTTTACAACTGAAACCCTATTTGTATTTACGACTTTTTATATTTTTTCACTTATCATTTATTCTAAGAACATTCTTTTTGGCTTTTGGAGCAAGAAACACTGATGAACGGTAAACTGTGTAGAAGTATATTGCAACTCTCTACTAAAATTTTGAAACTAATTCTGTGTAGTTTAATCTTGTACGAAGCATAATGAACAAGCAGAAGATTCAAAACATAGAGGAGAACTTGAATGAAAACACAGCTTTTGACGATGCGGGATGGGGTGCAACCTTTTTGTTCGCCTTTAAATAAACCATTACATCTCAAAATTGAAATCATCTGTACTATTAAATACTGTTGAGAGAAAATCCATTTATTACTCCAAAGTTTCGTAGCAATTACTCTTAATTATCCACTTTTTATTAAGAAGGAAAACTACACAACTGCTCTTATTATTCCTACCGGCTATATTCGACGTTAATTCACATTCCATGGCGCCAGTTGCAGTAATACCGAATAAGTTAGTGTTGAGAAGATAAACGTTACTTTGTATTTAACACATACAACTTCTCTATCTCCTCTGGGAAGGAATATAGCATGATGTAACTACAGTTTAAAAGGTGCTGGTGAAATACTTCCGTAATATTTCGTGCTCAGAGACTACATCCACGTACTACAGAAGAGAGACAGGTTGGTCTCTCTTGCAGATACAAGTATCACATAGAAAAAGAAAATTGTTCGAAATATATGGGATCTTAAACATCTAAACAGGTGGTGAAATTTATCAAGGAACTATCCCAAAATAATAATAAGACATTTAGAGACGATTCCATTATTGAAGAAAGTAATAATCCGTATTTATGTAGTACATCTCAGAAGAGAGATTCTGTTCCATTTGAATAGGTATAACTATACAGCAATCATCATGAATTAATTGTACTAGACTACAGAAAGGTTTTCTAATCCCTTCATACATCGCAAATGAACAAGCATCTTGACACAGTAGTAACAGGTTTAACGCAAGTGTTAAAAGTTAGCATTAAACTTCGCAATAATATGAAAACCATCTTTTAACCTTACTTAAAACTTAAGACCGATGAGAAGTTCGGAAAACTGGCGAAGGCATCTATTCCGATCGGTACTATGATTACATTAAAATTTGTTGCTTCTGATTTTAAGATAAGTATTGGAGAAAGGGCAAGTCAAAAGAGGAAAACATTAATACCTGAACACCAATCAGGAAAGCGACTTCTAATATAAAGAACGTACTGTAAAGTACTTTCAAAGCATTGTTTAAATTGATTCTGAGCACAGATTTGTTGTGTTGGTAACCAACATTAGTTCAACCATGTCTCATTTCGAATTAACGGCTTACGCTGACTTCTTACAACCGAAAATTCCTACTGTGAACGGAATAGATCAACAACAGAATATGGATCAACCAATTTCCTACCGGAGGTAACACTAACACAACGCAACGATCAGAGTTTTTACGTCATCGGACCTAACTAAGATAATCTCTCTCGAAAAACGTGTAGTAAAACAAAATGCCAACCAGAGTTTTAAAATTCAATTACGCTCTAAATCTCGAAGTAAAAGACAAAAACAATTTTAAATTCAAACGGCTGTCGTATGATTGCACGTAAAAAAAGTCCTCGAAACTTCCCAGAAACGTTTATCCTTTACTGACAGCACAAGAAAAGCACTTATCTAACGCAGCAGTTCAGTCTGACGTGGCAGTCTGCTTGAGAAAATTGCTGTGATTCCTGGAAAGCTGAGAGGCATCGCAGAGTTGGTACAAATTTAAAGAGAGATAGCAGTAGTCAATAACACTGGTTCGCAGCCTCATTAAGAATTACCGGAGGTGTAACTGAAAATAAGGCTCGATGCTATCTCGTGCAGTTCTCCTCGACTTGCAAATGTCATATTTTTTATGCGATGTGAACCATTTACTTCAGCTGCTGCTCTAGGAACACGACAGTTCTTTAAGTTGATATAATATTCCAGCAGCGAAAACCCAACAGATCGTGGGCAGACTGTGTGACTTCACTCAAGGGCGCAGTCTTTTTTTATGTCCTCCCATAAAACAAATTATACGATACAGGACAGTTAATAGCCTCTTAAAGTCATCTCAAATGCTTCGCCGTCATAAATAAAAAGAATTACTGCAAAGATCTTGTACTTCGAAACAATCGTTAACTCTCTCCATTGGATGACAGTGTCGAAGAGTTGATCGCACTAACACGACTTTTGTTTATTTTCATCAATGCGAGTTCAACAAACAAACCGCAGCAGAGAACGTATATATGAATAAATTGCCTTTAGAAAATGTCCGTCGATCTTTGTTAGCCACTAAATTTTTTCTCTTATAACTTTACGCCTGTCGACGTCGAGGACTGGAGACAAGGAACGGGAAGGAATTTGGCCTTTGCCTTTTTGAAGGAAGCATCCCGGCATTCACGTGGAGTGATTTGGGGAAACCATGGAAACCCAAATCTGGATGCCCGGACGGGGATTCAAACTGGCGTCCTCCCGAATGCGAGTCCCCACCAGAATCGCCCACTACGCTCCGCTCGGTCCCTGAATTTTCAATCGCAAGAAATGAGATGGTAAGTTTAAGGTAAGCGATCTTCGGATTAAATATGGCAACTAATCTGAAAAAAAAAAAGTTTACGAACAGTTTACCTCCCGTTCTGACGGCTGCCGGCCCTGGATTTGAATGAATTTACAATAGGGAAAGTTCGTTAGTATAGCCTAAGAGATGAAGATAGTTCAGTGTTTGGTTTCACTAGACCGGAAGAAAGTAACTGACATCAGATCAGATGCAAAGGTTAATAATATCTTGGAGAAAACAACTCCCTTGAAACTGCAGTGGACCAACTATGTGTCTCGGAGAAAATACTATAGATCTAAATTACAGTGTTGAACTAGCGTTCGAAAGACTGATAGGAAACAAAGATGAAACAGCCAGTGCTGCGTTCAAAAACGTATTGATAATTGTGGAAATTATATATTCTCCCTGGAGAAGATAGTTGAAATATTATGTAGGCCCATGATCCTAGGAGACCACACCATTTTATGCTGGAATTGTGTAAAAATGACGATTGCTCCAATAATAAAATGTTACTTCACCACACAGTAGTGACACATAGCAGGACTTCTACACATTTTTTAAAAGTGCTTTGCAGCAATAAAGTAGTCTCCGCATCAATGAAACGGTTACAGTACTGCTGCATAAGGTTTAAACACGACTATTCGACGCAGCAGAAAGACAACTATGTAAAGTAAATGTATAAAATACCGCCTGAAATATGTTCCTAATTGTGTCCGATAATTCAAACAATGCTTAGTGCGAATTGGAGTTCGTGGTTAATTTTTTTCTGTATTTTGATCACTTGATTCTTTGAGTTTATAATGTACTGCGTTCCTACCAGGTTTAATGAAATAGTTCTGAGCGTTGGCTTGGGTCTTAAGTGATTTTAATTTCATTTTGTCACATTAAATTTAAAAAATAAAAAAAGACACTAATTTGTGAATAGACTGATCTGTCATATGTGAACGAAAGTATAAAAATATTCGAAATAGCTAACAAACAACTATATCAAAACCGGTCGTTATCACTCCGTTTCATTAAAAGCAGTTTTATGGTTCAACAACAGAGCTGGTCCACGCTGGAATTAAGTCACGGTGTTAAATCTGGTGTGTGATATAATACTGTATAAGCAAAAATCCTCACCATATATTGTATAAGGGGGCATCCATAAACTACGTGAGGTGTTTTTCCGGATTTCCGAAACCGACCCCCCCCCCCTCTGGTAAGATTTGGCACGTGAGCCCCCCTCCCTAGAAATCGGCCTCGCAACTTTTTGAGACCTTTCTTTTAAGGTCTCACCCTTCCAAAGGCGGTTACATTCCCACTTTATGACGAAATACCCCCCTCAAATCGAGTTTTGCGTCATTTGTAAACTTTTTTTTTTTTTTTAAAAAAAAAAGAACCTCTACATTCCAACCAAAATTTAGAAAATTTCCTTTCCCCCCTTGGTGAGATTTCCCCGGATCCCCCCCCCCTATTTCACGTCATGTAATTTATGGACGACCCCTAACGAAAATAACACGGCGAATAGAACACGCAGTTCGTACAGGTAGAATGATCCCAGCCGTCAGTGAGTTGCTGTTCCGAGATAGTGTCTTGGAAATTTATCGGGAAATGGTTTCCCCTCGCTCTCTCCAGCGATGGTAGTGTGTGTCAGTGTTGCAATTGTTCGGATGACTGTACTGTGTTTGCGTTGTTAATGAATGAAATATAGGAGAGCGAGAAAGCAGGTGCTGGCGAATTCAGGCCTACTATTCCGAAAGATACCAAGGGGGCCAACGTTCTCAACGTCCTCATCCCAAGGACAAATCGCCCTCAACAGCGTCGTATGCCATCACTCGATACTTACTGCGGAAAGGACAATCTGGTGCCTAAGAATTGTGCACCACTGCCTCTCCTACGCTGTCGATCAAAATTTCTTTCATTACCAGGAGTCGAGCCAACTAACACCACGTCAGGCTCCCAATACCATCACGGTGTCGCAACCACCAGAGCCAACAGGCAGGCGTACCTAAGCTTGCCATGAGAATCGAAACTTTTTTTGAACGAAGGCCAGAATCAAAAAGTCTCACGGAGCCTTAGAATATTGAGAACCCTCAGTTTTGGTGCTTTTCCTGTGGAATTCTTTTAGTGTGAGAGCGCGCCGTGGTCGGCGTGCACTGCGTGTGGCCTGCGAGCCCCCGCAGACTGCCCGCAGGTGGTAGAGAAGCCTCCCCAACACACTCGTAAATCACTCACAGCACGACGCAGCTATGCGATACAATCGACAAGTACCACCAAGGTCAGAGGAACGAACACTCAAAAAATCTCTCTGTCCGACAGCATCCTACTTAATTTCCTCTCATGTGAATATCGATAGGAACACACTGCATCAGTTGACTACCAGCTTGCAGTATACTCACGTCGCTATCAGTTTTTTTTTTTTTTTTTTTGTGTGTGTGTGTGTTTGTGTGTGTGTGTGTGTGTGTAACAGAGAGACATAAAAGCTTTTTCGTGTTCCCCATCGAGCATAGTATCGTTAAATAGGTATTGAAAATTAGTTCCATACTGTTTCGGGACATTCCTACTTAGCAGTGTATTTCATCAGATGTGAGCTCCTCTAATTTTCAGAACGAGTAATTGAAAAATCTGAAAACGTTCAATATGTAGCAGGTAATAAAGACCTTCAACGAAAATTATTTTGGATTTGGTACGCTGACAAATCTTTTAGATTTTCGCATTAACCTATTACCAAAGAACTTAATTTTACGGTCCATGAAGGCAAAATTACAATACAACTATGTACTTAAGTCTAACAGAACTACGTGGGAGGAGTAAATAAGTAGGGTAATTACCAATATGAAAAAAAACTATTCCCATGAAGCATTTCGAATGAGCGTGGTGAATGAGCGGTAACGCTCTGGCCTCTCATGCGAAGGCATGCAGGCTCGATGGCCATCCAGATTTCGGTTTTCCCTGGTTTCCCGAAATCACTTCAGCCGAATGCAGGGATTGTTGGCCGAATCCCTTACAGTTACTTTCCCCTAGTCCTTTTCCGTCTCTAATGAGTTCACATCGACAACGATATTTAAAAAAAAAAAAAAAAAAACACACATTTTGCCTTCAGAATAAATTGACTACTCGTCTACGATGTAATTACGAACGCTAATTATTGTTTTGTATGAGTCGTCCTCATGTTTCTTAACAAATGATTCTAGAAATCATTCAAGTTTTATCACAACCACTTTACCTATCAGATAGTTCTAATATTCTGTTGTATGTTCATATGAAAGCTCAAGTATGACAGCAACATGAACGTAATATAAAATCACCGAATTTATGTATGTTATGCATGTACGAATGCATATGGTCACCTTTTATTCTGAAAAACTCTCGTAAAGAAGAAAAATGGTGGGTTTTAATTTTCACTTCACCCCATCAATCTTCTATTAAATATTTAAAAGGTGCTAAAAGTCGCAATAATACTTTGTAACACATATATTGTGATAAGTGCCTTTTTTCTGTCTGTTCTGACTTATACCTACTACTGACTTACTGTATCTTAATGAAGTCTTCATGCGTGTACCGCCTAAATACCTGCCTTCTGACGGGTGTACTGCCGCCTCCAACCAGTACACATGACGTTGTAGCTGACGATAAGGGCAAAACCTCTCGTCGTAATACGTATTTTTTTTTTTTAAATTGCGTGTTGTCTACGCCGGGTCAACGAAGCAGGAGTAGGATGATCGAAAGGAAATAGGAAGGAAATCAGCCATTTCCTTTTTTGAAAGAACCACCCTGAATTCACCTGAATTGGTTTAGGGAAACCATGGAAAACTGAATCACATTGGGATTCTTCCGAACGTCTGGCCCGAGATTCAGTCACTCAACCACAGCAAATCAGGATGGAATCAGTGTCGAGTCGTATATGGCAATATTAAAACAAATGTTGGCAGCATATTATTCCAATGCCCACAACTAGAATTAACTATGCGTCGAAAACTCATCAACGTACTGCGAAAACATGTTGGGAAATTTTTAATTACAAGTTCTAACAATTCTTCTATGGTTACAATATGGAAATTTAATTATGAGTAATGCAGATATTACTCTTAAATTTTTTTACTATTGTTGATTCTGAAGGCAGGATTAATCCCCATGCCAAATACGACTCTAAGAGCAGGATCCTTGGGCGTTCTTTGTTTATCTCTGCATGCTGCGGTTGGATATTGGCACTGGGACAGAATTTCATCCGAGCTGGTCCCACACATGTTCTATAGGTGACATATCTCGGGATATCGGGAACTCTGGCAAGAGAGTTCCTCAACTCAGATAGTTCCTACAGACACGTGCCGTATGTGGACGAGCGTTGTCATGTTGAAAAATGGGACCACCATGCTTTCGCATGAGAGGTAACACATAAAGACGACGTAAGCGTTCTCTCAGTCACTACCAGTCGCGCCCTGAAGTCAAACACGATGGCTCCCCACACCACGAGGCCAGGATTAACAACGCTGCGCCTCTCCAAAACATTGGAAGTGTGGGACCTCTTCCATGTCGCCATCATAATTCGCCGACGATGGCCGACAAGGTAGTGCACAACCGCGATCAAGTTGACTGCTGATGAATGGCTTCGCACTGTATTCAGCG
>JARYHS010008074.1:234124695-234274687 GCA_031002005.1 Vandiemenella viatica
GAATTCATTTTGAGTAGTTTTATGTTAATTAACAACTTTCATGTAAGCTTAATCATGAGGCGAAAATCAGCAGAAGAGGTGATTTGTCCATTTCCTCTGAAAGATATTGATCGACATACAAAATGAGATATCACTTACAACTGTATCGGTAAAAAAAAGAGAGAGAGAGAGAGAGAACCCATATTTTAGTTTCAAGGGATTACATCATAAAACCTTGTATAAGAATTACACATTTTTCACTTCAGTTAAATTAGACGAGCGATGCACGAACTCAGCATCCTACAACTTGTAAAACAAATACTAAAGAATTGTCAGCCGAGTCGTCATTTCAAGAGTTGGTAGTTTTGTGTTGGGGATCGAAATATATGAATCCAAATAACAAAGTTATGAATTGAATCAACTCTCTAAATCACATAAATCCTTCAGCTTCCCAACATGGTTTATAACAATTGCAAATTCGCTTTCAGCAATAAGATAGTTACCAGAAAATCTGAAAGAATTACATCGAATGCTGAATATCTCAAAAATATTTTCTCGTTAGCTTGTTGGTGAAGGTATGATTTATGTGTTAGCTCAGTTAACAATGAAGCAGCTGGTCTGTAGATCTTAACACTTAACAGAATAACGGAAGTTAGTAAACGGACGAGACAACGCTAAGTACTTTCGCAGTTTCGTGAGGGAAATGTCAAGTTACTTTATAACAGTGTAACGAATGAATTATCACATGATCCTGGCAAGAGTGGAAACAGCAACGACTGGGGAGAAAAAGTAACGAGAAGAGCGATGGCTCTGCAAGTTCACGTAAATATTAGACTAAGTGATAAATCTCCTGCAGTCGGACTGTGAATTGCGAGTGGGGATCCAGCAGGAACAAGCCTCGTAAGTCAGACAACTAAGCAGTTTGGACAGCTAATACTCACGACAGGAAGAGAGAGAGAGAGAGATCAAGATTTATCGTCTGTGACTGTACAAGCTTTCAGGCCAACTACAGCAAAAGCCTCTTCTGCTCGCCCGGGATTAATATTAATGTATTCATGAATCAATTAGTCCCCTGTCGAAGCAGGAAAATATACAGCTCAAACATTTCCTGTAAGAACCTCTCACCCACCCTGCTCACAACACACTTGTTTGCAGACCTCAAAGCACTACTCCTCGACCGAGGTGCTTGTACAGCTACTGTCACTGAGGTGGCTGGCAAACAGAGACACCGAAACCTCTGTTAATTGACTGAACTTATCCCCGAACAAACTGCAATGAGGAAAATAACATAAGGAAGAAAATACTGCAGGATTACCTGGATCAGAATAGTGTGAGATATTCAAGAAGGCAGCTCAAACATAGTAAAGTGATGTATAAAACATCTGATATCTTGTATAAGTTTTGACGCGACGGCTTACTTGTGTAAACATTTCTTTAATCTGAGAATATTAGTACTATACAACAACCCTGTGCCGACTATCGATGACATTGCCAAATACAGACACTTCCGTAATACACGGCAAGTTATATATTTACGAACAACTTTAATGACATAAAAACTTAGTACAATATTTTAATTGTTAACAACCAACAGAGCCAATTATTGCAGTGCAGAATTATGACAGAAATGTAGAAACCTCTCTTAGTGTATTAAAAATAGAGTGAAAAATACGGCTGAAAACAATAAAATGCACAGCTGGGAAAATAATTCAAGTATTAACATGTCAAATAAGAGGTAGATATAGAAAAGACGACGGAGAAAAGAGTGGAGAAAACATGCAAAATAAATTATTAGACCCATGATAAGAGGCCCTTCAGTTCATTTTTAAGTCCCAAGGCTTAATAATCTCAGATTTAAAACAATCATTACCTTTAATTAATGGTTACATCAAAAGTTATACTACGTATTAGATCTTTGAAATCTACTTTACTATAATTTTGCGAACAGATGTCTTTGAAATTCGCTGTGAACCTTAGTTATCATATGTTATGCAAATTATTCAATAACTGTTTATCATATTATTAAGCATGG
This sequence comes from Vandiemenella viatica, assembly GCA_031002005.1. Lineage (NCBI taxonomy): Eukaryota > Metazoa > Arthropoda > Insecta > Orthoptera > Morabidae > Vandiemenella > Vandiemenella viatica. The sequence continues at coordinate 234,126,707 of JARYHS010008074.1, forward strand.
ATTTTCGTTTTTAAATGACGCAAGAAAAATTTATTCCAGTTTTGATCAAACAACTGACAACTTGAATTTCGATAGCGATTTTATCAACTTATTTTATATGTATATAATTTTTGAAGAGATGGAGGATTGCATAAAACCAGTCGAGACACTGATAACAGGAATATATATACGAGGAAAGTAAGTTCCGTTTCAATTTATCTCCGCTGCAGCGCTGCGATTGCAGTTCCGCACATGCGCTGTAGACGATGTGTATCAAGGGGAAGAACGTGCGCCATTTGGAGATCGCTGTCAGTTACGGACGCTTTGTTGTGCTTGTTTGAAATGTCGGCGTTGATTGAAAATCCCGCCGCCTGTGAAATCAGGTATGTGATTCGGTTTCTGAATGCGAGGAAAGTGGAACCAAGTGAAATTTATCGGCAAATTTGCGATGTTTACGGACCAAATGCGTTGAGTGATTCGATGGTGAGAAGATGGGCCCGACAGTTCAATGGCGGGCGTAGTGATGTGCACGATGAAGAACGAAGTGGGCGTCCACCTTTGGTTACAGAAGAACTGGTTCACGCGATTGATGAAGCAAATCATGACACCTCGGAAAATGATGTGCACAGTGTTCTGGGACTGGAAAGGCATCCTACTCATTGACTTCTTACCGCGTGGTCAAACAATCAAACCAGATGCTTATTGCGAGACACTTCGGAAATTGCGCCGTGTAATTCAGAATAAGTGCCGGGGACTGCTGTCAAAAGGTGTTTTTTGCTTCACGACAACGCACGACCACACACTGCAAACGTGACGAAAAACCTCGTACAGGGATTTGGCTGGGACGTGTTTCACCATCCTCCGTACAGCCCTGACCTTGCTCCTAGCGACTTTCATCTGTTCTTACATCTCAAGTCTTTCCTTGGCGGTCATCACTTCAACAATGACGTCGAGCTGAAAGAAACTGTTTTCAACTGGTTGAAGACACAGGCGGCAGATTTCTATGAAGAAGGTATACAAAACCTGGTGCCATGCTATGACAAATGCCTGCAAAATTTCGGCAGTTATGTGGAAAAGTAGTTTAAGAGTTGTAGAATTTTATGCAATAAAATTTCTTCTGTATCTGTGTACAATTTCATTTTATTACCAAACGGAACTTACTTTCTGGACGCGCCTTGTATATGTAACATTTCTAATCGCCATCTCAGACATCATAAAATTATTCGTAAATAATAATTGATCTGTAGTCAACTCACCAATCTAAGCAAAGAAGTTGTATTCATGTAGATAAAAGCACATGTTGCCTTACCAGGCAATGAAGAAGCAAATCACTTAACAAAGAGTGCTGCAAGAAGGGGAGAGGAAGAGACAAAGGTAACAGCTTTACATGTTACAAATTTCCTTTAAAAAGACGGCGGAAAATGTGGAATCGAGAATGGTGCGAGGCATCAGTACTCGGAGATCACCACTACGGTAGTATCCACCATCAGATACCAACTTTCCAGTGTGTTCAGAAGGACTGCCCATCAAGAACATTAATAATTACAACAGCTAGATTTAAGTTTAACCTTGGTTTCTTTTCTTCACACCTGTATAAACTTAAAGCAATAGAATCACCACGGTGTGACTATGAAGAACCTCATATTTTACGGGTGCTGGAGATACTGAAACATCACAAATTGTATGAAAGCGCTTTTACACGAGGGCATCCAAGTACTAATTAACATGAAACGTTGATGAGCTATTGAAAATATTTGAGTATAACGCCTAATCCTAGCATTCGATAGCAATAACAGTTTAAAAGTTTAGAGGAGTATAAATGTAAAACAAAGGAAGACAAAAGTGATGAAATGTAGCAGAAATGACAGAAATGGTAGTAGATTAAATATAGTAGATTAAATATAAAAATAAGATAGGAAGCAATAGGAGAAATAAGTGAATTCTGTCAATTAGGAAGTAAAATTACAAGTAGCAATTATGTTCAAAGCGGAATAACAACAACGTAAAGAGCTTTCGTGAAAAAGATAAATCTTTTAGTTTCAAATATTAATCTAGGACTAAAAAAGAACTTTTTAAAACTCTATGGGTAGAGCACAGCGAAGCATGGACTTTAGAAATACCAGAAAAAAAGGAAATTGAAGCATTTGAAATATGGTGCTATAGAAGGACGCTAAAAATTATGTGGACAGATAAAGTACAAAATTAATATGTTTTTGTAATGATGAATGAGGAAAGAGGCTTGGGAAAAGTCTTACAGAAAGAAGAGACAGAATGGTGCGTTACATTTTAAGACATGCGCGACAGGTTAAATTGCTAGTGGAGGGAACAGTCAAAGGTAAGAACTGAAGAGGAAGAATATATGAAGCAGATAATTGAGGACGTGGGTTATAAAGGGTACGTTGAGATAAAGAGGTTAGTGCAAGACGGGAAGAGATGGAACATTGAATCGAATCAGTCGAGAGACTAATGATAGCAAAAAAAAAAAATTGATTACTTCAGCTTCATAGGAGATCAAGATAAAATAGAAAAATACGTGAAGACTGAAAACTTAATCGGACCGTTTAGGAGGACGATAGTCATCAAGAGACATGTTTCACTTTTTTTTATAGCTGTTTGGCCGAAAAATTAAATTCCTATAAATTGAAGAAATGCTATTGCTACGATATCTATTATTATCTGATGTAGTTTTCATATTCAGAAATAATAACGGAAATACATCTTTCTGTTCATTATGTTTTATAATACAATTTTTGATTGAACTATTGTTAAATACATAACAAATTATTCACAAAAACGCAGGAAATAGTTATGCTAAGAGTCATTCAATCTGAAGCAATACTTGTCGCAAGTAGCATATACTCTCTAGACCAGATGTGTTCCCAACAAATATTCGTCATTACGGATATTTTTAGGGCGTAAGAAGCAGTCAACAGATCCTTTGAAGAGACCCTCTTTTTTTTTTTAATGGTTTCCAACCATTTAGTGAGTGCAAATGTGTTTCTATCTACTCCATTGTGTATGTGTGATATCATCGCTAGTATTAGGTATTTTACAGTATAGACACCTTCTGTATGCCGCACGAAAGTCGCTCAACTGTCTCCGTACTGGTGTGGCTAGATACAAATGTAACCTTCTCAAGCGAAGCTACTTCGACGGAGACTCAAGCTTTGAATGTGGGCTGTTTCAGAATGATGAACGTAACCTGAGCTATCCGTGCACTCATGATGATCTGCTTGGTGCAAACGACAGCGCTAGCAGATCAGCAGAATTCTGGTGACTGGCTATCTAACGTGCTTCGGTATACCGAAAACAAATAAATACAAGTACTTACCAGTGCGTAAGATCACCATGCTGTCGAAGCGACCTAAAGCCCCATAAACAACGACCAGTGCGATTTAGATAGGTCAAAGGAAACAGTGTTGCACTGCACTGTATTCTTTATACATAAAAGAGAGCTATAATTTTCTGTGAAAGCAGAGAATCTGACATATTCAACTAAATAATTATGAAATGCTTTTTCATTACTACATTTTGTAACCAATCTGGAGTTCACAGAACTAACTGAACATGTGTCACTTTCTTCCATGTTTCTCCTCAGTTTTAATTCTTACACCAAGCATCATTTAGCAGAATTGGATTGACTGAAGAAAGTACTTGTACTTTATTCGTTACAGCTATTACTATAATAACTCTTTAGGGCATTGCTTCTGTTTATTTTGAAATCATTCTAAATCAGTCTTCAATTTTGCCCTGCTTTTCTGTCTCGTTGCTACGCCCACCACCCTTTTTTAGGGTTTCGTAGTCACAATAGATAAATACGAAACCTTTAGAATTTCATTATGTCTCCATCTTTCCATTCGTTAGCCGCAACCCGCAATTTCGCTGACTTTGCACTGATTCTGATTAGATTTCACAGGAAAATATAAGTCACCAAAGATACTCGTAGACAAACAGTAGAAAAATAATTAACTGTGGATTTTTGAGCTCCTAAATTCTGTAAAACGTGTTCCACATCCATTAATTTTCTAATTGAAGGTTTTTTATATTTTATTTCGGGCCTTACGCCACATCGACAGCGAGGTTAATAGAGGCTGGAGAGAATGTGGGACAAGGAACGGGAAGGAATTGAAGGACCTATCCCGCCATTCGCCTGGAGGGATTTCTGGAAACCAAGGATAACTGAAATCTGAATGACATGTCTTGGATTCGAATCCACACCCTCCCGAATTCACCCACCGGGCTTGTTCCTCGAAATTTATAAACTAGTGATACAGCCATTTTTAACTTAATGAAAACTTTTGAATTAAGGAAGTGGTTGGAAAGGAAACGACGTTGTAGCTGAGCAGGATGTTGCGTTGTTGCAGGCGCGTGCCTGGTGGGTAACCAGAGCAGCCGGCCGCTGCTGGTGCTGGTGTTGGTGCCGCAGCTGGTGTGGCTGCTGAGTGGCTGTGGACTCCTGCTGGCCGGCTGCTGGGCTCGTCGCCGGAGGAGGCGACGCGCTGTAGGCAGGACGGCCACTGCTGGAGACGTCGCGCCCAGGGGAAAACAGGTGAGTCCACGAGTCACGGCGCCACTCCATTTCAGGACACCTCAAGCCTACCGCAGCACGGACCACTAACTAGTAAGCGAAACGCTGCAATGGTTTGAAAAGGAATATTTTCTCACGCTTTCTATGGAATAATTCTTTCATTGGCAATGCTTCTGGGCTATCGCTACAACCAACATGAACATACAGAAGAGGGATTTCTTCAAACAGGAAAATAAGTTATCTCCCCACGCCTTTTTGCTGTCTTTAGAAGGATTCGCAGATGTCTTTCCACAAGGCACAGAACATTTTTACTTACGATATATACTTTTATTAATGTTAGACGTCTCTCCTCGAGGTATTGAACCGCTAACACTTTTTTTTTTTTTTTTTTTTTTTTTTTTTTTTGTAGAATTAATTGTGAGCTTCTGTTGAATACCTACGAATTTATTTGAAAATAAAACTTTGACATGACGCTCTCACATAGGATGGGCTTTTATGAATCAAGATATTTGATTTTACAAGAATAAATATTACCAATCTTTTTCCACTAGTGACCTCGTTATCAAATACATTCATATTTTTTAAATTACTGCTTCCAATATATTTTACTACTTAATGTTACTGTCTCTTGAGAAATAGCAGCAATAAAATGAAATGCTTCTGTTTTTCTCAACTAAATTATTTCATTAGCGAAACATAAGAACAAGAAGATTTTCAACGAGTACCGTGATAAAAACTAATAGAAAGATACACAACTTGGTGTCACTGGTGCGTAATTGAGTCAGAGACAGTAAATATTAGAAAGAGTGTGGGAGCTGACTTTTACGAAGCAAGTCAATTACTACTCGACAACAGTCAAATTTAAAAAGATAGGAATCTTAACTTTTGTTATCTCCTGCGGTAATACTGATTGCCAGCATGTTCATTAATAGTAAAAACATTAACTTTAGTGGTCAAAGACCTGGTAATAGAGTTTTGCTTTACAATTTGCGAAAAAGCAATGTGAACTGGTCTAATCTCGATGATTTCTTCGACAAAAGAGAGCACCGTTTTGAAGTACTTTCAAATCTAGGACTAAACTTTTCGCACCTTAATGCGATGTTACTTTTCAGAAGTATTAGGAACGACATCTGAAAGGTACATTAGTCATTGTTCTTCAGCTTTTTCGATGTAGAAAAGTTAGATCACTGGATGTTAAAATCGATGAATCTGAGAAGAAAGCTGCCTTGATAATGTTACGAAATATATATTTTCACGCCTCGTGTCCCCGACTTCTTCTGGATAAACGCTCAGTCCAAGAAGTCATTACTTCGCCGATGACAGGCAAATACTTACCAGTGGGTTGCTGCGCTGAGGACAACTACAAGGCTAGATCATTTTCGCGGACTGAATACCACATTACCTAACTTATAAGCTATTGCAAACAATGTTTTATCTGTCGGATTGACACTGACTGGTCTCTGGATTCAATGGGCACTGGCCTCAACCATAGGACTTTTTCCGGCCAAAATCTGATTCATAAGAATTTTTTGCAACTAAAATTCTCTTTCTGTCTCGCCCCACATATTCGACTCACTTTCCTCTCTTATTCACCCTCCTGGTTGTCGATGCCCTTTTTTTTTTGGCATTGTGATAATCCTGTCGGATTTTGCTTTAACTGAACTGCATCAGTCTTTTCTTAATCTCCTAATTATTTTTTGTGTCGACTCGTATTGTTCTTTTTTGTGGTGGTGGTGGTACTAATAGTTTTATCCTACTTTTCGCTTTCAGAAATGAAAGCTCGCGTGATTTTTTAAAACGTACTTGCATTTCAGTTCTTTTCTCATTGTACTTTCCTGCCTATTTTTCCGCTTTTCACTTATTTACTTACTCACTTTTTAGTATCTACAACGGCGAAGATACTTAGAATAATTGATCTGCTCCGCAAATGACCAATTAATTTTTTTTTATTATTATTCGAAAAACCATGTAAAAGCAGTTGTTTTGTGTGTTTGTTATAGATACAGTCTATTCAATAACTGATATTGTTTGAACATTGTTGTAACTTGTATTTATTAGACAAAACTGACTAAGTTTAAGACAGTGAGGGCATGTTGCAGGAAACAACTACAATGACACAGTTTTCCTTTTACGAGAAAGTATACTCCTTCCTTTGTACCAAATTATATTTTCTTAAAATTACTCTCCAGATATAAACAATTCAGATCAAAGACAGTATTTATGAAACTTTTAGAAATTAAGTCGAGTCAACGGCGGCACTGCCTACCCTTTCCTCGAAACGATTCGGGCCATTTTTAACCGACTTCAAAAAAGGAGGAGGTTCTCAATTCGTCTGAATTTTTTTTATGTATGTTCAGCGATATCTTCGCCAATTTTGAACCGATTTAAATGAAATTTTTATAGTGGATAGAGTATACCTCCAAAGTGGTCCCATATGAATTTCATTGAGAAACCACCCCTTCTACCCTTTACACTCCTTAACTTTTATACAAACCCACACTTTTTATCCGATTTTGATGGAACTTTGGAAATGTATACTAAAAAATAAACAGAAAAATACTGTCAACTTTTGGTTTGAAAAAACCGAACCCCTCTCCCCCTATCCACCCCTTAATTTTTGCCAATGTTCTTTATACAAAGCTAAAGTCGACACCATTAACTGATCTCCATTAAAGTTGGCATATACATGTAGTTTTTCATGGAATAGGTTTCTGACCCAAAAAATAAATTTACCCCTCTCTCCCTTTACACTCCTTAAATTTTATACAAACTCACATTTTTTATCCGATTTCAATGGAACTTTGGACATGTATAGTCAAAAATAAAGAGAAAAATGCTGTCAACATTTGGTTTGAAAAAACTGAACCCCTATCGCCCTATCCAACCCCTTAATTTTTGCCAATGTTCTTTATACAAAACTTTAGTCGACATCATTTAACTGATTTCCATTAAAGTTGTCATATACATGTAATATTTCATGGATAAGGTTTCTAACCAAAAAATAAAAAAAGCCACCCCATCTCCCCCTTTACACACCTTAATTTTATAGAAACCTATATTTCATATCTGATTTTGATTGAACTTTGCCAATGTATACTTTCAAACATACAGAAAAATCTTGTCAACATTTGGTCTGCCAAAGCTCAACCCCTCTCCCTCCTACAAACCCCTTAATTTTTGTCAATATTTTTTTTTATAAAAAGCTACAGTCGCCACCATTTGACCTATTACCATGAAGGTTGGCGCTTATATGTATTTTTTCACGAGGAAGGTTTCGGACCAAAAAACCACCCCCACTCCCCATTTAATTTTTATCCAGTTTAGATGGAACTTAGAAAACTTTTACTGTAAAACAAAGAGAAAAATAATGTCACCTTTTTGTTTGCAAAAACTGAACCCCTTTCCCCATTTCCGCCCCTTCACTTTTGTCAATTTTCTTTTTGAAAAGCTACAGTTGACACCATCTTTATGAAAGTTAGCACATATATTTTTTTATGGAGAAGATTTCTGACAAAAAAAAAAAATTAAAAAATTACCCTAGCTCCCCTTTTACATCCCTTAATGTTTGTACAAACCCACATTTCAATCCGATTTCGGTGGAACTTCGCGTATGTACACTTTAAAGCAAATAGAAAAAGAAACATTCTACTCACATTACTTTGACAAAAACACAAACCCTATCCCTCTTTATACCCCTATAATTACTGTCAATGTTCTATATACAAAACTACCGTTTCTATCTGATTTTGAAGGAGGTATGCGCATGTATACTTCAATACAAACAGAAAAATACTGTCTGCATTTGGTTCAGAAAAGCCAAACTTCTCTTCTCCTTTCCACCCCTTTAATCTACACAAAGCACTGTTTCTATCTGATTCTGAAGAAAATTTGCACACGTATACTTTAAAAAATACATAACAATTGTGTTTAAATTAGGTTGCAGAAGCCCAACTCCTCTTCCCTTCTATCCCCACCCCTCCTAATTTCTAATGTTCCTTATAGATACCTACCGTTTTTATCAGATTTCGATGGATCACTACAAATGTATACATAAGAACAAAGAGAAACATTCTGTTTACAAAACCCAACCGCTCACTCCCTTACGCCATTTAATTTTTGTAAATGTTATTTACACAAAGCTACAGTTTTTATCTGGTTTCAATGGAACTTTGCACATGTATACTTTAAAACAAAGAGGAAAATGCTGTCCACACTACCTTAACAAAAACCAAACTACTCTTCACCTCCATAACCCTTAATTATTTTTTTATACACACCTAAAAATTTTATATGATATCAATAGAAATTTACAAACGTATACTTTAAATCAATCAGAAAAGGCAGTCTACATTTGGTATACAAAAGGCCACTCCCTCTTCTCCTTTACCCCCATCGTTTATAATTTCCAATGTTCTTTACAAAATCCACAGTTTTAAGTACCGTCAAAATCAATTAAGCTATTTTAAAGTCATTGCAGAATATTTATAAAATGTATGTGTCCTAATGTCTCAACATGTACTTCAGATTTCAACTTGGACCCCGAGCTTTTACGTTGTGAAAACCAATTAAATATCTATATTTTCTGTGTGATGCCGGAACGAACAGATATATTCCAGAGACAGATTTGTGTATGTGGTATATATTAATGTCCAGATGTTACATGTTTTGATTATCGAGCAGCAGCCTTAACAGATGTTATGATTAGATCGAAACACAGCCTGGACCAAACTGTAAACTGACATTCCTTACCACAGGATCCAATTCACCCCATTCTGAAAGTTGTTGTAACGACAGATTTTTTTAAAAAGCATTCGCTTTAACCACTGAGCTACCAGAACTATGAGAACTGCTGCGGCATATTTAAGTATAAAATTACTATAATACCACTAAAAATTTAAAAATAAAATAATTGTTTAAAAACATAAAAACCGCCTTCAAAAAAGGGCACTAAAAATTTTAAAATACCTTTATACCTTGCTTAAAAGAAAGTAAATCTAAATGGTCAATATTTTACATTACTGTTATTGAAATTTTTACATTAATTAGTTATTTTTGGAGTCGGTGCCAGCCAAAACAAGAAAAACAAAAATATAAAAACAATAATAAATAACAATAATACATAAAAAAATCATGTTACTTCTTACCTACAATTACTTCTAGAAACATTTTTCAACAAAACTAAATCATATAGATGATACACCGATATTATACTAACTATAAAGTGTTTACTGCATGATGCAGCCTACCAACTGACACTATAGCACCAGAGATATGTCTGGATGACCAACGAGGCCGAGCCACAGATATCATACCGTTAGTTTGTTTCCCTAAGCTGTCTCCCGCAATAAAACTTTTTTCCTCTCGACTTGCTGTAAAATATTTGGAATTTTTGTTCGTACTCTCGGTTCGCCTCGAACACCAAATAAAGTTCAGTAATTCGATCTGCGCGATATGACAGCTGGCACTGACTCCAAAAATAACTAATTAATGTAAAAAATTTCGATAACAATAATGTAAAATATTGTCCATTTAGATTTAATTTCTTCTAATCAAGGAAAAATTTTAAAAAATTTTAGTGCCCTTTCTTGAAGGCGGTTTTTATGTTTTTTAAACAATTATTTTATTGAATCTCAATTTCTTCGGTCGTATTCATGCGACATGTCTCAAATTTCTGTAATGCGTAGATATCAGCAATCTTAGCAAAAGTACTAAATTTTATTTCGTTACTGTTCTTAGTTCTGATGTTATTCGGATACAAACTTCAGCGATTTTGTCGCTCACTAACTGACTGATGATCATCAAAACTCCAACGCACTTCCCGTAGCCGTAGAAAGCTGAAATTTGGCACGCAGATAACGTTTTACCCACTTATTGTAAGAAAAGTCTGAAACTCGTAAATTTCCATATATCTACCTCTTACCTACCCCTAACGTGAAATAACTAACCCTAATAACCTTATACACCTCAGATTTTCATTGTAGAGTGAGCTTACTAAAGTTTAACTAATATGTTAAATTTTACTTCTTTCCTTTTCTTACTTTTGAAGTTATTGAAATTCAAATTTTTATTTCGATCACGACACCCCGACAACAAAATTCCACTTAACTACCAATAATCATATAAACAACATGTATAGTTTCATTCATAAATCATAAGAAAAATCTAATATATCTAATATTGGAGTTTATTCCCGGATTTATTTAATTACAATCCCAAACATGAAAAATTCTGGCACATATTTGCGGCTTAATTGTTATTCTCCGGATGAACTATATGCCTGAGAATTTTTTAGTGCATAGAAATAAGAAAGTTTAACTAATATCTTAAATCTTACTTTCCTCATATGCTTGGTTTGGAAGTTACTCATAATTTATTTATGGGCAATCTGCATTACTCGGCGACGGTGCACACCCATTGTTTTCAGAGAGTGTGACATTCTTGGTAACGTATATTGATGTCTTCAATTCTGGAATGTTCTTATTCACCGATTTTCAAATGGAATCATTACATTTAAGCAGTGATTCAGAATAAGCGATAAACTAACAAAAAGAAATGAGATCCCACAAAAACAATTCTTGTAAAAATAGGCCAAGTCTCGTGCTCGTGCAGTGACAAAAAGTTATGAGATCTCCTTCTGAGCCAAGTATACACTTTACAGCGTGTATTCATTTCACTTTGTGAAACATAATGGTTTCTTTCGGTGTCATAGATCATTTATTTATAATAATAATAGTTAAAAAAGTCCGGTGACTTGACCATTATGCATGTAGTAATTTATACTAAAATTGAAGGTATAATATACACTCCTGGAAATTGAAATAAGAACACCGCGAATTCCTTATCCCAGGAATGGGAAACTTTATATACACATTCCTGGGGTCAGATACAACACATGATCACACAGACAGAACCATAGGCACATAGACACAGGCAACAGAGCATGCACAATGTCGGCACTAGTACCGTGTATATCCTCCTTTCGCACCAATGCAGGCTGCAATTCTCCCATGGAGACGATCGTAGAGGTGCTGGATGTCGTCCTGTGGAACGGCATGCCAAGCCATTTCCACCTGGCGCCTCAGCTGGACCAGCGTTCGTGCTGGACGTGCAGACCGCGTGAGACGACGATTCATCCAGTCCCAAACATGCTCAATGGTGGACAGATCCGGAGATCTCGCTGGCCAGGGTAGTTGACTTACACCTTCTAGAGCACGTTGGGTGGCACGGGATACATGTGGACGTGCATTGTCCTGTTGGAACAGCATGTTCCCTTGCCGGTCTAGGAATGGTAGAACGATGGGTTCGATGACGGTTTGAATGTACCGTGCACTGTTCAGTGTCCCCTCGACGATCACCAGAGGTGTACGGCCAGTGTAGGAGATCGCTCCCCACACCATGATGCCGGGTGTTGGCCCTGTGTGCCTCGGTCGTATGTAGTCCTGATTGTGGCGCTCACCTGCACGGCGCCAAACACGCATACGACCATCATTGGCACCAAGGCAGAAGCGACTCTTATCACTGAAGACGAAACGTCTCCATTCGTTCCTCCATACACGCCTGTCGCGACACCACTGGAGGCGGGCTGCACGATGTTGGGGCGTGAGCGGAAGACGACCTAACGGTGCGCGGGACCGTAGCCCAGCTTCATGGAGACGGTTGCGAATGGTCCTCTCTGATACCCCAGGAGCAACAGTGTCCCTAATTTGCCGGGAAGTGGTGGTGCGGTCCCCTACGGCACTGCGTAGGATGCGACGGTCTTGGCGTGCGTCCGTGCGTCGCTGCTGTCCGGACCCAGGTCGACGGGCACGTGCACCTTCCGCCGAACACTGGCGACAACATCGATGTACTGTGGAGACCTCGCGCCCCACATGTTGAGCAATATGGCGGTACGTCCACCCGGCCTCCCGCATGCCCACTATACGCCCTCGCTCAAAGTCCGTCAACTGCACATATGGTTCACGTACACGCTGTCGCGGCATGCTACCAGTGTTAAAGACTGAGATGGAGCTCCGTATGCCACGGCAAACTGGCTGACACTGACTGCGGCGGTGCCCAACCGCTGCGCAGCTAGCGCCCTTCGACGGCCAACACTGCTGTTCCTGGTGTGTCCGCTGTGCCGTGCGTTTGATCATTGCTTGTACAGCACTCTCGTAGTGTCCGGAGCAAGTATGGTGGGTCTTACACACCGGCGTCAATGTGTTCTTATTTCAATTTCCAGGAGTGTATACTTGTTAAATTCGAAAAAGAGCGAGGGAAATCTTGGATTTAATGTACTTGTAAGTTTGACTAAGCAACACATTAAGGTATTTTTATAGGTTAACTAAAACATAGCGCGCTTAGTGGCCAAGTCACCAGATTTTTTTAATTCTAAATAAACGATCTATGATACAGAGAGAAACCATTCTGTATCACAAATTGAAGTGAATACACACCGTAAAGTGTAGACTTGCTCAGAAGGAGACCTCCCAACTTTTTGTCACTCCACGAGCACGAGACTTAGCCCATTTTTACAAGAATTGTTTTTGTGGGATTACTGTTTCTGGGGCAGTAACTAAGTTCTAAATTTGTAAATCGTTGATGAATCAGATGGCGTAAGTGTCAGTTCATGTAACTACTGCTTTCGAGACCCAGAATTAATTAGTGATCTTTCGATGTTTCGAAATTAATTCTGTAGAATGTGGAGAGGTATTTCTTAATATCAACAATGAACACCTTTTTTACAGGAACGTTTTAAAGGCTTTTACATACCACCATTTCGTCAGCTAATAAGTTTCGTACCATCGATAATAAGGACGACACAAGATAACCACAATATTCGTTTAGAAACGCTTATGCGCTGAAACCGGACTCGATCGGGATATTCTGAAATTCCCATTAGCAGTTTGCTGCTCCGATGATCTTAATAAGCCGTAAAGTCGCAAAATAACCGCTATTACCGCAAATCATCACGTCCATTGTATGATGTCTGTTCGACAATTATTGCTAGCTAGTCTCAACCCTTTCTTAGTACAAATGACCTTTATTGTAGCATCTGCATCAAACGTGATTTCCGAGGTCAGTTCACAGTAATGTCGATGAGCGATCAAATATAAATGAGACTTTTGATATAGGTGCGGGATCTTTAAAGCCTGTTAATGCACTTAGCTGGAATGAGTGTTTAGTCATATGGTACATACTTAATTCTGTAGTCGTTTGTTTGGTTATCGCCGAGATGAGTAAACAGGAGATTCATTGTTCATTGTGGGTTAATTAAGTTTTTAATACTTGTTGGTATGAAACCAGGAGAAAATTTTCTCAGATGCCATGCATGGTTCAGCGCTCTCGAAGCCTCAGACATACGTTCTTCTGTATGGATACGGCAGCAGTTTCTAAACTCACTGACGCGCTTGGCCCCAGAAGTACGAAATGTATTGAATAACATCAATAGACTATAACGGCAGAAATTTCTCAGAATGTTTTGCACAGCTTTTGGGATAATCCCTTCTATAAGTTGAAATATGTTTCCAACGACGAGGAGTACGACTCTTTGTGCAGTTATTTAATTACACGACCAACAAATTTTAATGAAGACGGCATTAAAATATGACAGTGGGAAGGGAAAAAAAATTGTAAACAACAGTGGAGGCCATGTAGAAAATAGTTTCGTATTCGTTTTACTATAGATTAACCCAATAAGGTGTGTGTGTGTGTTTTTAATATTTTACAACTGATTGACATTTTTATTTTGTAGTATCCTGTTTATTACTTAGTGTTGTTGTTGCTTGTCAGGGGGACGTGTGCCGACTGGGAGCTCTGGCCGCCACGTGCGCGCTGCCCGCCTTCCTGTCGCTGGTGTCTCTGCTGGTGGAGTACGGGGCGCGGCTGCAGTTGGAGGAGACTGGCGCCGGCCGCCCGCCACTGTGGGCGGCGCTGCTGCGCGTGGCTGCCGGGCCAGCAGGGGCTGTCGCCACGGCCGCCTGGGTCTGCTCGCCCCCTCCCTGTCGCTCACTGCGCGCCTGGCGCCGCCTAGGCCCCTGCAAGCAGCCGCCGCCCAGCACCCTCAGCGTCGGCGGCGGAGGCGGCGGCAGCGCGGTGGGCGGCGGCGCCACCGTCAAGCTGGTCACTGCGCACTACTACCAGCCGGCGCCACAGCAGCTGCCGCTCAGGCCGCAGTATCACCACAAACACTTGCCACACGCGGGATGTGCTCTGCTGCCGCCGGCGCCACAGGCGGGCGTGCACTCTGTGCAGAAGACGCGCAAACACCGCAGCAAGCACGCCAAGCATGGCAGCGAGACCACTGTCTGACAATGACGCCTCGCTCTCAATCATCAAATCTGGCTGCAAATCCCGCATAGTGAGTGCGAGAAATATCACGGATCCTCGGTAAACGTTGAAAGTTGTAACAGCTTTCATTCCACAATAATGTGCTCTCGTTATCGGGTCACTTATCGAACTATTGTCAAATATTTCACGATATAGTGGCACTGTTAATGAATTTCTTTCCACTGTTATGAAGCATAATTGGTACAATATGATTTGTCCAATGTCACCATCACTGCCATTTTGGTGCCTAGATTTGAGACCAGCAGAATTATCCTAAAAGTTGCCTATACTGATGGAGAAACACTGTGCTATCTTGCTTTACGTTACTACTGTACTAGATGTGGTCAGCCAGGTGAAATACGTAGAAATTATTGACCTCTAAATAACTTAGAAGCTCGTAATTTACTACATTAACGTGGCCGTGCAATATACCTATCGTCGCCAAGAAGATACGTCATCGCCAAATTACAATTGTTAAATGAGGATGACTTTTTATAACGTCTGCACGAAATATGTGCAAAATTGTTCGATTCCAAGTAATACTAACGGGGTATTTATGGACAGTAACTGCATAAAATGAGTCACTGAAAAACTGAAAGGAACAGTTGCCATCGAAAGCTCGAATCTTGTCTTTCTTTTTGTAATGCAGGAAATTATAAAAGGATGTGATTATACCTGTAGGTACAATATATGAAATTTTATGGTATCCTAAAGAAGTTAAAGAGAAGCATTAATTTTATCACCTCATCAAGTACTGTCAAGATAGTTTCGGAGTAAGATAATGGCTAAAAATTAAATGTGTCACAAATTATCTGAATGTTTAGTCATTACTGTCATTTGAACTTAAATGGTAAAAATAGAGGTTAAATTACGAAATTATTTGCATTTGTTATGAAGTTGATTCATCGAGGACTTTATCAAGGATTTACAGACTAGTAACGATTTCCAGTAACTATGCTGAAAACTTTTTGGACACAGTGTGGCTTCTGGTTTTTTTTATGTACAAAATGTTTATGTTATATCAAAATTCTTAATATTTTGACTTTAAGAATAGGAAATAACGCTAGAACTAATATCATATACACATGATTTAGGATTAGAAAAATTTATTTGTAAATAAATAATTTGTCTTCATTTTGAGTAGGAACATTACATACCATTAGAAATAATGCTACTTAGAGCATTTGTGTGTAACAGTTCTTACGCAATACTGCTGTTGAAATATTTTTCGTCGAGTATAACAAACAATACAACTACCACCAAAATTATAATACAAATGGGCAGCTTTGATCTCATTACATTCATCTAGCTGGAAGACCAGGAGGTAATTATGATGAAGTAATAAAAATATTATTTTGCTTGTTTTGTATTTTTATTTACACTACATTATACTCAAAAGAAAATTACGTTTGTATCTTAGTTTTTAAGTTAAGCCACACAATATATCTCTATTACACAACATGAACACAAGATTAATACTGGTGTACTATATGAAAAAAATTATTTTATGCAAGCAACTTCACATACATAATGCTTGAATTACTTGAAAATCTAAAATTCTGCTGCACATGAAAGAATCCATTCACTGTTCCGCGATCTGCAGTAAGAAAATTAACATTTACAACTCTCCTTTTTTTATAAAAGTTTAAATTTTAATCATTTGTCTAAAATGAAATCAATTCTTATAGTGAAACAACACAGATTCTAGCAAGTCAATTATTAATTGAGGTGGAGACCATTGTACATAGTTCCTTTATTTTCAACAAAATTTCGTATTTGAGTAGGTTCTTTAAACACAGAACTGGAATAATTTTGTGGATCATTTTTTCAGTGTTCCGTAAGGAGGAGATTTTTTTAAAAATTTCATTTATTCTTTTTCTAAGAATATGTAAGAGCTGACTTGTGATATTTCCTAACAGTAGATCTTATAAAGTTGGAATACAATTTAAATTAGTTGTTTAATAAATCATGTCATATAACATTAATGTAAATATTTTTGTTAGTTACTTCAGGCTCAACCGCCTTGCAATTTTTATTTGTGTTTTTTTTGATTGTGTGAGAAAAAGTGCCTTTTTTCTCTATAAAAATGTTTATATATGTGTGTGAGAGGATAATCTGTGTACATGATACATATTTACTGGAATAAAGTTTCTCATTTTAATTTTTAAATCGGATTAATTTTTTAATTTTTTATGTTTGAGAGAAGCAAGAATTTTGGGAGGGGATTTGTTAATTATAAAACAAGATATGGTTCCTCTGCACGTATCTTAAAAATATCCAGTTATTGTCTATTTACTTGATTGCTTAATGAACACCGAGTGATCATTAAAATTTATAGATGTGTATATATATTTTTTTAAGTTCTGCTCTTCTCAGAGTAGCTACCATTTTAGATCCGCAAAGAGGGTAAATTATGGAATTGTGGTCGTTCGAAATCTGTTTTTAATACTTCAAATCCTGAATCTTTTGTAAGTATGATCTACAGCACTGCCTTGGATTCAACAGTGGAAACGTGATTTTGGGGCTCCCTTTGTACCTAGAAAGACTGTATGACATCCAAAAGTAGTACACGTTATTCTAACCAAGCACTAGACGCTAGTACACAGAATTTAAATCAATCTTATGTCTTCACAGATCTCTGCACTGTGCACATCTCTCCGCCACAACCATTACAAATATTAATATATTTGTCGTCTTCTTTCCAAGCCCACTTAACATTCTTCGCTCTTTGCAGCAGTGGGGATGAGTTATTTAAGCTTTTAGAAATTATTTAAGTTATGAACCAGAAATCTGAGTTCAACCCATCATTTTCGACGGGTTTAGAAGATAGTTATTAACGAAATTTTTAGTCACTAATACCTCCAACAGTTATTTTATTGCTTTTTTAGTTACGAGCTGGAAATCTGCGTTCACACCGTCATTTCTACAGACTTAGAACCTAATTACTAACGAAAATTGATTGTTGGAACGGTTATCACATGATTTTGTCCAAGATGTTCTTCGATATAAAAGCTCTAAACACAAACTGAGCGTGGTGGGTGAGTGGTTAATGCTCTGGCCTCGCATTCGGGGGATCTGGATTCGAATCCCCATCCAGGCATCAAGATTTGGGTTTTCCATGGTTTCCCCAAATCACTCCAGGCGAATGCCGGGATGCTTTCCTCAAAAGGCCATTGCCGAATTCCTTCCAGTTCCTTGCTCCCAGTCCTTTTCCGCTTCTAATGACCGCGACGTCGACGAGGCGTAAAGCCATTAGCAAAAAAAAAAAAAATCTAAACACGAAATATAGACTAAGGCTAGATGCAATAGTTTATAATCTACTCATAGCAAAAAAAACATAGAAATTTCACTTCTTTCAGGTTTTTTCTGACAAATTACAGTTATCCTAACGGTGCATGCAGTCTTGGAACAACTTAGGAAAATAAAATGGTGAGAATTTCAGAAATGGTAAAATATTCAAAATATTGTTTGATGACGCAATAGTGTTTTAAATATTGCCGAAGATGGCCGAGAAGGTGTTAGAAACGAAATGTAACTTCGACGTTATACAAAATGGACAACGAAATAACTTGAAACCACTGGAATGATGGCGCCAATTCATTGAAGAGCAGAGGTAGGTCTCAAGCTATTGTCATTGTTAAGCAAAATTAATTATTCAGTGGGTTTAACGACGTATACTAAATATTATACGCATGATAGAAAGTATTGAAATACATTTTTTTTTTTTTTTGACATGGTCACCTGGGTCAAAGACCACGTAGCTTTGAAATGATGATGATTAAGAAATCACACAGACACAGAACATAATTAACACTTCAGTTTGATTGTCACCGTTATAGATTTATTATTGCCATCACCATGCAGTTACAATCCTAGTAATCAGATCATTAATAAATTCAAATTAAAACAAAACTTGATTGCAATGGAGCATTTCTCTACTTATCTTCTTTCTCATTTCACGATTTTTCTTAATTCTAAATTTTCCAAGGCATTCACTTTTGTCTCTAAAATATTATAATATTAAAATCGTATAGCACTTTAGGTAGTTTATTCCAGTTTATAACTTCGTCGAACGATACAGAAATCTCACCATTATTATGAATTATATACATCAGTTCTTCAACCAACAATGTTCAAATAATAATTAACTTCAGTCCTTCGTCATGGTTAGTTACCGATTAAGGAAAACCAATACTTTCCTGAAGTCTGATTGATTCAAAGCAGATACCTATACATGGTAAATTAACATACTTGCTTAATCATGCTTTTACGACGATTATTAGTTTCTTAGGTAATTTTTCATAATTTCTACTGTCCTGCTTCATTATTTTTTCAATCAATAATTTATGTGTTGTGTGACTGTGTTTTGGGTGTGGCCACGCGTCTAGAATAATTCAACATTTATTGCTGTATAGGTTTTTTTTTTTAACTTCTTAACGTCTCCTATAACAACTAGGTCTTTAGAGACGGGAAAGGATGGGGGGCAAGGAATGGGAAGGAATTTGGACATGGCCTTTTGAAGGAAGCATCCCGGCATTCACCTGGAGTGATTTGGGGAAACAATGGAAAACCCAAATCTGGATGCCCGGACGGGGATTCGAACCGCCGTCCTCCCGAATGCGAGGCCAGAACGCGCTGTATAGGTGGCCTGGACTGTTGTAGGTATCAAATGATATATTAACGGTGAAGCTTTCATTAGAGAAATTCTTCTAAGACAAATGAAAATTTCTATAAAACTTCCAACAAACAATTTTTGCAGAAAATAAGACCAAGTAAGGATTTCACAAACAGACTGAGAACAGTGACTGAAATGGTTATGGCACATAAAAAAATAAAATAAAAAAATACAAGCATTTTTTTCCTCTTCCTATTTCCATCTCGCATCATCCTTCCTGTTTTTAACCGACTTCTAAAACAGGAGGAGGTTCTCAATTCGGCCGTTATTTTTGTTTTGTATGTATGTTCAGCGATATCTTCACCAATTTTGAACCGATTTATATGAAATTTTTTTAGTGGATAGGGCATACCTTCAGAGTGGTCCCATATAACTTTCATTGAGAAACCACCCCTTCTACCCTTTTACACCCCTTAATTTTTATACAAACCCACATTTTTTATCCGATTTCGATGGAGCTTTGGACATGTATAGTGAAAAATAAAGAAAAGAAAAGTCAACTTTTGGTTTGATAAAACTGAACCCCTCTCCCCCTATCCACCCACTTAATTTTTGTCAATGTTCTTTATACAAAGCTACAGTTGACACCATTTAACTGATCTCTATTTAAGTTGGCATATACATGCAACTTTTCATGGAGAAGGTTTCTGACCAAAAAAGAAAAAATTTAAAAAAAATCCCATCTTCTACTATACACACCTTAATTTTATATAAACCTACATTTCGTATCTGATTTTGATTGAACTTGGCACATGTATACTATAAAACAAAGAGAAAAATCCTGTCAACATTTGGTCTGCCAAAGCCCAACCCCTCTCCCTCCTTCCACCCCCGTAATTTTTGTCAATGTTCTTTACAAAAAGCTGCAGTCGACACCGTTTGACTGATTATCAAGAAAGTTGGCGTTTATGTGTATTTTTTCACGAAGAAGGTTTCTGACCAAAAAATCTAAAAACCATTCCCTCTACCCATTAAACCGCTTAATTTTTATATAAACCCACATTTTTTATCCGGTTTAGATAGAACTTGCCACTCTTTTACTATAAAACAAAAAGAAAAATAATGTCAACTTTTGGTTTGAAAAAACTGAACCCCTGTCCCGTTTCCATCCCCTTGATTTTTGTCAATTTTCTTTTGAGAAAGCTACAGTCGACACCATTTGACCGATCTTTATGAAAGTTGGCACATGTATGTATTTTTTATGGAGAAGATTTCTGACCAAAAAATTCAAAAACTACTCTAGCTCCCCTTTTGTACCCCTTAATTTTTGAACAAGCCCACATTTTAATCCGATTTCGGAGGAACTTCGCATGCATATACTTCAAAACAAAGTGGAGAAAAAAATACTCTCCTCATTACTTTCACACAAACGCAAACCCTATCCCCCTTTCTACCCCTATAATTACTGTCAATGTTCTATATGCAAAACTACAGTTTCTATCTGGTTTTGAAGAAAGTATGCACATGTATACTTCAAAACAAACAAAAAAAATACTGTCTTCATTTGGTTTAGAGAAGCCAAACCGCTCTCCTCCCTTTCCATCCCCGTAATCTATACAAAGCTACAGTTTCTATCCGATTCAGAAGGAAATTTGCACACGTATATTTTAAAATACACAGAACTATTGTGTCTAAATTTGGTTGCAGAAGCCCAACCCCTCTTCCCTTCTACTCCCACCCCTCATAATTTCCAATTTTCTTTATTGATACCCACAGTTTTTATCAGATTTCGATGGAACACTGCATAGAAATAAAGAGAAACTTACTATCTACATTCTGTTTACAAAACCCAACCACTCACTCCCTTACTCCATTTAATTTTTGCAAGTGTTCTTTACACAAAGCTACAGTTTTTATCAGGTTTCAATGGAACTTTGCACATGTATACTCTGGAACAAAGAGAAAAATACTGTCCACACTAGCTTTACAAAAAGCAGTGGTGGATTTCCCATTAGGCTGTATAGGCTCCAGCCTAGGGGCGGCAAATTTCCTATGGTGCCCGCTTTAGTAAGCCGTCAAATTTGTGTGTGATTATAAACATAATAGAAAAACGTCTACCATAAATTTTCATTTAAGTGGTGACATCTAGTAGTTAAGTGACAAACTCGGAACAATTAATAGAAAAGAAAAATACGTTTACTATCAATTTTCATTTAGGTAAGTGGTGACGGCGAACAATTAGCTAAATTATTAATTTAATTCTTCATTAGTTTCCTGACTTTCTATCTTGTTCAAGGCAGTCTATAGCCCGTCGTATATTTCCGAAGGAAGTCTCTATAGATAGAGGTAAGTTTCTGCTCACAGACTTACATTTCAAGATTCCTATAATAAAAATACTTAAGTATGATCTAAGATTTCATTAATTGAGTATCTGTATGTTGAAAGTCCCCCAGTTCTCGAAAGTCCTAATTTTTTTGAAAAAATCGTTGAAATGTCAATGATTTTTGAAACTTACTCGTCATTTCTCAGGTAATAATGAATTAAATTCATTGAAATTTTTAAGGAACATGCATTGAACTATGCCGACACCGGTATTCTGTTTGAAATTAATATAAATTATAATCGTTTAATAATAATTGATTACAAATCAGAGCGTACGTCTTTACGTGTGTTCTGTTCTTTGCCGATAAAAAGTGTGTTACGAAGTTTGTCGTAAGGATAACTGTCAGTGTTGTTCCTCTATGTTAGCCAATCAAAAATCCCGTAGACAACGATAATTATGTATTACATTTTTTATTTTCTTGTTTCATAATAAACATTCATTTTTCTTGTTTCTATTTTATGACTAAATCTGAATACTTTCAAGTAAAGAAGTCACTCTTAATCTATATTCATTCACATATACATATAATCGTTTGCTACCTAATAATGGTAATACAAATTAGTGATTAGTATAAGTATGAAGGAGAAAAGGGCGGCACAAAATGAGCAGCCTACACTAAAACAAAGTTTAAATCCAGCTCTGACAAAAAGCAAACTACTCTTCGCCTTTTCACCTCTTAATTGTTTTTTATACATAGCTACAGTTGTTATGTGATATCAATAGAAATTTACACACGTATACTATAAATCAATCAGAAAAGACAGTCTACATTATTTGGTATACCAAAGCCCAATCCCTCTTCCCCCTTACCCCCACCCCTTTTATTTTCCAATGTTCTTTACAAAAATTCACTGTTTTAAATCCCATCGAAATCAATTAAGCTAATTTTAAGTCATGGAAGATTATTCATAAAATAAATGTGTCCTAATGTCTCAACATGTACGTCAGATTTCAACTTGGCCCCCAAGCTTTCACGTTGTGAAAATCCATTTAAAAATCTATATTTCTGTGTGATGCCGGAACAAACAGATATATTCCAGAGACAGATTTGTGTATGTGGTATGTATTATGCCCAGATATTACATGTTTCGAATATCGAGTAGCAGCTTTAACAGATGTTATGATTAGGTCGACACACAGCCTGGACGAAAATGTAAACTGACATTCCTTAAATCAGCATCCAATTCACCCCGTTCTGGAAGTAGTTGGCACATATAAAGAGAGATTTAAAAAAAATAATAATAATAAATAAAGCAAACGCTTTAACTACTGAGCTACGAGGAAGTTTGCAAAATGAAAACTGAGGCGGCATATTTAAAATACAAAACAAACTATAATACCACTAAAAATTTCAAAATAAAATAATTGTTTAAAAAAAACATAAAAACCGCCTTCAAAAAAAGCACACTAAAGGTTTTAAAATAATTTTATATCTTGCTTAGAAGAAAGTAAATCTAACTGGACAATATTTTACATTACTGTTATTGAAATTTTTACATGAATTAGTTATTTTTGGAGACGGTTCCTTTTTACTTTGTTTTTTTAAACATATTTAACTTAATATTGAAATCTTAAATAGTGGATATTTGTCATACTTTTTTCAACTTTTATGATCAAATTTCCTTTCATACCATTAATCTTAGAAACTACAGGTTTATTATAGGGTGGGAAAGGAACTTCTTGTTGAAGACTTAAGTACCTTGGGATAACATTTGATAACAAACTCTACTAGGCAGGACACATTGGGCAGGTGGTATGAAAATGTTTCAAAATCCTTAACTTATCGGGGACAGTGATTAGGGGATATTCCAGAGAAGTGAGGTGATTGGGTTACAGAACTTTGGTCAGACCATTGCTTGAATATGTTGGTGTAGTATAGGACCCACATTTTGGGTATCAGATACAGGAGTTGGAAGGGGTGCGAGCAAGAGCTGCTAGATTTGTCTGCAAATTACTACAGAACACAATCAGAAACTGACATTATGAAGTAGCTGGAATGGGATTTAGTGGAAGAAAGGAGGAAGGTGGAGAGAGTAGTGGGAGTGTACAACGCGTGGAAAGACATTCATTGGTAGAAGAATTTCATAAAAGTGGAAAGTTGACCATGACCACAAGCTGGCACTCGATTTCATGTGTATTGGAGTGGTAAGATTTTCTTTTGTAGGTTAGAGTGACAGGGATTGGTATAAATTTGAAGGGAAATGATGGATAGTTCACCAAAAACACAGAAAAAATTTAAAATGAAAATTTGTATAGGGAAAAAGTAGGAGGGTACAAGAAAGGGGGGAAATGGGTATGTAGTGAAATTGCCACCGGAGCGTGCGCTACATAGCCACTAAATCATCAAATGAATAACATAAGGGGACGTCCATTAATTACGTGAGCTCAAATGGAAGGGGGTTAGGCGAAATCTCACCATTGGGAGAAGGGGGATCGACTTAAACCTCACGTCATCTTTTTATTTCAGACTGTCGCCCATCAAACAACAGTAGAGCTAAAAAAAAGGTCTCCAAAATTACGAGGTCTACCTCACGTTAGGGGGAGGGGTCCCATCAGATCTCACCACAGGGGAGGAGGGGAGGGTGAGTCCAAATTTACGAAAAAACACCTCATAATTCATGCACGCCCCCTAACAAACATAACACGTTACGACTAATGCAGTACTACTCTTTAACAACATAGCTTTCCGTATATTACATCACTAACCTATTTACTGTGAAGGTTAACATAGTGAAATATAAATCATGTTTATGAAGTGAAATTTAAATCGAGTTTCAAATGAGTTATGTGTCAGAAATATAACCATTACGATAATTTTAAACATCACAACGTGTAGCTGTCGTAGAAATTCTCCAGCTTTTTAAGTTATCAAGTCTACCAGAGGAAGCTGATGATTCCCAAGCGCGACACGGTATTAGTTTGGCCAATAAACAGCCAGCATGAATAACTTAGTCACGATCCCTGTTTGCACACGAAGTAAGCAATTCATAACGCAAGGCACGTATGTCTCGGGAAGCTTAATTTATGTTTCCTCCTCCTCCTCAACGTGCCGTCGCTGACTGCTGTCCGAAGCCAGTCAAGTGGATATGACACCAGCTGGAATTTAGAAAATTTTCCTGAATCTATACAAATATTGAGCTGAAGGACACATGCAAAACCCATAGACAAGACCATATTTAACTAGCATTCAATCAGTTCGCACTATTGAAGTAGAAAATTTGGTGGAACACTAAGTGAAATCAAATGTTTAGCACTTTTTGGTATGTTACTTTGATAGAGATATTAAAAAAAGAAATAATCACAAAGATTACAACTCTCAATTTCTTTCGGACAACATGTTGTTTAAGTTAGAAAATGAATGATTGAAATACATCTATGCAGGCTCGTAAGAAAACACGTAACAAACATTGTTGTTAATGTGAATTATTTTGCCAGTTTCTGCATTAAAATAGTCAATAATCGGCAGTTAATTATTTTGGAAGGAAAGAGAAAGAAGTAGCTCACTCTTATTTCTTTCATTTATCGTAGTGTTACATTATCAGCTACAATGCAGTAATAATGAATGGTTGTTCAAATGCAAATGTATTATTAGTGCCATTTAATTTTTGACGGATGATAAGAACCATGAGAGGTTTGGTGTCTGTTTGACAGATTTTACTGACTGAAATTACTAAAAGAGGATGCAACTCAAAGGGCAATTCATTAAAGCTAATCTTTCGCCTCTGACAGAGTGTGGTGGGTAAGCGGTAACGCTCTTGCTTCGCATTCGAGAGGACGCGCATTCGAATCCCCATCCAGATTTTAGCAAAAAAAAAAAAACCACGGCCGAATTCTTTTTCCTTCCTTGCTCGCAGTGCTTTCCAGCCAACGGCAAGGCGTATATCCACCCTCTCTCTGTGCATTTAGTTCTCGCCACCGAGGAAAAAAATAATACGCATAGGCATAAAGAAACGTACCTTATTTCCCTAACCTTACCTCCCTTGTCACAGCCGTATTGAAACGTTGACTTACGCCGAAGAGAGAGCTCAAGGTTTTTTGTTCTGAACTTAATCATCAACAAAAATTTTGCATACCCTTAAAACTGGCATCAAAATTCTGTACCTTTGTTTCTAAAAATTTACGAAAGTGTCACTAACTAACAAATAGTATTTCATGACGGGCATGGCTCTGACAGGTTTTTGTTGATTAGCAATGATCATATTTACTTGCTCACTTTTGATATCGACACGATTATATTTTGCTACTGGATTTCTTTCCAGAATCCTGCTTAGGAAGCTTCGTTTTAGACTTTTTCCATGATAATTCCGGAGAATAAAAATATATATGTGCATTAAATTTGTAGCTCTAGATTAAGATAATGCTAGTAAAGGAACCGATTGAAAGAATACCACAATTCTATTTTATTGACTGTAACTGAAATTTAGAACAAAACTCACAGAATGAAGACATCGTAACAAATAATGTTTAACAGCTTCATATCAACTATGAAATTATTATTAGTCATCATTGCTTTTAAGGTCAGTGTTTAAACTCAAATTATTTATGATTATTCAGTTTTTTTTTCTGTATTGGTCTTCTTCCTTTTCTCTTCCCAAAACCTCTTCATACGTTCACTGTGTTCCTGTTTCCTTTGTTCTATCCATTTTGTTCTTGTTTTCTTCTGTATTTTAAATTTTGTGTTCATAATTTTGTTCCTGAATTGTTCCCTTTTCTGTGTCATTTCCTTGCTGATTCTTGCATAATTTAAGTCCTCTTCCATCTCACGGAATCAATTGGTTCTCCTTGATGAGCCATTTACCACGTCGAAGAACCTCTTTGTGAGTCTAGTGTTGTTCATTCTCTGTAAATGTCCATAGAATTGTAAACTGCCTCTTCTGATCATGTCTGTCAGTCTATCTGTATGTTCGTATAGTTCTTTCGTTGGTCTTTTCATTCATATGCCGACTTAATGTACTGCTCCGAAAAATTTTCTATTAATTTTGCTCTCAACTTTTCCACTTCCGTGGCTCCTGAGTCCCCAATCGTTGTTGTTTCTGATGCATACAATGCATCTGGTAGTACCACTGTATTGTAATGTCTGAGTTTGGCCTGCCTTGATATATTTATTTGTTATAATATGCCTATGTGAGCCTGTATTCTTTCTGAAATTTTTCTGATCTTTCCACATTTGATAGCTTGTTAGATCCTCCTATTTGTATGTATTCCCCTAGATACTCTTTTTATGTTTCCAAATTTTGTGTGTATTGTTTGTAAGTTGTTGTTTAGTTTTTGTCCTTATCAAGATTCTAATGACTCCTTGTTTGTACTACATAAATACGAAGACTCAGTGTGGATATTACCAGTTTATAATGGATTTAATATTCAACAACTAACTTAAGGTGTAACAAGAAAATGAAAACGCAGTTTGTAAAAAACTGGTGTGTCCCTATTACTATAATTCGATTTAAGTAACTTTGGCAAAAGAACCGTTTTGCCTCATGGTTCTTTAACGGATTGCTATAATCTTTAAGAAAAATAGCAAACTGTGTGATATACTAAAGAGTTAATTACTGATTTCTATTTTTTTATTTAAATTGAAATGATTTACGATGGTTTTTGCCGTCTCAAAACGTCCGTTTCGTAGTATTTAATAACAGTTCACATAACAGAGAGGACGAACACAAATACTTGTATTAATTTTATGTAAACCTGTGACAGATACCGGAAATCAGTGTTCGATGTAATATTGCTAGTAACAATGGAATAAGATTCTGAACTTGAAAAATTATTCATACTTGGTACAGCTTTGCTTCTCTCAATTATGTTGATTCAACGGTTAATAGACTTCAGCAGTCTTGGTCTACGAGATAAACTGAACAGGGAATTTAAAGGGAGAGTACTTTTAACTTAAATTCTTTAGCGTCATTTATTTTAAAGCTGAAGGACTTTTCTAACACTTTTTTAAAACCAGTGATCTTATAACAGTATATTTTGAAATCTTTTTTAAACATCAATCGACATGTTATACAGTTGAACAATTAGTTCATTATTTAACTAAAAATATGGCGATAGTTACTGACAGTGTAGGTACTAGCGTGATGGCATTGCGTTGCGAGAGCCGCATTTCCAGTTACTATACAGCAGCGTTTCCCAAACTTTTTTTCCTATAATTAGGTAATTTTTACTATTCTTTTTTGTTACCCATTAAAAATTTATTATCTATTTTTAGATTAAAGCGAAACATTATTTGGAGGTCTATCTAATTTTCATGTACTTTGATAATTACTTACAATAAAATACTGATATGAAATTATTACAAGATTTAAATTAAAATAAGATCAAATTATTAATGAGAAGTGTGTAGGTTTTTCTTGCTAACCAAAATCTTTAAGTTTGGAAGAAATGAGGATAACATAATTCTCTGGTCCGGTTTGACTTCCATTCCTTTCCTATATTTATTTTTCAGGAAAACAAGCGTAAAAACTGTGGCTACACATTTATTGGTAGTGGCAAAGGCCATCAGAAATTTTACAGCTTTTTCTGCTAAATCTGGGTACTCCATATGACACGATAGCCAAAAATGAATTATGCCATTGTTTAATGTCACACGACAGCTTCATTTTATATTTAACACCTGAATCGGGCAATTCTGACTCGGATTCTACCTTAAATACAAATGAATTTCTTCTCTCAGCGTTTCTGAATCTATTAAAACACGACGAACAGTAAATTGTTAAAAATAATGCTTGTAAAAACTTAAATAAACAACACTAGACCCAACACGTTTTATTTTTGTTTACGTCACTACTCTTATGTTTAACCCTAGCACATACCGCGGCACCTCGAACCTACTGCAAAACCTTCAGGAAACGGTCATTTACTTAATCCTTAGGGAATGTCCATAAACTACGTGGCTAGGTCTAAGGTTTGGAGGGGGGATGAGTAGAAACCTACGCTGGGCTACGTGGGAGAGGGGAGGAGGGTTCCGAGCCGAGCCATGTTATTTATCACAGTTAAAATAAGGTGCGGAACACAAAGCAGCTTGTAAATATTTATTCCCGTCATTTAATTATCTCCGCATGTAGTTAACGATAGTCTGAGAAGAGAAAACAGTACAAAATGTCTCCTAAAATCAATATGGAAAGCGGAGAGGTGGATGTAAAGCCACGTCAGGTTACGTGGGGGAGAGGGGGGATTCACAAGAAGCCAAAATTGTGATACGTAGTTTATGGACGCTCCCTTAGACGAAAGGCGATCTTTATTATTCCAATTGGAAATGGATAGGCTATTGTCGGAACAATGCTTTTCCCATCCTGGAAATGGAAGATTTTAAAAAAGTTGGACTTGTAGTTTATACTCGGTTGTAGCCTTATACAGTATGAATATAGTATCTAAATCTTTAATATTATTCCTGTGGACCAGAGCCGGCGCTAGGATTCTTGGGCCCCGGGTAAGCGATCTAAGGCCCCCTACCCCCCCCCCCCAAATATTTTTACTTTACACTTTTATATATATATATAAATTCAGAACATTTTAATACAAAAATGTTTAAAATTATTGGTACAGATTTTAAAATTTGTGTTTGATTTCTATTTATTTAGGCACCCAGGCCGGCGGCCTCCCCTTTGGTGGCTCGGGCCCCGGGTACTTTTGCCCCGTTTAACCTCCCCTAACGCCAGCCCTACTGTGGACCATATGAACCATCTTCGCGGCAGGTTGAGAAACACTGCTTTATCCATACTTTGTCTCTGTTGATTGTGAAAACATATTCCTTCAGATTAGTCTGCAAGCATAGCAGACGTTGCTTGATAAATTCTGAGGGGAAGGCGAGGTGACCCAGCAATATTTTTTTCTTTTTTTTCCGGCACCAGGACGCGACCCATCATTGGGTAACGCTGAGTTATAGTCCATACTAACTGTAAGTATAAGTTATGTTGATTTTGATTCGTTGTTGTAAGCTGGGAGTAATGATTACAACGGAGAAAAGCATAGAAGGTGTAACTATATTAAACAACAATCGTAGCTGGTTGAATAACCGAAAAGAGGTAAAAAAAATTGTATCACAAATACAATTTTCAGCGATGTAAGTGATAGTGCCGCCAATGTTTATCTGTGCGGCAGCGGGGCAGCGGAAGCACAGGCTGGGTGATCACGCCGTCATCGCAGCGGTCTATCTGGACGTAAACGCTCGGGGAGACCAGACCGCGTCGGAGAAAAGCAAACAGGCCGCAGATTAATGTGTCGCCTGGCCGATACATAACAAACAGAGAGAACGGCCAGAACACGTGGTGAACACCGGCAGCATCCACAGCGGGAATCACTATACTTACGAGAAACTTGATAACAGAAACACAGGTCTTCTAACTAGTTCCAAACCCTTCAGCGCGACTGTAAGAATTTTAAAAATTAAGTTATGCCATTGATGTTCAATTTTAATTGTTTTCTAATTACAGTTTGTAATAAACCTCCAATTTTATAAAAAATGTCATATTTATAACTTCTCGAATTATCTGTTTTGAAGAATTTGCTTGTTTTTAGTTGGATTATAGTGAAATTTTTCAAAAATAATGTCTTGCCCGAATTCTCTTTAGCATGTAAATTATCAATCATTTTTCCTCATGAAGATTCTTATCACAGATTTACTTACAGGTCTTGACTAAGGAAATATAAAAATGAATGTACAAATTTCTTTCACAAATGTGTACTGTCGAAGAGAGCAATATTTGTAGTAAAACAACATGTGAAGCTCGAAAAGTACAAAAAATTATTGTTATTAATTTTAATTGAGATGGAGCTAACACTCCGGTGGGAATTCCCACAGTCATCCGTTTACTCCTTTTTATACACATATTTTTTTTTAGATTTTCTTTTACAAATGGAATGTTAAATTCCTCTCCTATTTACTATTCTGTTTTACAAATTTTAATTTAAAATTCCTTAATAGTTTTTGGAAAATTATTCATCACTACACTTGGTAATTTGTTCCAATCCTTGACACCCTTACGAACAAAAGAAAATTTTCCCACTCCCTTATGCATGAAATGGATCGAAAGCTTGTGGTCATGGTCGCCTTTCCCCTTCCATGCTAATTCTTACCAATATCCCTCCAAACTCCATCACCAACATATGCCCAAAAAAAAAGAGAGCAGGATGCATTTATACGTTTTTCTGCCCTCGTCAAGTCTTTTCTTTGTGGCCTGGACAAGCACAACGATGAAGGAGCATTTTCTGTCACTAGGTTAGTAATTTATGCGAAAAGGTCTAGGCTAAGCTCGGTTCGCCTAAATAAAATTTCTTTTATACACTATAACTACAAAGAGTGCAAAAATCTGCAAAATTTTGAATATATAAGTGAAACGTTAATAAATTTTTCTTTTTGAGACTAATTAATGATATATACAAAATATCATAAAAAATTTATATATAAAAGTCACGCCGCCGGCGTTACGCCGCCGCCGAGATTTTAGCAGGCGGCGCCCTCCTCTACCAGAGATGTAATGTGGCAAAGCGTTTTCGCCGTTGTCGAGAGAATCGGTATTGAAATAGTCCGTTGCGATCAAATACTTTCTAGGTACCATCCATACACTACCTGACTTGGGCTGGGGGGAAGGGGAGGGGTTGGCTTGAAAGCTACTCTGCGCTACGTGGGGGGGAGGGGGTCCGAGTCAGGCTACCCAGGTTTCCATTCAAATTATTTTTCACAGTTAAAATCAGGTACAGAACACACGACAGCATGTGAATATTTATTTCCTCCATTTAAATATCTCCGTCTGAAATTTGCAATAGTCTGACAAGAGAAAACAGTACAAAATGTCTTCTGGAATCAAAAGGGAATAAAGCTACGTGCTACGTGGGGGGAGAGAGGGATAGCAGCGACAAAAGCCCCGTCGGACTATGAGGGGGGATGGGAGGAGGGAGCGTTCACAGGAAGCCAGAATGGAGGTACGTGTTTTATGGACGCTCCGCTAACTAACGGAAATTTAAAGTGGCGTGTGGACCAGCGAACAAGCTCTCTGCGTAATAAAGCCGTCGTCACCGAATCGAAACTCGCTGCTGGCAAGTTTCCTTTTTTTTTTTTTTTTTTTTTTTTTTTTTTTTTTTTTTGCTTATTCAGATGCGTATAAATAGGAATATCATTACTAGGGAGCGTGCATAAACCACGTAGCTCCATTTCGGCCCTCCCCCCCACGTAGCCCTACGTGGCTTTTGCTTCTACCTCCCCCCTCCCCCCCTAGCTTTTTTTTCCCTTTTGATTCAGAAGACATTTTGTACTGTTTTCTCCTGTCTGACTATTGTAAATTACATACGGATTTAATTAACTGCTGTTTTGTTCCTAATTTTAACCGTGAAAAATGTTATGAATGGAAAGCTACGTGGCCTGGCTCGGTAACGCCCCCCCTCCCCCCTCGTAGCCCAGAGTAGCTTTCCAGCCAACCCCTTCCCCCCCCCCCCCCTGGACCAAGCCACGTAGTTTATGCGCGCTCCCCAGTAGACAGTTAAAGTTGAAGGACAAATGTTCATTCCAGCACCAGTAGACGGGAGGGTCGAAAGGACACGCTGTCGCTTTTCTAACAACGAAAGGTATCTAAACAACTTATCATACATAATTGTTGAAACCAGTTTCCGGGAATTATCTGCATACATATTTCAATAAATAAATAAACAAATAAGATTGCTCGCTGGGCGCCCTTTTAAATTTCGAAAATGTAGAAAGTACTTGAATTCAACGGAATATTTCAATCCCGATTTTCTCGACAACGGCGAACAAGCGCATGTTACTGCTTTGCCACATTACACCTCTAGCCTTTTATTTCACATAGTATCTTATTTTTGCAATTGGTGGCTCCCCTTGTCAGTAACGTTCAATTTGGTTTTAGACAAGTCATTTCAACATACGCAAAATCAAAATATAAGGGGAATATTGAGTAAAACTAATGACATTACCTTATGCCTAGAAGAGATTCAAAATTCCAGACAATTCAATGTAGATGTTTTGTGCATTTCTGAACACCATTTGTCTGACACAGGAATATCTCAGCTGTCTATCCCAAATAATAAACTAAGTTCTCATTTCTGTAGATGTAAAATGGAGAAAGGGGGAGTTGCCATTTTTCTTAAAAATAATGTACAATGCAACAGTGTAGGTGTAAGTAAGTATTGTATAGAACGACACTTTGAATGCTGTGTTACTAAACTACAATATGGTTAGGAAGAGCTCATAGCAATAGCAATTTACAGGGCCCTCTCAGGAAATTTTAGTCTGTTATTATCTCAGTTAGAATCTTTGCTACTATGTTTCACCAATAACAAACAAATAGTTTTATGTGGAGATTTTAATGTTGCCTTTCTCAATCACAGCCATGAGAGGCTAGATATGGAAGCCTTGATGTTGTCTTTTAACTTAACGGCACTTGTAAATTTCCTAACAAGAATACAAAATAATAGCAGGACTGCAATTGATAATTTTTTATGTAAATTTCTCAGTGCAGTAATTACAACATACTTCCATTAATAAATGGTATCTCAAACGATGATGCCCAGCTGTTATGTATCAAGTCTTAAAACAGATAAAGAAAAGCTGGGTATATAGAAGAAACATTAATGAAAACAATATAAAACATTTCATAGATTCCTTAAATAATGAACAATGGTCAGAAGTGAACAATGAACAGGATGTTAATTAAAAAATTTGATTTCTTTCTCAATATATTTCTAACACTTTTAAGAGGAAGTTTCAAAAAAAGGAGAGTTGTCAATACTCCAAACAATGAACTGGGTAAGGGATGGATAACAAAGGGTATTAAAGTATCTTGTAAAACAAAAAGGGACCTGAACTTAAAAGTAAGAGAATCAGATAACTATACATTGAAAGCTCATTATAAACTTCATTCTAAAATACCAAGAAATGTTACAGGAAAGACGAAGAACAGGTATATATCAGAGAAAATAGAGACTTCAGCCATTAAGGTGAAAACTATATGGAATATAATAAAAACTCAAAAAGGGTAAAATCTGTAAATCACTCTAAAGACATAAAAATAGAACAAAATAGTGATAGTGATAGTGAAGTAAAGGATGTTTGTGAAATATTTAACAAACACTTTACTTCAGCTATAGAAAAATTAGGCATAGAAAAGCAATTCCCACATAGTGCCCTAAGGCTTCTTCAGACTGCTTACCCAAATAGATTTGTAGAGATGCAATTGCCACCAGTAACAGTATCAAAAATAGATAAACTCGTGAAACAATTAAAACCAAAAAATTCTTCCAGCTATGATAATATTTCAAGTAAATTACTGAAAACATGTTCAGATTGTATTAATCGTATACTTGCCCATATTTTTGTAATGAAACCTTAATGCAAGTTGTGTTTCAAATATGCAGTTTTAAAACCATTATTTAAAAAAGGTGAAGCAACATAGGTAGATAATTATCATACCATTTCATTACTTACAGGATTCTCAAAGATTCTTTAAAAAGTCATGTATTATGGAGTAATAAAACACGATACACAAAATAATATCCTCACTAAGTCACAATTTGGGTTCCAAATGGATCATCTATAGAAACGGCTATATATTCATTTTGAAATAACACATTTGAGAAACTGAATAATAAAATGAGCCCTGTAGGAATATTTTGTGATCTTGCAAAAGCATTTGACTGTGTAAATCATGAATTACTTTTGAAGAAAATGGAATATTACCATTTTTATGGAACCGCAGGTAAATGGTTTAAATCAGACATCGAAAGTCTAAAGCAAAAAGTTTCCATTTTTTATTCTAAAATAAGTAAAGATTCTTCATCAGACTGGGAGAAAATAAAAATGGAAATCCACAAGGTTCTGTCCTAGGAACCCTCCTATTTTTGTTGCACATCAATGACCTTCCTGGAAACTTAACTGACAAAGTTAAGAGTGTTTTAGTTGCAGATGACACTAACCTGACAGTAAGAGAAACACCAAACAGCAATCTAGAATTTACTGTAAATGAAGTACTTAGTAAAGTAGCAAATTGGCTTAAGGCAAATTCATTAAAATTAAATTTTGAAAAAAACACATTATATTAGTTTTTTTTAATATGCACAGCCAAATTTACAAGTAAGCTATAAAAATAACATAATCTTAGAAACAAAGATTATAAAATTCCTTGGAATTAAAATGGATGAGAAACTCTGTTGGCACGAACATATCACTTAATTACTGAAGAAGTTAAGTAGTGCCACCTTTGCAATGCGAACACTTTCTCTAATAATTAACGAAACAGATGTACTCCTCATATTTTCATTCAGTGATGACACATGGCATAATTTTTTGGGGAAACTCTTCACAAAGTAAAAAGTTTTCCTAGCCCAGAAAAGAGCTATTAGGATGTTGTGTAGGGTAAAACCAAGAAATTCATGTAGACAAGTTTTTAAAAAAACTCAGTATTCTTACAATGACTTCTCAGTATATATATTCTCTCATGTGCTTTGTCATAAATCATTTTAATCTGTTTACTTCTAATTCACAGGTACACAATTTCAATACGAGAAGCAGAAATAACTTTCACAATACACAAACATCTATGATATTAGAACAAAGAGGAGTTAATTATTCTGGTATACATCTGTTTAATAAACTTCACAAAAGTATAAAACAGTTTGCAGATAATATAGATATATTTAAAGAAAAACTGAGAGATTATCTTATTGGCAACTCCTTCTACTCCATTCAAGAATTTGAACAAAATAATTAATTTTATTCAATATGACTTTTGCAAAATTTAGTTGTAAAAATTAATGTTTATTTTTATTCTCTTTATTTTTCTTTGTAACATATAATTATTTTTACTATCATTTTGACTCATATTGTATGTATGTGTATTAACTATGACATGTTTCACGTCCCAGAGGTCCTGCCTGAGTAGGGATCCATTAAACAAGATTAATAAATAAATTTTAAAAAATAAAGTAACCTGTAATGATAAAATCGATAGTTGCCGCAGATGGAGTATCTTCGGCGAAGTTAAGATGGCGAGTGGCTACAGAGAAGTGTGCGCGCGAGAGTTTGTAATGGATTGAGCCATGTGTTAGGGATCTTTAGTACGTTTTAGAAGGAACATTGGACTGCGCCCTAATCGCTTGAGTAGCGATGTCAACTGCAGTTTAAGTGTGGTATAAGCTTAAACAAGAACTGTGGGCAGTGAAGTGGAATACGGTAATAGGTGTGACTGCGGTGATGACTGTACGATCGTGTTCACTATTTAATCCGCGTGTTGTGTGTCATCCTTGTGAACTTTAACGTAATAAATAAGTGATAACTGTGGCCATTAAAGTTTGTTTAATTCATGCAAGTGTGGGTATCTACCCGTGGCGACCGATCAGACCGAATCTGTAATGATTTCAAGGTTATCAGCAGGGAATATTATGATGAACTTGTATTGTTGTCCAATACTAATTAACGAAATGGGATCTTCCATTTATAGCGTTACAAGCCCCTATCCTAAAAAAGTCACAATCCTGACCCCATCGTCACTAGAAATGGGCTCCCTTACTGCTTTAGCTAACAGCTCACAAATTACGCCCTTACCCCTTCTATTTAGGTGTTGGCCATGCCTAGTGAAATCCCACCTACCAGTGGTCTTCAGAGGTACAACCCCCAAGACGGAACCAATGTCTTTCCCAAGTAGCACTTCCATTTCCACATTTACCCGCCTCACAGCATAGTTCAATTGTGGCCGGTCATGGCGACTTAAGACCTCCATGAGTTCCACCCTGGTATGCTGCACCGCCTTCACCACCTTCCTCAGGTCACTCTCTACACTATATCTCGCATTTCTATCAATACTATTCCCCGCACCTCCCACTATCACTACTCTATCGTCTTTTTAATGAAACTCCTACAAAGTGAACCTATATCCTCTAATACATGACCTTAAGTTGCACTAGATTTGAAAAAACTTGTGACCTGGTAATCTGTACCTAACTGATCGTGCAGAAGAGTGCCTACACCTCTCCCATGGCTACTACCTAGCAGCAGAATCCTATTTTTCCTTATTATTACCTTGCACGCTCTTATTCCTAAAAGCCTGCTGCATTTTACCTACTCCTACATCTACATGAGACTCTTTTCCACCTGACTCTAATAACAGGTATAACCTATTTTTCCCCACAATTTCTTAAGTGTGCGGCTATTAACCATATTTCTCATACGACCTGTTACCAGCTCCCAACCATCCTTCTCAACTTCCTCCAACGCACTATCTCTACTTTCTGTCTTTTTAGCAAGAGTCTTGACAAACTCAGCACTCACAGGCCGTGCCTCCGCAGGCTGAGCCTCCATAGGCTGTCTCCACAGGATGAGCCTCCACAAGCTGAGCCCCAACATGCTGAGCCTCCACAGGCGGAGTGACCACAGGCACACTGATTCTCCACAAGATGAGCTTCAAGAACCCCGATCCTTTCATGCAACTCCCTCAACTTTTCGCCCATCTCCATCATCCTTTCATCCTTAAGACAAAGTGAACAAGACCGTGGAAGAGCCTCATTTATTTCCCTCATTTTCTCCTCGCTACATGCCCAATGAAACCACTTCTAACATCAACTACAACCCAACCCCTCCGCAACTTACCTGCGACAAGCGCCACACTTTCCAGTCATAATTTTTCCCAAATACTTCTAGCAACTTCTAAACGAACCTTACATTTTTTTGATAAAGGAGTCCAATAAAGTTTATACTATATTTTTAACGTTTTTATTTAATTACATAAGACCTTTAGTCTTAAATAAAGTTATAGTCATTAATTATTGGAAAAATAATTTAAATAAATAGTTTTTTTAACTAAGAAGTTGCTATTTTAATACTTTTGGAAATAAGTAAATAAGAAACTATTATATTGAAGACTGAAATAAGTGATTAAGAAACTATTATATTTAAGACTTAAACAATTAATAAATATACCTTAGGATTTACGAAGTTATATCTATATTAGATATTTTTTCTAATCGACAGAAGTCAGATTTTAACAATTATTTATATATTATATTTATTTGTTGTATTTTGAGCTCTGGTTGTGTGTGTGAACAGCTTTGCTCTAAACCTGAAATAACTTCGTCATCAGCTAAGTTTTACCATTTAATTAGTTTAAAGCTTTCAATTATAAAGTAAATAGTTAAGTTTATTGTTAGTGAGGCGAAATAAAAACTTAATAAAAAAAAATCGCATATTCTTAGTGGCTTGTACTCATTTCTTATCGCTAGTTTTTCATTTAGAAATAAGCTGAAAGCTTGATAGTTAGATTAAATACTGCAAATTGTAATTAAACTTTTTAGTATATCAATTTCCTTGTGTTACTAAAAAAATTAGTGTTCTAGATTCTGATTGTTGTAATTGTTGCTAAGACGTATATTGACTTTTGTTTTGTCTGAAATATAACAGTTTATTATTTTCAATAGTATTAAAGCTTAAAAATAACAATAATCAGCTTACAGCAGATCATCTAATTGTTGTATACTCCAAAATTTATTATTGTCGTTCTGACTTCTAAGACTTCTAATGACTGTGTAAGTACCAAACAACGTGCACTTCTATTAATCAAACATTTAAATTTGTCTGATGATAATTCAATTTATAATATTTGAATATTTTATTTTATTTGATAATACCTTTATTCCTCAATCAAGTTATAGTAATCAGTAAGTAGATAAAAATACTTTAATGATATACTTAATTTTTTACTAAGAAATTGCTATTTTAATATTTTTGGAAATAAGTAAATATGAAACTATTGTATTGAAGACTAAAATAAGTGATTAAGAAACTATTATATTTAAGACTGAAACAATATAAATATATCATAGGATTTACGAAGTATGATGTTGGTTCCATTAGCCACAAATGAACTCTGCTGTGAATGTAATGAATCTGGAGCTGACGTCTTATATCTGACATCGGTTCTGACAGAGGCTTAGTACCTGTATATGTTTTTTGGTAGGTGGGTTGTACTAGATATGGCCTACCACACCTCAATAGTAGAGCCAAACCTTTAATTGGAGACACCGCCTCTCATGTAAGGATTCCCGTAGTTTATGGTGTTTGGGCTGCCACTTTTTTTTAGGTTAGGGTCACACAAAAATTAAAAATTGTGTATGGATTAATATATCAAAATATCAGTGGAATAGGGAACAAAAGGGATGAAATGCTGATTCACATAAATTAATTGAATACTATCAATAGAATTAATGTTTTATGATTCTCTGAACACATCATAGCTGCTGAACTAGGTTTTATTAAATATAATTAACTATAATTTATTTTCTCACTAGACGACCCGTGCGAAAATTTCGCGAAAAAATGCGATGTAAAGTGAGGCTGAATATGATTTCACCAAAGCTGAGTCATTACTGTTCATAATCCTACTTCATTTATCGATTTTGGTTAGATATCCAGGGAGATAAATGGCTCGAGATACAAAAAAACGCATTTTAGAAAAAATAACATTTTTGTCCTTTAAGGGTTGAATTACGAAAAACTCCTTTCTTAAAATATAATGTTACCACGGCGGAGACCTCATTCTTTAACATGATACCTGATTTATCTATATCGGTTAGATAGTAAGGGAGATAAATCGCTCGTGACACAAAAATGCGTTATTGCAAAATTTATACTTTTTCCCTGTAAGGGCTGAATTCCAAAAACATTCTTAAAATATGATTTCACAACGCTGAGACATTACTCCTTATAATCCTACTTCATTTATCGATTTTGGTTAGATATCCAGGGAGATAAATGGCTCGAGATACAAAAAAACGCATTTTAGAAAAAATAACATTTTTGTCCTTTAAGGGTTGAATTACGAAAAACTCCTTTCTTAAAATATAATGTTACCACGGCGGAGACCTCATTCTTTAACATGATACCTGATTTATCTATATCGGTTAGATAGTAAGGGAGATAAATCGCTCGTGACACAAAAATGCGTTATTGCAAAATTTATACTTTTTCCCTGTAAGGGCTGAATTCCAAAAACATTCTTAAAATATGATTTCACAACGCTGAGACATTACTCCTTATAATCCTACTTCATTTATCGATTTTGGTTAGATATCCAGGGAGATAAATGGCTCGAGATACAAAAAACGCATTTTAGAAAAATGAACATTTTTGTCCTTTAAGGGTCGAATTACGAAAAAATCCTTTCTTAAAATATAATGTTACCACGGCGGAGACCTCATTTTTTAACATGATACCTCATTTATCTATATCGGTTAGATATTAAGGGAGATAAATCGCTCGTGACACAAAAATGCGTTACCGCAAAATTTATACTTTTTTCCTGTAAGGGCTGAATTCCAAAAACATTGTTTCTTAAAATATGATTTCACAAATCTGAGATATAACTCCTTATAATCCTACTTCATTTATTGATTTTGGTTAGATGTCCAGGTAGATAAATGGCTCGAGAAACAAAAAACGCATTTTAGAAAAAATAACATTTTTGTCCTTTAAGGGTCGAATTACTAAAAACTCCTTTCTTAAAATATAATTTTACCATGGCGGAGACCTCATTCTTTAACATAATACCTCATTTATCTATATCGGTTAGATATTAAGGGAGATAAATCGCTCGTGACACAAAAATGCATTATCGCAAAATTTATCCTTTTTCTCTGTAAGGGCTGAATTCCAAAAACATTCTTTCTTAAAATATGATTTCACAAAGCTGAGACATTACTCCTTATAATCCTACTTCATTTATCGATTTTGGTTAGATATCCAGGGAGATAAATGGCTCGAGATACAAAAAACCCATTTTAGAAAAATGACCATTTTTGTCCTTTAAGGGTCGAATTACGAAAAACTCCTTTCTTAAAATATAATGTTACTATGGCGGAGACCTCATTCTTTAATATGATACCTCATTTATCTATATCGGTTAGATATTAAGGGAGATAAATCGCTCGTGACACAAAAACGAATTGCAAAAATATTGATCCTTTTGCCCTTTAAGGGTCGAATTCCGAAAAATTTCTGTCTTAATATATGACGTCACTAAAGCGGAGATCTTAATCTTTAAAATTATACTTCATTAAACTATTTCAGATAGGTATCCAGGGAGATAAATGACTTGTAACACAGAAAACAGCATTTTAGAAATATTGACATTTTCGCCCTTTAAGGGTCGAATTCCGAAAACTTCATTTCTTAAAATATGATGTGACCAAAGTGAAGCCCATAAGCTTTAAAATGACACCTCATTCATTGATTTCGGTTAAGTATGGAGGGAGATAATGGCTTGTGACAAAAAAAAAAACCTCATAGAATTAATATATATGATTATTGCAGAACTAACTTGGAGAAAAGAGGAGTTGTCACTCATATTAGAAATATCGATAGTTTTAATATTACCAATATTAACGTTTTTTGGATCGACATTTCGAAGCCTGTGCTGCAGAGCTAAGTTTTAATAATTTTATAATAGTGACTAAGAGCAAAAGCATATCTTGTCGCAGTTTGTAAAGCTGCGTTGTCATCCTTAGTGCAAGGAATTCCTAGTACTAATGGCTTATTTTTTGGTGTTTGAGGTTTGCTTTCTGCTTTTGTCATAAGTTGTATTGCTATCTTTTTTCAGAATCTAGATATTGAACTATATTTGAACTATAATTAAAGGATTTTTTTTTACTTTTGACCTAAAGCTATCTTAATCTAATGATGATTTTATATTTGAAGTGCTTACGACCTATCTTAGAGGTTTCCTACTTATTCTAATCGTGGATTACTTAAATGTTTATATTTTGCAAGGGGTCTTCTTTGGGATGATTTGGGCCTATTACTACTTATATCTATTGGAGGGATGGAGGGAGTGGACGAATGCTCGACTTAGAAGGGGAATGCTCTGGTTAAGGTCCGATTTGGATGTCTCCTAGGTAGCATTTCCTCACTGATATTTCCTATAGCTGAGATTTCAGCAAATGACGAATTTTCACATCTTGCATAGAATCTTTCAGAAGCTAACTGGATAGTTTCCGTCAGAGATGGGAAGTGGAGGTCCTGGTGGATTCTCCAATTTTTTAGGTACCTAGGGGCACCAACAATTGCGCGCAGGGCCCGGTTTTCCAATATCTTTTTTATGTGACAGTCGGCGGACATGCTCCACATCTTGGAGCTGTACATGAAGGTTATCAGTATTATGACACGATAGATCAGTAGCTTCGTTTCTATGGTTATTCCGTCGCCTCTAAGTATTGGATAGAGGCCGGTGAATTTTGCTTTCGCTTTGTTTCTTACTGTATCTATGTGTGATCCTCACGTCAGGTGCTTGTATAATCGCATACCAAGGAACTTGATTTGTAATATCTTGGTTCTCCAGGTGGAGCCGCGTCGATTTGTTAAAACCTAACGTTCCTGCCATCTTGCTGTGGCTTTCATCATACAGTGATCGCGGAAGTCTTCGTAATCATTCGAACTTGATTTGCTTTGACTATTCGATGTCAGTGTCATCCATGTGTATTTTGTAATTTGGAATCTTAATCTTTTTGTTGAACATTATTGCCTGTGTTTTAGTAGCGTTTATTTTTATTTTCCAAATGTTGCACCACTGTGTTAACTTTTCAAAGTGTCTTTGCAGTTTTCTAGCTGCATATTCCTGGTTTCTTTTGCTTGTATATACTGTTGTATCATCTGCATATAGACTGATATTGCTATCTTCTTGTTGAGGCAGGTCGTTTAGATAAAGGCAGTATATTATTGGGGCGAGAACACTTCCTTGCGGCACTCCCGTGTCAATTTGCCTTTCTATGCTGTTTTTTCCCTCATGCTTGACAAAGAATTTTCTATCTGCTAGATAGTAATTGTATTAGATAGTCTGGGGTGTTGTACTGGTCTATTTTATAGTTCAATCCATCGTGCCACACTTTATCAAAGGCTTTTTCTATATCCAGAAATATTGGTGCTGTGCTGTTTCCCGCCTGCTGTTCTGAGCAGATGTGCTCCACTAGCCTGGCACTTTGTTGCACTGTTGAGTGACCGTTTCTAAATCCAAACTGTTAGCCAATGATCATATTATTTCTGACTATGCGTATTGAGACGTGTGAGTGTGATTCTCTCGAATATTTTGGCAGTGATTGGCAATAGTGAAATAGTTCTGTAATTCTGCGGAAAAGTATTATCTTTTCCTGGCTTAGGCAGTGCCACTACCTTCGCAATCTTCCAAGTATTTGGGAAGTAGCACTGTCTAAGACATGCGTTGAAATTTTTCTAGGCGTCTGATGGTTTATGGTGGCAGGTTTTTGATTTGGAGGGGAGTCAATTGATTATATCCGCTGCCCTTTTTGGTTTTCAGCCTGCGAATTATGGATTAAATCTCCCCAATGGTTTTTAATTGCGCATCAGTCTGCGGTTCTGCCGCAAGAATGTGTTCGATTTCACGAATAACCCGCTCTTCGTGGTCAGCGCTTTCATCGTCTTCTGTTATGTTCGTTTGAAATTGGTCTTCGAGTGTGTCTGCTAAGGCTTGTGCCTTGCCCTCTGGGTCGTATACAAGTCCACGTCTGCCCTGCAGTGGTCTGATTGCTTCTTTAGTTCTACTGATTGCTTTTTTTAGAGCCCACATCTTGTGACTATTATTCTGAACGTCATCTAATTTTTCCCCCATGATTAGCGTCTTTGAATTTTTATGTTTTCTCTGATTTCTTCGACTAAATGGTTTAACAATCGTTTGTCAGCTGAATCAAGCCATCGCTGCCATCTTTTCCGAATTGTGTGTTTTTTTTAATTTGATTAGATTGGTTATGTGTGCTGGTGTTTCAGGGCGTTCGCTCATTATTTCGTGTCTTGTGGTGACATGTTTGGCGTACACCTTAATGATTTTGGTAAAGCGTGAGACAACCTGATCGATGTCTTCAACATTGTTCAGTTCTGAGATGTCGAAAAAGTGGAGCGCGAAGTCTTCACGATAGTATTCCCAGTTAGTATTATATCTGTACCTGGGTCTCGAACTATCGTGTTCTTGTAACAGCAATGACAAGAGTACTGGGTTGTGATCTGAACCGAGCTTATTAGGCACGGAAATATCCCGAGCCCAGCGCAGCCCCTTCGTCACGTAGATGTCAAGTATGTCTGGTCGATGTTGCGCATTGTTCAGAAAATGGGTGGGTTCCTCCGGTGATGTCACTTCAACCTCACTGTTGCCGTTCAGCACCCGAAGAAGTCCGGACCCACTCCTGTTCACCGCGCGGCAGTGCCAAGCCCGGTTTTTGGCATTCAGATCACCCCCCATTATGACGATTGAGTTCCTATATAGCAATGGATTTAGTTGTGGTGCGGTAAGTACCTTGGTGGGCGGGTTGTACGCTGCGTTTAGATGCACAGTTTCCCCCTCTATCATTACCTCGATTCCAGTGTGTTCTAGGGCACCTAGGGGTAATTGCGGTCGTTCTGTGTGGGTTAGCCTTTGTTTGATGACAACTGTCATTTCTGATAATGACATAGTTTCTCAATCTGAAGCCGACTTACGGCAGATGAGCCTCGCTAATAAGCGCTACGTCGATATTGTGTTCAGTTAGAAAGTCCATGGATTCGAGTCTCTGATTCCATGTTACTATATTGAGACGCTTTTTTTGCGCCATTTTCGTTTTGAATTAGCTTCAGGAATGTGGAGGCAAGTATTGCCGCCTTCCCTATTATGTCTGTTTGTTGTCTCAAGCCTTCTGCTGCTTGCTGGAGGGCATTTAGTAGTTTGCGCACTCCTTCGTCCATAAATAGGGACATAATTTCACGCAAGTCTGACGCCAGGATTCTGTTATCGGAGGCCTGTTCCTATTGTTCATTGTTTGTTCTTTGATTTTGGTTGTTGTTTGGTCCCCAGGTGGGGGTTTCTGCGGGAGGTTGATTTGAACCAGGGAGAAGTGGAAACTCCTCTTTGTTGTTAGAGTCTTTGTGTTTGGATGTATTGTTATTCGACTTGTCTTGGCCTTTATTTTTGTTTTCGAGGCTGGATGCTGACCCT
This sequence comes from Vandiemenella viatica, assembly GCA_031002005.1. NCBI lineage: Eukaryota > Metazoa > Arthropoda > Insecta > Orthoptera > Morabidae > Vandiemenella > Vandiemenella viatica. The sequence continues at coordinate 234,171,481 of JARYHS010008074.1, forward strand.
GATAGTTGTGACACTTAGGTGCCTAGTCTTTTGTTTTGCTACAAGCATTGGTTAGATGTTCCCCAGAACACTTGACACATCGAGGCGTTAGTCTACAGTTTCGCTCCATATGTCCAAACTTTTGACATCTGTGAGACTGTGTAGGGCATTCAGGTGTTTTATAAATCTCTATTGTGACACTGAGGTGCAAGAACTGTTTCAGATTGAAGATTTTACGACCCTCAGCAGTGTTATCCAGGCTGATTAGAAACAGAGGGATTTTATCCCTAGCCTGCGTTTCATTGTTATATTTTGTTAGCTGTGTGACGTGTTTGACTGCATATTTTTGGTCCAATAGGTGATTGGAGATTTTTTTCTGTTTTTGAAACAATTTGAACTTTTATTAACATTTTCAAGCAGGGAAAGTAGCTAACATGTAGACTTGTGTGGTATTTTAATATAGATGTTTTAAACAACTTACACTGTAAGTTCGTCAGATCATACTCAGTTTATTATCAATATTTTAATAGGAATTACTTACAAGAGTAATGCTTTTAGTGTTCAGCGAATAACGAATCAATTAGTTATTTTAGAAATTATGTTAATACTAAAAATTGGAATCAAGCTTACACTGCACAAGTTATGAATAAAAAGTTAAACATTTATAGTAACATTGTGTTAAATTACTTTCAAAGTGTCATGTCTCTCAAATGGATCAAAAACTATCGATAAAATTGGGCATTAGAACATCATGCATTTCTAAAAGAAAGTTGTATTTTGCCTCTAAGGATGCTGATATTAAAACTCAATAGAAGTGGTAAAGTAAAACCTTTAATAAGATTATTAAAGAATCTAAAATTATATACTACAAATAGAAGATTTATGATTCTGTAAATAAAATTATGACAATATGGGATATTTTAAATAATGTTAGTTTTGTTTCATGCAAAGTATAGTAGAGTTCCGTTTTTCAATTACTGATATACTTAGTAAACGTCTTTTATCTGTTTCGAATAACTTGATTTGCAATACCTGAGCAGCATATAGAATACATTTCGTTATAAAGGGTTTTTTTTTAAAACTTTTCGCTACATCTATAAATTTAGTAACTCCAGAAAATGTAAATAAAAACGTTATCATATCTCTTAGGAGTTTATGCTGTATTATTTAATGCGGAATTTCCAGAATATTAATTAAACTCTCTACCTCAGAATTAATCAATGTAGCCTACTAAGTTATCTGTTTAATATATGTCTACTCCAGGGCATCTTCACTAATAGGCTTAAGTGTTCTGTAGCTAAATTCACTCTATTAAGAAGGCATGATGTACCACACATTTTTCCAGCATCTTATAAATAACAATATTCTGACTAAATCACAAGTCGGCTTTAAAAATGGCTATTCAACAGAACGAACTGGCAATATTTTAGAAGAAATAAATTATGCCTTAACTTTTTGTGGTATTGTCTAAGAAATTTAAGTGTGTTAATCATGAAATTATAACACAAAAATATAAGTATAATGGTGTAGACGCCATTGTCAATAAATGGCACATTTTTTAAGCTTCGAACAGACCAAGAGACATGTTTTTCTAAGTACTCCGACTGTTTAAAGTACAGTGAAAGAATTTATATCTTCAACTTAAATTATCAGAAGTGTCAACTTCAGTCACAAGTTAGTTAAGTTTTACCGCGGTGTGCATCTGTTCTGGAGAGGTATCATCGCCGGAAACGAAGTTCGGTGAGACAGCCAATTTTGCAAGCGGACCATGCCATGATGAAAACATCAGTGGCAGTCACTACCTCATTTACGAGACCTTCGCAGCTTGCAGCTTTATGGTAAATAGTATTTGACATGGCTACAAAAAATAATGATTTCATCCAGGTAAATTGAATCTTAGAGAACTCTATTTGTTCCTACCAACGAGCTGGAAACATTCTGTAATCTACTCACTCATTTCTTTTGTTCGATTGTTTTATATCATCATATTTCATTTGTCACGAAAGAAGTTTTCCTTCTTGAGAATTAAAATAAATTCATGTAGTTAGATATTATTATAATCGTGGATTTATGATGATAGTCGGCAAATATTATTTAGCTCTTGTTATTAAGAGCAAATGGCACTCAAATAAACACATTAATTTAGATCTTATTGTATTTCCGAAGTTATTTTGTTTATATTTAAATTTTATGCTTCTTAATAGCTTCGTGATTTCGCTGCGAAGTGGAGCTATTTATTTTATTTTCTGAATGTGCAGCTAAACTAAATAAATGAACTGATAGTTTTTTATATTCAGCACAGTTTAACTTAGTTTTAATAACTCCAAATACATCGCTTCAATTACATAATCGGACTTCTTAATATGCAGGTTCTCCTTAGCGCTAACAACCTAGGCAATCTCCTAGTTATATCTATCTGTCTTGTTGCTATGGAAACCTTTTAAAAGAGTAATATTAACAGGCCTGTGCAATGGAACTCCTAAATTCAAAGATGACATTAAAAATATGTAGGTTCTGGGATAACCTGCCTGTTATCCTACGCCCCCCCCCCCCCCCAAGTTCACCATACCATTTCGATATCAAAGCATAAATGGTGATGGTAAACTTGATAGGACACCTATTTCTGTAAATGTTCCATTTTAGTTAAGAAGAACTTGCCTTTTTCATTTGACTGTTTAACAAATATTAAACAATATTTATCTTCACAATTTTTTTTATAACAAGGGTTGATGGCCTTGTGGAATTTTCCCAATTGAGTTTCCACTGGTTAACACTGCACATTGTCTGTAACACATATTGGTACACCAAGTTACTGATCTTATCACTTAATAATAATTAACAAAAAACAACAATAAGTATATTACACTACATTATTTGGTAACATTGTCTTCGTAACTATCTTCAGCTGGCAGGGCCTTCGCCTGTCTACCGAGCATACCATTCAGATAGTTAAAAATACCATCTGCTGCCCTTGGTCCATTATATTCTTCATAAGGTTGACCGTTTTTTGAACAACTTTACTGTTCGCCATGTCATGTCACCAGTCTCTGCCTTTCCATTGTTGGCAGTGTTTAGTGGAGTTTTGTCCTGGGACATTTTCTCCTATTAACAAAGATTTTTCTTTCGCTTCACGTATGGTGGTTCTTCATGATGGTGAGTCTAGTAGAGTGTCTAGTAGAGTAGGTTTAGAGGTCGTTTATGTCGGCCAATAGTAGGGTCATATTGTCCGATGTTACGTACCACTGGGTTGTTTGTCTTTATGGAGTTTTTGTAAAAATTTCTTGCGATTTGTCGAAATCTCTCTTTAAGTTTAGGTATTAATGTCGCCTCATGTAGAGGGTTGGTTGGAAACCTGCTCGGAAGGTGCAGAGCTCTTTTTAATGCTCTGTTCTGAATGACTTGGAGCCTTTGTATATGATAGTCAGCTGCGTAGGCCCACACTGGGCTGGCATATTCAATTATTGGTCTGATGAGGGCTGTATAGACTCTGACTCCTGCGGGTGGTGGAAGGAGACTGTTTTTGTTTAACAAGGGGAATAATTCTTGTAGTCTAGCGCTTGCCCGTCGACGAACGTCCTCAATGTGAGGGCCCCACGTGAGTCTCCTGTCAAGCGTGACGCCCAGGTAGCGAGCGGTCGACGACCAGGCGATGTCATTTCCATCCAACTGTAGTTTAGGCGGTGGTATTGCCTGGAACTGGGTGTCAAGTCTGCGCGTTAGCATTATGGCCTGTGTCTTTGTCGCGTTAATTTCGATTCTCCATCGCCTAGCCCAGGATAAAGTTTTCTGCAATACCTCTTGGAGGCGTCTAGTGGCAATAACTCTGCTGCGACTGTAGGTGAAGTATGCCGTGTCATCCGCGTACGTCGCGACCTCAACCCCAGGGTTGTTAGGAACATCGGCAGTGTAGAGCGAGTACAGGACAGGTCCAAGGACGGAGCCTTGCGGGACCCCAGCCCTGATCTGTCTGCTGGTGGAGAATGCTTTATCTACGCGGACACTGAAGGAACGGTCGGAGAGGTAGCTTTTTAGAAGTTTAACATAAGGCCCTGGGAACCCCTGCTCATATAACTTGAGTAATAGTCCCGAGTGCCACACAGAGTCAAATGCACGGGATATGTCAAGCATTACCAGTCCGCAGTACTCTTTAATGAGTCGCCATTTCTACAACCCTCATGAGTTGCTGCGTAGTAGAGTGACCTCTTCTAAAACCCAACTGGTGGTCAGGGATGATGTTGTTGTCTTCAATGTGCGTGTACAGTCGCCGAAGCAATAACTTCTCGAAGACTTTACTGATAGCCGGTAGTAAGCTGATGGGCCTGTAGTGTTGTGGGAAGTGTGGGTCTTTGCTACTCTTATGCACCCCAACTACCACCGCGTGTTTCCAGCTGTGAGGATATACTTGATGCCTTAATATTTTGTTGAAGATTTCTGTAAGGTACTTGATGGCCCCAGGTGGGAGTTTCCTGATCAGGAGATTTATAATTTTGTCACGACCCGGGGCTTTCCGAGGAGGAAGTTTGGATATGCAACTTGCAACTTCCTCCGGAGTGATGGGGTCGATTTCGTAATCGTCTTCAGCATTTAGGTAAGTTTGCAATCGGCGGCGCACTTCTGCCAGGTGTTGGTAGTTCACATCTTTTTGGGATGGGCGGAAATTCTTCTCGAAAGTATCAGCTAATGCATTAGCTTTCTCCTCCGGGCTGTAAAGCTATTCCCCTTTCTCCATGGAGTGGTGGGAGTCGGCGATTTCGTTTAGTGAATTTCCGAGTGTGCAGCCATAGACTTCCGTCGTCTGTATCCAACATCGAGACTCGTGCACTCCACTGTCGGTTTCTATGTTGTAACAGAGAGACTTTGATTTCTCTTTGTAGGCGATTCAGTAGACGTTTCGTGGCTGGGATTCTTGTCTGCCTCCATTCTTTTGCAACCCTATTTTTGTGGCGGATTTGGGCCAAGAGTTGCGGGGGTAGCTGTAGGGAGAGTAGCAGTTTGGAGGTCTTCAGTGGCAGATGTGTTGTTCACAGCAATTTCAAATTTTTGTACGGCATCGTCGATGTTACCTATGTCCCTGATATCATTGAATTCGGTTTGAAGTAGTTCTTGGTACAGTCTCCAATTTGTTCTTTGAAAATCTGGCTTGGTTTCTTCCATATATTGCCATGGTCCGATGTCGATCTCAACCATGACCGGGCAGTGGTCTGATGACAGCCGATTAATTGATGAGGCTGCCATGAAGCCTTGGAATATTCTTTGATAATTATTATGTCAAGAACATCTGGTCTGCCACCATTGTGTGGGTAAAATGTGGGCTCTTCTGGCCCAACCACACACAAATTGTGTCTATTAGTCAATCGTCGCAGTGAGTTTCCCGCCTGGTTTGCAACTCTACTGTTCCAGTCGGTATGCTTTGCATTTAAATCGCCTCCGACTAGTAATTTACCCCGAATGGAAGTCAGAGCCGTGAGGTCCGCTTCGAATGGGAATCCGCGCGGTCGCCGGTATGCTGAGACTATGGTTAGTGGGCCGCTGTCTGTGGACCACTTTGATACCCACAGCTTCTATTTGTTGCATGGCTGGCAAAACAATTTCCTGATGAAGGGATGGTTCTTTTAATATAGATTGCGACTCCGCCGCCAGCAGTAGGCCTGTCCTTGCGGTAACAATTGTAATTAGCGACAGGGGTATTTAGTCCATGTTTCAAGTGAGTCTCAGATACAAGACAGCACGTCTATTGACTGTTCATGGAGGAATTGCCTGAACTCATGTACTTGGCTGCGTATGCCATTTGCGTTCCATATACACAAAGATAGGAGATACATTGGTATTCGTCTATTCATTATGTGTGCAATGTGCGCATTTTGGGGCAGCCAGGGCTTTCGTCATCGCTGTGGTTAGAGTTCCCAGCTGCTCAGTAAGAGTACACATCATTTTCATGATTGTCTCTAGCATGTTGGTAAGCCTCTCGAAACTTCCATTCACCATGCCCTCAGCATCGTTATGATTTAACTTCTGGTTAGGAAATTGCGTTCTTCTCTGCCTGGTGGTCATTCCATCAAGTGGTACTAAGACCGTTTTCTCGGCGATGTTCACAGATTCCGTGATATTATCACCTGGGGTTTCAGTTGGCATAGTAGGACTCGCTAATGCCGTATCCTGGTTCTCACTTGAGGGTGCTGACTTCCCATCGTCTAGATTTTGCGTTTGTGTCCTACCTGCTTTACGCTTTCTTCGTGATTTCTTAATAGTCTGCGTCTTGGCGGTGTTGGGTAGAGTCTTGGTGGTCTTCTCTTTGGAGCTCTCAGTAGCTTGGACTTGTTCCAGAGGCTGATGTTGAACAGTATCCTGCAAGGATTTAGACGACGCTCCTTTTTGGGTTGAAGTATGAGATTGGTTGGGGGGTAACTTTTCCTTCTCAGTCACTAGACCCCTCTGCCTATCTCGAGCCCTCTTGTAGGCCGTGCAGCCTTTATAACTAGCAACATGACCACCTCCACAATTGGAACATTTAGCAACGTCTTTTCCTTTCTGTGTGTTGCACAGGTTGGAGTCATGTTGTCCCGCGCACTTCACACAGATGGGAGGCATTTTGCAGTTTTTCGCCTGATTGGCCAAAGCGCTGGCAGTTAAAGCATTGGGTTGGGCCAGCTGTTGACCGGAGTTTTTCTACCTGCACTTTGAGGTGGCAGATCTTGTCCACCCCAAATATGCCCCTGTTTTCTGGAACGTCTGCCAGCACCACTAAGAACAGTGGCATTAACACATTGCTGCCTGGGCGTCGGAGTTGGGCTACAGTCTGGACAGTAAAACCCATCTCAGTGAGTTCGTCTTTAAGGTCTTCTGTCGGTAGGGTTCTGGGAATACCCCTGAAGACCACCTTCAGTAGTGGCACTGCTCCAATAGGGAATGTATAGTACGGGGTCCCACTTTCCTGTAGCATCCCTGTGGCAGCAGTGTAATCTTCTACTGTGGTGAATGTGAACTTTATTTTGTCACCGCCGGCGGTCTTGGCGGCAAAAGAACTCTTCACGACTGCTTCTATTCTGTCATGCAGGGTCTTATAGTTTTCCTCAAATTGGACTACAATCGGTGGGATGTGCGCCGATCTCTGTTCAGTTGGTGTTGGTGTGATATCTGTTGGTGAAGGATCTGTCTGTAGTGGCTTAAACTTGTTGGCTGTTTCAACCATTGAGAGATTCTGAGTTGAAGTAGCGGCTTTTGCTGTACGCCGCGGGTGCTCGAAGCCATCATCAATTGGTTGGTTTGACCGTGGAAGGTTTTGCTGTTGGATATCTGGCTACATTATTTAAGTGACAGGTTTGCGTTCCTGGACCAGTACAATCAACCCTCGCTAAATACGACCGGAACGCCGTTGTTTCTTGCTAATCTAGCAGCTTTGTCAAATTCTGGTTTCAGATTCTGGCAATGTCGGAACCATGGTGTGTAGAACATCACCATCATAGCTTCATTTTCTTTTCTTTTAGAGTTGAAGTCTTTATCCGTCAGTTCTGGAAAAATAACCTGTATACCCTAAAAACTATATATTTTCTAAACAGAGCAGTCCCCAATAGCCAATAACTTTTTATGGAATGGTATGCTGTGGTAACAACTGAAGACTGCACATCTGACCAAGATCGTCAATCTTGGTAAACGAAAGCTTCTGCTTAGTAATTATAAACTTTTACTATCATTCCGGTTGCAGAATTGCGGGAAGCAACATCAATCATTACTATCTACAAGCGTTTTGTGTCGCTGAATAACAGTAAAATGCCAACTACAACTTAACAATAATAGTAAATGCCAATATGATAGAGTATAATTATATGTTCACACCTGTTCCCTGCACTGGTGTTAAATGTTTTCATTCACCTCAAACTAATTAATCAGTTTTCTGAGTTATAAGTTCAATACAACATACTTGCCCTTCTACAAATGCATATAATAAGAAACAAACTTCTCCCGTTATTTGAACTCAGCCATTAGCTATGTGTTTAAAAAGGCATTAGAGCCATGACATTGTACCTTCCTGTAATCTTACCCCTCCTGAGTATGCAATTTTGTAGGAGTTATTGTTGTACCTACCAACAATTACCTCATATGACCCTTTCAACGGCATTACCTCAGGGATGGTAGAATGAAGTTTTAATTGATTCCATATCCTGATTGAATTTGTATGCAGGATGAGGTGGTAAGCATAGCCTGCCCCTCAACAAAAAAAGGAAACCCTTTTTTCTATATTTCCAATTCACTACACTTGGTTTGAATTCCTCAAAAGTTTTACAATTTTTGGACCCGTCGTTCTCCCCAAATCCGGGCACTACACTTTAAATGCTGATACACACAGTTTACCTTTTCATGGTCATCATAAGCACTGAAACTTCTAAAGCTTTCAAATCCCTTTATAAAGCTGACCGGGTTTACACCCCCTTCATCTGTGAACTGTTCCACCTCAATCTTTTCAGGTATGCTTGGTGATATCTGATTGGGTAGGCCAAGTAAATTGTGAATGTGGGAGGTTCTACACTTTCTGCTTACTTCCTGAAAATTCATCTCGTTTATCTCTACTTTGTTATTTAATCCCAGCAATTGGACATCCATATTCTTATACTCTACTTCAACTTCCTCTTCAACCCCTCTAATTACTATACTCTTATCAGTACCAGTATCTACAACGGGTTTCTTCTTATACATCTCAGTTTCCTCTTTTAACATTTTATAATGCTTATCAGTCCCTTCAAAACACTCACTTAAATCATCATAAGATTTTTTCATAACTGTCTCCAATTTGGATAGACGATCATCTAAAGACTTACAAGAGTTGTTTATTTCCTCACTTGTGTAGTAAGTTGTGCTGTTAGTTGTGACCCAAATCGAAACAGTATTTTTTCTAATGCACCTACAGTGACTATTTCATGTTTCTTATTTACAGAACCCGAAGGACCACAAATAACCATTGCACCTGGCATCTGATTAGCCATTCTGTAGAAAGCTAAACAATACTCAGCGTCCCACAATTAGTATTAATAAAAATGACGTGATATAATAAATTATTTGAATAAACAATGAAAATTCGAAAAGATAGGTTATGTTTAACTCCCAAAAACGTATAACCAATCCTACACGCACACCGTTTCTGCCATAGACAACGTTCTTGTCACAACCAACAAGTTTATAGTTTTCAAGAGCTTTAACAAAGATAATAGTGTCTGGAAAATAGTCACTTAGCTTTCTTGTATTTTGTAGCTGGTGGTTCAACTTTCACTTCACTCAGCTGTTGTTGCATCTGCGGCGGATGTTGTCAATATCTGACTGGTTCTCGTTCGGCCGCTATGTGCTTCCAAAGATTCTCCTCTCTTCTTTTCTTGAACTTTGATTGTCTGCTAGATACTAAATTCGTAAGTTTACGTAGTAATTCATTTATTCTGCAGCACTTAAGGTCACTGCAAGATCGCCATATTGTATTTCTGACGTGATTTTGTTTATATTTATCGTTTTTTATCCTTCTTAATAGCTTCGTGATTTCGCTGCGAAGTGGAGCTATTTATTTTATTTTCTGAATGTGCAGCTAAACTAAATAAATGAACCGATAGTTTTTTATATTCAGCACAGTTTAACTTAGTTTTAATTACTCCAAATACATCGCTTCAATTACATAATCGGACTTCTTAATATGCAGGTTCTCCTTAGCGCTAACAACCTAGGCAATCTCCTAGTTATATCTATCTGTCTTGTTGCTATGGAAACCTTTTAAAAGAGTAATATTAACAGGCCTGTGCCATGGAACTCCTAAATTCAAAGATGACATTAAAAATATGTAGGTTCTGGGATAACCTGCCTGTTATCCTACAATCTGACGAAGAGAGAGTATGCAGACATGGATATCGTTATGCAGAGATTAAATAAAAGGTGAATTGTTTTCAGTTACTACCAACGAGATACTTGGCCAGTTGACTAAATTTGAAAAAAAACGTTAATACTTTACCTTATTATCTATTTTACTTTAAAAAAATGTATTATTTTTAAAAAATCGTATATTTACATTAAGTATTTGCATTTTAAAAAACGAATTTAAATTAGCCACGAAAACGCTCAAGACTGCCATGGCATCTTGAATGACGTCACACTACATGAACCAAAAGAAAACATTTATGTACGTATATGGCATGCATCAGTTTTCTTCAATTAAAAATGAACTACTCGTTTTATAAGTACTGTGTAGTGACCCAGTGTAAAAACACAACAATAAAAACACCAAATAAGTTATTTATATATGTTCCAAAACAACGAACAAATACGGAAAAAGTGGTTAAAACTTTCAAGGAGGGAGGAAACTCATACTTTATCTGCAGATTCAAGAATCTATTTTTGTGAAGATTATTTTGAAGTAACTGTTTTTGTTCAATATATTTCTAAATCTAAAGCAAAACTGATGAATTTTGTAGAACCATTACTTCTCAAATATTTATAACATAATAAGGTATGAGTTGAGGTTGTTTTGATTTTGTGATTTAAAATCTTTCTTTAATGTTATATTTAATATAATGAACAGACTCTGGCAGCACTATCATTACGGTGATTCCTCAATCTGATGATAGATTCATATGCAGCTCAATGAAACAAATCGAAATTATAGGATTTTTTTTAATATTTCTCTTCGTTCTCAAGATATCTTATCTAAAAAGTGATGTTAAGCATGGCCGGATTAGAACAGCGTGGGGTCTTTAGCAAATGTGAAGAAGGGGCCCTTGGTCTTCGCCGTCCAGGGCAGTAATACAGCTAAACAAAAAAAGCATGTTTTTGAAGATATACTTTTCTAGAAAAGGTGTATATGGAAGCAAAAAGAAACGTACCTTGACGTAATTCAAATGAAAAGTTACAATATGGCACACAGGTTATTTTTTATGAAACTGAAATAATGCTATTTGAGCTTATAATGTAAATTTGACGCTTGTGTATACTTGCATCGAAGTTTTAACATTGCGGAATTCCGATGAGCAAAAGTCGATGTTTGAAGCGAAAAATCTGCCAATTGTTACGGCGTTAATTTTGGACAAATAGCTACTGTTTGCTATGCTAAATCCTGGTTCCATTGCGAATTACACTTGTCTTTCAGCATATAACTGAAAGCAACTGTACTAACGTGACAAAAGTTGCTACAACGAATAATTTACCAAGTAACATGTTCTGTTCCTCGAAAATGTCAAGAGCAACTATGGCGTTTCGGTTGGTGTGACGTAATGGTTTCTCATTGGCGTTCGTGGTCACGTGATTGAATTCCTGATTTTTTTAGTACATTTAATTTCTAATAATAATAATAATCTTTATAATAAATAATTTTGTTATCTCCTTAGCATGATTAATTTTTAAAAAAACTGCTCAGTGTTCAATTTATTCTTAGTGCACAAAAGGCTATTACCATGGTAACAAACAGTATAGTTAAACACCAACTTGAATAATGTATTATGGACGCAGTGGTGACAAGGCAAAAAAAAAAAATGAAAACTCTTCAGTCAGAGCCTTAAAGAACTCCTTATTCTTGGATAAATATGTTAAATATCACCACCAACTTCGTGCCAAAAACAAAGCTGCGATAAACATGACAGGAAATACGGATGTAGACGTCCTCTGAAATACCTTCAGTATAGTTATCGCATTCTTTCACTCTGCTAGATAGCCCAGTGGATCTATTTTAGTGACAAAGAGCACACCTGTCAGGTGTTAACGAAGCATTAATGAGTACTGTGCGGTCATTTACATCAGGGCCAGATTATGTAAGGTAGAATGCTATTTCCTGAATGCACATTAAGATTAGAAATTCAGCGCATTTGAGAAGGTGGCACTTTACAATCCTCTGCAGCGTCTTTCTCACGCTGCTACTTAAGGCAGTACTACGATAGCTGTTTACTGACTTCCTCCACTTGCCTGGCTTTACAAGTGAATTAAAAATTGATTCTTTCCACGAGCCACAGTGATTTCTTTCGACCACGGCGTTATTTCTTAGACGCCTCAGCATCTTAACGGGTACAAACGCTAAAATAGGAAGTAATTGAATCAGTTTCCACTCAACAAAATACAGTTCATACCATCGTTTTTTGTTTTGTTTTTGGGAAGAACAGATTATTTATTTTATTTATCAAAATTTTTTCATGGATCCCTGCTGAGGAAAGGCCTCTGGGATGTGAAACATGTTATGGTTAATACGCATACATACAATATGAGTCATAATCATAGTAAAAATAATTAAACGTTACAAAGACAAATAAAGAGAATAAAAATAAACATTAATTTTTACAACTAAATTTTGCAAAAGTCATATTGAATAAATTATTTTGTTCAAATTCTTGAATGGAGTAGGAGTTGCCAATAAGATAATCTCTCAGTTTTTCTTTAAATATATCTTTATTATCTGCAAACTGTTTTATTCTTTTGTGAAGTTTATTAAACAAATGTATACCAGAATAATCAACTACTCTTTATACTAATGACAGAGATGTTTGTGTTTTGTGAAAGTTATTTCCGTTTCTTGTATTGCAATTATATATCTGTAAATTAGAAGAAAACAGGTTAAAATGATCTATGACAAAGCACATGAGAGAAGTCATTGTAAGAATACTGAGTTTTTTAAAAACTTGTCTGCAAGAAGTTCTTGGTTTTACTCTACACAACATCCTAATAGCTCTTTTCTGGCCTAGGAAAACTTTTTTACTTTGTGAAGAGTTTCTCCAAAAAATTATGCCATTTGACATCACTGAATGAAAATATGGGGAGTACACCTGTTTCGTTAATTCTTAGAGAAAGTGTTCGTATTGCAAAGGTGGCACTACTTAACTTCTTCAGTAGTTAAGTGGTATGTTCGTGCCAACAGAGTTTCTCATCCATTTTAATTCCAAGTAATTTTATAATCTTTGTTTCTAAGATTGTGATATTTTTATAGCTTACTTGTAAATCTGGCTGTGCATAATTTTAAAAAAAACTAATATAATGTGTTTTTTTTCAAAATTTAATTTTAATGAATTTACCTTAAACCAATCTGCTACTTCAATAAGTACTTCATTAACAGTAAATTCTAGATTGCAGTTTGGTGTTTCTCTCACTGTCAGGTTAGTTTCATCTGCAACTAAAACACTCTTAACTTTGTCAGATAAGTTTCCAGGAAGGTCATTAATGAACAACAAAAATAGGAGGGTTCCTAGGACAGAACCTTGTGGAATTACATTTTTATTTTTTCCTAGTCTGATGAAGCATCTTTACTTATTTTAGAATAAAAAAATGGAAACTTTTTGCTTTAGACTTTTCATGTGTGATTTAAACCATTTACCTGCGGTTCCATAAATACCATAATATTCCGTTTTCTTCAAAAGTAATTAATGATTTACACAGTCAAATGCATTTGCAAGATCACAAAATATTCCTACAGGGCTCATTTTATTATTCAGTTTCTCAAATGTATAATTTGAAAATGATTATTTAGTCATTTCTACACATGATCTTTTCTGGTACCCAAATTGTGATTTAGTGAGAATATTATTTTGTGTAACATGTTTTACTACTCCAAAATACATGACTTTTCCAAATTTTTTAGAATCCTGAAAGTAATGAAATGGGACGGACGATAGTTATCTACACGTGTTGCTTCTTCTTTTTTAAACAACGATTTTACAACTGCGTATTTTAGTCTACTTGGAAACGCATCTTACATGAAGGATTCTTTCCTCCATGGCTCCAACAGAAGAGTGAATGATGAGAAAGTACAATATTGTAAATATTATATAAGCAAAACATGCTTTGATTAAGAAAACGGACATGCACAGCTTCATATCATATTAACAAATGTAAACAGTAAGTAAATATTAGCTACAAAAATTTCTCATGTTCACAATTACGTAATAATAGGATGAAAATGTATATAAAACTTCATATAAAAACGCATATTCGTCGCGGAGGAAGCCTTGATGAGAGGTGAAACGTGTACGATGCAACAATAAATAAATTAAACAGTTGCTTTGGCGTTATCTTTCAATGGCAAAAAAATTTATAACTATAAAACTAAAATTCAGACAATATAGGATATTTTAAAAAAGGAAACAGGGGGAAAAATGATTTTAATACAGCCATGATTATGTATGCTACAAAGTTCAGTAGAATTCAGCTTTTCATTTGCAGGTATATTTAATAAAGTTTCTTTTATCTGTTACCGATATGTTTAGTACCAGTAGGCAAGTAACTCACAAGATGTATATCGACAATACAGGATCCCAAGAAAAACTTGGTACTATATCGGTAAATTTAGCTACTTCAGAAGAAATAAGAAAAATTATCTCTTAAAAACAAATATTCCAATATATAAATAAAATACTTACTTAATCACAATTTGATTATTGAAAGGGCTATTCAATGAACAAGATATATTAATGTAGAAACAGAAGAACTCTTCATAATGTATATAAGAATCAAGTGGCTATAAAGTAAGTAGATAATAAGGAGAGCATGAATCAGTTAAAAAGTGTGTCAGACAGGGTTGTAGTCTATTTCCATTAATATGCAACTAGTATGTACACTAAGTAGAAAAAGAAATTAAAAAATTGAATGTGGCATAAACGATTCAGGAGATAAAAACCAGTATTCTACAATTTTCTGATGATATTGTTCTGTAAGAAGAACAGATTGAAAAGTTATTGAATATGTGGCGGAAACACATCGTGGCATTAACAGTTGTCAGCGCAGTTCCGTCGTTGTCGCGGCGGCTCCTAACCATGGAGGAAGGAAATATATGGAGACGACGCAAGAGACCTTCACCACGCATTGAAGTGAAGCAGGGCGGAGGAGGAGTGGGGGGCATGGCCGGAGTGAAGGGGGCATGGCCGCTTTCATACAGACAAGGGGAATATGTACAAAAACCTCAATGGGACTCTAGGATAAACGTGACGCCGCAATCTGGAGATGAATTATTATGTAACTCGATATGACAAATAAAAAATGAAGAATAAATTTTTTGATATCCTGCTTAGTTTTCGAGATATTCTGTCTCAAATGTGAAATCGTTTTGGTTGAAATTCAGAAGAAAAAATTGGTCAAAATCAAATTTGATGATGGATTCTTATTTAAAAAGACGAGACAAATGAAAAATAAATTTTTTCGATATTTCACCTAGTTCTAGAGATATACTGTATCAAAAGTGAGGTGTCTTGAGTTGAAATGGAGGAGAAAAATTTCGCAAAAGTCAAATTTAATGACCGATTCTTATGTAACACGACCAGACAAAAAGAAAATAAAGAATAAAATTTTTCGATAGCTTGCTTAGTTTTCGGGATATACTGGGATTGGGTTGATATGCGGCCTGGACCAAAAATTAATTCTGCCATAGCTACAATGAATTACATGCAGAATGGATATTTCAGTTGTTTTTTACTACCACTTGTGGTTAGGTTGAAATGCGGCCTAGACCAGAATAAAAATAGTTATCTTGTTAACATCCATCGTAAGCTTAGTTGGAAATGGCTTGAAGTAGTTTCCATTGCGATATACGTTTTTTCACTAACTTGGTTCTCATGAAATTACTAACAGTAATAGATAAATTCTTTGTCCCTCATGGAACAACAAAACCATTCTTGTACAGACTGCATTTAGACCTAACCACAATCTCCATTAAATTGTCGCTACAGAATAAAACTATGTAGACATACCCACACACGCGTATTTGAATCGCAAACTGTATTTGCAGTAACAACATCGTTTGCTTCATCAAGATTCCTAGATTGCATAGCATAATTTAACACATTTCATTTCATCATACATTATAAACTGCAACGTGACGAAAGAAAGCGCAATGTTGAACCGCGATGTTATAAAACACTTATACACATTACAAAATGAAATAATCACTACATCTAACACAATGTGAACATCCCAATTGTTTGGAAGCGCAATATCGCCGCTGCCGCCACTGCACATGCTCGAGCCTGCTTCACCGATCAAACGTCACTTCTCCTCCATATATTTCCTTCCTCCATGCTGCTAACGCAGTATCAACGATGCTTGCTGACCATAAAAACAACCAGAGAGTACACCGTTGGCGAGGCATGCTAAACACGGAGACTACAGAAGCTGGAAGTATTATTAACATTCGCATTGATATGTTATTTCAGTTTAATATGTATATTTGTTATTTATTGGTTACATTAAACACATGGATAAGAGTTTCGTCCTTCATATCTAAATTACGATATTGTTTATATGTGCGAACGAAGACTTTCCCGGCGTGTCGATGCAATGAACTCTTCACAGGTTTGCTGCCGGATAGCGTTTGTAAACGACGAGCTTTCGGCGACCAACTCCGTCGCCATCTTCGGATCTGATGTTAGCGCTGCGGCGACCAGAGCTGCAGTGGCAAGCCTGGCCCCGCAGTGGCCTTATATAGGCTAGCGCCCCTCCTCTTCCTCCCCGCCACCGCGCTCCGAGGTCCACGTCGCCACCGGCTCCATATTGCGCCCGCAACGCTGGGTGGCCTCTACCGACTTTCTGTTGAAAGGACGTTGTCTTAGCAAAGACCAGGCTGGCTTCCAGGCATCGCTAAGCCATATCCCCGAGTCTCTATTAAATAGGTCATTGTTCAGCCGTATTTCAATGGCTTCCCTAATGACCGAGTCCCAGTAGGAAGTACACTTCGCTAACACTTTTACTTGGCCAAAATCTATTTTGTGGCCGTTTTCGACTGCATGTTGTGCGACCGCAGATTTTTCTATCTGGAAGAGCCGGATGTTGCGCTCGTGTTCGGCCATGCGAGCCTCAATGGTGCGGATAGTCTGACCAATGTACGACTTGCCACACTGGCAAGGTATTTTGTAGATCCCCGGCGTTTTCAACCCCATATCATCCTTCACAGGTCGGAGCCAATCACGAATTTTGGCAGGAGGACGGAATATGGGATGAATCTGGCAACATGGTATTCAAAGTCTATACGAATTCCTGGACCACCTCAACGGGATTCATCCCAACATCCAGTTCACTATGGAACTAGAGGAGAATGGAAGCCTGCCTTTTCTCGACATTCTTGTCAGACGGAGACCGGACGGAACCCTCTCGCACGGTGTATACCGAAAACCGACGCACACCGACCGCTACCTACACGCCAGCAGTTTCCACCATCCGGCACAGCGGAATACCGTGCTCCATACGTTGGTACACAGAGCGAGGGAAATCTCCGATGCCGACAGTTTGCCGGCGGAACTTGAACATCTCCGCCTGACCTTCAAGAAAAACGGTTATCCTGACCGTTTGATAGAACGGGCCCTTCGGGGTAGGCCGAAAAAACGTCCAGTGGAGCCAGAAAGCAAGCCCAAAGCGTTGGCCTTCATCCCCTATTCGGGCAGCACCTCCGGCAAGATAGGCAGGATACTGGCCAGACACGGAATAAAGTCCATATTCCGTCCTCCTGCCAAAATTCGTGATTGGCTCCGACCTGTGAAGGATGATATGGGGTTGAAAACGCCGGGGATCTACAAAATACCTTGCCAGTGTGGCAAGTCGTACATTGGTCAGACTATCCGCACCATTGAGGCTCGCATGGCCGAACACGAGCGCAACATCCGGCTCTTCCAGATAGAAAAATCTGCGGTCGCACAACATGCAGTCGAAAACGGCCACAAAATAGATTTTGGCCAAGTAAAAGTGTTAGCGAAGTGTACTTCCTACTGGGACTCGGTCATTAGGGAAGCCATTGAAATACGGCTGAACAATGACCTATTTAATAGAGACTCGGGGATATGGCTTAGCGATGCCTGGAAGCCAGCCTGGTCTTTGCTAAGACAACGTCCTTTCGCGCGCCATAGCCTAGTCACAGCTCGTTCCTATTGAGCTGGAGTAAGGTGGAGTATATTGCCCTAAGGCATTGCCTCCAAGATATTTGGACGGGACAGATCTTCACTGTCGTTGTGTCTTCTCTTTTGGCTGTAATGTCTTCTTCACTAGATGGTTGCCGCCGCGGCCATCGTTGTTTTCAGAAATGGCACGTCGCATTATATGTGCTGACGTTAATGCTGCCTCGGGGAGGCAGACAGGTCTTCTTTTGCAGCCAGGTGAGCTGTCAGCTTCGTGAGGAGGACGATGAGCTCGTCCAATCTTCTTTCACGTTGATCGGTTTGGTGTCTGGTGCAAGTACGTTCGCATTCTTCGCTGCTGCCACCGCTGGTTTGCTCTCGACTGGTCTTCTGTTGTTTTTCCCGCCTTGGTGCGGGCTGCGTATGGAGCCGTTGGCTCCGATGCTGCCGAGTTTTGTGCTGCTGCTGCTGTTCGCAACTGGTCTTCTGCTGGCATACTCTGCTCCCTTCCCGCCTTGGTGCGGGCTGCGAATGCTGCTGAGTCTTGTGCTGTTGCTGGTGTTCGCAACTCCGCTTCTTCTTGTTCTGGCGGAGGTTAAGGCGGGCCGGGCACCCACTCCAGTTCGCTGCGTGGGTAGTGGCACAGCAGTTGCAGCACTTAGTTGCATCCCTTGGCTGCGGGCAGTCCACCACCCTATGATTTTCGCCACATCTTAGACATCTCTGTTCCCTGGTGCAGTTTCGGGCCAGATGCCCGAAGTAATTGCACCTGAAACATTGTGTCAATGGAAGTGGCGGCTTTTTCTTGGGTTCCAGCCGCACCTTGTATCCAAGCAGGTTGGAAGGTCGTTGGTCCCGCGGAATGTTTGCGACTGGTTGGATGGTGTACAACGGGATGCGCTCGTCCGTCCCCGGACGCCGCATCTGGTGGACGGCAAGGGTAACTATCCCGCAGCTGTTAAGTCCCGCAGCTACCTCGTCCTCTGTGGTGATGCCAGGTAGCCCACGGACCACCAGTTTGGCGGGTCTCCTGGGCAGTTGTAAGGTGTGCTCAATCCTGTAAGCCTCGAGGAACTTGCAAAGAAGTTTCAACTGCTGCGGGTGCTGTGGGTAGAACTTCAGACCACCCTTGATGGGGATGGCTAGGATGACATCTGAAGTAAAGGCATAGAGCTCTGTGATTAGCTCTATGAAGCCACCGTCGTACATCGCCGTTATTGGGAGAACAGGGCCCTGTTCCGGTCCCCCCTCCAGCAGCTGCTCTTCTTCCCCTGTGCTGTCTTCTTCAGCAGCCTCTTCTTCTACTGTCCGATTAGCTTGCAGATCGTCCCGCGGATAGGGCATGAGAAGAAATCGTTGCTTAAGAACTTCAATGTATTCTTGCAAATTGAAGTCTTTGGCCCACAATGTCGGAAAAACCAGCGCCTCGGGCCATTCTTCTGGCCATCTTGCGTGGCCCTTGATGATGCGCTGCTTGGCGAGATGGCTGCATTCTCTTCTTGTGAGGCACTTCATGAGGCTCTTGTAGGTGTTTGGCAGAACGTACACGAAGTTCTTGTCGTAATCAAGATGTACGAGCACAGAAAGAGTCCACTCTTGTGGGTTGTTTGAAGACAGTCGGCGCTTCCACAGTTGGCGGGACTCCTCGGTGAAATCTGCGACGAAGTCTTCTGCCTTCATGGTTAGGACAACCCATTTAGGCCCCTCCTTGTAGCGTGCTTCAAGGGTTAGATGAATATTTTTAAACTCACGAGGCATTTCTATCGTGCGAGAGTCGAGTGAGTGAGTGAGTGAGAGAAAGTCGGTAGAGGCCACCCAGCGTTGCGGGCGCAATATGGAGCCGGTGGCGACGTGGACCTCGGAGCGCGGTGGCGGGGAGGAAGAGGAGGGGCGCTAGCCTATATAAGGCCACTGCGGGGCCAGGCTTGCACTGCAGCTCTGGTCGCCGCAGCGCTAACATCAGACCCGAAGATGGCGACGGAGTTGGTCGCCGAAAGCTCGTCGTTTACAAACGCTATCCGGCAGCAAACCTGTGAAGAGTTCATTGCATTGTTTATATGGACAACGTAACCCCATAATTGGTGACCCCGACGACGAAAAACCCGAACTCTTTTGAATAATGGACCAACCTCAAGAACAACTACGCCAGCTACAGGAGCAAAATCACATTCTGCTACAGCAAATGCTTCAACAGTAACCCTCGCAATCTACGGTCTCACAGGTTGGCACATCTGTTAACCGTCTTGCCGTGAAATTACCAGTTTTCTGGCCGGACAAACCGGCATTGTGGTTTGCACAGGCAGAAGCACAATTTGGCATCGCGGGCATTATGCAAGATTTGACGAAGTACGCCTATATAATTTCACAGCTGGACAGCCGCTATGCGGCCGAAGTGGAAGATATTATAATAAATCCACCTCCTGAAAATGCATATGAACACTTGCGTAACGAGTTAATTCGTCGCCTCTCTGCATCAGAAGAGCAGCGAGTTCGCCAGCTGTTAATGGAGGAAGAGCTTGGTGACCGAAAACCATCCCAGTTTTTAAGACACTTAAGATCACTAGCTGGTGCCACTCAAGTGCAAGACAATCTCCTCCGGCAATTATGGATCCAGCGCCTACCGTCACAGGTACAAGCTATCTTGCAAACTCAAGCAGACTCACCACTAGACAAGTTGCAATACTAGCCGACAAAATTATGGAAGTTTCTACTCCTGCTCTGCACGCCGATGTTAATGCTATCGGCATGTTACCTGCTAATACCGAGGTAAGTCAGCTTGCAAAGCGCATAGAAGAACTTTCGCAGCAGTTGGCTACATTGCAAGCCTCATTTCGCACACGTTCTCGTTCTCGAAGCCAGCCCCCGAAGCCGCGGCACGCTCACAACAGACGTGATTCTTCGCCGCGTACTGACACCTCTCAGGTTTGCTGGTACCACCGCCGTTTTCACGGCTTAGCTCGCAAATGCCAACAACCATGTAACTTTCAGTTAAACCAGCCAGTGATGGCGGTAAACGGCTGCCCAACAGGTGGTAACCATCTCTTTGTTTTTGACAGAAACAACAGACGAAAATGTTTAATCGATACTGGTTCTGATTTATGCTGTTTCCCGAAAGATTTTGTAAAAGGGCGTCATCAACGCAACAAATATGAACTTGTAGCGGCAAATGACTCTACTGTTCATAGCCTATGGCACTTTGTTTCTCAAGCTGAACCTCGGTTTGCGGCGCGATTTATCTTGGAGATTTATAATAGCTGATGTAGCTGTTCCTATCATAGGCTCCGATTTCCTTGCACATTATCACTTGCTCCCGGATTGTCACAACAAGCGTATCATTGACAGCTTGACAGGATTGTCAGTGCCTGTACAGCCGGCTAACTGGAAGCAACCTAGTGTGAAATCACTAAAGGCCACAACTGTTTTTCATGAAATATTGCGAGATTTCCCAGATCTCACGCACCCACCTGGAATGCCGAGAGAAATAAAGCACTCTACCGTACATTTCATTCACAAAACACCTGGACCACCTGTCTCTTGTCAGTGCTTCGTCGCCTCGCTCCAGACCGTCTTCAGATTGCTAAGAAAGAATTCGAAGCAATGTTAATGGAGGGCACTACGCACCACTCAGAGGGACCATGGTCCTCGCCTCTTCACCTGGTCCAAAGAAAGACAAGGGTTGGCGTCCCTGTGGAGACTATCGAGCTTCTCAATGCACGGACAATTCCAAGATAGGTATCCACCTCACCATCTCCATGATTTCAGCCACCAGTTGCGTGGATGCACTATCTTCTCTGTCGTCGACCTAGTCAAAGCCTACACTCAGGTTCCAGTGAACCCGGACGACATTCCAAAGACAGCAATTATTACACCGTTTGGACTTTTTGAGTTTCCGTCTATGTCTTTCGGGTTGCGGAATGCGGTCAAACCTTTCAGCGATTCATTGATGAAGTCCTATCTGGCTTAGACTTCACCTTCGCCTATGTAGATGACATATTGGTATTCTCTAAGGGCCCTGAAGAGCACGAGCGCCATCTGCGATCACTTTTCCAAAGGCTGTCAGTCTTATGGGATTCTCGTTAACGCTTGTAAGAGTGTTTTAGCCTCTCCAAGTGTTACCTTCTTGGGATACGAAGTCTCTGCCGCTGGCACTCGACCACTACCATATCGGATCAGCGCTCTGCAAAACTTCCCCCTTCCACAGACAGTCCGTGAACTCAGACGCTTTTTGGGAATGGTGAACTTTTACCGCCGTTTCCTACCTTCAGCAGCAGAATACCAGGCTTCTCTCCACTCGGCAGTATCCAACCTACGAGGCCCTCAACCTGTACCTTGGAATCGGAACCTGGAAAGCACGTTTAATGCCTGCAAAGCCAGCCTTGCCAAATCGACGCTACTAGTTCATCCCGATCTCAACGCACCTCTAGGATTGTTTACTGATGCTTCCAACACAGCTGTACGGGCTTGTCTACAACAGCACGTAAATGCTACGTGGCAGCCTTTAGCCTTCTTTTCTAAGAAGCTTTCACCAAAGCAATCAGAATGGCCAGCGTACTATCGCGAGTTACTCGCTATCTACGAAGCCGTCCAACACTTTAGGCACTTCTTGGAAGCCCACCAGTTTACAATTTACACCGATCACAAGCCACTTACGTACGCGTTTCAGCAACGCCGTGACAAGCTCCCGCCTGTGCAACTGCATCAGTTAACGTTCATTGCGCAGTTCACCACTAATATTGAACACATTGAAGGATTCTTCCAATGTAGTCGCAGACGCACTGTCCCGGGTGGACGGAATCGCAGACAGAATGTTGAACTTTTCCACTCTGGCAGACTCTCAGAAGGACGATCCGGAAATCCGTTCTTTCATCAACGGCGAAACATCACTTCGCTTGGAGCAAGTCCCAGTACCTGGCAGTACCACTATCCTCTTCTGTGACACCTCAACCGGAAAACCCAGGCCCTTTATCACCACATCATTCCGAAAAGCAGCTTTTTCGTCTGTTCACGGCCTGAGTCATCCCGGCGCCAGAGCTACCACTCGTTTGGTATCAGAACGTTTCGTCTGGCCTAACATGGCGAAAGATTGCCGCGCATGGGTCCGAGCCTGTCAAGATTGTCAGCGCGCGAAAGTTACGCGACACACAAACGCACCAGTCGGAAACTTTACAATGCCATCTGCCCGGTTTCAACATGTTGATTTGGACATAATCGGACCACTTCCAGTGTCAGGAAACTATCGGTATTGCTTAACAGCCATCGATAGATTTACTCGCTGGCCAGAGGTCTGGCCTTTAGAACGCATCACTGCAGAGGACGTTGCCAACGCATTCGTAGCATGCTGGATTTCACGATTTGGATCACCTCTACGTATTACCACCGACCAAGGCAGGCAGTTTGAATCTAGTACTGCTCCGGAACCTGGGTCTCTTGACTGGAACGCTAAGAACGCGCACCACTGCCTGGCACCCCTGCTCAAATGGCATGGTGGAGAGATTCCATCGTCAACTCAAAGCAGCTATTATGTGCCATCCCGGTATGTCCTGGCTGCAAGCCCTTCCCATCGTTCTTCTCGGCTATTCGTAGTGCCTACTAAAGAAGACCTCGGCACCTCTTCTGCCGAACTTGTGTACGGTGAACCACTACGCCTCCCAGGTGAATTACTGTGCACCGCGACTGAAGAACGTCTGGAAGATACATCCGACTTCGTGGACAAACTACGTCAACAAATGCGCAGACTACGTCCAACACCAGCCACCAGACATGGATCACAGTTCGACCTTTGTTTTCAAGGACCTTGAAACGTGCACTCACGTGTATCTTCGGGATGATTCGGTACGTGGTGCCCTGCAGCCACCATACACTGGCCCACACCGCGTGTTAGATCGCCAGGATAGAACTTTAACTGTTTTAAATAAAGATAAACCAGTACGTGTCAGCATAGAAAGAGTGAAACCTGCCTTTCTGCTCAATGACGATTGTCCTAATATCGAAGGTAGTGCTGTGACAGAACCACCTAGTATGTCAATCAGCAAAGCAATGAAAACTACAGATCACGATACAACGGACAACCCGGGAACCACAAGATCCGGTCGCCGGGTAAAGTTCCCCAAACATCTTCAGCCGTAGCCTCATCAACTCCGTGGGGGGCTGGTGTGGCGGAAACACATCGTGGCATTAACAGTTGTCAGCGCAGTTCCGTCGTTGTCGCGGCGGCTGCTAACGCAGTATCAACGATGCTCGCTGACCATAACCGGGGCAACGATAAAAACAACCAGAGAGTACACCGTTGGCGAGGCATGCTAAAGACGGAGACTACATTGCCGCCGATACAGAAGCTGGAAGTATTATTAACATTCGCATTGATATGTTATTTCAATGTAATATGTATATGTGTTATTTATTGGTTACATTAAATACATGGATAAGAGTTTCGTCTTCCATATCGTAAACTACGATATTGTTTATATGGGCAACGTAACCCCATAAATAGCTTGAAGAAAATACTGAAGGAAGATTTTGGACCAAATATAAATCAAACCGAGACGAAAGTGATGAAATATAGCAGAAATGTTAGCAATAATAGTAGATTAAATATAACGATGGAATCAGATGCAATAGGAGAAGTAAATGATTTTTTTACTTAGGAAGTACAATTACAGCTTATGGCCCAATAATAGCATTAGTGAAAAGAGCCTTATTGATAGAAATCTTCTAGTTTCAAATATTGACCTAAGACTCAGAAATAAATTTTTAAAACTGTATGTGTGGATCATACCACTTTATAATAGTGAGGCATACACTTTAGGAACACAGAAACGAGTAAAACTGAAGCACTTGAAATTTGGTGCTATAAAAAGACGCTGAAAATTAAGTGCATAGTAAAATATGAAATGAACATGTTTTGGAGATTATAGATGATGAGCGAAGTTTGTGGAAGAGACTAACAAAAATAAGAGACAGGTTTGTGGGTCACATTTTAAAACGTGCGGGATTGGTTAATTTGTTAGTAGAGAGAACTGTCGAAGATAAGAATTGTAGAGACATAAAAATATTAGAATGTATGAAGCAGATAGGTGAAGATGTAGGTTTAAAGGAATTTGTTGAGATGAAGAGGTTAGCGTAGAATAGGAAGAGATGGAGGATTGAATCAAATCAGTCGAGAGACTGATGAAAAATAAATCAATATATGCAATTCAATACATCACACAGATTAACACCAGATATGTAATAAAATTAGAAGACGCAGTCCCTTCAATAGGTAGAAAGAGTGAAATTCTAGGTTTGCGTATTGATAATAAAAAAAACTGGAGGACGCGTGTCTCTCAGTTATTGAAGCGTATGGGTAAAATAGATGATGTCCGTATGAAACTAGTTTATTTTGTTTATTTTCACTCCTTAATGTCATAAGCAAAAATATTCGCAGCAATTCAACTTGTAGAGGCAAAATAGTCACAGCCCAAAAGTGAGTAATAAAGATTATGTGTGAGGAGTCGGGAGTTTTAATATTGGTGGCCGAGTACACATTAATGTCGTTCATAGTCACCAGTTATGATATAATTGAAACAAATAGTAATATACACAATTGTGATACTAGAAGTAAAAATGGTCTTCACCAAGATTACAACTTCATTTTTTTAACAGGGGGTCCGTTAATCTTCAATAAGCTCTAACACAACTTAAATGCCTGGTAGGGAATAAGATTAAATTGAGATAAAATTAAAAGAAATTTTAATTTTCAACTTCTTTTACTTCATTAAATAATTTCTTTCAAAGTTACCAACAAAATAATTGCCTGCAGTTTGTGTAAATGTAGTTGATATTATGAAAGTAATTATTACTGTTTTGCTGTGCAATTTTTTATTAATAACTTGACCATTTTTCACATTCCACATATCCAGGCTCTTATATTGGGATCTATGTGAAATGAATCTAGAGTATTATAAGTTTAGGATTTAGCATTTTTGATTAATGATATGCCATTGAGCTGCTGTAAATAATTTTGGAACTTTTAAACATCGTGTATGGGAAAACGTTATGGTGTTATTTTGTCCACAGTTATAATAACATCAAAATGATTAACAACGTACACAATCATCATGATTGTTTTCCGATGTATCGATGAATGTTTCGACGTTTCAGAGATACTCGTGAAACGTGAATGTAGGATTTTTAAATGCAACAGTGAAGCAACAAAAAGTGCGAATGGATTTTATGTCCATAAAGGAGTTTGATCGTTGATTTCATAGCGGTTATCTGCAAGAATTTCAGTTTACAGTTATTATAGTGTGTAAGGCAGTATCGGGGGGCTTGATTGGCATGCACAGACCGGGCTCAAATTTCTTACTCTTCGCATGACGTCACCATGGGAGCACTGTGTGTTGCCGGAGCAAAGTGTATGGGCGCTTGCTGTATTGTGATAGTGATTTTCATTATAAGTTGCTGTAAATTGTATGAACACGGCTGGATGTGCTGTCGCTGGCCGTACAACGAAAAAAAAAAAAAAAAGGTACAGGTAACACTCACTTATCATTCCTTTCCAAAGGACCTATAGCTTACGAGAATATGGATTCAAAAATTCTATCGTAAGGACGATTTCAGTACAATAACAGCAACTGTTTGTTCCCAACATTTTGTGGCAGAAGTTGGTTCAAAAATTAATTGATTTAGATAATGATGAAATGAAAGTGTACCCCAAGCTTATACAGTTTCACTTGTCAGTTAAAGGAAGAGAGCGCTAGAGGGTATTTTTGGCACTGATATTGTTTTCTAACTCCACAGCACAAGCAATACGCTATTTTGTGCCAGAAGAACAACTCGATGCTAATTTTTCCCAGCTTGTCAACAACTTATTCGACATTAGGAGCAGTAGAGTGCAGTCTGACAAAAAGCAGTTAGCACATTGATATGGTGTTCACCATGATATTATAAAAAAAAATTTGAGACAGATGTATGAATGCTGTGAAAAAATGTAAGTCGAAAGATCAAAACAGCCACTTCCTTTCCAGAAAGGATCTATGAAAACCTTTCTATCCGGTTTCAAAGTTTCCGGTTTCAGAATTTCAAAGTAAAACACATTTTGACAGTTCGCCTGAAACAAGATTGTTTAGAGAATTTTTTCTCTCAGATATTACCCGATATTTCTGAAACACTGGCTCTGACTGAAGGTGATTAAGACCTTACATATGTTAATATTTGTTTCGAAAGTGATACCGATCAGTCTTCATTTACAGAAGCCTAAGGCTTTCGTTATATTGCTGGTCACATCGCTCACCGCTGAAGAAACTTCGATGCTACCATGGGAACACTTATTTAATTTAATTGCAATGGAGCACAGGCTCCGGTGACAATTTCCCTATACCCCCATCTTCCCCCTATCCTGCACCCATCTACAGTTGCACTCTACAGATTTTATCTTTAAATTATTTCAACGTTTTCGATAAATTATTCATCATTTCTCTTGGTAACTCATTCCAAACCCTGACACCCTTACCTAAAAAAGAGAATCTTCCCACACCTTTGTGCCTGAAATCGAGTGCCAGCTTGTGGTCATGGTCATCTTTTCCCTTCCGTGCACTACTTTTCATACCTACTCCAATATCTTTTCATGCCTCATCGCCAGTATATGCCCTGTACACTCCTATGACCCTTCTCATCCTCCTCCTGTCTTGCAATGAATCCCATTTCAGCTCCTTTATCATACCCCTCACTGATTGCATTCTGCGATAATTTCCAGAAACAAATCTAGCAGCCCTTTTTCGCACTCTCGCCAACTCCTGTATTTGATACGTAAAATGAGGGTCTCATTCTACACTACAATATTACATCGCTAATGTGTCTGCCTGCATCTACATTAAAATCTGAAGGATGGTTAGAAGCACTATCTCGAGGAAGCCTTTTTGTACCATCCAGTGACTGGTTAAATAAAGTGTCACAATTTGAACTAATTTTTATGGATGTGAATGGTTGTGATTTTATGCCGAAAGAAAAGAATATTATTAAAACAATTTGTGCCAAAATAATTGAAAAATATCTAGAAAAACCAGTGAATATGATAAAAATCTATGTAAAGACAAAAATGTTTTTTCGTTTACGCTAAGTGGATGCAAAACAAAAATTGCAAAAGGTGGCCGCGGCACTTAGGAGGAAACCTTGTCAGTTCCTCGCAATTGTCCGTTCGAAATACGGAGAAAAACTAACACAAGAAGGTATGTGAATCTTACTACCAAATAGGGTACTGAAAATTTTTTGTGGAATTAATTGCTTTGACATCCGTAAAATGCGTTGTTTTGGACAGCAGCGCGCCTCAGTCATTTGCCGCTTGCATCCATTGCTTGAGTTTGCTCCTACAGTGACGTCAATTAAACAGCCAATCGCCTCTCGCCTCACTACGGTCCCTACCTTTACTAGAATTACTTTGGTTGCTATATTATCTCTGTTTAATACTGTAGCTATATTGTCTCTGTGTTGTAGTAGGTAGTAAGCAGTTTACCAGATTCAAGCGGGTTTGAGGTTGTGTTGTCAGATATTGTGTAGTCATGGCGTTGGAAGCACTGACGGGGGTAAAAAGGAACTTTTTAGCTTTTGAACCATGTGGATCAGCATCAAGTTTTGATTTTAGTGTTGAATCTGGTACAGGGAATTTCGTAAATCATCTTCAGCTAGCTGCGCCTCCTGGTATTAAAGTAAGCAAAAGATGACTTATCATTTTCATGTGTGTGGAATAGATACGGTGTATGTTATATTTGAACGGTACAAGCTATATTTGCGTTCACTGGCAATATTTTAGAAGTAATTATTGCCTGTAAAAATATTTTATGACTTGTCTAAGGTATTTGAGTGCGTTGAACATTAAATTCTTATACAAAGATTGAAGTAGATGACTTTTGTAATTGATGGTTCAGTTTTTACATTTTGAACCTGAACATTTTATTGCCGTTTCATGCGGTTCGCAGTTTTCATCAGTTGTTAAGTAGGCTATCTCACAATTCTATGTTGGGCCTTCTGTTAACTTTGATATATGTAATCAATCAACTTTTTGTTGCAGCCGAAAATTCATTCAAAATTTGGCCTTTTTTGCAGATGAAACAAGGATAGAAATGAAAAACACTACACACAAAATATTAGAAATTAGGCCTATGACTTTGAATATATCAATAATTGTTTCAGACCTATTAGCTTGTCTTTAACCTCAATGAAATTCAATTTATGCAGTTCAGCATGTCGCACAGATTAATATCAAACATGCATATAAAATTTTCTAAGTAATTGCATGCAAGAGGTAGTTTTTTGTACTGATTGGGATTTAAAAGGAAATGTAAACCTCTGACTCAACAAAATGATTTGCTATAGTCACGTTTGCAATTTTTTCAGTTCCAGCCGTACAGGGCTTGAGTATGAAAGAGCTAATTTATGTTGCTTATTTTCACTTCTTAATGTCGTGTGTTGTAATCTGGAGAACTTTTGGGAATAAAGTATTCAGTGCCCAGAAGTGAATAATAATAATTTTGGGATTATGAAAGATCGCGATTCTGCCACGAGTTGTCCATCATAATACTGCAGTGGTAAAACGTAAGGTTCCACTATAAATTCTTCCCGAAGTACATTTAACGGTTTCATGGTGGTCCAGGGTGTATTACAACCTAATTTCTGCTTGAAAATAATGGTCTAGGCTGTATTACAATGGAATTACTGCTTGAGAATAATACGTCTTGCGACTGACTACAGCAGTATTCCAACGATATTACTGTATGTTGTTGTAGGTTAATCGCGATCTCCAGTATACCCATAATTTTGTGGTGAGAATTGAGTCTTTCCTGACATTTCGACAACAGAGGCTGTTGCTGAAATGTCGCATATGGAAGAACTGATCTGGCAGAACACCCGAGAAGAATTTTTGTCATAATTGTGTGGTGTTAGCAGAAGAACTTGTTGCAGAGAGATGTTCAAGCAGTTAAGAATTTTAGCAGTGATGGGTAAATACACGCACACAGTAACGTCCTTTATCACCAATTGTGTGCTGGTAGTATTTTTCAGTTGTCTCATATTTCTGTATTTTTAATTTGATTTGTCAACTTTTCCCTGTCAGACTTGAATGCATCATATGGAAGCAATAAATCCAAATAGGATTGTGCCATTTTTTGATGGATGATAAAAATTGTTCACCCACCAAATTTCTTTCGAAGGTATCAACAAAATAACTGCCAGTACTTTGTATAAATGTAATTGTAGGCCTACTAATTAATGTATGTATTATTCTGACAATGTATTTTGTAATTTTACTTTTGCTGTAGATTGAGGTCTTTCCACATCCCAATGTCAGCCTCTTATACTGGGCTTTATGAAAAGATATTGTATTGAAATTTTCCTGGATACTGTGTGGATCTTTTTTTTTTTGATGTAGCTCTCATAAGATCTTCATTCATTAGACTGAACATTTTATTACTACAGATTAATCTGGTATTTGACTCTAGGGTGTATTACATCACCTCAAACATTGTTGCTAAAAAAAAAAAATGAAACAGCTGAGGGTAATATCTAGATTGGGAGACTGCTGCAACCACTTACCGCCTCGCGATGTAAACACTTCCGGATTGAGAGAGTATGACATCACTAAGTTTCTGAATGTGACATATACATTCCGCACGCAGCTTTAAATGTCGCTAATGGGGCCTTCCACGGAAAGTAGTCCATCACTAATATGTCTCGTGTCGTGAAATCATTAATTTTGCACCAATAGTACAGGAATAAATTCATTAGCAATGAGGTTTTGATGCGGCCTGGACCACACCTTATTTCTATGTCTTATCTATTATTGTTACTGTCGTTTGTCTTAATGCAGTGAAATGTAACAATCATATCTATCTCTGTTAGTATGATCCAGACTGTGTTACAATCTAAACGAAAATTGTTATTGATGAAATCATTTTTTTTTATAAATATTGTATTTCATATGAATGATTTTAATAGCAATTTCAGCCACATGAGGAAATATAGAAGAATGGAATCGAACACAAATGAATGGAATTGTGACTAATAACATTAACGTTACAGGAACTGATGATATCAATTATCAGTTTGGAATGTTGTTATTTTAATATTAGTAATTGCACTACTAATAATTTTCTTTAACTTTTTCAATCCTTAATTTTTTTTATTATTGCTATTGGTTACGTACAGTGGTCTACCGTGTATTCACAAATCGATCGAAGGCTGAACATGTCACACAGGAAAACAGTGACATCATACTCTCTCTGTACGGAAGTGTTTACTTCGCAAGGTGGTAAGTGATTGCAGCAGTATCCCAATCTAGATATTACCCACATCTGACACGTGAAACACAGTGGCATTCTAATATCTGTGAATAAACATGATGTAGAATGGCTGTACATAAGGGACTTTTTAACTTCCTTTTATATTAAGAGTGCAAAATATTTAAAGAATTTTTCCTGTCATTTTTCCACCAAGCGTGGTGGGTGAGCGGTTAACGCTCAGGTCTTGCATTCAGGAGGATGCAGGTTCGAATCCCCATCCAGGCATACAGATTTTGCCAAATCACTCCATGTGAAGGCCATGGCTGAGTTCCTTCCTGTTCCTTGTCCCCAGTCCCATCCTGCATCTAATGACATCAACCAGGAGTAAAGCCAAGAAGTAAAAAAGTCATTTCTTCCTGTTTTTCGAATGATTTTGCACCATATAGCTAGTTTAGGAAGAAGAGATTACTCTTTGGTAATTGATGAGGGACATATAACCAATATCGTGGAGACTGGCAACCATTCTTGTAGTTTTCTGCAGTAAGCTGAATGTGAAATGATGGATGCTACTATGTTGGAGGCTGAGGCGTGGTCGAATGATACAACTGTGCTGGATGCTGTGTTTGTGGACACTTCTGCCAGTGCTTTTCAAGGCACATCAACCTAGCGATTGCATGCGTGTGACCAGCCTCCGCTACTTTTGGAAGTCCACTGATGAGGTTAGGCAACCCAAACAAAGGGATACTTGACGCTAAAAAGATGCTTATGAAACTTCAATTGAAAAAGATAAAGTAAATTGTAAGGATACTGCAGCTCAGAAAATTCTTAGATCCGCCACTGTATTTTTTCCCCATGTCTTAAACATCTGTCGACAATCTTTGCATCAAATATTTAAGATTTAAAGACAAAAAATTTTACTTAGTTCTTGTTACCAATCCATAAAACAAACAATATTTTCAATTGAAGCTGGATTTACTAAAGCACCAGGTCTAATTTGCCCAAAATCGTGTGACGATGTTGGGAAAGTTGTGGTGTATGAATTCAAAAACTGATAGTGTAGTTTTGTGCCAAAAATTGCATATGCCATATAATAAAAAAAAAATAAGAAAGGATAGGTAAAAATAACCAGTCAGTACAGATTAAAACAGGAGGGTGAGTTGAACATATAAAAAACAAATAACTTCACAATATTTCGGTTAATAACATTAGCCATGTAGAAGGAAAGACATGTAACAGGAGGAAGGATGTGACCACATCCCGACTAAATACGTGTGGTGTATTGGGATGTGGTCACACGAGTGTTTTACATGCTCATCTTGCCCTTCTGCCTTCATCTGTGGTGGGTGATGAGTAGGGCCCGGATATATATGCACGTAAAACATCTAATATATGCATGCAAATATGCACAAAAAAGTCCTAAAATATGCACTAACAATTAAAGAATATGCACTAACAATTAACGAATCTACACTAACAATTAACGAATATACACTAACAATTAACGAACATGGACTAACTATTAAAGAATATACAGTTATCAAATGATTTATTTTATGTCAACTCACTGATATACACGTTTCATTCCTTACAAAATGATGAATCACAATATGTTACCAACAGTTTTTCAATGTTTTCAGGGGTCAAAGATTTTCTGTTGTCAGACAAAATTAGTTTATAAGCCGAAAATGATCGTTCCACGTCAACGGACGTTATTGGGCAATACTTGTACGATGGTGCTGACTGTTCGGAACATTCATCTGGCAAAGATTGTGTGGTTCCACTTAAATACGTATTAATTGATTGAATCTTTTGCAGACCTGGGTTTGAGTCTAACACCCTGCTGAGTTTAGATTTAACTTTTTCTCCAATTTCACCAGGGACGGCATTTAAAGAAGAAATTGTTTTGTGAAGCAACTGAATAGACTCGTGAAGGGGTGCACCGCTAGTTTCTAGACCCTTAATAGCATTAGAAAGTGACGAATAGTGTACATGGATGAAATTGATATCTCGATATACAGTATCACAATCAAATGCGCACTTTGCTTCACGAACACACGCAGCACGATCGTCATGACCAATACTTGTAACCACATCTTTCACTTGATGAAAGTTCTCCTGGTAGAACAGCACTGCAGACAACCAAGTTCCCCATCTAGTGAGAACAGGTTCCGGTGGAAGAGGAACCTCAGGCAGACGATCCTTATAAAACTGTACACGCGCTGGTGCTTTTAGGAACACTTTTTTTCCACTTGAAATTACTTTGTTAACTGAAGGAAATAGAGAACGTATCTCTTCTGCAATGCGATGTAATCCATGAGCCAAACATGTAACATGGATCAGATTGGGGAAAAACACTCGAAGCGACTGACCAGCTTTTAACATATATGAAGCTGCGTCTGTGATTAAAACACGCACCTTGTAACAATCACTCTCCGATTCAGTAGGCCACAGAAGTCGCAGGGAATCGTTTATAAATCTTGCAATTGTACTGTGGTTGGTTTTCTCTAACACTTTGGTTGAAAGTAAATGTGGTTTTCCGGGTTCTTCTTGACATAGTTTGCCCACTATAAAGTTCGCTACGTATCGGCCACATGAATCGGTTGTTTCATCTACCGATATCCAGACACAGTTCCCTCCTATGTCAGACCGAATTGAATCCAGGACAGAATCGTGTAGAGAGAGCAAATAATTTTTCCTGAGGGTGGATTCATCCGGTATCCTTTGATTAACACAATACTTTTGAAGAAATGCTCGTAGATCTGGATTATTCAATTTATGCAGCGGGATATTGCTGCATACAAAAGCCTTACACAGGTCAGCAGAGAATGTATTAACAGACCGTGATACCTGAGTTAAAAGTAGCTGTTGCGTGTTCCTATTCTTTTCTTTTGACCTGAGATGTACAGCTGTTTTAGAATGCTGTTCAAGTTGAAATTTTTTCTCACATTTTATATTCTTCTCACATACTTGACAGTACACAACTTCACCGTCACTAGAATAGTCACTGTTGCCTGAAATCCACTGCTTAATTAAAACTGATCTTGTGCATTTTTCTTTAGGCATTTTTGGAGTCAGATTAAAGAAACTTAATCTTAGCACACGAACACTCCTGTCAACACAAACTTTGAGAGGCTACTGTTTTTGGAAAGGAATGTACACGTCCCTTTAAAAGTACGAATCCCTCAGGTCTGGAAGCCAGGAATCTGTTCTCAGGAAAACTGGCTCGTACCGCAATTAGGGGAATATTCCCGAAAAGATTAAAGAAAACCGCTGGCCTTCCCGGTAGTTGTCGCACGAATAAACACACTGGTAGATAACGAATATTCCAAGTGGGGGTGAATACTTGTGACTGTCGTCTCCTCAAACAAGAATTTGCCGCCTGAGGGAGAATAGAGCTATTCTTTGATTTTGCCGACCCCACCCGCCCTTCCCGTGAATGTTACCGCTCAGGGCAGTAGAGAAGGTCGCCGCCACACAAATTTTCCATTTGCAGCACCTCCAAACATGTCACTGTGTGAGTTTGGATAAGGTAGAAAATTCTCTACATGTGAATGCCAGTACAAAAAAAATCCTGTTTACTCCAAGAATTTAACTTACTTGTTGCGGTTGCCAAGGATGTCCAACATACAGGTACATTAGGCTTTACAGTTTCTTCAGAAGTATCGGATATTCAGTTATGAGATGAAATAAAAGCTAAAATATGCACATATCCATAAAATATGCACTAACCCTCAAAATATGCATTTGCATATGCGCATATGCTTTTTTGAAAAATCCGGGCCCTAGTGATGAGTTATTTTTCCGTATACTATCTTATTTTCAGTGCCTAATAGTCTGGAAGAGAAGAGCTTCATGTAGATGTAGGAGTAGGTAAGATGCAGCAGGCCTTTAGGAATAAGGGCATGCAAGGTAAGAATAGGAAAAAAGGGGTTCTGCTGCTAGCTGGTTGCCATGGGAGAGGTGTAGGCCCTCTTCTGCACAATCAGTTAGGTACAGGTTACCAGGTCACAAGTTTTTTAAATGTAGTGCAACATTAGGTCAGGTAATAGAGGATATAGGTTCACTTTGTAGGAGTTTCACTAAGGACGATAGAGTAGTGATAGTGGGAGCTGCGGGGAATAATATTGATAGAAACGCGAGTTATAGTATAGAGGGTGACCTGAGGAAGGTGGTGAAGGAGGCGCAGCATACCAGTGTGAAACTCGTGCAGGTCCTAAGATGCCATGACCGGCCACAATTGAACTATGTTGTGAGGCAGGTAAATGCTCACTGGTATACTGCCGGATTCTGTTTTCAAAACGCAATTTGGAGTTACACACGTGAGGACTTTACTGCAAGCAGATGACAGAAAAGTCTATACTCTTTCATAATTTTTTCACATTTTGTTAATAAGTTTGTTGTGGTTTATTTCCCAATTGAAATATGTTTTAATTTTTGTTTCATTTTAGTCTTTTCTATACTTGTATGTCATCAAGAAGCATTTTAAATGTAATACGTAACATTGAGAAGATTGATACTTTTTTCCTACGATCGATATGTTTAATTCCTGGAAGTGGTTGGGTGTAAATGGTTGAAAAATAAAATAGAATACATGACCAGGGGGGGTGGCTAGGGGGCTGAACCCCCCCCCCAAAAAAAAAGCACCAAGGTCATCCCTGACAACATGGGGGACTTTTTTTTCTCTACTAATCTTATAAGGAAGGTAATCTGGAATAATGAGATTTCTGTTGGCGACCCCCTCTCCTCGCCCTAGTCAAGCCTCCCCCCCCCCCCAAAAAAAAAAACAAAATTCTGGATCCGCCACTGTACATGTCAGATAGATACAAATTCGGCTCCTAACCAAATTTCAGTGGCTATTGATGAGGATATTAGGACGTCATTGGCCGAAATTGCATTTGTTGTTTCTGTTAGAAGTAATGATATTTGTTTTAAAGTTCAAATAAAATAAAAATTCATGGTCAAATATTTCAACAGATAAAAATAAATAAATAAATACCTGATACTGCAGGGATTTAAACCCAGTTTGGAAAATTAGGGAGTGGACGTCTTACCACCTACACCACACTGACTATAAAATTGTTTAATTAAAGCATTTGGACTTTTTTTGTGAAGCAGTGCTGGTACCACAGACATATAATTATCAGCCAGTTCAGTCATTAAATGATATGGCCTCTTAGTCATGAGTTCAAAATATATTCAGGATATTGAAATCCATTTTTAAAATGTCTGATGGTCTCCTTTGATGGCTTTGAGGTTTGTAATTGATTTGGATTAACCTTGAATAATAAATGATTTGAAAAATATACTTTTAAAACTAAGTTATGATTATAATTAGAATACATAATGAATTATTATGTATTATAATAAATTTAATATAACATTAAAATTGTATACTTAAATTAAAATGACCTTCATGACAATATATACAACTAGTCAATGATTCTTTACGTCTTCTCATAGCTATACACCACTTTTTTCTTACATTTGCATGTCGCGGGACATAAAAATACACTTTATCAGGTGCATTTCTTTTCGTATTTTTGCAAATAGGTGTACAATACAATATTTATAACATGGTTTTCGACCTTCTTCCATCAAACATAAAACTTTTGGGATATAACACTCCACAATATACAATACGCCAATGTAGTCGTGTTCAATGTATTCACGGTACAGCGCGCCAAACTGGTGGTGTTTAAATCGTCGGATCTGGAATGCAGTTTTGAAATATTTTTTTAAATGTTAAATTTTAATATTTTAATTAATATTATAGTTTTTGCAGTTATATAACTGTAAATAATTGATTTAAAATATAAAAATAATTCATGCATGTGCCCTATTATCAGTACCTCAGGGTTCTATATTGGGACCATTATTGTTTTTAATTTATAGATGTAAATGATCTACCCTGTGTTGCATCTAAAAACACAAAATTTGTCCAGCTTTCAGGTGACACAAACATAGGAATTAAAAATACTCCAGATTTATCTACAGAACATATTTAAAATTATGTCTTTGACAGCTAATGGCTTATCTTTAAACTGTGATAAAACTCTGTATATGTAGTTCAGTACATCACACTGGTTGACACCAGATATAGACATAGAATTTGCAGGCCAGTCTATTCAAGAGTTAGTGTGTGAAATTTCTAGGTTTGCATGTTGATCATAATTTAAATTGGAAGGTACATGTTTCTGACTTGCTAAAGAGATTAGTTGCACCCACATTTGCAATTCGTACAATTTCGGTTACAAGTGATCTCCGTATGAGGAAACTAATTTATTTTGCTTATTTTCACTCTCTAATGTCATATGGAATAATATTCTGGGGCAATAGAAACGAATCTCCAGAGCCCAAAAGTGAGTAATAAGAATTATGTGTGGTTAGCAGTAGAACTTCATGCAGAGAGCTGTTCAAGAAGTTGGGGATTTTAACATTGGTGGCTGAGTAGGCCCATATATACACATTATTGTTCTTTGTAGTCACAAATTATACTTTATGTGAAACAAATAGTAAAAAACACAATTTTGGCACGAGAAGAAAAAATTTTCTTCACAAGGATTACAACTCAGAAATTTGTTCAAAAAGGGATCCAATATTCAGGGATACATATCTTCAATAAGCTCCCAACACACATAAATGTCTAGCTGATAAGACTAATTCAAGAAAAAATATAAAGAATTTTTAATTGACAACTCCTCCTACTCTGTTGAATTTATTTCTAAGATATCTACATAATAACTGCCAGTACTTTGTGTAAATGTAGTTGACATAATTAATGCACCATGTATGCTATGACTGTACATCTTCTGGTACACGTATTCTTTTGGTGTGGAATTGTGTTACTGTAAATTGACAACTTTCCGCATCCCAAAGAACCAGTCTATTATATTTGGATCAGTGGAAAATGAATTTATTGTATTAAGGCTAATTGTTGGTTTTCAGTTGAGTCGGTTGAGTTCTAACGTGAATCTGAAACCTTAAAACTAGAACCATAATTGGCTCCAAGGAATAAATTTCCAATGATGTTTGGTTTTGAGCCTCTTTTATGTTCAGATATCCAACTGATTTAATCCTATATGGATCTAGGGTCTAGGATGCTGAAATCTTTGACTATTTTAAAATGATAGTCGCATTTCATGAATGCTAATTGCCACTTCCTGCTAAATTTGATAGCACACAGGTATACTTAGCACTGCAGTACACTTCACTCAGCATGGTTGAGACATCTTAAATGCTGTACAGTGTACTCAGTTAGGTATTAGGTTTACTACAAGCACATACTGCACTAACCAGATAACATCACCATCGGCTGAGACATACCTAACTGTTGACCAGCACTTTATTACAAATT
Source organism: Vandiemenella viatica (assembly GCA_031002005.1). Taxonomy (NCBI): domain Eukaryota; kingdom Metazoa; phylum Arthropoda; class Insecta; order Orthoptera; family Morabidae; genus Vandiemenella; species Vandiemenella viatica. Next base: position 234,209,880 of record JARYHS010008074.1, read on the forward strand.
TTTTCCTGCTTGCTAATGGTAAGTTAAGGACCAGGGCACATAAAATCAGTATGGTAACCAAACAGCAAACCATATTACAAATTTACAACAAGATCAGAATGCACAGTTGTAAGCTGAGAATGATAATCCACATCAGGTAAATTTGACCTTACAACTTTTGAGCAGCTCCTTCCACCAGATCTCTCTTCATGAGACACAGTTATTATTATTTATTTTAATTGTGATGGAGCTATCACTTCAGTGGCAATTCCCCTAGTCATTAGTGAGCTCTGAGGAACAGTTGGGAAAATGATAGGAATAAGAATTTTGAGCTACTTTCTGTGAAACTTGTATCTGTGATGCAATTAGCGAGTATTGCTATTTGTGATAGATTAGTATTTGTTGTGTGTGTGTATAGTTTTCTCATACACTCTCTAAGTTTTTATTCTGACTTATTTATACAATTCAGGTAAATTCTCCTTTAAACTAACTCCTCTTTTTTTCCTGTTAATTTTTTCCGATTTAATTAAATTCCCAACCATCTCAACTGCCCCAATAAATAGACATCGGTTCCTCCTGAACCATTGCTAAGTGCAAACCATATTCTTATAATTTTAAACTTGAAGATCCTGGTGTTTTATACTTAAGAGTATTTTTTGTGTCAATATCACTCTACTACTACTATCTTTGATAAGTGATGCCCCCTTGCTCAGTCTTATTTTAAAAATATTGTTTACTTGGATAAAGACCTTTGATTTAATTTGTTTGGGACATTCACAGTTTTTTATTAGCTGATAAGTTGGTGTTACACTGTCAACTCCATCACTGATGGTGTTTGTAACTAGTAGTTAGATTAATTTAATTAAAATTTCAATGGAGTGGTCAATCCGGTGGCAATTTCCCTACACAGCCATCTTCCCCCTTTCCTACACCCACATACATTTGCCATCTGCAAATTTTAGCTTTAAATTCTTTCATTGTTTTTGGTAAATTATTCACCATTTCTCTTGGTAACTTATTCCAATCCCTGACCCCTTACCCATAAAAGAGAATCTTCCTACACCCTTGTACCTGAAATCCAGTACCAGCTTGTGGTCATGGTCATCTTTTCCCTTCCATGCATTACTTTTAATTCTTATACCAATAGCTTTCCATGCCTCATCACCAATATAAGCCTTGCACACTCCCATGACCCTCTTCAGGCTCCTCCTAGATTCCAATGAATCCCATTCCAGCTCTTTTATCATATTTGTTACTGAAATGAAGTCTTCACGGGTGTACCGTTGGATAGTGTTATGAAAACGCGATATTTCGACTACTAGCTCCGTCGTCTACATCAGGTGTTGAGACATATTCAAAGGTCACTCAGCCGACCTGTGCAGATGTCTCGACACCTGATGAAGACGGAGCTAGTAGTCGAAATATCGTGTTTTCATAACACTATCCGGCGGTACACCCGTGAAGACTTCATTGCAAGCATACGCCGGGAAAGTCTCCGTTCTTATATCTGTTACTGATTGCATTCAACGATAATTTCCAGAAACAAATCTAGCAGTCCCTTATTGCATGCTCTCCAACTCTTGTATTTGATACTAAAAGTGTGGGTCCCATACTACACTACTATATTCAAGCAATGGTCTGACCAAAGTTTTGTAACCCCTCATCACTCTCTGCAACAAGTGCAGAATTTTGAAACCTTTTCCTACCACCTGTCCAATGTGTCCTGCCCAGTTAAGTTTGTTATCAAATGTAATGCCAAGAAATTTACATTTCAAGTCTTCAACAAGTAATTCTTCCCCACCTTATAATTATAATCAATATTTAGTTTTTTATTTGTGTATCTAACAAGCTGACTTTTTTTTGCATTTATCTTCATCCCATGTTTACCAAACTAACTAGATATTGTGTCCAGATTATCCTTCAACTGTTTACAGTCCTCTATCATTTTGATACTTTTATATAGCAATGCCATCTGCAAACAATCTGATTTCTCATAGGAAACAATCAACACAATTATTCATTAGAATAATGAATAGCAATAGTCCCAATATGCTGCCCTGTGGCACTCCCATTTTTACTTCCACTTCTTTTGATACTGCATTTCCTACCGTGTCTTTCTGTTTTCTACCTTTTTAAAGATTCTTCTACCCAGCAGATCACTTTCTCATCCACTCCAATAGTTTTACCTTATTTACTACCATTTTATGGCTCACTCTGTCAAAAGCCTTTCAGAGATCTAGTGCTACACTATCAATTTGACCTCCCTAGTCCATTTCATCTGAAATATCTTGCATATATCCCACCAACTTAGATTCGCTTGAATATCCTGGCCTAAAATCATTTTGCCTACTTGAAAACCACTTACGCTCCTCACATATATACCTGACATGGTTGCTTATCAATCTCTCCATTAATTTTCCTGCCACTCATGTTCTCTGGTAAGCAGCAAGTATCCAGACTCAAATTAAATAATATTTCAAGATAAGGAACAATGTCAAATCTGTCTTATCTTTAAGACATCTTTAGTTATATTATCTACACCAGCACTTTTATGTTTTTTCAACTTTCTTATTTCCTTCATGATTTCCTCGGGATGAATTTCAAATTTTATGGTATGTTCATTTCTAATTAAGCTCGTTCTCCGATTTAGACCCCTCCCATTTCCAATCCATTGTCCCTAATGCTCTCACTAAACCAGTTACTTAAAATCTCTGCCTTTTTCAAATCCTCAGTAACTCTCCCCCATCATTATCTATAAGCATCTCAACATCCTCCCTTCCCCTCAGTTTTCTAACATAACCATATAAATTTCTAGATGATCAGTCAATGGTCCCCCTGCACTGACAGTACTCTTTATAAGCCGATCTTCTTAGCTGTTATTAAGACCTTGTTTGGTTGTTTTCAATATTATGAGAGGACCTGTCGAAATGCACTGCCCATTTATCTTTGATTTTATGTATAATTTTTGTTTCATGGTCACTGCTTGGGTTTTGGGTGCTAAAAAAAAAAAAAAAAAAGGAAATATTTTTTTCTCTTTTATGTTAAATCACAAACTTTCTGTGACTTAAAATTGTAGGTGAAATACAGCTTTCATTTTACCATTTCTCATATATTGGGGCAAGTGCTGAAGTGCCGTTGTTTCAAAGTGTTATCCTATTCACAAGCAAATAAATGACATGGCAGGAGAGCTCTGCTTTCGTAGGGTGCTCTACATTTTAACAACTTTGATGAAGCAATAGAATGATTTGTGAATAATACAGGTTTTGATGATGGAGAAACCAGATAAATCATCTACGAATCTGAATGTAGAATGTATGTAATCACAAAAGGCAGATGACTGCTACTACACTTTATTTTCGGTTTTTCAGTGATAATTTTCTTGGGCCTTTTGCCATCAGTCATGCATTATTTGAGAATGGCAAATATGTAGTCTTTTTGTTTATTTATTTTGTATCCCCCTCCATGTGTCTCGCCTCCTGTGTGTGAAAGATTATGAACCGAAATATTTAAGTGCGTTTATGTTTGTATGACCCTCTTGCCTTCATCTGTGGTTAAGTACCAGGTTATTTTATCTTAGTTTCATTGCTTAATGGCAGTTTCATTGTCACCATTTTCCAGTTAGAATTGTTGGTATTAACAAGAACAGAAAGATGGAAAATTTAAAAATTAAATCAATTCAATTAGCACCATTCAGTTCAAACTGTAGAAGACAAAAAGTCTGCATCTAAGACAGCATTGGCACTGACATTAAAGAGATCCTCTAAAATGCAGGCTGTTGGGCACTGCGGACAATTGTATAGATGTTTGATGGTCTTATCTGCACCACATTTATTTGTAGTATTTGGATCTTCGAAATAATGCCACCTTGTTAAATTCTTATTTCCTGCCTACACCACTTCTCAGCCTATTTAGCACTCCATATTTTCCAGTTAAGATTGTTACCTGGGGGTAATGCCTCTACAGTGGGTAACCATTGATCTTCACAAGTCACTCTCTTGTCTTTTTTACTTACGGCTTTATGCCTTGTTGACGGCTAAGGTCGTTAGAGGTGGGATGGGTCTGGAGACAAGGAATGGGAAGGAATTCAGCCCTGGCCTTTTTGAAGGAAGCATCCCAGCATTCGCCTGGAGTGATTTGGGGAAACCAAGGAAAATCCAAATCTGGATGCACGAATGGGGATTCGAACCCGTGTCCTCCCGAATGCGAGGCCAGAACGTTAACCGTTCACCCACCACGCTCGGTCCTCTTGTCACAGATTGAGCCAGGCAATTTTTGATGGTACATCTAAAGCAGTTATCATCCTCGGGGAAACTTTTCCTAGATTGTCTGAGGAGTTGATACCCAAATAATGGACGAACCACATATTGATTTACCTTACTTCTTACTAACTTTGAGCTACGTTCAGTCATATAAGGAACAGCAACAGACCCCTCCACCCCCCCCCCCTAATTATGAGCTGCTCTTAATTGTGTATTCATAGTAATTAGAGTTTAATACTTATATGGGATGAAAGAGCTAATAATTTTCTTTGTATTTAAGTCTAGTATGTGTTAGGTCATCAGAAAATCACTTAAATATTTTGAATATTCCCTTTTGCAGCCAAGAAGTGAAAACGGAGGCAGTGAAGGGATAAAAATCCATATAGATCATGGCACCACAACTCTAGGATTTATGTACAATGGTGGAGTGGTGCTTGCAGTTGATTCACGAGCAACTGGTGGTCAATACATTGGTAAGTTAATATTTCTACCCCTTTTAACTACCTTCCGTAAATGTTTAAGCCACATCCTTGAAAGAGACAATGGTTTGCTTAATGATTGTATGAGAGAACAAGACATACAGTAAACTAATGTCAGTCCTGTGCCCACAATTGCATGCTTCTTGTTTTTTTGTATGTATCAACAGCTCTGAAATAATTAAGATTTTATATTTGCATTCTCATTTTTTGTTGTCACATCTCCATTCTTCAGCTTAGAAATGAGTTTACTTTTCTGTCTGTTCATATCTGTTACCTAATTCATATTCAGAATTTTCTTGTTTCGTTATTATTTTGATATTTGGACTTTTTTATTTGGAGTACTGATTGATGACTGAAGAAAAACTTCTCTAGCTGCTAATGTGTGTTGTCAGCATGATTTCAACAAGGCTAGATTCCTGAGAAGCTTTTCTTCAGTGTTGCTGGCATGAAAGAATTCACACTTATTCAACTGATGACTGTTTGTCCTGCTGCTGCTGCTACTACTACTACAGCTACTACTACTACTACCACCAAATGCAGCAGAACATACAGTAGTTTATATGTCATATTGGTCTTAAATGTCATTTTTTTTTTAATGAGAAACAAAAATTAATTCTTTAGCTACAGTAATTATGAATGTAAATTGTTTAACATTATGGGCAAAAGTATACATTAATTTGATGATCACCTGTAATTAAATGGTTTAGCACACCATGCAGTGATTTCCAGGAAAATTTTAAAATTTTGGAAAGGATTCATCATGGGAGAATGCACCAGAAATAAAAATTGGACAATTTTTAAGACTATTATACTGCATGAAAAAGATTAGTGTAGAGCAGGGGTGGCCAACCTGTGGCTCGCGAGCCGCATGCGGCTCTTTGAAGGATTATTTGTGGCTCTCGATAAATGTACCCGAGTTCCCTTTTCATTTTTCTGTTATTATATTTTAAAAAAATTATCGTTCCGTATGTGTTTCAAAATATCTTTTAAATTACTCATAACAAATATGAAAGACTAAGTGCAACGTTGTAACAAATTTCATTTCCGTCCAAGTTAAGAATGATAGGACTCATCGAAAACTGCGCGAACGAACATAAACAGTGGCCTAATCTTCCACAATTAACTGCAATTAATACATCTCTTGAATATAATTTAAAACATGATTTTAAGAACTGTATTGCATTCAGCTTAGCCCTTGACGAATCGACAGATATCACAGATCTTCCGCAATTGGCAGTTTTCATATGTTTTGTTTCACCTGACTTCGTTGTTAAAGAAGAATTATTAGATTTAGTTGCACTTCAAGAGTCAACCCGCGGTGTCGATATTAAAAATGCATTAGATTCCATACTGAAAACTTTTGATGTGCCTCTTAATAAACTTGTAAGTATTGCAATTGATGGAGCTCCGGCAATGCTGGGTAAAAAAATTGGTCTTATTGGGCTTTTAAGAGATGATTCTCAAATTCCACAATTCATACCGATTCACTGCATAATTCACCGAGAACATCTCGTTGCAAAATATTTACAATATCCTGATGTTATGAAAACAGTGTTACACATTGTAAATTACATTCGCACCAATGCAAAAAATCATCGACAATTCAAAAATTTCCTTGAACTATTAAAGGACGAAGAACTTCCAAATGACATTAATTTCTTTTGTATTGTTTTCAAACTAAATTAAAACTTTTTCAAAAGGATTTTAAAAATAAAACATTTTGTCATTTTCCTCGAATTAAAAAAAATTGTTCCAATATTAAACTCAACGAGTATATAAAAAACCTAGAAGGAATATTGACGCAATTCCAAAATAGATTTCAAGACTTGAAATATTTTAAATCGTCTCTTGATTTTTTTCTAAATCCATTTGAAATTAACATAATTCAAAGCGAGTTTTCAATTTCCAATGTAATTATGACCCAAAAATCATCTGGAGAATTAGAATTAATAGAGATGCAAGAAGATCAAGCTCTACAATTAAAATATAAGTCGACGCCGATCACTGAATTTTGGAAATTTGTACCAGAATCGAAATATCCTGAATTAAAAAAGGCTGCTTGTCGAATTATTTCAATATTCGGAACAACGTACTTATGTGAATCATTTTATTCCACTTTTAAATTCGTGAAATCCAAACACCAATCAGTATTAACTAACCAGCATCTCAAAGAATTACTGAGAAGTGCTGTCACCAATTATTCACCAAATTTTAAAGAATTATCAAGAGAAGTAAAATAAATGTGTTTAATTTTTAATATTTAAATTGAATACACATATTTTGTACTTTTATTCATATGTTATCAATTAATATAATTTTTGTAAAAAAAAATTAATGTCTTTTTTTTGCATACCTTTTAAATACGTATTTAATTGCGGCTCGCGAAATATTTCAAATTTTGAAAAATGGCTCGGACTATCAAGGAGCTTGGCCACCCCTGGTGTAGAGTATTACAAAAAACAAAAAAGTTGAAAATATCAAAATTATGCCATGATGTAATGTCACAAACTTAATAACACAGATGGTATGTTAAATTATTAAGGTGTGTATAGACAGAAAAATAAATTCTTTATTTATTCTCGCTGTAAGATCCCAAAGGGCAGTGAAGTGACCTAACAACAGTGTTCCAAATGTGGCACTGATTCTTCATAATTTTTGAGCAATATATTAATAAGGAAACTTGAACGTTCCATCTGTCTATGGAACATGATACATTCTGTATGATTTTTTTTTTTTGTGAAATTTGCAATTTATTATGTGGAACTGTACCAGCTCTCACTATGATGACTGCAAAAAATTACTGAAAATACTGGTAGATGGAAAACTAAGCCGAAATACAATATATGTTCCTTGTACTGTCAGTGATAGGAGTTCCAAATGGTAGCACAAATATTAGTGGGCTATTAGCCAACATCTTTCTGTAATTATTTCTCAAGGAAAAAGTTTCAAATGCTCGTTTTTTAAATGAGAAGGAAAAAAAAGAACCAGATTACATGTCTACTGAATATTTATCAACTAATCCTACATCCTTAAGCATTTGAAGTATATTTTTCAACAACTCCCTTAAAATATTCCAGTAACTGATGTTACCTGCAAAGATTTCCTATTTCTTCCTAGCATTTTTGCATACACCCAACCATGTTATTTACCTGCTGTCTACCTTCCAGCGATTCCCAAGCCAACTCTTTTATCATATTGATTACTGAGAATATTTTTGAATTGTCCTAAAGCCCAGAAAACAACTGGCAATGTTCTATAGTCATTTCCACCCGCAAATCTTTCTCAAACTCCTAAAATGTGGATTCAATACAATCCCACCATACTCGAGCAAGATCCTGACTGATGTTTCATAGAGTGGTATACTTACTTCCCTGTTCCTCCTCCTTATTAAACTCTAATAAATTCAATGCCTTTTGAACCTTTTCTGACCAAATTTCCGTATTGATTCACCTAGCTGATCTCATCTGTAAATGATATGCCATGATATTTATATCTTTTGCCTCTTGTTAGCAGTATCCTTCCTTCTTATGTTCAGACAAAATTGTTATTTATCCTTGTCTGTACCAACTAAGCTGACCTCCATATCAAGCTTTCTATCAGTTTTCATGACTTGGATCAGACAATTCAGTCCTTAGTCCACAATACTGTATGTGATGGCATGACCTGCTGCAGCTGAAATTTCTCTCTTAATGGTCAGTAAACTTGTTCATGAGTCACTTGCTCTTTAATTCTCCTTAAAAGAAATTGTGCTGAAATGAACAGTTCTTTTATGCTATCAGTGATAATTTTTATTACTTAATCAGTGCCTATATTCAAGATAGTTATCAAATAGATTAAGGATTGTAGTGTGTTTTGACATGGTGGCCCTCCTTCCAATTTTGGTGAGTGAAAAGTCTAATTTATCTTTCCTTTCCACATAAATATTATGTATTTAAATGTAAATATAATAACTATATTTTCATTGCTTGACAGTATTTTCATTGCCTGTATTATCAAGTTATATATATTGTAATGAGAATTGTGGCTAGGTGGGCCTAAATTGTGAGCTGGGGTCAGAATCAAATTAATCATAGAGTATAATACCTCATAACCAAGTTCTCATTTAAATTTGTATACACGGCGAATTGGTAAACGAATCGATATCCCATGAATAAAAAAGATGTTTATACTGAATTTATTCCATAAAAACATTCATATTAATGAATACATGTCATTAGTCCTTGGGTGTCACTGTGAAAAAGTAGTTGGTTAACCTATATTCCACAGCAGAGAGCATGAGTGTAGAGAAAGGGGAAAAAAAACTAATTCAATAGGCTTAATGTCTTTATATTCATGAGACTTGTTAGACCAGCTTGAAGAGCCATAAGTAGTAAAAGTTAGGTCCTGCAAAATGTGCAAAGGTGACAGAGCAAGATACTCTCGAAAGAAGCACTGCACTCATCAAGAGATTCAAACATTGCAACTGGAGCAGGTCAGTAGCGGGCTGTTTTACTAACTTGGGAACCATCAGACCTGTTCAGAACGGATTTTGATCCCCCGAGTATATGTTGAAGGGTATTTACTCCATATGTCTGTGTTACAATTATTTCTTCAAAATGAGCCTTGGGTATCGAGAAATTAACGCGGAAACATATGTAAATATATTTTAAATACTATAATTTTAGAATGTTTTATAAAAGCTTCAGCGTGGTGTAAGCGGTAAGGTGCTAACTTCCCATTTTGCGAACCCGGGTTCAAATCCCCATATTGCCAAATATTTTTATTTCTTTTTTATATGCAGTAATCATTGAGCATTGATTTTATTTCATTTAAAATTCATTTACGAATTTTTATTATGCGAAATAACAGACATTATGTTAGTTTCAAACATTTACATGCTACCACCACTGAACGGAAATAAGTATAACTGTGGTAGGGGGGAAAAACCCCGACCTTATGGCTGTAATATATTTACTTTTCGATATTAATTGTAGAGATACAAGTATAGAAACGATGAACATGAAATATACCTGTTTCATTAAAAAAAAAAAAAAGAAATAAAAATATTCGGCAGTATGGGGATTTGAACCCGGGTTCACAAAATAGGAAGTTAGCACCTTACCGCATACACCACGCTGAAGCTTTTAAACAATATACTAAAATTATAGTATTTAAAAGATATTCACATATGTTTCCGCGTTAATTTCTCGATACCTAGGGCTCATTTTGAAGAAATAATTGTACCACAGACATATGGACTAATTACCCTTCAACATATACTCGGGGGATCGAAATCCGTTCTGAACAGGTCTGATGGTCTCCAAGTAAGTGCCGAAGAACACATTGTGGGATATTGCTTTTGTAATTGTGGATCACATTACCAGTTTGTTGCCACAACATTGAAATCGGAGGCAGCATGGGCTTTGACAGTCTCCAGTCAGGTAGGTGGTGTAGCGGTTTGGCGCAAATGTTACCGCAAGGTGCCAGTCGTGCAAGGCTCAGGACCTACTCGTTGTAAATCGTTCCTAGCATCGTAATGGAATCAGTCTTCCACGACCTGTGGAAAGCTCGCCGAAAAACCTTACAGTTCCGCGATTGGAAACCGAATGCTTCACATAGATTTTCCCCACACATTTCCCTCTGCTCACACATGTATAGTGAGAAAAGACAGTATTGGCAGTTCATAATTTGCCTGGCCTGCATAGCCACCAAGCACACAACTACCACTCTGTTTCTCATAACTCCAACCTGCCAGCATGCCAGAAGAGGGCTCTACAGCCATTAGTGTCCTGCATTTATCGATCTAAAAGACTCGGCCGGGCCAACTTCTATCAACACAAATACCCAGCCATTGTACTCAATAATCACCTGCTGTGCTTGAAGTAGAAGATTTTATCAATGTTCCTTGAATAATCACTTATGGTGGAGGTATATATATTCAACTTCCCCCTCCACCAGTTTTATCCCCACTCTTCCCTCTTGCTTCACCGTTGGTTTATTCATGTAGTAGGTTCCGATGTGAACATATCTTTCCCCTGCCATAAGTCTTGCCTTATTAAGGTTATGAACCAATATATTGTGAAATATTTGTTTTTTGTGTGTTTTATTGTGTTCATCTGGTCTTCCTCTATGATCAGTGATGGATTATTTTCTCCCTTCCTATCTTATTTTCAGTGCTTAATGGCAGGAAGGATATGGTAAATAGACACATCACCCAGAAAGTTGAAGGCAGGAGGCTGCTGGAAACACACAAAACTTTACATGGATACAGTTGTATAATATTTTGGTTTAAAACCTTATTCATGCAGAAAGAGGTCTGGTGGCTCAGTGATTAAGGCATCTGGCTGGAGATCAAAAGGTCTCCACTTCAAATCCTTGTTTTGGTCGGAATTTCAAAAGGGCCTTAACCAAACTGGAGAGTGAAAGGACCACGGTTCGAATCCCTGTCACGGCAGGGATTTTAAAATACCCTTAATCCGACTTTCGCCTCTGCCACTGCTTCCTGTGTAATATGAAGTATGCCGGAATACTTCTGTGGTTCCATGTTAAACTGTAGGTCCCCTATACCCTGTATGATTACCGTGTTAAGGCAGCTGCAATAGGGGTGGAATACGAAATCAGTTAAAACCCTCTCCATTACGATCCCATGTGGCTTTACCTTTTCACCACGACTGGCTTGGACTTGCAGAACAGGGTGGTGGTTGAGTGTACCATTGTGCTTTTATTGTTTTGTTATTATTATTCGTATTCATTATCAGTAATGATAAATTAAAGAAAAGGAGTGTGATGATATCATGGTATAAATGAAGAGTCTGCTGAATAAATGAATTTAAAGGCCAGTTTTTACTAAAACATGAATATGGAAATCAAACACAAGCAAATCTTTAGTAGATCAATACAAAAATTTGAAGTTCTTTAAGTTTCTCTCATGATAATAAAATTTTATTTTTGTGAAAATATTGTAAGTTAGTCTTTGTTGTATTGGAGTCACTGGTGGTTGCAACTACAATCGTTGTGATATGGATTTTATTTCACTGTGGCTACCGTTTTAGTTGAAGATATTAAAAGTTCTGCTTATGTTGTAAGATTATTACTAATGTTAATAAATGTAATTAAATCCCAAAAATTGTTCATATGTAGATGTCGTTATACATCATCGGGTGTAGGGGTAAAATAATGTCACGTGAACTACAGGGGGGAACCAAAAAGTAATGAGAATTGGGCTGCAGTGGGGAGAGAGAGAGTGGGAGAACCCATTGTTTGACCCGGTGTCCGTTACGGTCGTTGTGCCTCCTGAGTCAGTGTGTGAAGTTGTGTCGCTGCGAGTGAATCGGTTTGCCCATGATAGCTTTTTAGTAAAACAACTTTTTCCATTCAACGAAAATGTGATAGCAGATTGTTGAGAGCAATGCGTGGCTGTGAAATTTTGTTTTCTGTTGGGGAAATTGGCCGCTGAAACTATTATAATGCTGAAGACTGCTCATGGGATGCTGCCCTAAGTAAAACCAGAGTCTACAAGTGGTTTTCACGTTTTAAAAATGGAGAAATGTCAATTGATGACTAACTCCGTTCAGGACGTCCTTCAATGTCAAGAAGTGACAAAACGTCAATAAAATCAATAATTCCCTCGTTCGTGAAGACTGTCGCCGAACCATTGATCAACTCTGTAAGATGTCTGGAATATCATGCAGTTTAGTTCAGAGGATTTTATCCAAAGATTTGCACACGAGAAGAGTTGCAGCCAAATTTGTCCCATGCCTTCTCACGGACAAGCAAAGGGAGCATCAACTTCAGGCAAGTTTTGAGCTTCAAAATCAGCTCAAAGAGCACCTTGAATTTTATTCCAAGATGATTACTGGCGATAAATCGTGATACGACCCCAAAACAAAGCAACAATCGTGCCATTGGAAGACATGTGGCTCTCCTCGTCCCAAAAAAGCTTGCCAAGTGAAGTCAAACATTAAGACAATGATCATTCGTTTCTTCAATTGCAGAGGTGTTGTGCAAGCGGAGTTCATTCCTCTGGGTCAAACTGTCAACCAGGAGTTCTGCTTGGAGGTTTTGAAAAGACTGAGGGAGAGTATCTAGAAGAAAAGGGCAAATTTTTGGCCCGCAGGTGACTGGTTCTTCCATCGTGACAATGCGCTGGTCCACACCGCCCTCTCCATAAAGCAGTTTTTGACCAAAAACGGCATGGCACTGATTGCCCCCCCCCACTCACCGGATCTAGCCCCCTGTGATATCTTTTGTTTCCCAGGCTCAAAAGGGACATGAAAGGAAAGCATTTTGCCACTGTGTAGGAGGTAACACAAAAATTGCTGGAAGGCATACAGAACATCCCAATAAGTGAATTTAAAAACTGTTTTGAACAATGATAGGATCGTTTGAAGAAGCACATTCTGGTCAGTGGTGAATACTTTGAAGGTAATCAAAATTTGGTGTAAAAATATTAAGAAATAAAGATGTTATGACGAATTTTCCGTGTTTTTTTTATTATTATTTTGTCCTCCTTGTGTTGGTAAGTTTAGGGAAAAAAACAGTCTTTGGCGAATGGCACAAGTAGATACACATTGATGAGCCAAAACATTATGACCACTTGCATAATGGCATGTTGGTTCACCTTTGGAATGCAATACAGCAGTAATTTGGTGAGGCATGGATTTGATAAGTCGTTGCTAGGTTTCCAGAGATATCTGGCACCAGATGTCTACTCACGGATTACAGAATCCCCTTAAATTATGGGACGGTGGTTTGATCGTTGACCTGGCACCTGATAGTGATCCAGATGTGTGCTATCAGTGTGTGTCAGACAAATTTGATGGCCACATCATCATGAATTTACTACCATTCACCTCAAACCACTGCAGTGCAATTCTGGCCTTGTTACATGGACAGTTATCCTGCTGGAAGATGTCATCACCATCATGGAAAGCATGATGCATGTGAAGGGATGCAGGTGGTCCACAACAATTTTCAAATAGTCCAGAGCTATCTTGGTGCCTTCGATCACTCCCATAGGTCCTATTGAAGCCCAGTTAAATGTCTTCCCTATCATAATGCTGGACCAAATGACCTTCTTCCATGGCATGTGGCAGATTTCAAACAACATTTTGCCTGGAAAATGGTGTGCCCACTCATGACAATCGCCTGGTATAGCAAGAGATGTAATCCATCAGCTGACATGTTTCTTTTGATTCCATCTCATCTACTGAAACCTGACATCTCAGCCATCATTCTGTGGCTTTCTTCAGAGGACTTCCACGGCTGGAATCACTGCTATATGTAGCTTCCAAAGAGCATGCTAATCATTGGGAGCGACGTTATTGAAGCTCACGCAGTCAGCTTGGCCGGTCCAATAGGGGCTTGCATCCCACGTTTTCCTAAGTAAGTATGAACATATTTTGTCTAGTTGGAGCCCACTGGCTACGTTCATATTATCTGGTCTTGTTTTTATTTCCAATGCTTCTCTGAATTGCCTGGACCACCATCTGCCTTTCTGAACCAGTACACTCATGTCACTAAATAAAATAGTGTGCCTACTGTCAGCTGAAAGTTGTGCTAAAGCTGATTTTCTGACGTAGTTATTTTTAAAATGTCTTGTGTGTTCACTCTGCCTTTTCTTGACTGTGTGTCCAGTCTTGCTAATATACATCTGGCCACAGTGACAGGGTATTTGGTCTGCAATTTTCTCGTCCTGTCTTTAACCTTTACAAGCACATCAGAAATTTTCCTAGCTGCCCTGTATACTGGACAAATATTTTTCTATTTTAAAAGGCAGCCAATTTTATTTGATACCCCCTGGGTGTAGGGTAACACTTCCATGTGTCTGTCTGCATGTCTTCTGCCTCAAGCACTGCTTTGTACTCCAGCACTGGCAGAAGACCATAGACTCATGGAAGTGTTACCCTATGTCCAGGGGGTGGCAGATAAAATTGAGCACCTTTTTTTTAAGAAAAATATCAGTCTGGTGTACAGGACACCTAGGAAGATTTCTGATGTGCTCGTAAAGATTAAAGACAGGAGGGAGAAATGGCAGACAGCGGGTGTATACCAAATACCCTGTGGCTGTGGCCAGGTGTATATCAGCAAGACTGGATGGTCAATAAAAGACAGAGTGAACACACAAGACGTTTAAAAATTAATGACATCAGTTAATCAGCTGTAGCACAACATTCAGCTGACAGTGAGCACACTATTTTATTTGGTTACAATAGTATACTGGTTCAGGAAAACAGATGGTGTCCTAGGCGAATCTGAGAAGCATTGGAAATGAAAAAAAATCAGGTAATATGAATGTGGACAGTGGGCTACAACTTGACCAAATATGGTCTGCTTACTTAGGAAAACGTGAGATGCAATGCAAGCTTCCATCGGACTGGCCAAGCTGATGTGGCTGCAATTCCAGCCATGGCAGTCCTCTGAAGAAAGCCATAGAATTATGGCTGAAACATCAGGTTTCCATAAATTGATGCGGTTCCACCCAGACAACCAAGATAACATCAATGACGACTGCGGAAATCTGCATGATCACTTGATATCATTGTGCCACTGCAGTTGTAATTGACAATGTTATTGGTCCCTACTCGTTCCCATGCTGACCCATCTGCTGTGGATTTCCATGTTCAACAATGTGCGATAAATGGTGTGCTGCTTAACATTTGTGCCTGCTTTTTCAGAGTGGACAAACCTAAAACTTCCAAGTTTTGTGATAAGGCGTGGTTGTCCGCCACCTTGTCGCCTACTTGTGATTTCACCATCTTTCAAACACTTTCCATAGATACTCACTACAGAAGAACATGAACAGCCAACCAGACTTGCTGTTTCCATGATGCACATTCCCAGGTGCCGGCCATAACTGTCTGCCCTTTGTCCACTGCAGAGGATTTTGCTTTTTATTTCTGCAAGTATCATCCCTAGAATGACTTCCCATCGTCTCTGCTCTGCTAATATATTTTTCGTACTGCATGGCATACCACCATCTCCAGATGACATTCAATCTCATGTTAGGCAGTGGTCAAAATATTTTAGATTTTAAATTCGCTAATGAATATATCAGAGAGAAATATTAGAAAAATACACAGCCAAAAATAAATTAACAATAAGTGGTGGGTTTACTGGTGAGCTGGTGAGGGATTTTGGAAAATGAGGCCTGGTGGATGTCTGGTATCCAAGATGTTTTGGTAAGCTAGTACCTGTCTGCAGTGTTCAGATGCTGTGGTAGTTGTCAGAAAAACTCTTTGACAGTTCTCACAGAAAGCCAGTTATTGAGATTATTTGACTTGTGAAAACTGGCATGAAGTGCTGCTGGATGCTCTAGCTCTAGATTGCAGGTGTAGTGTTTGCCTGTGGCGATTCATTCTGATTGAGAGCTGGTTATTGTTGAGGCATTTGTATGAACTAGTGCAGAGGAGGCAGATTAGTTGGTACTGCATTGTACCGTAGGTATTGTCCTTTGATGATAATTGTTTGCCCTATGGTCAATTTGAAATAGATTTTGGTAACCAGATACATGCTGCAAATTTTACAGTGAGGTCTTTTGCATAGAACGGATGAATGTGGTGGTTATCAAGAAGGAATTTTTGTCACAGATGTTCTTGTGATTGGGTGGTACACTGAAACATTCACAGGGAAGAGTGGGTAAAATTTTGGGAAGAACGGTGTTCACTTCAGGGAAGTCATGCTCGTATCACAGGATTTGATTATAGGAATCTAGATTGGGGAAGAATTGGGTAACAACTAGAAAACTATCATTATTTTTTGAAAGTACAGGTACATTAGGTACTTTTAACAACACACAAGCGACACTCGTCCAGAAATAATTAAATATACACAAACACTGACATCACAGCAACTGGAAACCCTGGATATGTTGTTGTACCCCCAATGTTTGAAATTCCAAATGAAATGTTTTGAAACAAACGGTGAATTCATCAAACAAAACTCTAAATTCCCTGTGCAAAACTTTTCTTATAACTTGCATCTTAACAATGCCATATGATCCTTGTTAGGTTGGTTAACATCCTGTATATATGTTTTAAAAAAAATTTACATCAGTAATTGTTTAAATGGAAAAACAACTTTTGACTAAATGGTATCACTGTCTCAGTCCTGAAAAGAAAACTAATATTACATCAAAGTTGGCGATAGGTCATGACATGAACACTGTACCAGAATGTACTTGGTCTAGTTTATTCAACTACACAGCAGTATGCTTTTTACACGTGCAAAATGGCATTCTTCTGTTCCCCTTTGATTATGACAGCAAAGTAAATAAGACAGAAAAGTAGCATTACTCCCATCAGAGATTGGAAAATAAAGAAAAGTAAAATGTTTTCACCTTAAGGTTTGGCCTCCCACAAGGTTAGAAACAGTTATCTGTTAAGGCTCACAAGGTAGCTTCACAGTGACATGTGCAGATCATAGGTAGGCCTCATCACATAACCCCTTTCGAAAATTATATGATTGCTTCCTCAAAAGGCTTTAACAAAATCACATGTGTCCAAGAAGCAGAAAAGGAAAAGTAACAAAATTTTGGAAAAATGAAGAAAAGATGTGTAAACATTAAAGCTGCTGATGGGAAATTTCTTTTAATTACAGAAGGTAAAGCTAACCAGTGCAGGGAATACACAGGGGAAACTGTATGACTGGGATAATTTGAACAACAATGTTTTGGAAAAGAAGGCGATGTCAACATTGATGACTTAAGAAATCCTGTTTTAAGTACAGAATTTAACAGACTTTTGAAAAATTTGAAATAAAATAAGGCTGTTAGAATCAGTAAGATTCCTGCAGAACTTCCGAAGTCCCTAATAGAAGAAGGAATCCAAAGATTATTCAAACAGATATCAAAAATGTACAAAAAAAGGAGATATTCTGACCGATTTGAATGAAGTGTCAGCTCCACACTTCCAAAGAAAGCACTAGGTGACAAATGTGAGAATTATCACACCATATGTCCAGGATCATATGCTTCAAAATCAGTAACAAGGATAATAGGTAGAAGGGATAGAAGAAGAGATAGCAAGTGAAGATCAGTTTAGGTTTAGGAAAAATGGTGATTTCAGAGGAGAAATTCCAGCTTTTGTTCATAATTTTAATAAAAGTCAGTTCTAAAATATCAAAATAGAAGAATATTTTATAATCTGTATAAGAATCAAGTGGCTATAATGAAAGTAGAGAATCGTGAGACATGCATCAGTTAAAACGAGCATGAGAGAAGTAAGTAGTCTGTTCGCAATCAAGGAATGAAGGAAGTGAAAGAAAAATTTGATTCTGCATAAAGGTTCAGAGAAAAAATCGGTAGTCTACTATTTTCTGCCAGCAGAAGAGACTGAGGATATTGAAGTTACTGAATTGAATCATCAAAATACTGAAGGAAGATTTTGAACTAAATATAAACCAAAGCAAAATCAATTAAATGTAGCAGAAATGATAGCAATAATAGTAGATTTAATATAAAGATGAGATCGGATGAAACAGTAGAAGTGAATTCTGTTACTTAATGAAGTAAAAATTTAACTGATGGCTAAAGTGGGAATGTTGTTAAAATAGAATAACATTAGTGAAAAGTGACTTCTTAAGAAAGAGAAATCTTTTTGTTTCAAATATTGATCTAGGACTCAGTACTTTTAAAACTCTGTGTGGATTACAGCACTTTATGGTAGTGAAGCATGGACTTCAGGAATACCAGAAAGAAGTAAAACTGAAGCATTTGAAATGAGTTGTTGTAAAAGGATGCTGAAAAATAAGTGGACCTATGACGTACCAAATTAACATGTATGGGAGATGTTGGATGAGGAGAGAAGTTTGTTGAACAGTCTTGCATAAAGACAGGATGGTTAGTGACATTTTAAGACATGCATGATTGGTTAATTTGATAGTGGAGGGAGCAGTGGAAGGTAAGAACTGTTGAGGTATACAAAGATTAGAATATATAAAGCAGATTATTGAAGACAGTAAATGGTATGTTGAGATGAAGAAGTTGGCACAAAATAGAAAGGGATGGAGGATTGCATCAAAACCAGTTGAGACAATGATGACAGCAGAAAAAGATATCGAGATATGGATGTCCTGCTACTTAACACTTACCACATAGTCACTGTCATGACATTGCCACATAGGCTGCAAATGTGTTTTCACTAGGCCCGGTAAGTTACTAATGGGGTTCCACTATCGTACTTGTAAGTCTGGCATCAATACTTGTCACTCTGGATCTTTAGGATAAACAAGATCATTTTTGACATGGTCACCAGCTTGATATAAACCGTCTGGTGTGGGAAAGGGGCAATGACTTAATTGTAAAAATCCACATTGGTGAACAATTGTACTGTCTGAGAAGTTCACTTGTTAAAATACATGTTTTATTTAACCATGATTATATACCAGGACGTCAACAATCCAATTAAGGCATCTTCACTAAAGATGAAAATGTAAAAATTTGCTAACACTGTTCGAAAGTCCTTGAAATACCAAGTAGGTGATTCACATATAACAATGTTTACTCACAGAAAATACTAGGCAAAAGTTCTGAGCACGTCATTTTACTAAGATATTCCAACAGGATTAGCTGCTGTCCACTTGGAGCTTAGAATCCAGCACACAATTCCTAATATCTCGTATGCCGTCTTCTTCATGAAAAAAGGCATGTAACCACAACAAAAGCCTGATTAAGAGCAAGGACTGCCGTTGCCTACCTAACTCCAGCACTGTAACCATATTCTCATCAGAATCGCCCCCTCCTTTTTTATCATTTGATTGAGATTATACTTCTTGTAAAAAAAATTTGGATACTGAATCTATTAGATGACCACACTTTTTTATTTTGTAAACTGTTGCCCTACTTGTTATTTCCACTTTTTATGTTGAATGTTCTACAGCCACTTAAACATAAAGAAGTAGAGAGCACAACACTTGAACACTAGCACTACCTATCTCTCAAGTTCAAAACTATTGAAGCGGGAACTTGATCTACTGAAACATTAATATTAAAGAACCTCATTTAACACACACATATGCCATATCCAGAAATCGCTGCATATGAAGAACTCACAGCAAGTCAAAACCCTGGCTGTGATGTCACAAGTTGTGATGTGAGTGTAGGTGGCAGCATGAGATATTTGCATTTGTACAAGATCCACAGTGTAGGAATGGGAAATAAGGGCTTACTATATAAGCTTTGGGAGTACCTGAAGGGTGATGAGGAGGGGTGGGTCTGCCAGGGATGGCAAGGCTGTAGGGAAGGGAATGGTGGAGATAGGATGGCAATTGTTGAAGTGTATATACTGTTGTAAATAAGTGGTCTTGATTGGAAATAGTGGCTAAAGGGCAGTGGGACGAAATTCACATTGAGAAATGTGATGTGATGTGATAATGAGGACTATTGCTACCTACATTCCTTCCCTGAATTGTGCATCCTTCCCCCCTTGAATTCTAGCCACTCCACATCCCTCCTCCCACACCTACCCTCCCTCCCACACTTTTTAGCAGACCACCCAATCTTAAGAACAGATAGTCCTTCTGATTCTCCAAAATCATCAGAGGGATCATTTTCGTGCAACAGGCCTTGCTATCAAACTTGCAGAATACATCCAGTTACAAACCCATCACTTGTTGTTTATTTTTTGTTTTGTATTTATATTATTTATTCATTAGTTAGTTTTAAATTTTTGTATATCTGCATATCTAATTATGAATTCTGCTACTGCCTTTAATTCTTTCTTTTTGATTGTTAACTTCACAGTATAGTACCCCTCCACCACCACCAATCCCATCTTGTTCTCAAAAGTCAAGCCAGTTATGTTGTAAGCTGTGATATGTCCACTATTTCCTTGCAATATGACTTCTCTTTCTGCACTAAGGTTTAAAATTGAAGTATTGTACAATTTCATTCATCTCATTTTTTTTGCACTTTAAAATTAATAAATTCCTTACAACTTTTATGTTTCATAGTTTTAGCCTAATAATTCCATTTGATGTCCACAGGTTCTCAGACCATGAAGAAAATTGTTGAAATAAACGATTACTTGCTTGGAACTCTTGCTGGTGGAGCAGCTGATTGTGTATACTGGGACAGAGTTCTGGCAAAGCAGTGTCGCATGTATGAGCTGCGCAACCGTGAGCGTATCTCAGTGGCAGCTGCATCCAAACTAATGGCCAACATGGTCTATAATTATAAAGGAATGGGCCTCTCTATGGGCATGATGATTGCTGGCTGGGACAAGAGGGTAAATAAAACTTTATAGCTTTAATACATTCAGTAACCGAAGGAGGGAGACAGTCACATTGACATTGTGGTTTTCAGGATTATATAATTATCTAAAAATATTTTCATTATTAATGATTGATGAAAACTATTCCTTAAGTATTTTCACTCTCAGTAACAAAAATTTATTACTGATACGTAATGTAAGGATATACTTGCATTTTTTGATCACTTGATGTGAGTATGGCTATTTTGTTAAAGAATTTATCGATTTTGATGAGGCTCCTCAGTTGGCAGCCATTATATCCATATGCACCAAATGTGATAATGATTTTTTTCTGGCCAGCGGGGATGGTCGGCAACCCCTCACGATACAGAGGAGAGTGTGGCTGCGTCCGCCTTGTTGACAAGAAATAGTTACTTGTATGTTAAATGGAAGAAAGGTGCCAAAACTAATTGAAAGCTTCCTTGATCTTTCTGTGAGTTTCTATAAAATACTCTAGCCAAGAATCCCGATAGTTACCTTACAGTAGGTATATTACTGTTGTGCCACATCTACAAGAACCATGCCTATCAATTTTGTGCTAAGGAATCTTGGCGAGCGAAACAACAATTAACTGAAGTCACAATATTCATGTAATAGAGCATTTATTATAAACATTTGTCTTTAAATGTTTGACACATGGCCCTTTTTTTTACAGTAAGTAATTTTCACAAGTATGATTTTTGTTGTTTTTATAATTTACGTTAAGTTGACATTGCCATCTTTTTTATACCTTCGGTAGTAATCTCTTCTTCAGTTCCAATGTACTAAATTTTGGGTTATAGTTGAACTGCAGTTTTTACTAAAATACTCTGCATGACATTCACTGACAAGCCGAAGAATAAAATAGAGGTGAGAAATATTTTTTTCCAATGATTTTCCAATAAGTAATCCAAGACTATGCTAGATAAATCCAGCAAATAATTTTTTTTTTTTTTTTTTTAAGAATAAGAGGTACTATTTCTTCAGTTTTCAAACTTCGGTGAATATTTTCATTCCATTTGGTCAATTATATCCATGGCATCTTTTGTTGCTGTTTTATTGTAAAACACAATTGTTTGAGGAAGTTTTTTTGGGAGGTTTTTGGCTCATCCATATAAGAATGCAATTAGCTTATAACAGCTTGATAAACAGCAAGGGTTGTCATTTTTTTTATTTCATAATGAGTAATAATATGGTGTGAAAATATTTTTTTCAACTTGCATGTATTTCTCTTCTAGCTTGTCACAGTTTCCTCAAAATACTAGTGTTTTCAGCTCTAAGTTTATCTGCCAGTTTGAAAGACATGAAAAAAACTGTCCATAGTGATATAACATTCCTTTCTCAAATAAAGCTGTCATAACTTTATAATAAAACACATTTGACTAATGACACAGCAAGCAAGAAACTTCTTTCTTTCATTCAACAATATTTGGTTCAGCAATTATGCCATTTCTGTAGATAATGTTGGTGGCAATAAAACTTATTTTGATATCATTTATAACACCCCTGCTATATGAAAATATGTGACAGCATCATACAGCATTCAACAGCATTACACCGTATTGCCAACCATAGCTATTTTAAACATTAGTCTGTAATGTTTCAAGGCACATGTAAAATATGGTTCAAGCAATTTAACTAATTATTGGTATCACCATTTATTCTTTCGCTGATAACTTGGTTTTCACATTCTTGTGCACATGCTGTTGTAGCCACCAACCATGCCTCCAATGCTTGGATGTGATTTGCCTGTCTGACCATAATTGCTCTCATCTATCACATCTCTTTGTGGAACTCTCTGATATCTGAGACGGAGCTGCCTTCTTCTTTACATTCCGCACTTAAACAAGTTGTGCCATGCTTCTGGGGGAGGATTCCTTATTATTTTTTGTAATGTCTTAATCTCCACACCAAGTGTGGTGGGTGAACAGTTAACGTTCTGGCCTCTCATTCAGGTGGACGCCGGTTCGTATCCCCGTCCGGGCATCCAGATTTGGGTTTTCCATAGTTTACCCAAATCACTCCAGGCAAATGCCAGGATGCTTCCTACAAAAGGCCATGGCCAGATTCCTTCCTGTTCCTTGTCCCTTATCCCATCTCTCCTCTAATGACGTCGATGAGGCTTAAATCCATAAGTAAAAAAAAAAAAAATAATAATTAATCTCCACACTCTCAACTACAGTACTTTCTTCCAATTTATCTTTGTCCTCTACTTCAGTATAATCAGATTGAGATGAACTACCCAATTCTTCAGATGAATTCTGTAATTCTGGTTCATCTGTTACTGTCAACTGTTCTTCTTGGCCAGAGGCCCCACTCTCCCCAGAAACTTTCAATTCTTGGTATCTATTTGCTTTGTTCAGTTCAGTCCAGTTTCCATATCTTTCACATTGTCTTCTCTGTTTTCCATAATAATCACATCTCTGCTTGTTATTATTTTTATTAAATTTTATAACCTTTCATATTTTCGGAATATCCAACAAGAATGTGTTTTTGTACACTTTTTTCACACTTTGAGCATTTATCTTGTGGGAACATGGGTCATCATATCTCTGCCAAATATAAGAATATGGCTTAAATCAGGCTTCTTGCCATACAACTCTTATCGTTTCTTGTTTTGAGTTCCTGATGCAATTGATCTGTTTTTTAAGCACACAGCCATTTTTGCTGCTTCTCCCCAATTTTTTTTTTTTTTTTTTTAGTAACTTTACATGTAACAACATATATCTTGTTTCTCAAATACTGATCGATTTAGGCGTTCACATGTACCATTTTGTTTTGGGGTGTAAGAGTTATTTTTCTGATGATCGCGCACGACCTAAGTATTTATATTCCATTGGGTCCACACATCAGCATACGTAATCTGCAATATTCCTGCACTTCTTTTTCCTATATGTGTGAAGGATGTCTTGACATGTTTTGCAGCACATGACACAACTGGTTTCTCCCATTTGAAAGTTGTCTGGATAACTAAGTCCATCCACCACTCAAGATTTCATATTATTCAAATCTGCACCATTTAAATGGCCAAGTATTAGACCCCAACACAGGAGCAGCCAGTAAACTGTGGTCACTTTTTATACTATACTATCCCCAAAGCCCATTAAAAATGATGGGCTTAATGGAGTGTTATCGTAATTTATTTCTCTGCAGTTGCTTAACTAAATAGAATTGTTATAAAATAAAGCTCTTTGTAATTTATCATCCCTTGTGCTATATCAAAAAGCTTCAGTTCTCAACTTGGTCCAGGCTGCATTTCAGCCTAACCACAATCTCGGCTAATATTTCTGATAAAAAAGCCCAGCTTAATCACGCACGAATTAATACACTCCCTGTATCACATGTCAGTGTCATCATGCATCGCAAAATAAACTTGATCCCAAATCTTTACTGGTTCTGACACCTTTCTTTCTTAATACCTGTAATGTTGATTGATATTTTAATTGCCGAGACAGCTTACATCAGTGAAATGACCCAAGTGAGAACGAAGGATGCTAAAAATAAATCTTAACGACTAACGTTGTGCCACATAATATTTGTCATTTAGGCCACATATATCACGATCAATTTGGGACTTCTTTCATTCGAACCATGTATTGATTTTAGTAAAAAAAATGAATTAATAATTTCAATAATAGGACAGCTTAAAATATATATAAAAAACTGAGATTACAGCAGAGGGCATGAATAATTTAAATGCTAGTTGTAATTCTGACCCATGCTAAGTAACAATCTAACCAAAACATTCGCTACATTGATGGTTGAAACACAAAGCTTTTATCTTACATATCTATGGACAAAGAATTGAAGGAATACTTCTATATATTAAAAGAATATTATGTAAATATAAGCATCTAATGATTGATATTTTAATTTTAACTTAATACATACTTTTATTTCAATGTTCTGTCAGTTAATTTATTCACGGATGCTTGGAAATGTTATTAAGCAACGTCCATTACCAAGAATGATGCAAAGCTTGACGTCATTGCGTGATGTCATAGATTGACGTCATGCCGTGACAGGTGATGTCATAAATGACAGCTTGCTTATTATATTAATAGATTTTATCTTTAACTTAAAAGCACAACTAGTCAATTATTCCTATAGCCACCATTCAACATTCATATTATGTATCAAGCAGTTCTGTGAATCAAAATAACCTTATTACTGTTCTTTGAGTTCACTCACTGACAAGAGTTTAGTCATTAGACTTGGTGCAATCTGTAGTTATTTCTACATTACTGGTACACAACACAGGTCATCCGGTTTTGCCTGCAATTTTAACTAGTGTCTCTTGACTATATGATGCATTTGCCAGTCATTATGAGAAACATGCGCCAGAGTTAATGTATGAGTATTGTTTGCTAAATTTGCCAGATAGAGAAACAACACCTTTGATATGTTTAGATTCATCTGATTTCACCAGTAAAGGACAATTGATTTCCACAATGCCCAGTCCATTTACACTGATAAGTGGTGGATTCAACTTCTGTCGTTTCGATATTTTATTATAACTTTTCTGCTTTTGTTGTCTGTTGGCAAGCTTGCTTTTACAGTTTTGTCAACCTTTAGAAGCAAATCTGTCATTTCCAAAGCGATCAATTTTATCGTGATTACGTCCGCCATACAGGAATGATGGCTTGTTAAATCTCCATGATGATGAGTGAAAAACGTTTTGGTAAACCAGCCAGTAACTATGAGCCAATCAATTTGTATTTTATCTCATATCTGACCCACTTAACTTTAGCAATGTCCCAATTTTTTGTGTCACATATGACATCATTGATTCGCAATTATCAAGCTGGATTGATAAGAGATGATGAAGTAAGGTTATTCTTCATGTAAACCTGGAATTATCAAACAATTTTGAGCTGCACCCATAGCTCCTTCGTTATTTTAGCTTTATATATATATATATATGCACAAACAACACTGGATCAATTGTAAGAATTGGCTTTGCTTTCGCATTTGCACCATCTGTGGTGTAGTGCTTGTGCTTGCATTTCCATCTTGCTTTATTATAAAGGACATGCCTTCTAACACCAAGTTCTCCACTGCAAAGGCCCATATATTGTAGTTCTCTCTGCCTTTAAGCTTAGGGATGTTAACTACAGAATTTGAAGCCATCTTCTAGCACATACTAATTATTTACAAGTTTTCCGTACACTGTTCACTATTAAAATGAATTAATAATTTCAATAATAGGACAGCTTAAAATATATATAAAAAACTGAGATTACAGCAGAGGGCATGAATAATTTAAATGCTAGTTGTAATTCTGACCCATGCTAAGTAACAATCTAACCAAAACATTCGCTACATTGATGGTTGAAACACAAAGCTTTTATCTTACATATCTATGGACAAAGAATTGAAGGAATACTTCTATATATTAAAAGAATATTATGTAAATATAAGCATCTAATGATTGATATTTTAATTTTAACTTAATACATACTTTTATTTCAATGTTCTGTCAGTTAATTTATTCACGGATGCTTGGAAATGTTATTAAGCAACGTCCATTACCAAGAATGATGCAAAGCTTGACGTCATTGCGTGATGTCATAGATTGACGTCATGCCGTGACAGGTGATGTCATAAATGACAGCTTGCTTATTATATTAATAGATTTTATCTTTAACTTAAAAGCACAACTAGTCAATTTTCCTATAGCCACCAATTCAACATTCATATTATGTATCAAGCAGTTCTGTGAATCAAAATAAACCTTATTACTGTTCTTTGAGTTCACTCACTGACAAGAGTTTAGTCATTAGACTTGGTGCAATCTGTAGTTATTTCTACATTACTGGTACACAACACAGGTCATACGGTTTTGCCTGCAATTTTAACTAGTGTCTCTTGACTAATATGATGCATTTGCCATCATATGAGAACATGCGCCAGAGTTAATGTATGAGTATTGTTTGCTAAATTTGCCAGATAGAGAAACAACACATTTGATTGTTTAGATTCATCTGATTTCACCAGTAAAGGACATTGATTTCCACAATGCCCAGTCCATTTACACTGATAAGTGGTGGATTCAACTTCTGTCGTTTCGATATTTTATTATAACTTTTCTGCTTTTGTTGTCTGTTGGCAAGCTTGCTTTTACAGTTTTGTCAACCTTTAGAAGCAAATCTGTCATTTCCAAAGCGATCAATTTTATCGTGATTACGTCCGCCATACAGGAATGATGGCTTGTTAAATCTCCATGATGATGAGTGAAAAAACGTTTTGGTAAACCAGCCAGTAACTATGAGCCAATCAATTTGTATTTTATCTCATATCTGACCCACTTAACTTTAGCAATGTCCCAATTTTTTGTGTCACATATGACATCATTGATTCGCAATTATCAAGCTGGATTGATAAGAGATGATGAAGTAAGGTTATTCTTCATGTAAACCTGGAATTATCAAACAATTTGAGCTGCACCCATAGCTCCTTCGTTATTTTAGCTTTATATATATATATATATGCACAAACAACACTGGATCAATTGTAAGAATTGGCTTTGCTTTCGCATTTGCACCATCTGTGGCTGTAGTGCTTGTGCTTGCATTTCCATCTTGCTTTATTATAAAGGACATGCCTTCTAACACCAAGTTCTCCACTGCAAAGGCCCATATATTGTAGTTCTCTCTGCCTTTAAGCTTAGGGATGTTAACTACAGAATTTGAAGCCATCTTCTAGCACATACTAATTATTTACAAGTTTTCCGTACACTGTTCACTATTATAACAAAGAAAATAACACTTAAGTTGTAACTCTGTGCCCATAAACTAATAAAACATATTTAATTCATGGCACAGCAAGCAAGAAACTTCTTTTGTTTATTCAACAATCTTTGCTCCAGTGATTATACACTTTCCATATACAATGTCAGTGACAATAAACCTAAAACTTATATGATATTATTTATAACACTTCATAATTTCATCAAATGATCGCATAGGCTTCAACAGCCATTGTCAATGTTATATTGGTTGTGTGGGTAGAACCATGATTTTTTAAACCTGATGTTTCAGCCATCTTTCTGAAAGGTCACATTGTGATGAAAAGCACAGAATTATCTGAAAAATCAATTTTCAAAAATTGATGTGGTTCAACCCAGACAATCAAGATAACATTTTTATATACATTCCTCATCTTTTCTTAACAGTAGTAAAGTGTCTCTCAGATATTTAGCTTAAAAATTACCAAAAGCCAATTTTTTTATCCCTATTGTGTCAAGTTTGTATGCAGTATACTGAAGAAGTGGAAATCTAGTTATAAATCAAAAAGCTGTAAATTTTTTACAGATAAATCTTTTCAAAATATTTCTTTATATTTTCTTTTTAATGCTTGTATCAGAACTGTAATAAAACTGAAGTGATGGTTGACACACCATTGAACACACTATTGAACAGAAAGAAATTTTAAAATTATGTGCATTTACATCGATGAGGAAAAGGAATTGCCAATTACCAAAAATCTTAATGTTACTGTTAACTGATCAGCTGGTGAGATTCTCTTGAAATGTAGTTTCTTGTCTCACAATAAATGGTTGAACTAACGTAAACTGAATAAATTGTTGAAATTTGCGAGTCCCATTTTCACATATTTCTCATTAAGAGTCAGTGGAAATCAAATGCACACAATCTTTTGCCAATAGTGCACCAATATTTATCAGCTCTCCCCAGCACCATAACCAGTGAATAGTTGTTTAACAGAGCTGGTCTCATATATGAGATTGGAGGGTTTAAAAGTGGCCAAACAACTTTTTATAAAATATAACTTGTAACTACTGAATTTTGAATATTAAGTTGATAAAAAATACTTGTTAAAAAAATCATACCTTTTATTGATAATATTTATGCTTCCATTTCAATGAAGATTTACATTTCACATCTGTATCCATTTCTGCTTCTGTTATGGTATGTATTGCGTCATTTGTACTGACATTCAAAATGAAAAAAAATCTTTCTTGTCAGATTTTAATTCTTGGGCAATTTAAATTAAAATGTCTCCTTTGAATACTGCAACATGATTTGATAATTGTGTATACTGATATAAGTCAATATAGGTTCTGATATAAAATCCTGATACTTGTCCTGAATTTGTGCCAGATGTAAATGTGGTCATATAAGAAACTTTTATGATGATTCAAAGTCAAAGCAGCCAATTTTGAATTTTTTTCCTATGTGGAAACAGATAATGCAAAAACTAATTAACATATTACAACAAAACTTCACATAGTTAATTTTTGGAATTTTTGTATAAGTGTATAGCTGTACACAGATCAAATAAAAATCAATAGTTTCAACAGGATAGTGATAGCTTATGTTTTGATTTGACATTGATACACCAAAAATACAACAAAAATAATCTGCTAATTCAATTGTTCCACAGTAGAATTGTTCAATTTAATATTGTCTGGAATAAGCCTTCTTACATTGGAAATGTTTCTAACGATTGAATCTAATGCATCTTGCAAGCAGTGCTGGCATAGGAACAACTATGTTTAGTAATTTGCAGTCTATGTACTGTACCTTTGTAAATTGATTTTTAACCTCAATACTGAATTGTTTCATAGTTTGTGTTTTTAAAAAATTAATAATGAAAAATCATGATATATATGATTTTTGTTGATCACTTTGTTCTGTTTTAAAACCCCATTGTA
This sequence comes from Vandiemenella viatica, assembly GCA_031002005.1. Classification (NCBI taxonomy): domain Eukaryota; kingdom Metazoa; phylum Arthropoda; class Insecta; order Orthoptera; family Morabidae; genus Vandiemenella; species Vandiemenella viatica. Next base: position 234,239,476 of record JARYHS010008074.1, read on the forward strand.
TTAATATTTATTACCAAAGTGGGTTCATCACAAAATTAATGCCAAATTTTAGTACATTTACAATACAAAGGAAGATCAACCAGTAGCTTCTCTGGTCCACATGGACGAAGTCACAGGCATTACTAGTATTTCATAAGAAAGAAGTCATATTTTAGATGAAAATAAGATAGTTGTAGAAGAGACATTTAAATTACCCAAACCCTTGTGTTTTTGCATACTTAAGCTTAAACTTTCTGGGAATAGACTTCCTAAAACTTTAGTTGCTGACCTGAAATTAACTGCAGAAAATGGATCACTGCACTGACTGTATTGTTGTCAGTAGACTTGCCAAAACTGTTTAGTGGGGGTTCAACCTCATATAACTGTATAGTAAATGACCTTTAGGGCCATTTTATAAACAGTACTTTTAGTTTGATTTTGAAGTCACTGCATAAAAGATGTTAGATGTAGTTGTTTTTGAAGTGTTATCGATTTTGCCACATCCATTTTCACAAAGAGAACTTACCACGACGATCACTTTAAAGTGTATTTTATAGGCTCGTAAAAATTTTGTTTAAAAGTTATTTTGATTTAATGGTGTAAAAACATGTACCCAAGGGAGTCTAAATGAAAGATTCAGAGTTGCTAATTAATGCGAAGACTTGTATTAAATTTTCATATCCAAAGTTGTATTCGGCATCGAAAAGGATGTCTTAAACACAATTTTGACTAATTAAGTAAATTATAAATACAATTTTTAATTAGGGAAAGAAAACCAAAATCTAAAATAAATGAGATAAAGGAATAAAAACAGATTCAGGAGATAGACAAAATCAAGCTGGTCAAATGCATGCCATTAGTACCTGAAAAAGTTTAGTATTTCAATAAGATAATAAGATTTTTCCAAATTGCATTATTATAAGCATTATCGAGCTTCCTGCAAAGGCATTGACGTGACAGATTTAAATTTTATTCCAGTAGAAACACCCTTGAAGAACAAGTAAAGTAAAAATATTTAGAACAAGTTGCACAAAGAAACACGAGTTAATTACAGCTCAAAGCATTAAGTGTTTAATCAGATATTGAATTTTTTTAATTATAAACTGATGTAAGAGGTCTGAATGAATTGATAGAGGTCGGCCACGTTGAATTTCAAGCAGTCTTTCACTGGGTTTTAGAGAGGCTAGTCTGCGGCAAGATGCTCCACGATGTTTTGAACAGTCTTCTCTGTTTTAGTCGAGGTCAGTCCGTGGTGTTATGGGCGAGCAATGTCTTATAAGTTTTCGGCCAAGTCAATCTGCAGCGGTACAGGCAAGCGATGTCTTCAAAACAATTACTTTAAAACTTTTGTAAGGCTCACTCTGATTTGTGCTTGCAAGTGCTATGTGTTTGCAAGAGTAATGCTTGTATTTAGTGTTGTGTTTTGGAGGATAACCTGCTTCTTCAACATGTAATTTCGGAGTCCGATACAGCCATATAAATTAACAGTGTAACCTGATATCCGTATTAGCTTCAAACAAACTTTCCGAATATACTTCAATTATAAACCAACAGTGACGTTTATTTAATTTTAATTATTTGACGCGTTAGCTGTTACGGGATAAATTAACAGCTTGGTAGGTGTTTTGAAAGAACTCTGTTCATCTTCAATAGAGTGTTACCGGATAATTATAAAGGCATCACGATCAGGTTAATGTGCTAATGTTGCAGTACCCCAAGCAAGACTTTCTACCATTCTTTTTTTTTTAAATCCCATTTGACTACTATCACTATATTGAACTGTTTGTGTCTAGGTTTGCAAATTAGGATATGTATGTTGTATTATGTTCTAGTTTTTTTTTTTTTTTCAGGCAAGAAAAAAATGGGCTAACTTATTTTTTACTTAACTTGGTATAGTTTACAGTAGAGATCAGATTGTAAATTAAGCTAATTTTTACTGAATGAGTGAAGAAAATGTATATATACACTGTATGTTTCATGTATATTGTGCAGGGTCCAGGGCTGTACTATGTAGACAGTGAAGGCACCAGAACTAAAGGAAATGTTTTCTCTGTTGGGTCTGGCTCTGTTTATGCATTTGGTGTTTTGGATGCTGGTTATAAGTGGGACCTGACTGATGAGGAAGCATATGACCTAGGTAGAAGAGCCATCTATCATGCAACTCACAGAGATGCTTACAGTGGTGGCATTGTTAGAGGTGGGTATATGATTTATGTTTAACATCCCTTCTTACTATTAAAATTTATAAATAGGGTATTCCAAATCATTAAAAAAAGTATCAAGTTCACCTCCATTCGGAAATTATATTGAATAATTGACATTTTTGTGATGGACTCTGCAATATTCATCACATTTCAAGATTTTTCCCATCACATACCTGTATCCAATATTAGGCCCATTTTGTTAGGATGTATGCTGGTGCTATATAGCACCTCTCTCCAGTTCTTCATTTGTTATCCAACCATCACCTGGTTCTGTTAACAAAACAGGCATGTTTTAAATGATCTCTTGTATTGAACTTCTTCTCTTGTGGAAAGCACACCCCGGATTCACTTTTCTTTTGATTAACTTACGCGGGTTCGTTTCCGTACATAGTTTAAGAAATTCTACTACTTTTGTTAAAATCTTACCACTATGATCTGTTAACAACTATCTTCTTGAGTTAATCTTATAATCTTAATTTACTTTTTATCCCCATTCTGGAACTTGAAAAATGCTGGATTATTGACTTGTCTACTAAAAATTGTTTCAGCCAATTTTCCTGTTTCTTAGCTTCACAAAAATGTTTATATATATCTGTGAGAAGGATAATAATTTTGTAATGGAATTGTTGCACATTATTTGTTAGCTTCATATATGTTTAAACTTTATTGTGTACCTAGTAAATAAGGAAAAATTGAGAATATAACAAGTTCGCAGGAAGGCCAGGACAGGCACCAAAATATTGTTAAATGTGTTCATGTTTGTTGTTATTTCTGGCCCACCAACCTCCATCTGTGGTAAGTGGCGAGTTATTTTTCCTATCCTTCCTTATTGTCATTGCCTAACAACAGTTTCATTATCATTATTACTGATTTATTCTGTAGTACTTGTAATGATATTAAGGAAACGGTTTTTAGGCAATATAAATAACAAAAGATAGGGAAAATGACTCATCAGTCACCAAAATTGAAGGCTACAACGAGTGGAAAACATAAGAGACGAACAAAAACATATAGAATATTTCAGTTTTACACCTTATTCATGTTATAGGGATATGACTCGGTCCCTATAACAATAATAAGGTGTAAAACTGAAATATTGCATGTTTTTGTTTGTCTCGTATCTTTTTCACTCATCGCAGCCTTCAACTTTGGTGAGTGTGTAGTACTTGTGACATACACTCTGTACTTATGTTACTGGGTTGTCAAATTTTTTATGCATTTTTTTGTTTTCGTTCAGTTTTCAACGATTTTTGTTACTACAACAGTATGTGGGTTTTGGTCTAATGTAGATGAATATTCCTTGGTTTCTTTTTCCAGTTTACCATGTGAAGAGCACTGGCTGGAAGAACATTTCAAATGAAGACTGCAAGGATCTTCATTATCAATTTGAGGCAGAAAAACTGAATGCACTTGCATAAACAGGGAGTGATAAGCTCCTAAAAATGTGTTAAGATTATGCATAATAAAACTTTTACAATATTATACAACCTTTGTAATTTGTAATATACTCCTTGGTAACCAGTTACTTGACAATCATGTTAATCTTTAAAATAGGTTGTTTTGAATGATATTACCGAACGTGGTGGGTGAACGGTTAACGTTCTGGCCTCGCATTCGGGAGGACGCGGGTTCGAATCCCCGTCCGGGCATCCAGATTTGGGTTTTGCGTGGTTTTCCGAAATCACTCCAAGTTAATGCCAGGATGCTTCCTTCAAAAAGGCCATGGCCAAATTCCTTCCCATTCCTTGTCGCCAGTCCCATCCTGCCTCTAATGACCTTAGCGGTCGACAAGGCGTAAAGCCATAAATAAAAAAAGTTGAATGATACTCTGTTATAACTTAACTATTGGAATTCAAAATGCAGTATACAAAAATATATTTGGATTTGGTTTTAGCGAATTGGGTCACCATCTTTTACTGTGTAACAGTTTGTTTCCTAAAGTTTTGCATCTTTTTGAGGCTAGCTGTTTCTTGAGCATTCAAATTAAGGTTATATTGCAAAAAATAGGTGACATGCAATTGTCTGTTAGTCATGATGTAAATTGAAATGATCGCTATGGTTAAAAATTTTATGAGAATAAAGTTTCAGAAAAACTGATGTAAGTATATCCAGAGACCATAAATTACCATCTGATGAAGGCATAGTGGTACCGAGCGTGGTGGTGTAACGGCTTGCGTTCTGGCCTCGCATTCGGGAGAACTGCAGTTCGAATCCCCGTCCGGGCATCCAGATTTGGGTTTTCCATGGTTTCCCAAATCACTCCAGACAAATGCTGGGATGCTTCCTTCAGAAGGCCATCGCCGAATTCCTTCCCATTCCTTGCCCCCCATCCTTTCCCGTCTCTAAAGACCTCGCTGTTGGAGAGACGTTAAGCAAATAAAAAAAAGGCATAGTGGTAGTGGACCAAAACTCCTGGCATGCCGGTTTAAGTCTGGTGCACTTGCAGTATCTTAGATGGAAACTAGCAAGTATGACCAATTCAGAAACTCCAATCTTGCTGTATAAGATCTAATAGTGGTGTTGTATGCTTTCACTGTCTTTTGCCTGCATTTCCACTTTAAGGTCTTTTTATATATTGTTTTTCTCAGTTCTTTTTCCATAAATAAATTTGTTATTTGAAACGCGCTTCGCTGTTAACTTACTTTGTTCGTTCTTCTTTCAGAACCAGAAATAATTAGTATATACTTTTAAATAAAGGAAGGCTTAATTTAAAATAATTCCATTTAATAGCAACAATAACTAAAACCAACACCCATTATACAATTTACAGGGGTCGTTGCTTGATGCTTCCTTTCCAAAATTGCCGGTTCTAGTATTGACAATTTAATCATATCACGAAGTGATGTCTACTTTCATCAAAGTTTCGAATTCATCTGTTTGTTAAGAATGACCAGCAAATTGTAATGGGAAATTCAAAGCACGTATATTTAATATTCTCCATGGAATTTTAATCTTTAATTAAACTTTATTAAATGGTAAATAATTATATCAAGTTATTGCCTTTTTTTTCAATCAGCTCTGTTACATATTCCAGTTCTCTTTATATTTAAAATTTTGTATTTTCGCATTATTGAACATTTATTACAGTACTTAAATATATGAAGGCCAAATTGTTATATACTTTTTCTTATTACTTCCTAGTAGGCCTATATGAATAGTATGACCGCCAGAGATCAACTCTGGGAGCTATCAGGGTTTGACCTCGTGGTTTTGTCATTGCAAAGAAAATTCTGATTAGAAAACGGAGCATGTTGGGTGAGTGGTAGCACTCTGGCCATCCATTTCAGAGGATGCTAATTTGAATTCCTGTCCAGCCACCCAGCCATGGTTTCCCCAAATCACTCCAGGTGAATGCCAGGATGGTTCCTTAAGAAGTCCATGGTTGAATTCTTTCGTGTTTCTTGCCTTTTCCCACTTCTAATGATCTCAACATTGACAAGGCATAAAAAAAATTTAGAAATTGGAAACATATTGAAAAGGTAAATCCAATAGAATTTTGGATATTATTGATATCGAGACTTTTGCAGTTGCCATGCCACTGATGATAGTTGTCTAAGTGATATAATTCATTAAGTTGTTTTCTTGTAGGTAAACATCATTGCTTTTGGTGGATTTTTGTTTTACTAGTGTTTTATAGTAATATTGGTGAACCACATTTTACAGAGTATGATTGGACAGGCAAGGAATGGAGGTATTTAGAGTCATGTAGGTCATTGCACTGCGTATTCTCCATCAGCCAGTATGTCGATAGATGGGCACACGAGAGTGTGATTAAAACAAGACTTTAAGATTTTTTGTAACAGTACACTTTTGGAACCATTTTTATCGATTTATTCAGAACACTTTACAGGTGGGAATAAATATTTTTCATTAAATAATGTAGATTCCAAATTTTTGAGCCGAGGTTACTATTTTTATCTGTTTCTTCACTGGTTTCTAAAATGGTTCTATTTCCAAATTTCAGCAAAATTACATAAATTTGGTTGAAGTTCTCATCTCCATTTTTATAGAAAGCAAAAGCTTTCCAGCCTTGGCTCAAATGATCTCTTTAAGCATACTTCAGTTTTACCAATGTGAGTTCCATGTTGTGTGACTAATCTGTTCAAATTCCCTTGTAGCCAAAAGTGTCACATCTCTAGTTATTGTGTTGTTCCTGAAATTCTTGAGGTTATGCTCAAGTGCTTTGGTGATTTTGTTAAGAGACACTGCTTACATGCAAACTAAGAGGCTTCACTGCTGCAACAATTTTGAAGCAGCACTATGTTTGGAACTGTTGCATCCAAGGCCATAATTTGTTGCAACATTCAGGTTTAATTTAAACATAGGATGGACTGTTCTATCTACTGGAAAATGCAGTGGCTATTCTCAAAGATGCAAAAGCAAATGTTACAAGTACACCTGATTGAACATTTGCTAACTAAAGATTAGTAAGGAAAGGGTATCCATGGGTCTCATGGAGCATCCAAAAAGAAAGTTTATCCTTACTGGGAGTGAACACTGTCAGTATTTTGCTAGCAAACATTTCTCTGGTCAGAATTTGAATCAGGTTCATTTTTTGATACAATGTTGTGCAATTCCAATCTTTTATATGAAGTTTCATTGGTGTAGTTACAGTTCACAGCTGCTGTATTATATATTTTTGTGTTGATACTCTTGATTTATTGCCTTTTTCTGACAACTGCAGTTAATTGAGTGAATGATTAATAGCTTAATATCTGACTATGCTTTTCAGGATATCTTCAGCCATGTTTTCTTTGTACACATTCCACAAAACAGAGGTTGAAGTATTTAACAAAATTAATGCCACCTTAAATATAGTAGGAATAAATACCTTGTGACAATATCAAAATGGAATGAAAGGAGAAAATACGCTCACCAAAGTTGAGGGCAAGGAGGGCAACAGAAATGAGAAAACTTCACAAACATAAAAAAAACAGGTTTCACTCTGTACCCTTACTCATGAAAATAGAAAAATGTGACTGAGCTCACACAGGCATCCGTAGTCAATGCAGCTTTTTGAATGTGGTTTTAACTGTTGATCACAGTGGGTGTGGTGAACGTGCAAAAACAATATTAGTGGACAAGTTATTTGCAAGAAAGAAATTAATTGAAAGAAAGAGAAAATGTAAAAAAAAAAAAAAAAGCATATTGAATATATACACATACAAACTAGAATAGGGAAATGAACCAACCTTAGATGATGGCTGGGATGCATGAACATATGTAACAGATGCAAACACGAGACATTACAATTTTGGCATTGGAGCCCATCATCATCAATGCTGTGCAGGGTGGATGCTGCAAGAGATTACTTCGAACAAGTACTGTTGAGCAAGAAAAATGGTCAGTGGTGTGGATAAGTTCAAACTGAGGACAGGACAAGGATGTAGGGATTTGAAGGGAATGCCAGAGCATTGTAAAATATCAAAACTAATCGCAGGTGATTGAAAGAGCAGACGGCAGAATAATATAAAATATTAAACACACAAATGTGAAGATAAACATAACCTCTGGTTAACAGTGGTTTAAAGGTGGCCATACACAATCGTTCCATCCTTCCAAATTGAGCGATGCCACTCCATTATCGTGTCATCTGTGGGGAAATTGATGTGGATGACGTGGACTGACAGGATTATTTGGATATCCGGTCAGTCCAATATCCATCAGTTTCATCCATCATGCCATCAAGCCGACTGACAGTGTGTGGGGAAAACCAAATGAAGCGACATCAAGTCGGCTCATGTATGGTGAAACTGCGGTCCACACAGTTCTCATTCTGTCGCCGACCACTGAGCAGACCACCATCGGTGCCTTGAGTGGACTATGCAACTTTGTACCATTTCTTTTTTTGTTTTGAATCTGCTATAGAAATATTTGTTATGCTACTAGTTAAATATTATTTTGAATGTTGAATTGAAAATAATACAGTTTTAAATATTATTAAGTAACAATTAGAACGATATTAATTTTTTTTAACTTTAAAAAATAATGCCTCAATAAGACTTTGTGCTGGAGATTATTGAGAAGTATAAAGACTTACCATGTTGTAGGATCTCCATTCCTAACTACCATGACAAAATATAAAGAATGTGGCAATAGATCAATTGCTAATATTATTTAAAAATAAAGACGTAAACGCTAACATAGAAACCGTGTTGGAGAAAAAAAGGAATTTTTTGCGGTCTTCTTTTTAAAAAGACCATAGTATGATAAGATTAATGAGTCTACTTGTTTAAATATGTTGTTTTACAACATGTGACATACCTGTCACTATTTTCGGCCTGCTAAACTACTTAAATTTAATAAATCTGTTTTATAATTATTTTGAAGTATTTTTAAAAGTTTTTGTAATATCACAGAGTTTATTTTTCATAATTTTACACTTTTTTGGACTTATATTTCATTTCAGCATTTGTATTCAGTAATCAATAGTTTTAATATCCTTTATAATTAATTCGGGCTCATTTTATTTAGTACTTGGCATAACTAGATTGTTGTATAGCAAATTAACAAACTATTGTTTGATTTGCCTAGTTTTTCATTGTCGTGGCTGGCTGTAGTAATGGAATGATGGTGTATGTGCTACGCTTTTAGATGTCATCTGCATAGATGTCATCCATATGGAGTTCAGAGGTGCTCCTGCTCTTTGGGTGCATTCTTATATTAAGGAATGTGAAACAAGAATTAAAATTATTGGTATCATGGAGATAGCTTGCACAACTACTGAATGGGTTTGATTCTGGGTGAATATTGATTGTCGGTGGTCATTCATTCTTGTGGCTAGTGGATTGGTGTTCAAACCTTTGTAGGAAGCTAGGCATGGTCTCAGGTTAACTGGTGTATTATATAGGAGCTTTCACAGGTGGCATGTCCTATGATGGGAAAGCTTTCCCCAGTGATGAGTTAGATGAAAGTGGTAGGAGGATGATGTAAATCTTGCAGAAGGGTTTAATGTGTGGGAAAGAGTCTTGGGGCCATCTGGTGGGATGGGGAGATCATGTTTTCAGACAAGGAGTTGGCTGAGCTTATACCGTGAAATAAGTCATTTTGTCTCAAATCCTCTCTGGCCTGCCTGGAAATTGCTTCAGCAGAGCAACAGGGTTGTGAGTTATGTGAATAAACAATTTGTCTGCAACCATTTATTCTGATGGATAACTGGTTCGTGTTGAGGTTGATCTAAGAACTTGGGAAATGGAGATTGTTAAGCTCGCATATGAGGTAGGACATGGTACAGGTGGCATTGTCCATGATGGGGTCAGTTTTTCCAGGAAAAGGGTTACAGTAGATTGTGGTGGGTGGATGTATATTGCACATTTTGCTGTGGGACATGTTACAAGAAACGGAGGTGTAGGGTGGTTAGGAGCATTAGAGGGTTCATATTTGTGCACAGGTATATTTCTTAAGCTAGGTGGCCTGCTGAAAATGATATGAGGTGTTGTGAGAAGGGTAGTAAGGATAATGCAATACATTTTAGGAAAACATATGAGATAATCATAGCCACAAAGAAGATTGTGGGTCAGTGATTCCATGCTAGGAGAGAACTGGGCAAGAAAGGCAGCGTTATGGTTGGTTTTCGATTGTTTGCTTTGGTATGATGAACTGTTTTTTTACTCGGGATGTTCGTCAGTGGATTAGTTCCAGAGGATAATAATGGGCTAAACAGACTTGTCAGGTTGTTGAAGCAGATGTCTGAATCGCATGGCCAGTCTGTAGGAGTAGTGTTTTGTGTTACATGTATGGCAGCTGTCAAGGGGTCTATTTGTGGGTTTGATGTGGCCATTATGCATGGCAATGTCTGGAGATTTAGGTGGAGAGCAGGACTGTGTGAAGTTTAGGGAGTGGATGTTGTTCAGAGTTTATGAAGTCAAGGAGGTGGTTTTCATGGCAAGAACAAATCATAAAAATGTCGTCTACATATGTCACCCACACAGTGGATTGTAAAGTAATCTTTTGAAGAAAAGATTCTTCCAATCTGTATAGGGAAAGGTTGACACAGGAGGGTGCCATTTAAGTGCCCACAGTATTGGCCCGTATCTTGTGATAGATGTGGGACTGGAAGGTGAAGAAATTTTTGTTAGAATAAAGTGGACCTGTGAAATGAAGAGGAAGTTCTAGAAAGTGTGTGTGGGAGGTGCAGTTCAAGGTTGTGTTAAAGGGCACAGTGGCCCTGGCAGTGGTGGGCTGTTGGAGAGAGATGGCATCTATGGTGATCAGGAAGGATCTGTAAGTAGGAATTTGTGAATCGTTCAGATGCTCCATGAAATGAGTAGTGTGTCTGACGTAGATTTAAAAGCCATGGATCAAAGGTTGTAGGTGTTAGTCCATAAATACAGGACTGCACTCCATGAGAGACCCTTTTGTGGCAACTAAAAGGCATCTTGGATTGACAGCCTTATGTATAATGGGCAAAGGGGGTATTGTGGAGCTCTTAGGAGTCGGGAGGAAAAGGAAGTAGAGTGAAATACGTTGTAAGTGGCCTTGAAGGTTCAGGAAAGAATGGATTTCTAGGCAGATTGAGTTAGTAGGTTCAGTACGTAGATGTGTTTAAGAGATGACTAAGAGCTATAGCCAAAGTCATTTTGATCCTCAACCACAGTGATGGAAGCCATTATCAACTGGGAGAGTTATTTTTTGAAAATTCTCTCATAGCTTGAACTTGGATAACCTGAATCAATGTCAAAATTCTTCCAGCTGATAAGGGTTTGACAACTGTGGTCATATATAGGCACCTCTTACATACCTCTACATTTTTATCTCGCATCACTCACACTAATTCGATCTGTCTCTCTTCTTTCATCAACCTCTAAAGTCCTTTACAAGATCGCTCACCACACCTCATTTCCCTTCTGATGTCTAAGAGCCTCCAGACTTCCACCCTGTACCTTCTGGCCAATATAAATAAGTTGTGAATCCTGGATACCCCTTAGTTGCCACCCATTGTTCTCTGACAGGGTGCAATTCTATATTCAAGGATGAAAACCTACAGTCTTTCATCCTTGCCATTCCATCCTATCTCTGAAACTCTCCTCATTTCCTTGAGTTTTAACAATTCCCATACCTGCAGATTCCTTCCTGGTTAACATAGATGTCATCTCTACACCAACACCCCATTTTGCCAGGATCTTAGTGTACTTAAAGGTTGTTTTTACATGTACACTCCACACATTATCTTTAGCATTGCCTCCTCATTTGACTGGTCTACTTTATTCTTAGGGAGTGTGCATAAACCACGTAGCTCCATTTGGCCTCCTGTGAACCCTCCCTCCCCCCCACGTAACCCTACGTGGCTTTAGGCTCTAAACCCCCCCTCCCCCCCAATGTAGCACGTAGCTTTTTTCCCTTTTGACTCCAGAAGACATTTTGTACTGTTTTCTCTTGTCAGACTATCGTAAATTACATACGGAGATAATTAAATGATGCAAATAAATATTCACATGCTGTTGTGAGTTCTGTTCCTCATTTTAACTGTGACAAATGTTATGAAAGGAAAGCTATGTGGCCTGGTCCGGAACTCCCCCCCCACGTAGCCCAGCGTAGCCTTCCAGTCAACCCCTCCCCCCACCTGGACCGAGCCACGTAGTTTGTGCACGCTCCCTTACCAAAAATTTCTTCACTTTCTGGTCCCACATTCGCCATCAGGTACTTGCATAGTACCCTACTGTGCCAACTATTTTCTGGGCAGATTAAAAGGATCTCTTTTTTTTTTTTTTTTTTTTTTCAATTGATTCGCTTACTATACACCATGTTGTTGTGGTGAATAGATGACATGATTATGATATGGACCTATCATGAGAAAATCCTCCCTACTTCTTAAATTCTCCGAATAATGCCCATCCTCTAAATTTCACATGGTCTGTTGTGTATCTGTATGATTGTACTACGTTAACAAAATGGTAAAATACCAGTAGATATTACAGGTTCACTCTCATATCATCTTCTTTGTCATTGTCTCTTACTAGTAGTGGGAACTAATTAAAGGTTTCTTTCATCTACATGTGTAGGTATCTTTGTCTAGAGATGTAAGGTGGTAGAACAGCATATATTTTACATTGTAAAATTATATAAATGACCGAGCATTGTGGGTTAACGGTTTACGTTCTGGCCTCACATTCGGGAGGACGCGGGTTCAAATCCCCACCCGGGCATCGATATTTGGGTTTTCCATGGTTTCTCCAAATCACTCCAGGCGAATGCCAGGATGCTTCCTTCAAAAAGGCCATGGCAAATTTCCTTCCCATTCCTTGTCCCCAGTCCCATACCGCCTCTAATGACCTTAGCTGTCAACGAGGTGTAAAGCCACAAGTAAAGAAAAAGGAAATAAATAGCCATCAGAGTTGTCAATTTTTGACCATTTTATTGCCAGACTTGTCTTAAAAATACTATTATTCAGAAATTTGACTCCCATTTAAATCATACAGTAGTTAAAAGAAATCAAATTCAGATATTTTCCTATATATTTTATTGGAAATACCCTTAAAGTTCATGGAATACTAATGGATGAAATAAGTTATACCTATTAGGAGATAAAATAATTATAAATTTGATGACAATAAATTGATTGCTCTATCAGTACAGAATTGCATGGAGCTTAGCTTTCTACCTAGTCTTAAACTATGCCATTGATTTTGTGTCGAGTGACTGCTTTCTGACCTACTTCTACATCATCTGTTTCTGTTAAGATAATTAGGGTTTAGAACCCTAATTTCTTGGTGCTCTGCTCTATTAGCCAGTTTTTTTACACATCATTTAATGGTACTTCCTTGCTTGTATCATATACGAGAGTTATCCATTAAATAAGGTTCTCAAGATCCAGCAACACTGGCGTGTAAGTTGGTTGCACCTCTCCCAATTCCTACCTCCGGTGAACTGTATGCGACGCTTAGTCTTGGCTGAGCAGCAGGCAGTGGCGTAGCTAGGTCAACAAGGGCCCCGGTGCAAAAAAATTATTTTGGGCCTTTGAGCAGTGGGGCCCCCTGAGCAGTGAGGGGCTTCCTGTGTCTCAGGGGCATCCCTCAGAAGACCATAGAGCAAAAAAAAAAGGTCGCCAGTTTGCCGTGAAGGCTCGTGGGCCCTCTGTGAACTGCGCTTAAGGGCCCCCTGAGCGTGGGCCCCGGTGCACTGCACCGCCTAGCCCCATAGTAGCTACGCCCCTGGCAGCAGGTGGAGATGGAGCTCCCACTCGCTTCGCCCAGTACGTGCGAATTATGCTCTGTAGTTCGTTTTTTGTGAGAAAAAACACTGCACCGACGGACATTCACTCCCAATTGTATGAAGTCTATGGAGAAAAGTGTATGAGCATAAAACAAGTGTGCAAATGGTGCATGGAATTCAAAGACGGACGTACAGATGACCATGACGAACAGCGTTCCAGACGGCCATTGGTTTCGGACGAAATTATTCTGAAAGTGGAAGAAGAAATGCTGAAAGATCGAAGGGTGACTGTTCAGGAGCTATGCAAGATATCCCTGATGTCAGCAACACTGACAAAATTTTGAAATTTAGGGTATGTGAAGGTTTGTGCAAGATAGGTCCCAAGAATGCTTATGGAAGACTATAAACGCTAATGTTTTGAAGTGGCCCGTGAATTTCTTCAAGCCTATGAAACCAATTGCAAAGAATTCTTGGATTTAATTGTTACTGGGGATGAGACCTGGATCCACTACACGATGCCAGCCGAAGGAACAATCCCATCAGTGGAAACATCCAAGAGTTGCTGAAGCCGCGGAAGTTCAAGCAAACACCGTGTGTTGGCAAAGTGATAACAAGCGTGTTTTGGGACAGGAAGGGGTTATTGATTTGCGCCGCGTATTTCAAAACAGATAGGCATGCTCACGAGGGGAGTGCGTTACTATCATGACAATGCTCATCGACACACCGCACGTGTTACAACTAATCTACTCAACCAGTTTGGATGGGGTATTGTCACACACTCGCCCTACAGCCCGGACATAGCCCCAAGTGATATCTCTTCCCTGAATTGAAGAAACACCTGGCTGGGACGCAATTCAGAAACGGTGAGGAACTGAAAGAAGAGGTGTTAAGCTTCGCGGTGTGGTGGGAGAGTTCTACGATTCGGGCATAAAGAAGATGGTACACCGCATGCAAAAATACATTGACCTCAACGACGATTATGTCAAAAAAAATAAATAAGGAAAAGTCTAAACTTTCCGAAAATGTATAGTTCAAAGCAAATAAACATGTTTTTCATTGTGAACCTTATTTTATAGACAATCCTCGTAAATTTCTTCTGATTTCAAGTATTTTGGAATCTCATGAAAAACCGATGTTATCGTGGAAAGGTTATCTTACAAAAAGAGAGTGAAGAAAATACTGGACTGTCTGAAAGTCAACTACATTTCGTTCAGTGAAATATAGGGTGTACCTAAATTAATATCGGGGTTTTAATGCTTTGTAGTATTTATTACATAAAACGTGAAATTATAATTAATGCATGAAATTAAAGAGCAACTCAGTTATGCCTACAAGTGTTCAATGTGGAGCACCTCTCGTCACACGGCACACATCAAGTCGTTAGCCCATTTCTTCCCAAACGTTGATTAGTGTTTGTGGTGTAATTGTTGCAACAGCTGCCTCAATCCTATTTCTTAGGTCGGGTACGTCAGCAGGTAGTGGGGCACATATATACGATCCTTTGTGAACATGTAGAAATCATATGGCGTCAGATCGGGAGAACATGGAAGCCATGAGAAACAAGCTCCGTCTTTTGCCCCCTTTGCCGCCAATCCAGCGGTCGGCTACAGTGACGTTCAACCAATCGCGTAAGTCGTTATGCCAGTGAGACGGTGCACCATCTTGCTGCCAAATGAAGTTATTTTGTTTGTCTTCTACCAACTGGGGAAATAGTTGTAGAGCATCAAGGTAGGAAGTACCAGTTGTTTTTCAAAATGTTGTGAGTGCTTGTGATTAACACTTATCTCTAATCTAGTAATTATCTGAGCAACTTTTTGAAATTAAAGCATGGTAGTACTGTATCTTTTTTATTAAAAAATTGACCCTCGAATTTCCCACCTTCGTGATTTTGTGTCATACAGTTTTTTAAAGCCATGCAAATAGCTTCGCATGTTTCTGATATTATTTGCGAGAATATTTGTAAAGATCTTGAGATTACATATTCTCTACTAGTTGTTAAATACTTAAAGACTTGAAATTAATCGTTCTTCCGAATTAATAGATTCTCTCATGATGGTGATTGCTTTGTACATGGACTAACTTGCCTGGGTGTCTGTATCCCAGAGTTTTTGGGAAGTTATTACATAAAAATGCATCTCCTTCCATTTTAATATGCTGTCCTCATCGGTAGTGCCATTAGCAGATTAGTCTTATTCTGGCGGTGATTGCTTTGTGGTTAGACGTCAGAGGTTAAATTTAATAGCTCGGTGAAACTTTCGTTATTTATTCTCAAATAACTGCTGTAATCATCTCTGTAAAGTTCTCTAATTATTTTTCAAGTGGCTAAATTCATTTCTTTTCTGAAACCATTCCTTAGCCCAAATTTTTCTTTCGTTATATAAATTAACAGTTAACGCCAAAACAAGTACAACTGTTTGTTCTTTCAATAAAACAGGTGGCATGATCATCGTGCATCCATACCCACTGTCTAAAGAAGGCTACAGATCGGGCTTCGTGTAGCTGCGTTACCCGCTTTTATGGATGATAATGGATGATATGGTCAGTCCAACTAAATTAGGTCTCCGTAGCAGAGAGAATATAACAGTCTGTATGAGGCTTACTACACCTAACACCGCATGCCATAACTTGTACAACCAGTTAAATGACTATAAAAGCGGCCACAATGACACAATGACTGTTCCAATCTGCAGGGACAATCCGGCAGGGGCCTTGCAGATTGCCGCGTGAGTAGGCAGATTGGGTGTGTTACTCCGGATATCAGGAGATCGGAAGAGTACAGATTGTCCTAGTAGACAGGGAGCAAATTGAGACGTGCGTAGCGCGATTGGGACAATTTCGACTCAGCTGAGTGCAGGAAGCGAGTGCGTCTGCCATTAGTCGTGTGTGTTGTTAAAAATGTTTAAAGAGAAAGAGGTATGGACAAATATTTTCGAAATTTATAAGAATATGCCTCAATTATGAGACAAACACAACAAAAACTACATAAACAGCAAAATCCAAAAGAAGGATTACAAATAATTGTCATTTGTTCAAAATTGGGTCCGATATTCAGGGATACACGTCTTCAATAAGCTCCCAACGGTGGCGAAGCAAGGGGGGGGGGGCGTCCGCTCCGCCTGTCACCCGTTTGGGGGTGACACCCGCATTTCGAAAATGGTAATTGAAATTAGTGTGATACAAAAGAAATTACTTTTGATAGACTTCTTTTATCCATTGGTGTCGAAACACGTCTACCTTGAATGTTTTGAATATTTATTTTTAAGTTGATTTATCGCTTTTTCAAATACGATCCAGGGGGCTGTGCTTTTTCATTACAGTAGAGTATAATTGTTGGCAACACCGCACGCTTAAACAAAGAGAGCATCGCTCTGTAGCTCCAACAATCACAGGAACTCATTGTGCTTGCCGTCCGTCACTGTTTTTTGGTTTGTTAGAAGCGGCGGTGGATATAATGTAAGTTTTCTTGTACAAAGAGAGGTAGTTTTAAAATTAAAGGATATATTATATATATATATATCTAAAATTGTTAAAATAATGGTAATTGTAAATCTTAGAAGTTATTTCAAGAAAATGTTAGATTTTCCTTTGAAAATAATAATTAAAAAAAGCAACCAAGCACAGTGGCGTAGCTAGGTCAACAAGGGCCCCGGTGCAAAAAATTTATTTTGGACCCTCAGGCCAGATGGGCGACCTTTTTTTTCCTTTGTGTTGCTGGTCAGGGACCCCTGAGCTGAGGATGGGGCCCTTGAGTTGTGCTTAGGGGCCCCCTGAACAGTGGTTGGGGCCCCCTTGAGCAGTGAGAAGGCCCTTAGTGAGGGGCTTCCTGTGTCTCAGGGGGCCCCCTTAGACAACTGTAGAGCTAAAAGAAAAACTAGAGGTATGCTTGGGGGCCCCTGAGCGTAGGAGCCCCGGTGCACTGCACCACCTAGCCCCATAGTAGCTACGCCCCTGACCAAGCATATGTCGGAATACGCGTAGTCTAGGCTTCAAAATTGTTTTGCTTACTGACAATTCCATTAGCTTTCTAGCTAAGATTCACAAGTGCATTGAAGTATTTTCTAGTAATTTTTTAATTTATCATCTAACAGATGATAAATTGAGTACATTTCGCATTATCCGATTTACACTCTGCGTACCGACCTATTGTGACAGTGCACCTATACTCGACATGAAATCGTATCATATTCGAATTTATGCAAATAAAATAATTCGGAAAACTGCATTAAACTAGTAATACTGTTAGGTTTCAAGTCAATCGGAACGGGTCCAAGTGTTCGTTGATGGTATCGTCTGTCATAGGTAATCAGTTTTTGTAGGGCATGTGTTTAAAACAGTGGGAACCGCGTATCTTGCTAGCGAAATCGTAACATTAGTAAGCATTTTAACTCTAGGTTCATGTAGGTTTGCTATGGTTTCTACTGATCGAGAATGTGCAAATATGATCGCGATGAAATAAATAAGCGTATGATTCTCTAAATTTTGTCCATAATAAATTTACAGAAGAAGATTTCTGTTATGGGTAACCATTCTGTCGAATAACAGGTACCTAAATTCTTACGGGTTCCTTAAATCGACAGGGATGTCGAACTTCTGTTTCTGAACAAAAATTAAACTGAAAATAAACTGAACGAACATTCCAGCCGTTTACATCTTTATTTATACGCTACAGAGCGGTGCTAGAAATCTAAAATTTACACGTGGAGACGGTCTTCAATACATACAATGTCATACTTAGGAGTCTGTAGCTACGTATTTCCTAGGCGGGCCGCGGGTGGTAAAATACTTGTTAATTACTTCCTGTAAAAACGGCAGATATCGCAAAGGCATGTTATTTTATTATCTGACCCGTTGTTTTTTTTATTTATTCTTCTATTTTTATGAAGGAACTTAATGTAGAGTTACTTTTCTTACTATACAGTATCCCCCAGGGTCTCACAACCTGTGGGACCCGGATCCTGGGTTTGCACCAATGGAACCGCATCTGAATCTGGAATTGATTTTACTTGGATCAAGCCTCTTCTGTTAACTTTCCTCTCAATATCCCTTGGTCTTGCAAATACCGAGGATGCAAAGTCATCTAAATACAGCCTATGTTATCTTTTCAATGACAAATGGGTAACTTTCGACTTTTTAAAAATTTATAGCGGAATCTTATGGTCGCCCTATAGTTACACTGGCGGAAATTAAAATCACAACGCGCATACATGAGTGGTAGAATTTTAGGAAACCTTGAAGATAATATCCATCTACATCTACATTTATACTCTGCAAATCACAAATACTGTGGGTGGTAAACGGGAATCACCTTCGCAATTTTCCAGTCAGAAGGTACTTTTCTTTCCTCTAAAGATTTACGAAATATATCTGACAGAAATGGTTCTATTTCTTCCGCGAATTCCGAAAATACTCTTACTGGTATACCATCGGGACCCGGCGCTTTCCCCCACTTCAGGAGCTTTAATTGCTTTATGATACCTACACTATCAATTTGTACTGGATCCATCTCAAATTCAACATGCCGTGGAAAAACGGGAATGTTTTCCATGTTTTCGTCAGTGAAGGATTTTTTAAATTCGGCGTTTAATACGGTAGCCTTGTCGCGGCTGTCATCAACTTCCAGACCGTCTTGTAGTAGAACTGGCATATTGTTGTCACAACCACTTATTTTTTGTACATACGACCAAAATTTCTTTGGATTTTCAATGAGGCTCTTGGAAAGTGAGTTGCATCGAAAGTCATTAAAGGCATCGCGCATCGCATTCTTGAACTGTCCTCTTGTCTCAGCTAGCTTTTCTAAATCACTCCTATACATCGTCCTTCTTGAGCGTGCATGAATCTTCCTTTGCTTTTTAAGTAACCTTTTAACTTCACGCGTATACCACGGGGGATCGTTCCCGTCCCTTATTGTCCTTTTCGGTATATGTAAGTCCATACCTTCCCTGACTATATTTATGAATCGAAGCCACATCTCTTCAACCGAGCCTCTTCCTTCTATAAAGGTAATGTATTTATCCCTCAAAAACGTTCTTAAACTCTCCTTTGGGGCCTTTTTGAACCTGTAAATGACCCTTTCTTTTTTCTTTTTGCGCTCGACTGTTAATTTTACTGTAGCAATTACAGCTTTATGATCACTTATTCCCGTGGTGGTAGAAATGTCCGTAAATAATTCAGGCCTATTTGTAACGAGAATATCTAAAATGTTTTCGTTATCGCACCGCGTTGGTTCAGTGACGAACTGCTCAAGATTAAGATCTGAGAAAAGGTCGAGAATAATCTCACAGGATATTTTATTCCTGCCACCAGTAACGTAGGCGTAATTACTCCAGTCAATATACGATAAGTTGAAGTCGCCTCCTAGTATTATTCCATGATGCGGAAATTGACGAGCTATATTACTTACGTTATTTCTAAAGGCCTCAGCAACACCTACATCTGCATCTGGTGGACGATAGAAAGATACTATTACAAGTTTTGTCCTAGCTACTGTTAGTCTAATCCATAGGATTTCACAGACCGTATCAATATTTATTTCGTTACACGACAGGTGTTTACGAACAGCTATAAATACACCACCTCCATTTGAATGCAACCTATCCTTACGGAAAATATTCATGCTATGGTTAAAAATTTCTGTTGAACTTATATCCGGTTTTAACCAGCTTAACCTATTACAATATCAGCTTCTGTGCTACTAATAACGCTTTCAAGCTCAGGCTGCTTATTACAAACACTTCTACAGTTTATAACGAGTACTTTTAACGGTCAAGATTTATTTTCGTTACTCCTAACATATGGAACCGAATTTATTGGGCTGCCCGTGACTGTAATCCCAGTTTTGGGTCTTCCTCCCTCAGCCTAAAAAATCCCCCAATGCACTCCACACGGCCCCTGCCACCCGTATAGCCGATTCACGTGTGTAGTGCACACCTGATCTATCCAAGGGAACCCTACACGAACCTACCTAGAAGAAATGATAACAAATGTAAATGGATCAGGCTAAGTTATTACCTTTAGAAACAGTTGTCAGTGAGAAATGCGCCCAACTTGAGCACCAATACATTCGTGGATCCTTGCCGGCATTGACACAAGTGTTCGGATGTCTTCTTGGTGTCTCTCACTACGCGTGCATGTCTTTTGCAGTCAGTTGCATAGTTTGTGCTGGGTGACCATGTGATATAATGTGTCTACTCCTGGTATCTTAGACATGCTCTATTGAGGAGAAATCTTGGAACCGTGCTGTCCAAATTGTGATCGAAACTCCTTGCAAGGTTTGTGTGACGATGGCCGCAGTATGAGAACGGGCATTATCTTGGAAAATGCGATTTGGATGGTGAACATGAAGGGTATCACAATAAGATGCAGTACCCCGTCCACATAGTCAGGGCCGGCGTTAGGATTTTGGGGCCCGGGGTAACCAGTTGGGGGCCCTTGGCGAATTCTCTCAGACCAAATGGTCGACCTTCTATTTTTTTTCTTTTAGCTCTACAACATTTCGAGCGGAGGGTCCCTACAGCCCGTGATCGGGCCCCCCATCAGTCGGGCGGGCCCGGGTACGTTTGACCTGCTTACCCCCCCCGTCCCACCCTAACACCGGTCCTGCACATAGTGATGTCATTGCCTTCAACAACAGCCGACTCAGTCATGCTGTCGAAACTGATTGCCGCCAAAACATAACACCAGTGGCTGCATTTGCGTGACGTTTTGAAATCACAGTAGGGAAGCGTCCATAAATTACGTGAGTTGAAATAGGGGGGTCCAGCGAAATCTCACCGGGGGGAGGGCTACGGAAAAAAAAGGTCTAGAAAATGAAGGGAAAGTTGACTCAAAAAGTTGCGAGGGCGATTTCTATTGGGGTAATGGACCAGATCTCACCAGAGGGGGAGGGGGTCCGGAAATCAGAAAAAAAACAACACACGTAATTTGTGAATGCCCCCTAGGTAAGCCGTTTCTCCACAACGCCTGTGAAAATGTCGTTGATTATCACTTTGCCACAGACAGAATCGCTACTCGTCTCTAAACACAAATTTACGCTATTCACATGTCCATTAGTGTTTCGCATTACACCAGGTTAGATTATGCTGGCAATGAAATTAGATTAATGGGACACATTGCACAGGGGCCAGAGATTGTGACCCAGTTTCATGCAATTAGTTAACAATCGTCCGGGGAGGGGGGATGAGGGGTAACTCTCGCTGTAACCACTGCTTGGATCTGGCCTGCACTCAACCATCTTCCAGAAACAGCCACCCACACCAATTGGCGGTCTTCACGTGCTGTTATCCATCTGTATGGACCCATGCCTGCTCTAGGAGTATTAGAGCCTTCTTTCATCCACTGTATAACAAGTCTGTATACTGACATTGTACTAAGGCCAATCCTTCGGGAGATTTCACGATGTGATGTTACACCACACTGTTCGCCACTTATACGATATTAATTTTTTTTTGATATTTACATAATAAATAGCACCGTAATTCTCATACTATGACATGTAAAACTTTCAATTTTTAATCATTTAATACTCTTGAGGCTGGCATACTTGACGCCAAATTATCACAACACCGTCTGGGAGTTGGGATTTTAATTTGCGCCAGTTTGTGTATCAGTTGCTAAGTGTTAATGGTCGAGCTGCATTTTGCCAATACTGGCCTGTACTGTCACCGTAACAACAGTCGGCCGAGTGACGCCCCCCCCCCCCCCCACCCTTGCGTCCACACTTTTCCATAGCTCACCCGTGTTCCTACCCTGTCTTTAGTCTCCTTTAACGTTTTCATGTATTTGTTTCAGGGAATCAGTGTTGGGGATGACGGGTAGGTTTGATACCCTACTTTATTATAGAGTACTGTACTTTATTTTTTTACAGTTTTGGTACGAAAGTACATTAAAATAATTTTTTATCTGACTCACGTAGCCACCTAACTGGTTGATCTTTTATGTACAAAAATCGCAATATTAACAGTATCAACGCAATCTCAATGAAATGTCAATCACTTCGCTCTTGACGTGTTTGTTTTTTCTGAGGTTCTTTTCGATTCACTCAGTACTTTTTGTTAGTGAAGAACGAGATTATAACATATTTTACTTTAAATATACGTCGTAAAGGTTTTGTATAGTAAATATGATAATTTCATAATTATCTCAAAGTTCTAGTCACAGAGTTTCTTATTGGGAAACTCGTAATTTACCTATATCGTAGTCACCTAACTTGAAAAGAAGACCTACAGATTAACGTGAAATTCGAACCACCGACCGTCCTTTGCTTTAACAGATAATTGCTTTGCCAGTGATAAATGTCAATTTTAAGGCCCGCAAAAATTACAGTCGAGACCGGGATTTGAACCTGGACCTTCAGTTTCCAAATCACACGCAGTAACCATTTGAGTCACCAGTCCGAATATAGGTGTGATGATAAATAAGTTTTCAAACATGATAAAATAAACATATACTTTTTCTATACCATCTATTTTTGGTATAAAAGACACGAATCCACTTTAATGTGTTTGAATACATATTTTTCAGTACTTCTAGATTAGTCTTGCGTCTTGTTACGGCGTGCGATTCGGGTGTGGGAAGTTCGGTTACAAATGCGGATCTCGGGTCTTAAAATTGATATTAAACTTTGGCAAAGCTTTGGGTTTTTTAATGCCAAGATGCTAGGACTCTTCCTACATTTTACGAACATCTGATGAACAGGGATAAAAAAAAACTTTTTTTAAGGCAAATAATAACATTAAAACAACATTTAGTCGTAAGGGAAGGGAAATTTCCGAATTCTCTCTATGCGCTTCACCACATCCAGCAGGCCGACACTGATCCGCACCTTCAAAACAGAAACCAATCCAATGACGGCCGAGTGTCGGACTGAGTCCCGATCTTCAGAGGAGTTAAAATTAATCTAAAACCACTTTCGATCACCGGTGAGCAACACGTGGCTAAAATCTTGTCATATTGTCTATTGAACATGAAGTAACTCAAATTAATAATTGTGAAGTTGTGATTTACGAGTTTGCAGCTGTTAAAGCTAAAAAGAGGAGATTGTGAAAGCAATTTTATTTAGTTTATTTGTGAATTTTTTAAATGATGTTAATATTACTATTATATTTACTATAATTTTTAATAGCAATAAATGTTTATTTAATTATATTTTATCAATATCAAATTTTCAACTTACAAGATATTATAGTTTACTTAATTTTGAATTTAAGTTTTCAAGGGGTGACACCATCAATAACCGCCCCGGGTGTCACCCACGCTAGCTACGCCACTGCTTAAGGTTATAGTGTCTCTGCCTATAAGGCTATAATGGTCTCTGCTCTGTGGTGTAAACATTGTTGGCGCCTGGCGGGAAGTCATCTGATTGAAAATCGTTTTCTTGTGCGATGTAATTTTTTTGTTTACGTTTTTCTCGTTGACGAGTACTCTAATGAAAAATGGGATCACAAGATATCAAGAAGCTACAGAATTTGTGTAGATTGTGCGCTCAACATGATTCAGTTTTTGTAGATATATTTGGAGAAAATGGTCTCAAGCAATTTATTTCGAAGAAAATTCGTATCTGTCTTCCGGTATTAGTAAGTATTTATCTATAAGGATCACATCTTAAAATTTTATGCTCTGAAGCTTTTTTGTAAGATTTCAGTGGTAGATTTATTTACAGTTCTTCATTAACAACAAACATTGAATAATTGTTTGTGGTTGTCAGTACGTTTCTAGTTTTGAAAATTTCAGACGCATCGATTCAGACTTCTGTGAATAATAATGTTATACTTACTGTATATGTGTATGTTATACTGTAATAGCTACATGCTTATCAAATTCGACGAGGCAGGATGTTTGGGTTCATAAGACAATAACGTTCATCATAATAGTGTTTCAACAATCAATTAGTAGGGTTATCTGTAATGTGAGCTATTTTTTTTCTTCGGTGTAATTAAGTTGATACAACTTTCAAATCTTTCATAAATTTGAACAGGAAGATATTCAGTGACATGAGCGTACGTAACCTATTTTTGTATTGTTTTCTGTAACAAGGTTAAGCTGCATAAGAGTACATCGTACTGTGAAAATTAACATGCGAGACAAGAGAGTTAAGTTTAATTCTGTTTTTACTGGTCATTCGGGTTGGGTCCACTATTCTCTGAATTTTAAAGTTCTTCCTTGTTAACATTCAGGTATTAACCAGCAAATAATTAAATTTTGTGAATTGCAAATTTAAATATATGTCAGAACTTTGAAGTGAAACCATAGTTGGGATTACTGGATATCGCGATTCCAACAGGAGTTGTCATCACAATACTGCAGGGGTCAAACGCAAGACTCTACTAGAAATTATTTTTGAAGTATATTTTAACGGTTTCATGCTGGTCCAGGCTGTATTACAACCTAATTTCTGCTTGATAATAATGGTTCAGGCTGTATTATAACTGAATTACTGCTTGAAAACAATACGTCTTGCGACTGATTCCAGTAGTATTCATATGATATTAACTGAATGTTGTAGCGGAATTGCGATCTCCAGCAGACCCCCATAGTTTATAAAACTTATGGAATTATTCTTATTTGACATTCAGGCATAGTTTCTAAGATATTTTTTTTCCAACTAAGCATTGGATTGTAAGAGGTTGGATGTGTTGTTTGATATTTAAAAATATGTGTTTATTGTGTTCATAACTGAACTTGTGCTTGTGTGTGTGTGGAGGGGATAGGTACTCAGAGAAAAACCATATACTACTATGTATTATTGAGCTAGAGGCCTACTATACCAGGCTGTAGCACAATCACTGGTACTCGTCGTTCTGGTCTGAAAGCTGTTGCACATGTTCGTTTGGTGATACTATTTAATATATGTTGCTCTTAGAGCTGTAAAATTTATAGATACCCTTCACTCATACAGTCCGGTAACTCTATACTGCGAGCGACTGGGAGAAGCCTTATAGTGAAGTATAATGATCATGCACACATTCGTTGAACGATATTATTTGGGTATATGTTGTTATCAAAAGTATAAATATGGAAAAAATTACACACAAAAACAACTTTGAACCGTAAGCGGACATTTGTTGCCTCATTTACGTACACATATGCGACGTCCAACGATAAAAGGTATTACATTATCAAGAAACATACCCAGCATGTTATTTATGAGCTGTTAATATTCTATCGCATTTATCAATGTAAGTTGCGGCAGTATAACGTTGCTTATGTTTAGGTTGAAAGTGGGGCAATATCCTTCTTTCAGCATTAGGTCAAAGGAATTGAGTTTTTGTAGGCTAGTTGAAATGCAGCCTGCACCAAAATAGTGTTTGGTTCTTGTTAAAGCATAATTCACTAGAAATTTGAATTTATTAAACATTTAAGTTGTCGTGATTTTCATTAGCGGCGTCTGTGGATAGGTTGGAATGTAGCCTGGACCAAAATGGACAGACACTTCCTTTTTTTTTAATAATAAAGTTAAGTTGGTTTGGTTTTCATGGTTGTCGGTCATTGATGCATTTTGTCGCAAGTAATATTAGTATTGCTGGAATTCGTATATGATAACAAATGGCGGGATTACTGGAGATCGCGATTCCGCCACAAGTTGTCATCATAATACTGCAGTGGTCAGACTCAAGATTCCACTATAAATTCTTCCCGAAGTACATTTAACGGTTTCATGCTGGTCCAGGCTGTGTTACAACATAATTTGTGCTTGAAATTAATGGTCCAGGCTATATAACAACATAATTACTGTTTGAGAATAATACGTCGTGGGACTGACTACAGCAGTACTCCAACGATATTACTGCATGTTGTTGTAGAGGAATCGCGATCTCCAGTAGACCCCAAATGGCATCCTCTCATCGCTTAGTGTGTAAATGTTACAGCAATTTTTTTTATCATTATTTTACGGGAAGTTGGTGCATTATACACTATCTTGAAGGGTGTAATAGAAACATATTACTAAATAATATACTCGAAGGAACGATAGTGTTATCATTACACATCGCTATATGCCTTCTCCCAGTCACTCGCTGCCTTACGTTACGGCACTTTTCGAGTGAAGTTGTGAGGATGGATACATTTTACAGCTCTAAGAGCAACATTTATTAAATGGTATCGCCCAACGAACGTGTGCAACAGTTTTCGGACCAAACCGACAATTTCCTGACAAGTCCCCGTGATTGCGCTACAACCCCATACTATACTATCCAGTCAAAACTACTCTTCCGAGTCTGAATAAATCAGATTCTTGTACGTGACATCCATCCTTACAGATAGATTAACACTGCTGATATCCAAACAGTTTTTTGCCGTCATCAGTTTCTTGTCTGGTTTGTTGCAATCCTCAATCCCATTTTATCTTCCACTTTCCTCTTCATTTCCTCATACCCTTGCAACCTACATCTTTAATTATCTGCTTCATATGTTCCAATCTTTGTCTACCTCTACAGTTATTTCCTCTGACTGTACCCTCCACCAACACATTAATCAATCCAGCATGTCTTAAACTATGACCCACCATCTTCCCGTAATAATCTTCCAGAAGTTTCTTTTCTCATCCATACATTCAAGTCCACTTAATTTTAAGCACCCTTCTGTAGCACCAAATTTCAAATGCTTCATTTTTCCTTATTTCTTGTATTCCTAAAGTCCAAGCTTCACTACCATGAAGTGCCATGCTCCACTAATTGAGTTTTAAAAAGTTATTTCTGAGTCTTAGAGCAATATTTGAGACTAAAAGATTCCTCTTTTTCATGAAAGATCTTTTCACTAGTGCTATTATGCTTTAAGTCATTCCAGCTTCGCCATCAGTTGAACTTTTTTTTCCTAAATAGCTGAATTCATTTATTTCTCTGCATCCGATACAATTTTTATATTTTATCCACTATTACTGTTATCGATTCTACTCCATTTAATCACTTGTCTTGCTTTGATTTGTATTTAGTCCAAAATCTTCCTTCAGAATTTTATTCATAACTAGCTGGAACCCACGACTTCGTTCGTGATTGTAAAGAATTCATATTGACAGCTATAGACATCTAACCACCATAGTGCACGATGGGAGACTCGATACTATTACCACACACAAATACCAGTCTTCTGCGCTAGGTAGTTCCGGCAGCAAAGTAAAATTTACGGATACACACAAGTCTTTGGATGAAATACGAAAATATTCATGATCGACCAATTTCAAACACCATATCTCACACACTCCCACAGTTACCGAATTTCGGCCAACGTTGTGATCGATGGGAGACTCTGTGTTACTACCATAAACAAACGCCAGTGATCTGCGATTGATAGTTTTACACCGTCACACATGCGTCTTTGGCAGAAATATGAAATTGCCGCAGGTCGACCATTAGCATCCCCCATATCTCCCAAACCCCCATAGCTACAGTCATCTAACAACCATAGTGCACGACAACAGACACGATTCTACTACCACACATAAACACCAATGCTCTATGCTATGTAGTCGTGGCAGAAAAGTGAAATCTGCGGAGACACATGCCTTTCATCGAAATACGAAAATTTCCTTGGTTGGCCACTTACAACCACCATATCTACCACAGTACCACAGTTTCTGAAATTCGGCCGCTGTTGTGATCGAAAGGTGCCTCTGTGCTACTACTACACACAAACGCCAGTTATCTGTGATCTATAGCTTTCGCTGAAAAGTGATACACCATGACACTTTTGTCTTTGGCAGAGATATGAAATTGCCACAGGTCGACCAGTTTCAACCCCCATTTCTCCCACACCCCCATAGCTACCGACATCTAACAACCATAGTGCACTACATGAGATACGATTCTAATACCAAACACCAATGCTCTATGCTATGTAGTTGTGGCAGAAAAGTGACATATGCGGAGACAGTCGAAATACGAAAATTTCCTTGGTCGGCCACTTACAACCACCATATCTACCACAGTACCACAGTTTCTGAAATTCGGCCGCTGTTGTGATCGAAAGGTGACTCTGTGCTACTACTACACACAAACGCCAGTTATCTGTGATGTATAGTTTTCGCTGAAAAGTGATACACCATGACACTTTTGTCTTTGGCAGAGGTATGAAATTGCCACAGGTCGACCACTTTCAACTCCAATTTCTCCAACACCCCCATAGCTACCGACATCTAACATCTATAGTGCACTACATGAGATACGATTCTAATACCAAACACAAACACCAATGCTCTATGCTATGTAGTTGTGGCAGAAAAGTGACATATGCGGAGACAGTCGAAATACGAAAATTTCCTTGGTCGGCCACTTACAACCACCATATCTACCACAGTACCACAGTTTCTGAAATTCGGCCGCTGTTGTGATCGAAAGGTGACTCTGTGCTACTACTACACACAAACGCCAGTTATCTGTGATCTATAGTTTTCGCCGAAAAGTGATACACCATGACACTTTTGTCTTTGGCAGAGGTATGAAATTGCCACAGGTCGACCACTTTCAACCCCCATTTATCCCACACCCCCATAGCTACCGACATCTAACAACCATAGTGCACTACATGAGATACGATTCTAATACCAAACACAAACACCAATGCTCTATGCTATGTAGTTGTGGCAGAAAAGTGACATATGCGGAGACAGTCGAAATACGAAAATGTCCTTGGTCGGCCACTTACAACCACCATATCTACCACAGTACCACAGTTTCTGAAATTCGGCCGCTGTTGTGATCGAAATGTGACTCTGTGCTACTACTACACACAAACGCCAGTTATCTGTGATCTATAGCTTTCGCTGAAAAGTGATACACCATGACACTTTTGTCTTTGGCGGAGGTATGAAATTGCCACAGGTCGACCACTTTCAACCCCCATTTCTCCCACACCCCCATAGCTACCGACATCTAACAACTATAGTGCACTACAAGAGATACGATTCTAATACCAAACACAAACACCAATGCTCTATGCTATGTAGTTGTGGCAGAAAATTGACATATGCGGAGACAGTCGAAATACGAAAATTTCCTTGGTCGGCCACTTACAACCACCATATCTACCACAGTACCACAGTTTCTGAAATTCGGCCGCTGTTGTGATCGAAAGGTGACTCTGTGCTACTACTACACACAAACGCCAGTTATCTGTGATCTATAGTTTTCGCTGAAAAGTGATACACCATGACACTTTTGTCTTTGGCAGAGGTATGAAATTGCCACAGGTCGACCACTTTCAACTCCCATTTCTCCCACCCCCCCATAGCTACCGACATCTAACAACCATAGTGCACTACATGAGATACGATTCTAATACCAAACACAAACACCAATGCTCTATGCTATGTAGTTGTGGCAGAAAAGTAACATATGCGGAGACAGTCGAAATACGAAAATTTCCTTGGTCGGCCACTTACAACCACCATATCTACCACAGTACCACAGTTTCTGAAATTCGGCCGCTGTTGTGATCGAAAGGTGACTCTGTGCTACTACTACACACAAACGCCAGTTATCTGTGATGTATAGTTTTCGCTGAAAAGTGATACACCATGACACTTTTGTCTTTTGCAGAGGTATGAAATTGCCACAGGTCGACCACTTTCAACTCCAATTTCTCCAACACCCCCATAGCTACCGACATCTAACATCTATAGTGCACTACATGAGATACGATTCTAATACCAAACACAAACACCAATGCTCTATGCTATGTAGTTGTGGCAGAAAAGTGACATATGCGGAGACAGTCGAAATACGAAAATTTCCTTGGTCGGCCACTTACAACCACCATATCTACCACAGTACCACAGTTTCTGAAATTCGGCCGCTGTTGTGATCGAAAGGTGACTCTGTGCTACTACTACACACAAACGCCAGTTATCTGTGATCTATAGTTTTCACTGAAAAGTGATACACCATGACACTTTTGTCTTTGGCAGAGGTATGAAATTGCCACAGGTCGACCACTTTCAACCGCCATATCTCCCACACCCCCAAAGCTACCGACATCTAACAACCATAGTGCATGACGGAAAGACTATTCTACTACCACACACAAACACCAAAGGTCTATGTTATGTAGTTGTGGCAGGAAAGAGAAGTATACGGAGATACGAATTTTTGGTCGAAATATGAAAACGCCCTGCACTGACCCACTTTAATCATTAATCTCCCACATCCCCACAGCTATCGGCATTCGGCCAACGTTGTGCACGACAGGAAACTCCATGCTACTTCCACCCATAAACATCAGTGATCTGTGCTAGGTAGTGGTGGCTGAAAAGTGAAATATAGGAAAAAACACGTCTATTTTTATATATGTATAAGATTTGTTAAAAATTCTCAACAGATGTTCTGCCATAGACGATGTTTTGACAGCTACCTCTGCAGTCTTCATCAGGTGAAATGGTAGGTTGAAGTTGCTACTGCCACATCGTTGGCCTCACAATTCTGGCTCATATAAATACCCATAGTCACAATGAGGCCCACTGCGCAAGCTGCTCTCCCATTGGCCGCCACGTCGACAAGGCTTCATACGAGGCTTGGAACTGTCACCTGCACCTCAGCTCTCTTCTGGCGTGCATTTCTATCACGCTGCTGTTGCAGATATCGGATGATAGATTTCCATACTGCACTAAAAAAGAGACCACCATCTCTCTTGATGTTGTTGGTACTCGGTCTAATCTCCAGCAGTTCTCTATCTATAGCATCCCTGAAATACGCGGTCTGAGCCAGTACTTAAGTCTTTTTGAAGTTTATTCAGTGGAAATTTTGCACACCATGTTCGGCTAATGCACACTTGTCTAGATGTAGTGAGCGCAGATGTCCCCGGTGCTCGATGTGGCGTTCCCCTGTGGTTCTAATAGTTTGGTTGATGTATATATTTAATTAAATTTTTTAAATTGTAGTGGAGCGCATGCTATGGTGGCAGTTTCCCTACACACCCATTTTCCCCACTTCATGCATCCACCTAGATTCGCCATCTACAAATTTCATCTTTAAATTCTTTCAACGTTTTTGGTAACTTATTCATCATTTCTCTTGGTAACTTGTTCCAATTACTGACCCCCTTACCTAAAAAAGATAATCTTCCCACACTCTTGTTCCTGAAATAGAGTGCTAACTTGGTCATCTTTTTCCTTCCACGCATTGCTTACACCAATATCTGTCCATGCCTCATCACCAATATACAGCTTGTACACTGTCATGACCCTCTTCATCTTTCTCCTGTCTTTCAATGAATCCCATTCCAACTCTTTTATCATATCTGTTACTGATTGTGTTCTGCAGTAATTTCCAGAAACAAAACTAGCAGCCCTTTTTGCATCTTCTGCAACTCCTGTATTTGATATTCAAAATGTGGGTCCCATACTACACTACCATATTCAAGCAATGGTCTGACCAAAGTCTTGTAACCCAAAATCACATGGGATCGAGTAAACTCCTCAAACTTGAAGGTCAAGATCGTCCTTCACTGTCCACATCATATCTCGTATCTTTGTTGGTTACTCCTTATGCCTTATCGTGCTAGAATTCGTCCTACATTCCCAGATGAATTCACAGCATTAGGTAGTACTGCAAGGGATCTTGATGGTTCTTCTTGTTCTTCAGCTGTCAATCTTGATGCCTGGGGATGAAATCCCTCTTTAATTTGCTCTTGTGAATATCCATTTTGCCGAAAACCTGCTGAAGGTACTTTAGCTTATCTTGTAAACTGTTACTATTGGAGATGACTCGCGCCCTATGGACCAGTGTGGTCCATACGGTTTTCGCTGTGCCGGGTGTTGAAAGCTGGCATCTCTTAATATCGATCCGTGTGCTTGGGTTTCCTGTAAACATTATACGACAATTGTCCCATCTGGCTTGCACTTAATTAATATGTCCAGGAACGGGAGAATATGATTTTTTACAACCATCATAGTGAATTGTATGTTCAGATGAACTGAATTCAGGAATTCTTCAATTTGTGTTGGGTTATTGGCCAGACTACGAGTGTGTCATCCACTTTGCAGTAGAAGCACATAGGTTTTAATGGAGCAGTCTCAAAAGCCTTCTCTTTAAAATCATTCATATATAAATTCGCTACCACTGGTGAAAGTGGCAACCCCATGGCCACACTGTTGGTTTGCTTGTAAAATTGCCTGTAACGTGAGTGTTATAAATTCTGACCAAGCAAGTAAAGGGTGACAAACTGTTTTGGCAAAGGTAGCAATCGAGCAGAGAAAGCACCAAACTAGATGATAGAACAATCCAGATTGGTGCTATACAGAAAATAAGGTAGGGAGTCAAGTGACTGAGATAGAAAGGAATCTCTGTCATGTTAGTTGAAGCATGAATTCCTGATAGGCTAAGAAGGAACTTTTTATTGTGAGAAACAATTCTTATTGGCTGAGGGACGAAAGAGCGATTCAGCTATGGTTGAGAAAGTAGGTATTTCTCAATTAATCAATTGGTGTAGAAGCTTCTTACATCTAGTAGTGTGAATGGAGTAGTGGCCATGTGTTTTTATGTTGCTGGGTCGTATCTGTTCATAATGTGTACGCAGACATGAGACGGTCTGTCTCGGTGCGTGTAAATAGTTTCAGAAGCATGGTCTCGGCGGCGTGGCCATCATGGAAAGTTTGAAGTTGTGCAACCTGGTCCAAGTAGTGAACATTTAACTTAATAATTTTCTTAGGGGTTTGTTCGGTCTGTCTTCTTCGTTTCATAACTTGAAAGCTTCGAGAGATATATGTCAGGTTTCTGATCAACTGTAATTTTGAACTTTTTTTTTTTTTTTTTTTTTTTTTTTTTTGTACCAGAATATAGTGATGGTGAAACTTTAGCAGTGATTTTATTTCCATAGTTTAGAACTGAACCTTTTCTTTCCCCAGGTAAATAGTGGAAAGTGGCGACCATTGTACTTTACAGTTGAATTTTCTCCAAGGTGTTTTCACGGTCTATCAATTTGGAACAGTAGAATCTTTGTTAGAACTTTGCCCAAGAAGCAAATAGTTAGTTAAGGGGAAGGCATACTACTACCCCTAGTATGGCTTTGCTCCTTACAAGGTGAGGTTAAAATATGGTACCATTAATATTGTGAACTATGAAGGGCAGGGGGGGGGGGGCTAGGGGGCTCAAGCCCCCCCCCCCAAAATTTATCTAGGTCCACTCCTGACATTGTAGTTTTGTTTTGTTTTTAGCTCTACAGATTTGAGGCCCGAGGAGGCTATAAATACTACCTTTTTCCTGACTCAAGCCCCCCCCCCCCCACAAAACCAAAATCTACTGAACGCAAGCCCTCTGCATCAAAATTCACTCAAGCCAAGCCCCCCCCCCAAACCAAAGTCTGCTCAAGGCCCCCCCCCCCCCAAAAAAAAACAAAATCCTGGATCTGCCCCTGATGAAGGGACATACTATTCTACTGGGTTTGAAGAAACAGAGAAGATAACTGCATATATAGATTCTGTTAAAGGTTGGAGCTACAATAAATAGTTTCAGGTTATAGGATAATATTAACAAAATAGAAACTTGGAATCAATTGTTAAACAAAAACCAAAACTGAGAAAATTTAAACTGACATTTTAAAAGTTATTTAGGCCTACTTGGGTTTTTTTCAAAATGCATAGGATTTTTTTTTTAAATCTTGTTATTATTAATTAACTTTGATGGAACATATTCCAGTTACGGGCTCCCCTACTTACAAAATAAACTTTAATCCAGTGCTGTTTTGTGGTTGTGGTACACTGCTCCAAAGCTTCAGCCCATGTGCACCCTGTCCTTTTCACCAGCATATTTATGGATACCACCATTCTCTTAACTTGCTTCTATCCTCCAGTGACTCCCAACACAGCTTCTTTAGCATTTCATTTGATTAGTGTGCCCTCTGGTATTTTCTATAGTCAGCTGTCCTCCTTAGCACTCCCTGCCAGTATTTGATACTCATGAAGGGGGGTCTCATCCAGTTCCACATTTCCCTAGCTAGGGCCTGACCAAAGTTTTGTGACCCAGCTTCCTTACTTACATCTTCTGCCAATTTTCTCAATAAATACAATATTTTGAACTTTTCCCTATAATGTCTTCAGTGTGGCCAATGTTTGCTTATTATCAATTGATATTACCCGATTTGTATTGAGTAGGGACATAAAATAATTTTACATTCACTTTAGGTCAAACTGGCCACAAATCAATTGCAGCATGTATCTTGTTCATTGGGAAGGTAACTAGAACTCAATTCAAGGCTTGCATAAGTGATTCAGTATTACTATATCTTTTGTGCCATATCATATCCTCTGAAATGAATCACAGTTTATATTCTAGAGCAGTGTTTCTCAAACTTTTAGCTCTACGTACCCCTATCAAATTTTCTAGGCAATGGCGAACCCCCTCAACAAAAAACTGCAACCTTTTTTTTTAGCTCCACTACTGGCAACAATGTGTGATATTCATCATTGTGTGTGTTATATGTTTGAGATAGCCTGTCTGCCATTATGTAAATCTTGTCGCGAACCCCCTATGATCAACTGGCCATCCACCAGGGGTTCGCGTACCCCACTTTGAGAAACACTGTCCTAGAGGGTTGAGGTCTAAATGGCCAGTCCTCAATACTTATGAAATAGGTAAAGTCTGAGTGTTTTTGGGGCTTTGAGCTAATGTGGAATCTTAAGTGGAACATGCTTGGCTAATGTTGAAATAGTGACCATTTTAATTGCTTCTAGGACAGATGCCTGATACAACTTTTGCTGAAATTTCAAAGCCTTTTTCACAAAAATAAAAATCAAATTACCCTTTTATGAGAAACAGTTCACCAACCATTACTGATGCTAAGTCTCAATCTTCTTCAGCCTGTCAGATAAGTTTGGAAAGCTTCTTTTGATAAATGTACTTAAGTTCTGTAATTTTGCTTACATTAATTTTTTCCTTGATGATGGAGATTTTTCATCT
>JARYHS010008074.1:234275687-234308468 GCA_031002005.1 Vandiemenella viatica
CTAAGCACCAATCCTAATTCTGCGCATTCCAATCCCGAACAGAACGAGGAAAGAAGGAATACATAAATGAATCAGTACGGCATCTTATTTCTCTAATCTTATCCCTCCTGTCATTGCGACCTAAATAGGTTGGCGGAAGAAGTTTTTGGTTGCACTCGTAACTTAAAGATTTTCGCATATTCTCTAGCAAATTCAAACGAAAACGACATCGTCTGTCCGCCAAACAATCCCAGCCCAACCCACGAATCAGCTCTGTGACACTTACGTAAGGACTGTAACTAGCAGTCACGAATCGAGCGGCTCCTCTCTGTACTTTCTCTAATGTGTCAATCAATCCCTTGCGATACGGATCCCAAATTCCACAACAGTATTCCAAATGTGGACGCACTAGTGTTTTGTACGCTATTTCCTTCGTATGAGCATTACAACTTCTCAAAATACGTCCTATGAATCGTAGTTTGGAATTAGCTTTGCCTTCAACGGAAGTTATGTGCAAGTCCCATCTTATGTTGCTTTGTACTGTTACGCCTAGATACTTCAGGGAATCCACAGTGTCAACAACTGAATTGTTAACTTTGTACTCCTGAGCAAGTGGTTTTTTTTTATTACTTATGTGCACTGCCTTGCAGTTTTTACAGTTAAGTGTAAGCTGCCGTTCACGGCACCATTCCGAAATAACATCCAGATCGCGCTGAATTTCTAAGCAATCGTCGGAGCACCTCACTTCCCTATAAATAAGTGCATCATCAGCAAAAAATCGCATCCTGCAATTAACGTTGTCACCGAGATCGTTTATAAAAATTAAGAAGTGGTCCTATTACACTTCCTTGAGGAACGCCCGAAGTAACATCTAGTTCAGAAAAGGCTTCCCCGTCTACAACGACATACTGTGACCGACCAGTTAGAAAATCGCGTATCCATTCGCAAATCTGATCAGATATACCGTACGCTCGGATCTTCGCTAAGAGTCGGTTGTGTGGTACAGAGTCAAAAGCTTTCTGAAAATCCAAGAAAATAGCATCAACTTGTGATCCTGCATCAATAACTTTCATTACATCATGCGAAAATAGTCGGTTGCGTTTCACATGATCGGTTCTTCCGAAATCCGTGTTGGTATGCTGTAAGTAGCTCGTTTTCATCTAGAAACTTTATAACGTTAGAGCATATGACATGCTCCAGAATTCTACTGCAAACGGATGTTAGCGATATCGGTCGATAATTCCTAGGATCTCTCCGATTTCCTTTCTTGAAAACGGGAATCACCTGCGCAATTTTCCAATCAGAAGGTACTTTTCTTTCCTCTAAAGATTTACGAAATATATCTGACAGAAATGGTTCTATTTCTTCCGCGTATTCCGAAAATACTCTTACATCGGGACCCGGCGCTTTCCCCCACTTCAGGAGCTTTAATTGCTTTATGATACCTACACTATCAATTTGTACTGGATCCATCTCAAATTCAACACGCCGTGGAAAAACGGGAATGTTTTCCATGGTTTCGTCAGTGAAGGATTTTTTAAATTCGGCGTTATATACGGTAGCCTTGTCGCGGCTGTCATCAACTTCCCGACCGTCTTGTAGTAGAACTGGCATATTGTTGTCACAACCACTTATTTTTTGTACATACGACCAAAATTTCTTTGGATTTTCAATGAGGCTCTTGGAAAGTGAATTGCATCGAAAGTCATTAAAGGCCTCGCGCATCGCATTCTTGAACCGTCCTCTTGTCTCAGCTAGCTTTTCTAAATCACTCCTATACATCGTCCTTCTTGAGCGTGCATGAATCTTCCTTTGCTTTTTAAGTAAACTTTTAACTTCACGCGTATACCACGGGGGATCGTTTCCCGTCCCTGATTG
Source organism: Vandiemenella viatica (assembly GCA_031002005.1). Lineage (NCBI taxonomy): Eukaryota > Metazoa > Arthropoda > Insecta > Orthoptera > Morabidae > Vandiemenella > Vandiemenella viatica. The sequence continues at coordinate 234,277,545 of JARYHS010008074.1, forward strand.
TCCTTTTCGGTATATGTAAGTCCATACCTTCCCTGACTATATTTATGAATCGAAGCCACATCTCTTCAACCGAGCCTCTTCCTTCTATAAAGGTAATGTATTTATCCCTCAAAAACGTTCTTAAACTCTCCTTTGGGGCCTTTTCGAACCTGTAAATGATCCTTTCTTTTTTCTTTTTGCGCTCGACTGTTAATTTTACTGTAGCAATTACAGCTTTATGATCACTTATTCCCGTGGTGGTAGAAATGTCCGTAAATAATTCAGGCCTATTTGTAACGAGAATATCTAAAATGTTTTCGTTATCGCTGTCGCACCGCGTTGGTTCAGTGACGAACTGCTCAAGATTAAGATCGGAGAAAAGGTAGAGAATAATCTCACAGGATATTTTATTCCTGCCACCAGTAACGTAGGCGTAATTACTCCAGTCAATATACGATAAGTTGAAGTCGCCTCCTAGTATTATTCCATGATGCGGAAATTGACGAGCTATATTACTTACGTTATTTCTTAAGGCCTCAGCAACACCTACATCTGCATCTGGTGGACGATAGAAAGATACTATTACAAGTTTTGTCCTAGCTACTTTTAGTCTAATCCATAGGATTTCACAGACCATATCAATATTTATTTCGTTACACGACAGTTGTTTACGAACAGCTATAAATACACCACCTCCATTTGAATGTAACCTATCCTTACGGAAAATATTCATGCTATGGTTAAAAATTTCTGTTGAACTTATATCCGGTTTTAACCAGCTTAACCTATTACAATATCAGCTTCTGTGCTACTAATAACGCTTTCAGGCTCAGGCTGCTTATTACAAACACTTCTACAGTTTATAACGAGTACTTTTAACGGTCGAGATTTATTTTCGCTACTCCTAACATATGGAACCGAATTTAATTGGGCTGCCCGTGACTGTAATCCCAGTTTTGGGTCTTCCTCCCTCAGCCTAAAAAATCCCCCAATGCACTCCACACGGCCCCTGCCACCCGTGTAGCCGATTCACGTGTGTAGTGCACACCTGATCTATCCAAGGGAACCCTACACAAACCTACCTAGAAGAAATGATAACAAATGTAAATGGATCAGGCTAAGTTATTACCTTTAGAAACAGTTGTCAGTGAGAAATGCGCCCAACTTGAGCACCAATACATTCGTGGATCCTTGCCGGCATTGACACAAGTGTTCGGATGTCTTCTTGGTGTGTCTCACTACGCGTGCATGTCTTTTGCAGTCAGTTGCATAGTTTGTGCTGGGTGACCATGTGATATAATGTGTCTACTCCTGGTATCTTAGACATGCTCTATTGAGGAGAAATCTTGGAACCGGGCTGTCCAAATTGTGATCGAAACTCCTTGCAAGGTTTGTGTGACGATGGCCGCAGTATGAGAACGGGCATTATCTTGTTGGAAAATGCGATTTGGATGGTGAACATGAAGGGTATCACAATAAGATGCAGTACCCCGTCCACATAGTCAGGGCCGGCGTTAGGATTTTGGGGCCCGGGGTAACCAGTTGGGGGCCCTTGGCGAATTCTCTCAGACCAAATGGTCGACCTTTTCTTTTTTTCTTTTAGCTCTACAACATGTCGAGCGGAGGGCCCCTACAGCCCGTGATCGGGCCCCCCATTAGCCGGGCGGGCCCGGGTACGTTTGACCTGCTTACCCCCCCGTCCCCCCCTAACACCGGTCCTGCACATAGTGATGTCATTGCCTTCAACAACAGCCGACTCAGTCATGCTGTCGAAACTGATTGCCGCCAAAACATAACACCAGTGGCTGCATTTGCGTGACGTTTTGAAATCACAGTAGGGAAGCGTCCATAAATTACGTGAGGTGAAATAGGGGGGTCCAGCGAAATCTCACCGGGGGGAGGACTACGAAAAAAAAGGTCTAGAAAATGAAGGGAAAGTTGACTCAAAAAGTTGCGAGGGCGATTTCTATTGGGGTAATGGACCAGATCTCACCAGAGGGTGAGGGAGTCCGGAAATCAGGAAAAAACAACACACGTAATTTGTGAATGCCCCCTAGGTAAGCCGTTTCTCCACAACGCCTGTGAACATGTCGTTGATTATCACTTTGCCACAGACAGAGTCGCTACTCGTCTCTAAACACAAATTTACGCCATTCACATGTCCATTAGTGTTTCGCATTACACCAGGTTAGATTATGCTGGCAATGAAATTAGATTAATGGGACACATTGCACAGGGGCCAGAGATTGTGACCCAGTTTCATGCAATTAGTTAACAATCGTCCGGGGAGGGGGGTGAGGGGTAACTCTCGCTGTAACCACTGCTTGGATCTGGCCTGCAGTCAACCATCTTCCAGAAACAGCCACCCACACCATTTGGCGGTCTTCACGTGCTGTTATCCATCTGTATGGACCCATGCCTGCTCTAGGAGTATTAGAGCTTGGATCTGGCCTGCAGTCAACCATCTTCCAGAAACAGCCACCCACACAATTTGGCGGTCTTCACGTGCTGTTATCCATCTGTATGGACTCGTGCCTGCTCTAGGAGTATTAGAGCCTTCTTTCATCCACTGTATAACAAGTCTGTATACTGACATTGCACTAAGGCCAATCCTTCGGGAGATTTCACGATGTGATGTTACACCACACTGTTCGCCACTTATACGATATTAATTTTTTGTTGTTGATATTTACATAATAAATAGCACCGTAATTCTCATACTATGACATGTAAAACTTTCAGTTTTTAATCATTTAATACTCTTGAGGCTGGCATACTTGACGCCAAATTTCACTTATTTATCACAACACCGTCTGGGTGTTGGGATTTTAATTTGCGCCAGTTTGTGTATCAGTTGCTAAGTGTTAAAGGTCGAGCTGCATTTTGCCAATACTGGCCTGTACTGTCACCGCAACAACAGTCGGCCGAGTGACGGCTCGCCCCCCCCCCCCCTTGCGTCCACACTTTTCCATAGCTCACCCGTGTTCCTACCCTGTCTTTAGTCTCCTTTAACGTTTTCATGTATTTGTTTCAGGTAATCAGTGTTGGGGATGACGGGTAGGTTTGATACCCTACTTTATTATAGAGTACTGTACTTTATTTTTTACAGTTTTGGTACGAAAGTACATTAAAATAATTTTTTATCTGACTCACGTAGCCACCTAACTGGTTGATCTTTTATGTACAAAAATCGCAATATTAACAGTATCAACGCAATCTCAATGAAATGTCAATCACTTCGCTCTTGACGTGTTTGTTTTTTCTGAGGTTCTTTTCGATTCACTCAGTACTTTTTGTTAGTGAAGAACGAGATTATAACATATTTTACTTTAAATATACGTCGTAAAGGTTTTGTATAGTAAATATGATAATTTCATAATTATCTCAAAGTTCTAGTCACAGAGTTTCTTATTGGGAAACTCGTAATTTACCTATATCGTAGTCACCTAACTTGAAAAGAAGACCTACAGATTAACGTGAAATTCGAACCACCGACCGTCCTTTGCTTTAACAGATAATTGCTTTGCCAGTGATAAATGTCAATTTTAAGGCCCACAAAAATTACAGTCGAGACCGGGATTTGAACCTGGACCTTCAGTTTCCAAATCACACGCAGTAACCATTTGAGTCACCAGTCCGAATATAGGTGTGATGATAAATAAGTTTTCAAACATGATAAAATAAACATATACTTTTTCTATACCATCTATTTTTGGTATAAAAGACACGAATCCACTTTAATGTGTTTGAATACATATTTTTCAGTACTTCTAGATTAGTCTTGCGTCTTGTTATGGCGTGCGATTCGGGTGTGGGAAGTTCGGTTACAAATGCGGATCTCGGGTCTTAAAATTGATCTTAAACTTTGGCAAAGCTTTGGGTTTTTTAATGCCAAGATGCTAGGACTCTTCCTACATTTTACGAACATCTGATGAACATGGATAAAAAAAAACTTTTTTTTAAGGCAAATAATAACATTAAAACAACATTTAGTCGTAAGGGAAGGGAAATTTCCGAATTCTCTCTATGCGCTTCACCACATCCAGCAGGCCGACACTGATCCGCACATTCAAAACAGAAACCAATCCAATGACGGTCGAGTGTCGGACTGAGTCCCGATCTTCAGAGGAGTTAAAATTAATCTAAAACCACTTTCGATCACCGGTGAGCAACACGTGGCTAAAATCTTGTCATATTGTCTATTGAACATGAAGTAACTCAAATTAATAATTTTGAAGTTGTGATTTACGAGTTTGCAGCTGTTAAAGCTAAAAAGAGGAGATTGTGAAAGCAATTTTATTTAGTTTATTTGTGAATTTTTTAAATGATGTTAATATTACAATTATATTTACTATATTTTTTAATAGCAATAAATGTTTATTTAATTATATTTTATCAATATCATATTTTCAACTTACAAGATATTATAGTTTACTTAATTTTGAATTTAAGTTTTCAAGGGGTGACACCATCAATAACCGCCCCGGGTGTCATCCACGCTAGCTACGCCACTGCTTAAGGTTATATTGTCTCTGCCTATACGGCTATAATGGTCTCTGCTCTGTGGTGTAAACATTGTTGGCGCCTGGCGGGAAGTCATCTGATTGAAAATCGTTTTCTTGTGCGATGTAATTTTTTTGTTTACGTTTTTCTCGTTGACGAGTACTCTGATGAAAAATGGGATCACAAGATATCAAGAAGCTACAGAATTTGTGTAGATTGTGCGCTCAACATGATTCAGTTTTTGTAGATATATTTGGAGAAAATGGTCTCAAGCAATTTATTTCGAAGAAAATTCGTATCTGTCTTCCGGTATTAGTAAGTATTTATCTATTAAGATCACATCTTAAAATTTTATGCTCTAAAGCTTTTTTGTAAGATTTCAGTGGTAGATTTATTTACAGTTCTTCATTAACAACAAACATTGCATAATTGTTTGTGGTTGTCAGTACGTTTCTAGTTTTGAAAATTTCAGACGCATCGATTCAGACTTCTGTGAATAATAATGTTATACTTACTGTATATGTGTATGTTATACTGTAATAGCTACATGCTTATCAAATTCGACGAGGCAGGATGTTTGGGTTCATAAGACAATAACGTTCATGATAATAGTGTTTCAACAATCAATTAGTAGGGTTATCTGTAATGTGAGCTATTTTTTTTTTCTTCGGTGTAATTAAGTTGATACAACTTTCAAATCTTTCATAAATTTGAACAGGAAGATATGCAGTGACATGAGCGTACGTAACCTGTTTTTGTATTGTTTTCTGTAACAAGGTTAAGCTGCATAAGAGTACATCGTACTGTGAAAATTAACATGCGAGACAAGAGAGTTAAGTTAAATTCTGTTTTTACTGGTCATTCGGGTTGGGTCCACTATTCTCTGAATTTTAAAGTTCTTCCTTGTTAACATTCAGGTATTAACCAGCAAATAATTAAATTTTGTGAATTGCAAATTTAAATATATGTCAGAACTTTTAAGTGAAACCATAGTTGGGATTACTGGATATCGCGATTCCAACAGGAGTTGTCATCACAATACTGCAGGGGTCAAACGCAAGACTCTACTAGAAATTATTTTCGAAGTATATTTAACGGTTTCGTGCTGGTCCAGGCTGTATTACAACCTAATTTCTGCTTGATAATAATGGTTCAGGCTGTATTATAACTGAATTACTGCTTGAAAACAATATGTCTTGCGACTGATTGCAGTAGTATTCATATGATATTACTGAATGTTGTAGCGGAATTGCGATCTCCAGCAGACCCCCATAGTTTATAAAACTTATGGAATTATTCTTATTTGACATTCAGGCATAGTTTCTAAGATATTTTTTTTTCCAACTAAGCATTGGATTGTAAGAGGTTGGATGTGTTGTTTGATATTTAAAAATATGTGTTTATTGTGTTCATAACTGAACTTGTGCTTGTGTGTGTGTGGAGGAGGTAGGTACTCAGAGAAAAACCATATACTACTATGTATTATTGAGCTAGAGGCCTACTATACCAGGCTCTAGCACAATCACTGGTACTCGTCGTTCTGGTCTGAAAGCTGTTGCACATGTTCGTTTGGTGATACTATTTAATATACGTTGCTCTTAGAGCTGTAAAATTTTATAGATACCTCTCATACTTCACTCATACAGTCCGGTAACTCTATACTGCGAGCGACTGGGAGGAGCCTTATAGTGAAGTATAATGATCATGCACACATTCGTTGAACAATATTATTTGGGTATATGTTGTTATCAAAAGTATAAATATGGAAAAAATTACACACAAAAACAACTTTGAACCGTAAGCGGACATTTGTTGCCTCATTTACGTACACATATGCGACGTCCAACGATAATAGGTATTACATTATCAAGAAACATACCCAGCATGTTATGTATGAGCTGTTAATATTCTATCGCATTTATCAATGTAAGTTGCGGCAATATAACGTAGCTTATGTTTAGGTTGAAAGTGGGGCAATATCCTTCTTTCAGCATTAGGTCAAAGGAATTTACTTTTTGTAGGGTAGTTGAAATGCAGCCTGCACCAAAATAGTGTTTGGTTCTTGTTAAAGCATAATTCACTAGAAATTTGGATTTATTAAACATTTAAGTTATCGTGATTTTTATTAGCGGCGTCTGTGGATAGGTTAGAATGTAGCCTGGACCAAAATGGACAGACACTTCCTTTTTTTTTTTAATAATAAAGTTAAGTTGGTTTGGTTTTCATGGTTGTCGGTCATTGATGCATTTTGTCGCAAGTAATATTAGTATTGCTGGAATTCGTATATGATAACAAATGGCGGGATTACTGGAGATCGCGATTCCGGCACGAGTTGTCATCATAATACTGCAGTGGTCAGACTCAAGATTCCACTATAAATTCTTCCCGAAATACATTTAACGGTTTCATGCTGGTCCAGGCTGTGTTACAACCTAATTTGTGCTTGAAATTAATGGTCCAGGCTATATAACAACATAATTACTGTTTGAGAATAATACGTCGTGGGACTGACTACAGCAGTACTCCAACGATATTACTGCATGTTGTTTTAGAGGAATCGCGATCGCCAGTAGACCCCAAATGGCATCCTCTCATCGCTTAGTGTGTAAATGTTACAGCAATTTTTTTTATCATTATTTTACGCGAAGTTGGTGCATTATACACTATCTTGAAGGGTGTAATAGAAACATATTACTAAATAATATACTCGAACGATAGTGTTATCATTACACATCGCTATATGCCTTCTCCCAGTCACTCGCTGCCTTACGTTACGGCACTTTTCGAGTGAAGTTGTGAGGATGGATACATTTTACAGCTCTAAGAGCAACATTTATTAAATGGTATCGCCCAAGGAACGTGTGCAACAGTTTTCAGACCAAACCGACAATTTCCTGACAAGTCCCCGTGATTGCGCTACAACCCCATACTATACTATCCAGTCAAAACTACTCTTCCGAGTCTGAATAAATCAGATTCTTGTACGTGACATCCATCCTTACAGATAGATTAACACTGCTGATATCCAAACAGTTTTTTGCTGTCATCAGTTTCTTGTCTGGTTTGTTGCAATCCTCAATCCCATTTTATCTTCCACTTTCCTCTTCATTTCCTCATACCCTTGCAACCTACATCTTTAATTATCTGCTTCATATGTTCCAATCTTTGTCTACCTCTACAGTTATTTCCTCTGACTATACCCTCCACCAACACATTAATCAATCCAGCATGTCTTAAACTATGACCCACCATCTTCTCTCATCTTCCCGTAATAATCTTCCAGAAGTTTCTTTTCTCATCCATACATTCAAGTCCACTTAATTTTAAGCACCCTTCTGTAGCACCAAATTTCAAATGCTTCATTTTTCCTTATTTCTTGTATTCCTAAAGTCCAAGCTTCACTACCATGAAGTGCCATGCTCCACTAATTGAGTTTTAAAAAGTTATTTCTGAGTCTTAGAGCAATATTTGAGACTAAAAGATTCCTCTTTTTCATGAAAGATCTTTTCACTAGTGCTATTATGCTTTAAGTCATTCCAGCTTCGCCATCGGTTGAACTTTTTTTTCCTAAATAGCTGAATTCATTTATTTCTCTGCATCCGATACAATTTTTATATTTTATCCACTATTACTGTTATCGATTCTACTACATTTAATCACTTGTCTTGCTTTGATTTGTATTTAGTCCAAAATCTTCCTTCAGAATTTTATTCATAATTTGTTAAAAATTCTCAACAGATCTTCTGCCATAGACGATGTTTTGACAGCTACCTCTGCAGTCTTCATCAGGTGAAATGGTAGGTTGAAGTTGCTACTGCCACATCGTTGGCCTCACAATTCTGGCTCATATAAATACCCACAGTCACAATGAGGCCCACTGCGCAAGCTGCTCTCCCATTGGCCGCCACGTCGACAAGGCTTCATATGAGGCTTGGAACTGTCACCTGCACCTCAGCTCTCTTCTGGCGTGCATTTCTATCACGCTGCTGTTGCAGATATCGGATGATAGATTTCCATACTGCACTAAAAAAAGAGACCACCATCTCTTTTGGTGTTGTTGGTACTCGGTCTAATCTCCAGCAGTTCTCTATCTATAGCATCCCTGAAATACGCGGTCTGAGCCAGTACTTAAGTCTTTTTGAAATTTATTCAGTGGAAATTTTGCACACCATGTTCGGCTAATGCGGACTTGTCTAGATGTAGTGAGCGCAGATATCCCCGGTGCTCGATGTGGCGTTCCCCTGTGGTTCTAATAGTTTGGTTGATGTATATATTTAATTAAATTTTTTAAATTGTAGTGGAGCGCATGCTATGGCGGCAGTTTCCCTACACACCCATTTTCCCCATTTCATGCATCCACCTAGATTCGCCATCTACAAATTTCATCTTTAAATTCTTTCAACGTTTTTGGTAACTTATTCATCATTTCTCTTGGTAACTTATTCCAATTACTGACCCCCTTACCTAAAAAAGATAATCTTCCCACACTCTTGTTCCTGAAATAGAGTGCTAACTTGGTCATCTTTTTCCTTCCACGCATTGCTTACACCAATATCTGTCCATGCCTTATCACCAATATACAGCTTGTATACTGTCATGACCCTCTTCATCTTTCTCCTGTCTTTCAATGAATCCCATTCCAACTCTTTTATCATATCTGTTACTGATTGTGTTCTGCAGTAATTTCCAGAAACAAAACTAGCAGCCCTTTTTTGCATCTTCTGCAACTCCTGTATTTGATATTCAAAATGTGGGTCCCATACTACACTACCATATTCAAGCAATGGTCTGACCAAAGTCTTGTAACCCAACATCACATGGGATCGAGTAAACTCCTCAAACTTGAAGGTCAAGATCGTCCTTCATTGTCCACATCATATCTCGTATCTTTGCTGGTTACTCCTTATGCCTTATCGTGCTAGAATTCGTCCTACATTCCCAGATGAATTCACAGCATTAGGTAGTACTGCAAGGGATCTTGATGGTTCTTCTTGTTCTTCAGCTGTCAATCTTGATGCCTGGGGATGAAATCCCTCTTTAATTTGCTCTTGTGAATATCCATTTTGCTGAAAACCTGCTGAAGGTACTTTAGTTTATCTTGTAAACTGTTACTATTGGAGATGACTCGCGCCCTATGGACCAGTGTGGTCCATACGGTTTTTCGCTGTGCTGGGTGTTGAAAGCTGGCATCTCTTAATATCGATCCGTGTGCTTAGGTTTCCTGTAAACATTATACGACAAGTGTCCCATCTGGCTTGCACTTAATTAATATGTCCAGGAACGGGAGAATATGATCTTTCACAACCTTCATAGTGAATTGTATGTTCAGATGAACTGAATTCAGGTGTTCAGGAATTCTTCAGTTTGTGTTGGGTTATTGGCCAGACTACGAGTGTGTCATCCACTTTGCAGTAGAAGCACATAGGTTTTAATGGAGCAGTCTCAAAAGCCTTCTCTTTAAAATCATTCATATATAAATTCGCTACCACTGGTGAAAGTGGCAACCCCATGGCCACACTGTCGGTTTGCTTGTAAAATTGCCTGTAACGTGAGTGTTATAAATTTTGACCAAGCAAGTAAAGGGTGACAAACTGTTTTGGCAAAGGTAGCAATAGAGCAGAGAAAGCACCAAACTAGATGATAGAACAATCCAGATTGGTGCTATACAGAAAATAAGGTAGGGAGTCAAGTGACTGAGATAGAAAGGAATCTCTGTCATGTTAGTTGAAGCATGAATTCCTGATAGGCTAAGAAGGAACTTTTTATTGTGAGAGACAATTCTTATTGGCTGAGGGACGAAAGAGCGATTCAGCTATGTTTGAGAAAGTAGGTATTTTTCAATTAATCATTTGGTGTAGAAGCTTCTTACATCTAGTAGTGTGAATGGAGTAGTGGCCATGTGTTTTTATGTTGCTGGGTCGTATCCGTTCATAATGTGTACGCAGACATGAGACGGTCTGTCTCAGCGCATATAAATAGTTTCAGAAGCATGGTCTCGGCGTGGCCATCATGGAAAGTTTGAAGTTGTGCAACCTGGTCCAAGTAGTGAACATTTAACTTAATATTTTTCTTAGGGGTTTGTTCGGTCTGTCTTCTTCGTTTCATAACTTGCAAGCTTCGAGAGATAAATGTCAGGTTTCTGATCAACTGTAATTTTGAACTTTTTTTTTTTGGGTACCAGAATATAGTGATGGTGAAACTTTAGCAGTGATTTTATTTCCATAGTTTAGAACTGAACCTTTTCTTTCCCCAGGTAAATAGTGGAAAGTGTCGACCATTGTACTTTACAGTTGAATTTTCTCCAAGGTGTTTTCATGGTCTATCAATTTGGAACAGTAGAATCTTTGTTAGAACTTTGCCCAAGAAGCAAATAGTTAGTTAAGGGGAAGGCATACTACTACCCCTAGTATGGCTTTGCTCCTTACAAGGTGAGGTTAAAATATGGTACCATTAATATTGTGAACTATGAAGGGCAGGGGGGGGGCTAGGGGGCTCAAGCCCCCCCCCCCAAAACGTATTTAGGTCCACTCCTGACATTGTAGTTTTGAGACTTTTTTGTTTTGTTTTTAGCTCTACGGATTTGAGGCCCGAGGAGGCTATAAATACTACCTTTTTCCCGACTCAAGCCCCCCCCCCCCCCAAACCAAAATCCACTGAACGCAAGTCCTCTGAATCAAAATTCACTCAAGCCAAGCCCCCCCCCCCCAATCACAAGTCTACTCAAGGCCCCCCCCCCCCAAAAAAAAAAAATCCTGGATCCGCCCATGATGAAGGGACATACTATTCTACTGGGTTTGAAGAAACAGAGAAGATAACTGCATATATAGATTCTGTTAAAGGTTGGAGCTACAGTAAATAGTTTCAGGTTATAGGATAATATTAACAAAATAGAAACTTGGAATCAAATGTTAAACAAAAACCAAAACTGAGAAAATTTAAACTGACATTTTAAAAGTTATTTAGGCCTACTTGGGTTTTTTCAAAATGCATAGGATTTTTTTTTTAATCTTGTTATTATTAATTAACTTTAATGGAGCATATTCCAGTTCTGGGCTCCCCTACTTACAAAATAAACTTTAATCCAGTGCTGTTTTGTGGTTGTTGTACACTGCTCCAAAGCTTCAGCCCATGTGCACCCGGTCCTTTTCATCAGCATATCTATGGATACCACCATTCTCTTAACTTGCTTCTATCCTCCAATGACTCCCAACACAGCTTCTTTAGCATTTCATTTGATTAGCGTGCCCTCTGGTATTTTCTATAGTCAGCTGTCCTCCTTAGCACTCCCTGCCAGTATTTGATACTCATGAAGGGGGTCTCATCCAGTTCCACATTTCCCTAGCTAGGGCCTGACCAAAGTTTTGTAACCCAGCTTCCTTACTTACATCTTCTGCCAATTTTCTCAATAAATACAATATTTAGAACTTTTTCCCTATAATGTCTTCAGTGTGGCCAATGTTTGCTTATTATCAATTGATATTACCCGATTTGTATTGAGTAGGGACATAAAATAATTTTACATTCACTTTAGGTCAAACTGGCCACAAATCAATTGCAGCATGTATCTTGTTCATTGGGAAGGTAACTAGAACTCAATTCAAGGCTTGCATCAGTGATTCAGTATTACTATATCTTTTGTGCCATATCATATCCTCTGAAATGAATCACAGTTTATATTCTAGAGCAGTGGTTCTCAAACTTTTAGCTCTACGTACCCCTATCAAATTTTCTAGGCAATGGCGAACCCCTTCAACAAAAAACTGCAACCTTTTTTTTTAGCTCCACTACTGGCAACAATGAGTGATATTCATCATTGTGTGTGTTATATGTTTGAGATAGCCTGTCTGCCATTATGTAAATCTTGTCAGCGAACTCCCTATGATCAACTGGCCATCCCCCAGGGGTTCGCGTACCCCACTTTGAGAAACACTGTCCTAGAGGGTTGAGGTCTAAATGGCCAGTCCTCAATACTTATGAAATAGGTAAAGTCTGAGTGTTTTTGGGCTTTGAGCTAACATGGAATCTTAAATGGAACATGCTTGGCTAATGTTGAAATAGTGACCATTTTAATTGCTTCTAGGACAGATGCCTGATACACTTTTGCTGAAATTTCAAAGCCTTTTTCACAAAAATATAAATCAAATTACCCTTTTATGAGAAACAGTTCACCAACCATCACTGATGCTAAGTCGTCAATCTTCTTCAGCCTGTCAGATAAGTTTGGAAAGCTTCTTTTGATAAATGTACTTAAGTTCTGTAATTTTGCTTACTAATTAATTTTTTCCTTGATGATGGAGATTTTTCATCTGAAAAAAGCATTTTTCTGTGATGATCGTCAGTGTATGTTGTCAAGAGTTGTCTTGATTTTTTAATTTCATTTTGTTTAAGATCCGCAGTCAAAAAGCATCTGGTACGCCATATAAAGACATTAAGACACAAGTTTTTCTCATTTATATGACTACTTTCATCGGATAGGACATACTTCTCTGTTTCCAAGTGTGTTTTTCAGAGTCGAGGGTTTAACAGCTATTATGGCTTGTTTATATATTGTTCATGGATATCCATATTACAGGCCATCTTTGATATCTCCAGTATCCTCATAAACCAATAAATAAACATCATGACTTATTCTTCTCTTAATTTAAATGAGCTATTTAATTTCAGACGGGGGATGATAATTGACCAAATGCAGTTTTTTTTAAATTAAAAAAAATACAGGAGATAATTCGAATGGTGGGTGGGTGTTGTGGGAAACAATCTAACAGAATGACTGTTGGCTATTAAATGATGGGAGTAAATTCAAAAAGAGGAGCAGGGATTCAAAGTTATATCCGAGCATTGCTAAATATCAAAACTGATCTCGTGTTAGCGGAAGAGCAAAATAATAATATAAAACTAAATGTAAATAAGCAAAAATAAATTAAGAAATTAGAAATTAAACCAAAGACTCTATGCAGTTAAACATCACCTCTGGTTAGGGGTGGTTCAATTTAGGTAGCTGGGATGAAGCCAAGGAGAGGATGAGAAAGAAGTGAATATAAATAAAAATAATGATAATAATAATTACCAAGTATTATCTTAAGTTGAGACTAGGTGGTTGCCTTGTTCTCATTTTGTGCTAGCAGGCAAGTTCTCATCTTCAGAGTTCAGAGGAGCTGCTGCTATTTGGGAGGACTCTAATAACACAGAACGTTAAACAATATTTCTAATTATTCGTGTTATGGGAAATGGCATGAACGGATACTGGGGTGTACTTTGGTTTCTGTCTGAATACCATCTGTTGGTTGCCATTCATTCTATGCTTGTGGGTTGGTGGTGAAACCTATGTTTGAAGCCAGGCAAGTGGTTGCATGTTAACTGGTATATTACATGGGAGGTTTCACATGTGGCGAGTCCTATGATTGGAAAGCTACATCCAGTGACAGTGTTGGTCAAAGTGGTGATGGAATGGTGTACATTTCACATCTAGCAGTGGGGTCTATTGCATGGAAAAGAGCCTTGGTGATCTCTGTTGCGACAAGGAAGACTGTTTGTGTACTAGGAGCTGGCTGAGGTTAGGTGGGATGGTGAAACAAGTTCTGGGAGGGACAGGGAGAAATTTGGGAAGAATGAGCCTCAGATATGGGCAGGTTTGCAGGAAATCATAATGCTGCCAAAGGATCCTGTTAACAGATTCCAGGCTTGGATAGTATCGTGTGACCAGGAATGAACTGTGATTGGTTTTTGGGGGTTATAACGCCCCTTCATTTAACTGCTTCAAGTCTCCTAATATAATATACTAATCAACTGTGGCCCCAAATACTGGCGACTTTTATTACAGGTCTTTAGACTGTTTGGCCCCTAATACTGTCTCTCACCACATGCATTAGCATGGAGGTTACTTTAATTTATGCTTTGATTAACCGTCAATTCTAGTACTAGGTCAGGTTGCCACTCTTAATCAATGATAAATGCACTAATCGTTTTCCATTAGTTTGGCTTTAATATCAAACTAACCAATTAAACACTTGTTACAACTCGTTTTATATTACATCTGCTATTCATGTCCTCCAGTTCAAGTCACATTATACACACACACACACAAACACAAAATTCAAAAAAAAATCATGCTGCTCCTTTTGTGCAACAGCGATACACCTCGTACCTCTAACACAGTGCGACGTCAACTACTCTCTCCGTCCGCACTAATGGACCAAAGACCGTATTATTACTTCTTACAGATCGAACTAAAGATACCCAATGACATTAAAACTATAGTCTGTGAAATTATTACATTTTCAAAACATATATAAATTAATTATACTAGCAGTAGCTTAAAAAATTACAAAATTATTAATTGGTGTGGTAGTATATGCCGCATCTGCTCCTACTTCAAGGAAAATTAATGAATGCTCCGCACAAAATTCATTTTGCCGAGATGTTACTGAAATATCTAATCACACTTTTCTTTGAATTCAATGTTCAAGTCGCTCTTGTTAAATTCAGTTTGCAACATCTGACCATTTTTGACAATACATTAATGATCAAGAGTATGATTTTCACTGCCTATACCAGTTCTTGTTAGCGAATGAATTCAACATCTGCACTGTATAGCGTTCAATTTTATTGCTGTCCACCAAACTTAGATTAAAGTTGCTCAAACTTCAGTCTTAACAATTATATTTAGCATCATTATACTTTCTCGTCACAACATGATATCAATAGTACTATGAACCACTTGATTTCTTATTACATTTCTTAATGAATTTATTCTATTTTAAGATTTCTTCATGTTGACCTCATTTCTCCTTGGCAAAAAGTAAAAACCATTGTTACTTTATCAAACATTTAACCTTTTTAGTCCTTTGTTATACACAATTTCAAATCGACCACATTTCTGAAACCTAATTTTTTTATTTGATTTGGGATAAACAAACAAGTAGGCACTTGCTTTTGGCTTAGCAATAATTTTAAAATGCCCCTGCTAAATTTTTAAGAATTTTTTGATTCCTGAATTTATTTTACCAGATTTTTGTTTAGTTTTCACCAAAACCACATCTCCCAAAACAAACTCGATTGGTTATATCCCTTAGTCGTATTTTATTTTTCTTTCGTCAGTGTTTCTTTTCATTATTTATTTATTCTTATTATGTTAATCATCCAGATATTTCTCATCAGTCTTCAGTATTGTACCTTCACTTTCCATTCACAGGTGTTTAACATAGGCCTAGTTTATTTCATTTACACTGCATTCATTATACTGGTGCTTTCATTGTTGATAATGCTTATGTCGCCTTGCCTGGCACAGTAGATTCCTTCATGTTGACCTCATTTCTCCTTGACAAAAAGTAAAAACCATTTTTATATTCTTCACTTTTTCTTCTTCGGTATTGCTTTTATCGTTTCCAAATTCGTAGGATTAAGACACAGATTCTATGTACGTTCCAACTGCCTGTGTTTCAGCTTGGCTAATATCGTCATGCCCCCCATGGCTTCAGTCAATCTTCTATCATTGCTTATGTGAACATTTTCCTTTTAAATCTATAGTAATAATATAAATGCGAAAATAACTATGTCTGTCTGTTTGTTACATTTCTTGGGCTAAACGGCTAATCCGATCGTGATTAAATTTGACAAGGAGATGCTATTTGGCATTAGGATGGACATAGGATACTTTTTTCTGTATAAATAATACATATTGTTATATAATTTTGAAAAATTACTGAATGGCGATAGACGCTTAGGATGTGTAAATCTCTGTAGTACCTTACAGTACAGCGGGCTGGAAGCTCAGTAGTTAATGCGCTTGCTTACTGATATTAGGAGCGTGGCCTCCGGTTCAAATCCCGGCGGAATCAAAGATGTTTAAAAAATGTTTTTTATCGTATGAGCCACGCCTGGAGGGTCAGTTGTTCAGATTTCGTGCTAAACTGTAGATACCACAAACTTAGGGGTGCGATGCTTTACAAATTGTAGGCGGTCTAACAATGCCATAAGTATACACTTTTTTACATTATAGTGATCCCTCAGGTGTTGTTTCTCTCGCAGTAATTGTGTGTTTGATCTGCACTAATAATATTATAAATGTGGAAGTAAGTCTCTGTCTTTTTGTTATGTTTTGAGGACTAAATGGCTATCTATATGCAATTCTGGCATGAAACTCTAAGTCCACACATACGAAGTCACGGGTAACAGCTAGTTATATATACATCCTTTATTCTTCATGATCCTCGTTGCTTCTTTTTGTAGCTTATTTAAACTTCATTTCTTCAAAATCTTTGTTGTTGTTATTCCTCAAAATATTCTACGCTTCGGTATCAGTTCCATTCATCCATCATATTCTTCATAGCTTTATCCTTTAGTCTCTCAAATTACCTTCTATGAAACACTGTCATTTGTAAGTAAATTTCCTCTGCCACTACTCGCTACTGCAGTTTTGCGAAAAACTTTCACTTCTTGATTTTTCTTTTCCATTTCACTCCCTTTTATCTTTTCCAATTCAAAAATCTCTTCATAAAGTTCAAAAATTTCCTTGTCCCATTGTAGACGAGCATTATGGATCCAATAGCTGCATTTCCTGTCAGCTCGGAACTTTGGTCGTGGTCGTAATCTGTTTTTTTTCTCAGTAAGTTCTGTGCATAAGATGATTGGTTATACTTTAATTGAACTTTTAGTACATTTCTTCTTTAGTTGAATAAATCCTTTCTTCATTTACTTCTTGGTCCTACCAATGGCTCTATTTCTTTTCACATTCTGTCCACCTTCATTCTTCTGTCTTCACTATATCTTTTTCTTTTGACCCCACAGTATTTTATTGTGTCCATCTTGTTGCTTACGTACTTTTTAAAATCAACTTTTCGCAAAACCCTCTTCTTTTTCTTCCTCAAAATTGCTACTTCCCACATTTTACATCCTCTCGAATTGACTTTGATTTGCTAAGATCTTCAAATAGCTACATAAAGCAATATTATTAGCTTCGCCACATACACCTGATGCAGGCTGTGCGCTGGCTGACTTTCAATTGTTGAAAGCACCTGGTACACTTGCTTTGCTGCTTGCCAATGTATTTTTACAATCTTTTGTCATGGAGCTGTCAATTTCTTGTTTATCTTCTTTCAAATTTTCATAAGTTGTTTCTGGACCTTCACTCATGTTATCTTCTTCCTTCGTGTTCCCTAATATTTCTACTATACGTAGTTCTTGTAATATTTAATCTCCTTCAGTATTTTGTTTAGCTTGGCTCTCGTCATTTTTTAGAGTGCAACTTTCATTTTTGCTTATGACACACAATATAGAATTCCCTGTTTCTTGATCTGGCTTTTCTAGAATTTCGAAGTCTGCCCCCTACAATTAATTCTTCACAGTCACTTACGTCACTTTCAACTACCAAAAAATACCCCACTTCATCTTCGCCAGTTGTCTCTCCATTGTCTTTTACTTGGAACTGATTGTTTCCAATCTTTCTTAATTTCAATACCAATCTTTCTTAATTTCAATAATATTGTCCTTAATTGTTTTTAGTCCTTTTCTGTCTCCTTTTCCACCTTCTGAGTTCATTTAGACATCCTTATCAACAATATATGAAATGCTGTTGGATTACTAGCCGAGTCAAATAACACACACAGAAGATGGCAACAGTGAGTGTAATTGCCGAAATATCGTGTAATAAAACTTATCTGACCCGGATAGTCACCTGAGATCATTTTATATATTCTCAGGGCCGAGAAAAATTGTGTTCTTATGTATCCTTATCGTCATTTCTTCTGTCCATTTTATATTCTGGTCAATTCTTCCAGTAAGCCTTCTCTATACCTCTGGACTCCCTTGTACTATTTGTGTGATTTTTTCATTAATTTTTTGCCTGGTTTTTTTCTTGGCTCAGTTTAATTCCTCGGATGTTTTGTTTCATTTCCTGCCTGGTTTTTTTCTTGACTCTGTTCAATTCCTTGGATGTCTTGGCTGGTATTTTCCTCCAGTCACCTTATGGCATTTAATATCAATTTGAGGTTTGTGTTTCTTTCTTGAATATTATTAGGTTGATTTGGTTCTGGTGAAACTGCATTTTCTACCTTATTCGCTTCACTAACCAGCTCATTATTTCCATTAATATTTCCAAGCTTACTATTTTGCAAAATAACCATTAACTTTATTTTTACTCCCGTTAATAACTGGACTACTGCCGGACTCCATTTGCAAGAAATTGTCACTACAGACACCCATTAAATTTGCATAACTACCATCAAAACTTACAATTCCTGAATTTTCCATCTCCCTTTTTGAAACATTACTGTCCGATTCTACCAGATTAGTTTCGGCATTCATTCTGACTAATTTCTTGTAATTATTTTCCATAATATCTACAATTTTAAATGTAATAAAATGAGCAAAAATAAGGGTATCACCCAGTGGCGTAGCTAGTTCAACAAGGGCCCCGGTGCAAAAAATTTATTTTGGGCCCTCAGGCCAGACGGGCGACCTTTTTTTTTTGCTTTGTGTGCTGGTAGGGGCCCCCTGAACTGAGGATGGGGCCCTTGAATTGTTCTTTAGGAGCCCCTGAGCAGTGATTGGGGCCCCCCTGAGCAGCGAAGGCCCTTAGTGAGGGGCTCCTGTGTTCTCAGGACCCTTAGACGACGGTAGAGCTAAAAAAATCGCCAGTTTGCCGTGAAGGCTCGTGGGCCCTCTAAACTGCGCTTGAGGGCCCCTAGAGGTGCGCTTAGGGGCCCCTAGAGGTGCGCTTAGGGGCCCCTTGAGGTGCGCTTAGGGGCCCCTTGAGGTATGCTTGGGGGCTCCCTGAGCGTGAGGGTCCCGGTGCACTGCACCGCCTAGCTCCATGTTAGCTACGCCCCTGGTATCACCACTCAAGAAAAATAGTGCCCACAACAACAATCATTGCTTCAGGATTTCAGATCGAAACAACAATGTTGAATCAGCTCAGCAACGCAGTAAAACAAAATTCCATGGACATACAGAACAGAAAGCAATTCACTTACAACTGCAAATTTCTCGTAGCTGCTGTAAAATATAAGATAATAAAAAATAAAAACCTCCACTCGCCTCAGGCCTAGAAACAAGCAAAGCAAGCATGAGCACAGTGCTTAACCCTGCAGTAGTCGCGCTCTGAAAAGTCCCATTAGAAATGGCTTGAGTGGACTACATATGTAATCCATGCGGCCAGTGCATGGTTAAAATACTAAATTTTCTACTCTTAACTAAATTGATTATGTAATCCCTCCCTTCTCTTTTTGGAATAACTCTGTATTATTCTTTGTTTCTCTATGAAATCCCGCAGACTAAACTACGCTAAACGTGCTACTACAGTTCACAGTATTTCATGACTTTTGATTATTAATTGCTGACATTTATTTCTTTTTACCATCGCGGATTACAAATTTTACTTTCTATTTGCTTCTTTCAGAAATGAGAACTAATTTTCTTTTTCAAATGTTCTTTAGAAAAATGTTCTCAGTTCACTGCTTTCATTTTAACATCTTTACTATACTTCCTTTGTTGACTGTCCAAATTTAACTACATCTCTTCTTTTCACAACATGAACGTTTATAACTGCAACCCCAACAATTATAATTGGAATTTTTCTACTTGCCGCCTCTGCATTGACTGTAGATCTGCCATCCGCCGCTGCCACTGCCACATTAGAAGAAATCCAGACATGTAGGGTGGTATGTTAATTGATGTAATTAGCACCCATAATGCTGATGCAGGGTAGCCAAATAAAACTCCCCTTCATTTAGCTGCTTCAAACAGAAAGTCGCCTAATCTTATCTTTTATATATATATATATAAATAAAAAAAATAGACGTGTGTTTTCCTATATTTCACTTTTCTGCCACCACTACCTAGCACAAATCACTGGTCTTTGTGTGTGGAAGTAGCATGGAGCTTCCTGTCGTGCACAACCTTGGCCGAATGTCGATAGCTGTGGGGATATGGGAGATATGATGGTAAAAAGTGGTCGATGCAGGGCATTTTCGTATTTCGACCAAAGGCATATGTCACTGTGCTGCCACAACAACATAGCACAGACCATTGGTGTTTGTGTGTGGTAGTGGTATCGTGTCTCCTATCGTGTACTATGGTGGTTAAATGTCGGTAGCTATGGTGGTATGGGAAATATGGTGATTGAAAGTGGTCGAGCTGCGGCACTTTCATATTTCTACCAAAAACGTATGTCATGGTGTATCACTTTTCAGCCAAAACTATCTAGCGCAGATCACTGGTGTTTGTGTGGTAGTAGCACAGATTCACCCGTCAGTCACAACTTTTGCCAGATTTCGGTAACTGTGCTGGTGTGGGAGATATGGTGGTTGAAAGTGGCCAATCAAGGGTTTTTTCGTATTTCGACCAAAGAAAAGTGTCTCTGTATATGTCACTGTGCTGCCATGACTATATAGCATAGACCATTGGTGTTTGTGTGTGGTAGTTGCATTGTGTCTCCTGTCGCGTACTATAGTGGTTGGATGTCGGTAGCTATGGAGGTGCAGGAGATATGGTGGTTGAAAGTGGTCAAGCTGCGGCACTTTCATATTTTTACCAAAAATGTATGTGTCATGGTGTATCACTTTTCAGCCAAAACTATCTAGCACAGATCACTAGTGTCTGTGTGTGGTAGTAGCACAGATTCAACCGTCGATCACAACGTTGCACGAATTTCGGTAACTGTGGTAGTGTGGGAGATAGGGTAGTTGAAATTGGCCGATCAAGGATATTTTCAAATTTCAACCAAAGACATGTCTCTGTGTATGTTGCTTTGCTGCCACAACTGCATAACATAGACTAATGGTGTTTGCGTGTGGTAGTTGCATCGTGTCTCCTATCGTGTACTATGGTGGTTAGATGTCGGTAGCTATGGGAGTGTAAAAGATATGGTGATTGAAAGTAGTCGAGCTGCGGCACTTTCATATTTCTACCAAAAACATGTATGTCATGGTGTATCACTTTTCAGCCAACACTGTCTAGCACAGATCACTGGTGTTTTGTGTGGGAGATATGGTGGTTGACAGATGCCGATCAAGGGTATTTTCGTATTTCGACCAAGGACATGCTGCCACAACTACATAGCATAGACCATTGGCGTTGGTGTTTGGTAGTGGTATCGTGCCTCCTATCGTGTACTATGGTAATTAGATGTCGGTAGCTAAGGGGGTGTGGGAGATATGGTGGTTGAAAGTGGTCGACGTGGGGCACTTTCATATTTCTACCAAAAGCGTATCACTTTTCTGCCAAAACTATCTAGCGCACATCACTGGTTTGTGTGTGTAAGTAGCGCAGATTCTACCGTCGATCACAACGTTGGCCAAATTTCAGTAACTGTGGGAGTATGGGAGATATGGTGGTTGAATGTGGCCGATCAAGGATATTTTCGTATTTCGACCAAAGACGTGTTTCCGTTTATTTTACTTTGCTGCCTGAACTACAAAGCGCAGATGACTGGTGTTTGTGTGTGGTAATAGCATCGAGTCTCCTATCGTGCACTATGTTGGTTAGATGTCGGTAGCTGTCAATCCAAATTCTTTACAAACACGAACAAAGGTGTGTGCACCAGCTAGTATAATCTACTAATCAACTTTGGCCCCAAATTACTGGCGACTTTTATTACAAGTCTTAAGATGGTTTGGCCCCTAATACCATCTCTCAACATGCGCATGTAGCATGGAGGTCACTTTATTTTATGCTTTGATTAACTGTCAATTCTAGTACTAGATCAATTGCCACTCTTAATCAATGATAAATGCACTAATCGTTTTCCATTATGTTTGGCTTTAATATCAAACTAACTAATTAAACACATGTTACAACTTGTTTCTCATTACATCTGCTATTCTTGTACTCCAGTTTTGGTCACATTATACTCACAAAAACAAACTATTCATGCTGTATCATGCAATGTATATCGCCCGCCCCTTGTATGCTTACATCAATACACCTCCTACCTCTAACACAGTGCGACTTCAACTACTCTCTCTGTCCGCACTAGCGGACAAAAGACCCTAGTATTACTTCTTCCAGATCTAACTATAGGTACCCAATGACATTAAAATTATAGTCTGTAGAACTTGAGTAATAACGTCATTTACACATTGTTACATTTTCATAAACATATATAAATTAATTATACTAGCAGTAGCTTTAAAAAAAATTACAAAATTATTAATTGAATAATTTGTGTGGTAGGATATGCCACAGGGGTTGGGATGGTTGCTAGGCTGATCAGGTTGTAATCTTACCTGTGAAAGCTGTTTGCTAACCAAAGCTGGAGGGTAGTTCTGAGATATCAGTGCTTGTCAAATGTTGTTTGAATACTGCATGAGGGACTTTTTGTTGGAGTATGTACAACTGTCCTTAATGCCAAGATTGTAGAGAGGGAATGTTTGGTATGAATGGGCAGTTGTCAAAATAGAGATACTGTTGAAAGTTGATGGGTTTGATGTGGACTGAGGAGTTGAGGTAGCTATTGAAATATGTTGCCTGATTGTGGGAGTAGCTCCATGTGAATTTCAATATGCTTAAGGTGTCAAGATGTTTCAGGAAATTTAGAAGTTTGTTTTCCCCATGCATCCAGATAATAAATTATCAGCTATGAATCTGAGCCATATATGGGGGTTTTACAGGCACTTTCTCCAAAAACGTCTGGTACAGATGGCCCATGAATAGGTTAGCATAAGAGGGGGTCATGCGGGTGTCCATGGCAGTGCCATTGGTTTGTCGATAGATGTCGCCTTCGAAGAAGAAGTAGTTATTGTTAAGTATGAGGGCGATCCAATTTGACGAGGAAAGATGTCATACGGAGGATGTTGGGAGGACACTGATCCAGAAAATGTTCTATGGTATTGCGGCCATGACAGTGTGGAATGTGTGTGTACAAGGACGTGACATCAGTCGTTACCAGGGTGGAGATAGAAGGAAGAGGTTTGGGTATTGTAGAAAGGTGTGTCCTTGATATGGGAGGGAAGCTGACAGAATATAAATTATAGGTACCAATCCACCAAGGCAGAGATGTGTTCAGTTGGTGATCCATAAGCTGCAACAATAGGGCATCCTGGTTTGCCAGCCTTATGGATTTTGGGAAGGAGGTAAAGGGTAGATGTAAGTGGATTTTGAGGAGTAAGAAATGAAGTGGATTGTGGAATGAGTTCTTGGAGGACCCCACTAAATTGTACATATTTCTCCATTTTCTTGTTGACAGCTGCTGTAGGATCTTCATTCAGACTACTGATGTCTTATAACTGATGAACTTCAGCCACATAACTACAGTGGTTGAGCCCTTGTTACTAGAAGGAAAGTTGTTTCCTGGCATGGGTTTCAGCGGTGCTAAGATTACTAGTGTTCGCCAAGTATTTCAGGAAAGTAGGCGAAGCCAAACTAGTGAACAAGAAATCCTTAAAAAGATTGAAGGGGATGGTTCTGGGGAAGAGGTGGAGGGTTAAGTGCGGACATTTGACATTCTGGAGACTAGGTTCCTGGTGGTCATGAGTCTGTGGTTCACAGCAGTGAGTGGAAAAGTGATACTGCCAGCGGAGTGTACAGGATAATGAAAGAGAGTTATGGACTAGGTTGGCATGGCCAAATGTAGGGATAGGTGAAAAGGAGAGTCCTTTGGAGAGTACAGAGAGTTGGGGTACAGATAGTGGTGAAGAGGACAGGTTCACAACTGACAGTTTAGGCTTGGAAGTAAAGCTCGAGTGCAGAGAGTGAGATGTGGGTTTTATATATATATACACAGTAGAGTCTCGCTTAATCGACCTTCGCTATCCGACATTCTGTGTTATCCGACTCGTAAGACACACACACTCTTTCGCTCACTCACTGTAAATCTATTTTCCTTCCCAGCGTACCATTTATATTTACACCAGACTGTACTCTAGTGGGTCAAACAACAATGAGCCATGCCTTGTGAATACAACTTTCTGCTGCCACCCGGTCATAGTATGCATTTAACTGCATACATTATCGCTAGTGCCTTAGGCCGCACCGTGCGTATCTATGTGGTGATTCTTTACCCTACTGTATTTTTTTTTTTTTTCATGGCTTCAAAAAGAAAGAGGGTGTTGGTGTCTATGGAAGGTAAACTGAGGGCAATTAAGAGACTTGACAGAGGTGAATCAGCGTTAAAAGTGGCCCAAGATTGTGGTGTTGGATGTGTAACTGTAGGTGATTGGAAGAGAAACAGAGTGGAAATAGAAAAATGGTGTTCCTTACAAGAAAGGAAAACCATGAAACCATGTGACTACCAAAAAGTTAGTGAGGCTTGTATCTTTGGTTCACCCATAATAGGGATAAAGGTGTGCCAATATCTAGGCCGATGTTGAATCAGAAAGCCCTGCAATTCTGTAAGGAGTTTAATGAAGATGACCCTGAGTTTACAGCTAGCATTGGCTGGCTGATCCGCTGGAAGAAGAGGTATGGAATTCGACAACTCAATACTGTATTTGCGGAGAAAAACTCTCAGCTAATAATGAATCAGTACACGTTTTTAGAGAAAAGTTCCATGATTTAATTGAAAGTGTGACCGGAGAACAGCTGTTTAACTGTGATGAAACCGGCCTAAATTATAAAATGCTGCCAAGCAAAACACTCGCAGCTCAGACTGAAGCAGCAGCTCCAGGGTACAACCGAAGTAAGGAAAGCATAACAATTCTTAGCTTGCAGTAATGCTACCTGAAACCTAAAGTTTAATTCTTGTTATGATAGGGAAATCAAAGAACCCATGAGCTTTCAAAACATGCTTTGCCAGTCAAATATTATAACCAAAGAAGTGATTGGATTAGCTCGGAATTTTTGAAAGAATGGTTTTTTAGCTGAATTTATACCAAATGTTGAACAGTTTTTTAAAGGAAAAGCACTTGCCGAGAAAAGCCATTTTACTATTAGATAATGCTCCCACTCATCCTAGTGAAGATGAACTGTGAGATGGAGAAATAAGAGCATTGTTCCTGCCACCAAATGTTACGCCTATTTGTCAGCCAATGGACCAATGTGTGTTGGAAGCGTCAAAAAAAAAAAAAAAAAAAAAAAAAAAAAAAAAAAAAAAAAAAAAAAAAAAAAAAATACTGGAGAGAGCGTTTGTCATCTTTGATTGACATTATTGACCAACAAATGATTGTGAAATTGCGTCAATTAAATCTGAAAGACTTGGCTTACATTTTGACACAGTGTTGGGAAAATGTTGGGCAGGTACAATTGCAAAATCGTGGAATAGTCTGTTACATGAGGAGACAGAGAGATATTCTGGCAATGAAGAAATTAGCACGGAAAAAGTGGACAGTATGTTGCCTATACTGAAACAAATCCCTGGATGTGTAGACGCAACTGATGAGGATCTTGATGAGTGGCTTGCCCTTGATGTCCTGTATGAATCAAAATAACATACAATGAAGGATTCAAAGCCCTTGAAACGATACTGAAATACATGGAGCAACAAGAAGAAACCTCCAGCACTGAAGTGTTATTTCTACAGAGAATGCGTGACATGGCGGCGAGAAAAAGACACTCGGCAGGCCAGCAAAAGTCTATTACAAACTTTTTTAAACAAAAATGAATATATATCAACCTCTTTTTAAGCTTTTTAATTGTATTGCACAATGAAAGTAATTGCTGTACTGTATCAGCTTTATCAATAATAAGACACCAGCAACCATTTACAATATTGTTGTTTCTTCTTTCCCTATTAACCGACATTCCAGGTAATCTGACATTCCCGCGGCCCATTTGCATCAGATAAGCGAGAGACTACTGTATCTATAATAATGTTATAAATGCGAAAGTAAATCTGATGGTTTGTAACGTTTTCAGGGCTAAATGGCTAATCTGATCTTAATGAAATTTATAAGGAGATACTGTTTGCCATTAGGAAGCACATAGGATACTTCATCTGTGTTAATAATATATTTTGTCATGGTATTTTGAAAAACTAACTGAACATTGATAAACAGGACGCCTAGCTTGGGCAAGTCTCTGTAATGCTCTTCAGGAGCGCGGGCTGGTTTCTTAGTGGTTAAGGCACTTGCTTTCTAAAGTTCCGGGTGCGGTCCTGGATTAAATCCCCGTGGGAACAGAAATTTTTAAGAGTTGTTTTTGATCTATGGGACATGCCTGGACGTTCCGTTGTTCAAATTCCATGTTAAACTGTAGGTCCAGCCACGAAAGATGAGGAATGTGTGGCAAGTCGAAACTCTGTCACCTACAAGTCCTTTGTGACACAACAATGCCATACGCTTTTAATTTTTGATACTACATTCGGTCACTGTTATATTGGTCACTCGGGCTGTTTTTCTCAGGCAGTGTGTTAGTGTATGTTCTATTTGTAAATTTAATTTACAGACAAAACATATTATATGGTGTAGATTTAGTTTTCACTGCACAGGACTATTATTTTGTGTCTACATAAAAGTTTCTGGTATCGGTATATCTTGTTTTCTTTTTTTACTTGCTTCACAGTAGTAAATCAGATCTAAGGTGTAGCTTGCTGAGACAAGCAGCTAAAGCAGTGGCATAGCTAGGGGGGAGGGCGGTGGGGGCAGTCCGCCCCGGGTGTCACCCGTTTGGGGGTGACACCCACATTTCGAAAATAGTAATCGAAATTAGTGTGACACAAAAATAATAATAAACTTCTTTTATACTTTGGTGTCGAAACAAGTCTACTTTTATTGTTATGAATATTTGTTTTTAGGTTGATCTAGCGCTTTTTCAAATGCGATCGCTTAAACAAAGAGAGCATCCCTCTGTAGCTCCAACAATCGCAAGAAATCGTTCATTGTTGTGCTTGCCGTCCGTCACTGTTGTTCGGTTTGTTAGAAGCGGCGGTGGATATAATGTAAGTTTTCTTGTATAAAAAGAGGAAGTATTAAAATTAAAGTTTATATATAATTGCTAAAAACATAGTAAATAGACAGTTAAATTGTAAATCCTCGAAAATATTTAGAGAAAATTTGGAAATGAAAACCAAGCGTATGCCGGAATACGCGTAGTCTAGGTTTTAAAATTGTTTAGCTTATTAGAATTCCATTAGCTTTCAAGCTAAGATTTACAAGTGCTTTGAAGTTTTTCTAGTAATTTTTGAATTTATTATCTGACAGATTCGTGATGTACAAACTGAGTACATTTCGCGTTACCCGATTTACACTCTGCGTACCTGCCAATTATCGACAGTGCACCTATATTCGACATGAAGTCGTATCATGTTCGAATTTATGCTAATAAAAACTGTGCATTAAACTAGCAATACTGTCAGGTTTCAAATCAATCTGAATGGGTCCAAGTGTTCGTTGATGGTATCGTCCGTCGTTGGTAGGCCTAATCAGTTTTTGTAAAGCATGTGTTTAAAAACCAGGGTGGGCCACAAACCGGGAAAACCGGGAATATCGGGAATTATCAGGGAATTTCATCTAACCGGGAAATTTCATGGAAATATCAGGGTATTCTGGTAATTTCGAAAATAATCAGGGAATTCAATTGCGACTACTCGGAATTTGGATATTTTTTTAAGGTCGTCTTGAATTTATTTTAATAATGAAATTTCTCATTAGATTATTATACTTATATACATTTAACATAAATAGCCAACGATAGTGTAAACAACGCGCTAGAAACTCGCCACGAGTACCTTCGACTAGCGCCAAAAAGCCGACACCGATGTTGCGTCACTCGCGAGCAACCACGCGAGAAGACCGGCGTGCGTACCACGTGCTCCTGCATTGTTATCTCGACTCGCGAAAGTGTAAATGTGCATTAGAATACTGGAACTATATGCTATGTAGCTATAGATAGCCCTATGGTCAGTTGAGTTTGCTAGCTAAGCGACAATCGCTTCATTTGTCATTAATTTCGTCTGCCTGTTTGCAAACACACAAGCGCATATCGTGTGATAATATCTAATTTAAAAGTGAAAGTATTTTCTAAATATCGTTATTATAGTTTAATATCAAATGGTAAGTTTTTCTTAATTTTTATGATTATGTGGAAGAAAGATTGTTATCTTTTTTAAGTTATTAATTTATTTTAATCGTTAAATTTCTCATTAAACATTTCACCTTATGTATTTTTAACCTGAAATAGCCGATAAAAGGGCTATAAATAATTTATTTTACTGATCATTAACTCTTGGTATTTTTTTCTCGCAATGTTAATTACCGTTATCTGTGTTCGATAGTCAAAGTTTTTTCGAATGTTGATTCGATGCGACCGTTTAAACAGCGTATTAGCGCCATGGAGGAAGGAAATTTCCTTCCTCCGTGATTAGCGCTAGCAACGAGTGTATTTGACTCGCACCAAACACCCGACACAGAAGCGAGCGGCACTCGCGAGCAACTACGCGAGAAGACCAATGCGAGCGTACCGTGTGTTCAAGCAGTGCTATCTCGATTCGAATAAGCTTGCGCGAAAGTGTAAATGTGTCTTAAGAATAACCCGAGACACATCTCGCCCGGTCACATATAATTTTAAAGTGGAAATGTTTTCTAAATATCGTTGGTTTTAGTTCATTATCAAATGGAAATTTTTCTTAATTTTTATGATTATATCAAATTTTTCAATTGCAATTTTTAAATTAATAATTATTTTTGAACATTCATGGGTGGATGACAATTTGCATTTTGGATGTTATTACTATTGTTGAATTTTTATGTATTTAATTTCATTATAAAAATATCAATTTTTAAAATTTT
Source organism: Vandiemenella viatica (assembly GCA_031002005.1). Taxonomy (NCBI): domain Eukaryota; kingdom Metazoa; phylum Arthropoda; class Insecta; order Orthoptera; family Morabidae; genus Vandiemenella; species Vandiemenella viatica. Next base: position 234,306,683 of record JARYHS010008074.1, read on the forward strand.
CAGACTAATGAATTCCGCATGATAACACACTTTCAAAATGATTGGTTGATTAATCCAGATTTTAATATTTAGTTAAAAGACGTTAAAAATGATTCTTAAAGTGCAAAATGCAGACTTTGCAGTGCTACCTTTTCTTTAATTAATATGGATAAAACAGCTATCAAAATGAAACATACTAACAAACTTAATTTCAAAACTATCTATCCTTTTCAAAGTCTTTTAAGTCAGTCGCAACAAACTAGTAATGAGATAATTAAAACATGGTTTGTCTGAAAAATTTACTGTTTCTAATCCTATTACGACTCAGGATAAAGAACAAATTCCGGCTCCTTTCTTCTCAAAGAAGAAGTAAGCTTTGCAGTAATTCTTTGATGTATTCAGATATTGATGACTCACAAGTCAATGTGCACAGTGTGAAGTGACGTAGAGTTTTTTTTTTTTTTTTTTTTTTTTTTTTTTTTTTTTTTTAAATGTTCAACGATAGTCAAATAGCCAGAGGAAATGGAATTGCAGCGAACTAAAATTACTTACTCAGTTCTTCATGGGATTGCTCCTTATTATAAAACGTAGACTGATGGAATCTATAACTTTTTGTAATCAGTTTGCTGTAGGGTTTGATGAGTGACACAAAGTTTGTGAAGAAACTCAAATGGATTTGGAGTACTGTAAAGAAATGAAGTTTGTGCACAATACTTAACATCTGCTTTTCTTTGTCACACAAGAGCTTCAGATATTCTTCTGTCCTTCAAGGAAATGCTTCAACTCCTTATAAGCCTTAAAAGTTTAAAAATCTCAATAGATGGACCAAATGTTAATCACAAATTTTTTGGAGAATTGAAAGCTGAGCTACAGAAAACTAGATAAATAAACGACATGTACTTGACATGGACAGCTGTGGTCTTCATAACATGCATGGAGGATTTAAATGTGGAAATGAGGTCACTAAATGGAATATTGTTCAGTTTTTATGGTCAATTTTATTATCTGTTTAAAGAAGTACTGACACGCCACGCTCAGTTAACAGAGTATTCAGGATCAACTTTTTTCCTCAAAAAATTTGTGCAGCCCATTAGATTGAAAATTACAGTTGTCTGCTTGTGCTATCGAAATTATTCCTAATCTTAAAAAAATGGTGGAGGGATTTACAGCATGATAAAAAAAGAACTGACTAGCACCAGTTACAAAATTGTAACTGAGACTCTTTCAGATCCTTTGCTACCAGCAAAAACTAGAATTTTTTCAGTCATTACCAGCTGAATCACAACCATTGCTACAAGAATATAAAAACTGATGCTCCTATAGCACCAGTTCTTCACAGTATCTTTGGTGACAGTTCTCCATAGGATAGATGCAAAGATTTATCAAAGCAGATGTACTGAAGTCTGTTGACTCATTATCAAGTATAGACTTAACTGATGAAAACAATTTGATTTTATACAGTCAAATTGACATGGGATTTGGTACTAAAAAAAGATATTAATTTAAAAAAAAAAAAATCGCCAATCTCATGATTTTACAATTGCAGAAAGATGCCGCACCTGCTCTGAAAGCTTTACAGGAAAATTGTTGTCACAATCACTTTATAAACTTACCAAAGCAGTCTGATCGTAGTCTTGCACATTTTTTCGAAGTCTGAAGTAGGAGACTAAAAGCCTACTCACTATTTTGAATGAAAATAATTGGATCAGTGGTAATGAGACTGATGAAATTAATCAAGATTTCAACAATTTATGTTCTCAATGTTCGACATTACAAGTTCTTAAAAATTATTCATGAACAAGTAAAC